>OY720304.1:2811707-4036103 GCA_963082785.1 Philonthus spinipes
AAATCACGTAAAGAGAGTTAAAAAACAGTTTAGTTGTCTCTCAGTGATATATGTCAGACACAAAAGTGATCAGAGATATGTGTCACACACAAAAGTGAACAGAGTGTGAAGTAAGTGAGGTACAAAAAAATTAATATTTGAAATCGTGCACAAATTACGTAAAGAGAGCTAAAAAATGGTTTACGAGTCTGTAAGTGTTATGTGTCAGACAACATTGTGTAAAAGTGAACAGAGTGTGAGATACAAAAAAATGAATTTTTTATATAGTGGACAAATCACGTAAAGAGAGTTAAAAAACGGTTTAGTAGTCTCTCAGTGATATATGTCAGACACAAAAGTGAACAGAGATATGTGTCACACACAAAAGTGAACAGAGTGTGAAGTAAGTGAGGTACAAAAAAATTAATATTTGAAATCGTGCACAAATCACGTAAAGAGAGCTAAAAAATGGTATACGAGTCTGTAAGTGTTATGTGTCAGACAACATTGTGTAAAAGTGAACAGAGAGTGAGATACAAAAAAATGATTTTTTTATATAGTGGACAAATCACGTAAAGAGAGTTAAAAAATGGTTTAGTAGTCTCTCAGTGATATGTGTCACACACAAAAGTGGACAGAGTGTGAAGTAAGTGAGGTACAAAAAAATTAATATTTGAAATCGTGCACAAGTCACGCAA
The DNA here is from genome assembly GCA_963082785.1 of Philonthus spinipes. Classification (NCBI taxonomy): domain Eukaryota; kingdom Metazoa; phylum Arthropoda; class Insecta; order Coleoptera; family Staphylinidae; genus Philonthus; species Philonthus spinipes. The sequence goes on from OY720304.1 coordinate 2,812,385, forward strand.
AGAGAGCTAAAAATGGTTTACGAGTCTGTTAGTGTTATGTGTCAGACAACATTGTGTAAAAGTGAACAGAGTGTGAGATACAAAAAAATGATTTTTTTTATATAGTGGACAAATCACGTGAAGAGAGTTAAAAAACGGTTTAGTAGTATCTCAGTAATATGTGTCACACACAAAAGTGAACAGAGTGTGAAGTAAGTGAGGTACAAAAAAATTATTATTTGAAATCGTGCACAAATCACGTAAAGAGAGCTAAAAAAAGGTTTACGAGTCTGTAAGTGTTATGAGTCAGACAACATTTTGTAAAAGTGAACAGAGTGTGATACAAAAAAATGATTTTTTTATATAGTGGACAAATCACGTAAAGAGAGTTAAAAAACGGTTTAGTAGTCTCTCAGTGATATATGACAGACACAAAAGTGAACAGAGTTATGTGTCACACACAAAAGTGAACAGAGTGTGAAGTAAGTGAGGTACAAAAAAATTAATATTTGAAATCGTGCACAAATCACGTGAAGAGAGCTAAAAAATGGTTTACGAGTCTGTAAGTGTTATGTGTCAGACAACATTGTGTAAAAGTGAACAGAGTGTGAGATACAAAAAATGAATTTTTTATATAGTGGACAAATCACGTAAAGAGAGTTAAAAAACGGTTTAGTAGTCTCTCAGTGATATATGTCAGACACAAAAGTGAACAGAGATATGAGTCACACACAAAAGTGAACAGAGTGTGAAGTAAGTGAGGTACAAAAAAATTAATATTTGAAATCGTGCACAAATCACGTAAAGAGAGCTAAAAAATGGTTTACGAGTCTGTAAGTGTTATGTGTCAGACAACATTGTGTAAAAGTGAACAGAGTGTGAGATACAAAAAAATGAATTTTTTATATAGTGGACAAATCACGTAAAGAGAGTTAAAAAACAGTTTAGTTGTCTCTCAGTGATATTTGTCAGACACAAAAGTGAACAAAGATATGTGTCACACACAAAAGTGAACAGAGTGTGAAGTAAGTGAGGTACAAAAAAATTATTATTTGAAATCGTGCACAAATCACGTAAAGAGAGCTAAAAAAAGGTTTACGAGTCTGTAAGTGTTATGTGTCAGACAACATTTTGTAAAAGTGAACAGAGTGTGATACAAAAAAATGATTTTTTTTATATAGTGGACAAATCACGTAAAGAGAGTTAAAAAACGGTTTAGTAGTCTCTCAGTGATATATGACAGAAACAAAAGTGAACAGAGATATGTGTCACACACAAAAGTGAACAGAGTGTGAAGTAAGTGAGGTACAAAAAAATTAATATTTGAAATCGTGCACAAATCACGTAAAGAGAGCTAAAAAATGGTTTACGAGTCTGTAAGTGTTATGTGTCAGACAACATTGTGTAAAAGTGAACAGAGTGTGAGATACAAAAAAATGAATTTTTTATATAGTGGACAAATCACGTAAAGAGAGTTAAAAAACGGTTTAGTAGTCTCTCAGTGATATATGTCAGACACAAAAGTGAACAGAGATATGAGTCACACACAAAAGTGAACAGAGTGTGAAGTAAGTGAGGTACAAAAAAATTAATATTTGAAATCGTGCACAAATCACGTAAAGAGAGCTAAAAAATGGTATACGAGTCTGTAAGTGTTATGTGTCAGACAACATTGTGTAAAAGTGAACAGAGAGTGAGATACAAAAAAATGATTTTTTTATATAGTGGACAAATCACGTAAAGAGAGTTAAAAAATGGTTTAGTAGTCTCTCAGTGATATGTGTCACACACAAAAGTGGACAGAGTGTGAAGTAAGTGAGGTACAAAAAAATTAATATTTGAAATCGTGCACAAGTCACGCAAAGAGAGCTAAAAATGGTTTACGAGTCTGTTAGTGTTATGTGTCAGACAACATTGTGTAAAAGTGAACAGAGTGTGAGATACAAAAAAATGATTTTTTCATATAGTGGACAAATGACGTGAAGAGAGTTAAAAAACGGTTTAGTAGTATCTCAGTAATATGTGTCACACACAAAAGTGAACAGATTGTGAAGTAAGTGAGGTACAAAAAAATTAATATTTGAAATCGTGCTCAAATCACGTAAAGAGAGCTAAAAAATGGTTTACGAGTCTGTAAGTGTTATGTGTCAGACAACATTGTGTAAAAGTGAACAGAGTGTGAGATACAAAAAAATGAATTTTTTATATAGTGGACAAATCACGTAAAGAGAGTTAAAAAACAGTTTAGTTGTCTCTCAGTGATATATGTCAGACACAAAAGTGATCAGAGATATGTGTCACACACAAAAGTGAACAGAGTGTGAAGTAAGTGAGGTACAAAAAAATTAATATTTGAAATCGTGCACAAATTACGTAAAGAGAGCTAAAAAATGGTTTGCGAGTCTGTAAGTGTTATGTGTCAGACAACATTGTGTAAAAGTGAACAGAGTGTGAGATACAAAAAAATGAATTTTTTATATAGTGGACAAATCACGTAAAGAGAGTTAAAAAACGGTTTAGTAGTCTCTCAGTGATATATGTCAGACACAAAAGTGAACAGAGATATGTGTCACACACAAAAGTGAACAGAGTGTGAAGTAAGTGAGGTACAAAAAAATTAATATTTGAAATCGTGCACAAATCACCTAAAGAGAGCTAAAAAATGGTATACGAGTCTGTAAGTGTTATGTGTCAGACAACATTGTGTAAAAGTGAACAGAGAGTGAGATACAAAAAAATGATTTTTTTATATAGTGGACAAATCACGTAAAGAGAGTTAAAAAATGGTTTAGTAGTCTCTCAGTGATATGTGTCACACACAAAAGTGGACAGAGTGTGAAGTAAGTGAGGTACAAAAAAATTAATATTTGAAATCGTGCACAAGTCACGCAAAGAGAGCTAAAAATGGTTTACGAGTCTGTTAGTGTTATGTGTCAGACAACATTGTGTAAAAGTGAACAGAGTGTGAGATACAAAAAAATGATTTTTTCATATAGTGGACAAATCACGTGAAGAGAGTTAAAAAACGGTTTAGTAGTATCTCAGTAATATGTGTCACACACAAAAGTGAACAGATTGTGAAGTAAGTGAGGTACAAAAAAATTAATATTTGAAATCGTGCTCAAATCACGTAAAGAGAGCTAAAAAATGGTTTACGAGTCTGTAAGTGTTATGTGTCAGACAACATTGTGTAAAAGTGAACAGAGTGTGAGATACAAAAAAATGAATTTTTTATATAGTGGACAAATCACGTAAAGAGAGTTAAAAAACAGTTTAGTTGTCTCTCAGTGATATATGTCAGACACAAAAGTGATCAGAGATATGTGTCACACACAAAAGTGAACAGAGTGTGAAGTAAGTGAGGTACAAAAAAATTAATATTTGAAATCGTGCACAAATTACGTAAAGAGAGCTAAAAAATGGTTTACGAGTCTGTAAGTGTTATGTGTCAGACAACATTGTGTAAAAGTGAACAGAGTGTGAGATACAAAAAAATGAATTTTTTATATAGTGGACAAATCACGTAAAGAGAGTTAAAAAACGGTTTAGTAGTCTCTCAGTGATATATGTCAGACACAAAAGTGAACAGAGATATGTGTCACACACAAAAGTGAACAGAGTGTGAAGTAAGTGAGGTACAAAAAAATTAATATTTGAAATCGTGCACAAATCACGTAAAGAGAGCTAAAAAATGGTATACGAGTCTGTAAGTGTTATGTGTCAGACAACATTGTGTAAAAGTGAACAGAGAGTGAGATACAAAAAAATGATTTTTTTATATAGTGGACAAATCACGTAAAGAGAGTTAAAAAATGGTTTAGTAGTCTCTCAGTGATATGTGTCACACACAAAAGTGGACAGAGTGTGAAGTAAGTGAGGTACAAAAAAATTAATATTTGAAATCGTGCACAAGTCACGCAAAGAGAGCTAAAAATGGTTTACGAGTCTGTTAGTGTTATGTGTCAGACAACATTGTGTAAAAGTGAACAGAGTGTGAGATACAAAAAAATGATTTTTTTTATATAGTGGACAAATCACGTGAAGAGAGTTAAAAAACGGTTTAGTAGTATCTCAGTAATATGTGTCACACACAAAAGTCAACAGAGTGTGAAGTAAGTGAGGTACAAAAAAATTAATATTTGAAATCGTGCACAAATCACGTAAAGAGAGCTAAAAATTGGTTTACGAGTCTGTAAGTGTTATGTGTCAGACAACATTGTGTAAAAGTGAACAGAGTGTGAGATACAAAAAAATGATTTATTTATATAGTGGACAAATCACGTAAAGAGAGTTAAAAAACGGTTTAGTAGACTCTCAGTGATATATGTCAGACACAAAAGTGAACAGAGATATGTGTCACACACAAAAGTGAACAGAGTGTGAAATAAGTGAGATACAAAAAAATTAATATTTGAAATCGTGCACAAATCACGTAAAGAGAGCTAAAAAATGGTATACGAGTCTGTAAGTGTTATGTGTCAGACAACATTGTGTAAAAGTGAACAGAGTGTGAGATACAAAAAAATGAATTTTTAATATAGTGGACAAATCACGTAAAGAGAGTTAAAAAACGGTTTAGTAGTCTCTCAGTGATATGTGTCAGACACAAAAGTGAACAGAGTGTGAAGTAAGTGAGGTACAAAAAAATTAATATTTGAAATCGTGCACAAATCACGTAAAGAAAGCTAAAAAATGGTTTACGAGTCTGTAAGTGTAATGTGTCAGACAACATTGTGTAAAAGTGAACAGAGTGTGAGATACAAAAAAATGATTTTTTTTATTTAATGGACAAATCACGTAAAGAGAGTTAAAAAATTGTTTAGTAGTCTCTCAGTGATTTGTTTCACACACAAAAGTGAACAGAGTGTGAAGCAAGTGAGGTACAAAAAAATTAATCTTTGAAATCGTGCACAAATCACGTAAAGAGAGCTAAAAAATGGTTTACGAGTCTGTAGGTGTTATGTGTCAGACAACATTGTGTAAAAGTGAACAGAGTATGAGATACAAAAAAATGATTTTTTTATATAGTGGACAAATCACGTAAAGAGAGTTAAAAAATGGTTTAGTAGTCTCTCAGTGATATGTGTCAGACACAAAAGTGAACAGAGTGTGAAGTAAGTGAGGTACAAAAAAATTAATATTTGAAATCGTGCACAAATCACGTAAAGAGAGCTAAAACATGGTTTACGAGTCTGTAAGTGTTATGTGTCAGACAACATTGTGTAAAAGTGAACAGAGTGTGAGATACAAAATAAAGAATTTTTTATATAGTGGACAAATCACGTAAAGAGAGTTAAAAAACAGTTTAGTTGTCTCTCAGTGATATTTGTCAGACACAAAAGTGAACAAAGATATGTGTCACACACAAAAGTGAACAGAGTGTGAAGTAAGTGAGGTACAAAAAAATTATTATTTGAAATCGTGCACAAATCACGTAAAGAGAGCTAAAAAAAGGTTTACGAGTCTGTAAGTGTTATGTGTCAGACAACATTTTGTAAAAGTGAACAGAGTGTGATACAAAAAAATGATTTTTTTATATAGTGGACAAATCACGTAAAGAGAGTTAAAAAACGGTTTAGTAGTCTCTCAGTGATATATGACAGACACAAAAGTGAACAGAGATATGTGTCACACACAAAAGTGAACAGAGTGTGAAGTAAGTGAGGTACAAAAAAATTAATATTTGAAATCGTGCACAAATCACGTGAAGAGAGCTAAAAAATGGTTTACGAGTCTGTAAGTGTTATGTGTCAGACAACATTGTGTAAAAGTGAACAGAGTGTGAGATACAAAAAATGAATTTTTTATATAGTGGACAAATCACGTAAAGAGAGTTAAAAAACGGTTTAGTAGTCTCTCAGTGATATATGTCAGACACAAAAGTGAACAGAGATATGAGTCACACACAAAAGTGAACAGAGTGTGAAGTAAGTGAGGTACAAAAAAATTAATATTTGAAATCGTGCACAAATCACGTAAAGAGAGCTAAAAAATGGTTTACGAGTCTGTAAGTGTTATGTGTCAGACAACATTGTGTAAAAGTGAACAGAGTGTGAGATACAAAAAAATGAATTTTTTATATAGTGGACAAATCACGTAAAGAGAGTTAAAAAACGGTTTAGTAGTCTCTCAGTGATATATGTCAGACACAAAAGTGAACAGAGATATGAGTCACACACAAAAGTGAACAGAGTGTGAAGTAAGTGAGGTACAAAAAAATTAATATTTGAAATCGTGCACAAATCACGTAAAGAGAGCTAAAAAATGGTATACGAGTCTGTAAGTGTTATGTGTCAGACAACATTGTGTAAAAGTGAACAGAGAGTGAGATACAAAAAAATGATTTTTTTATATAGTGGACAAATCACGTAAAGAGAGTTAAAAAATGGTTTAGTAGTCTCTCAGTGATATGTGTCACACACAAAAGTGGACAGAGTGTGAAGTAAGTGAGGTACAAAAAAATTAATATTTGAAATCGTGCACAAGTCACGCAAAGAGAGCTAAAAATGGTTTACGAGTCTGTTAGTGTTATGTGTCAGACAACATTGTGTAAAAGTGAACAGAGTGTGAGATACAAAAAAATGATTTTTTCATATAGTGGACAAATCACGTGAAGAGAGTTAAAAAACGGTTTAGTAGTATCTCAGTAATATGTGTCACACACAAAAGTGAACAGATTGTGAAGTAAGTGAGGTACAAAAAAATTAATATTTGAAATCGTGCTCAAATCACGTAAAGAGAGCTAAAAAATGGTTTACGAGTCTGTAAGTGTTATGTGTCAGACAACATTGTGTAAAAGTGAACAGAGTGTGAGATACAAAAAAATGAATTTTTTATATAGTGGACAAATCACGTAAAGAGAGTTAAAAAACAGTTTAGTTGTCTCTCAGTGATATATGTCAGACACAAAAGTGATCAGAGATATGTGTCACACACAAAAGTGAACAGAGTGTGAAGTAAGTGAGGTACAAAAAAATTAATATTTGAAATCGTGCACAAATTACGTAAAGAGAGCTAAAAAATGGTTTGCGAGTCTGTAAGTGTTATGTGTCAGACAACATTGTGTAAAAGTGAACAGAGTGTGAGATACAAAAAAATGAATTTTTTATATAGTGGACAAATCACGTAAAGAGAGTTAAAAAACGGTTTAGTAGTCTCTCAGTGATATATGTCAGACACAAAAGTGAACAGAGATATGTGTCACACACAAAAGTGAACAGAGTGTGAAGTAAGTGAGGTACAAAAAAATTAATATTTGAAATCGTGCACAAATCACCTAAAGAGAGCTAAAAAATGGTATACGAGTCTGTAAGTGTTATGTGTCAGACAACATTGTGTAAAAGTGAACAGAGAGTGAGATACAAAAAAATGATTTTTTTATATAGTGGACAAATCACGTAAAGAGAGTTAAAAAATGGTTTAGTAGTCTCTCAGTGATATGTGTCACACACAAAAGTGGACAGAGTGTGAAGTAAGTGAGGTACAAAAAAATTAATATTTGAAATCGTGCACAAGTCACGCAAAGAGAGCTAAAAATGGTTTACGAGTCTGTTAGTGTTATGTGTCAGACAACATTGTGTAAAAGTGAACAGAGTGTGAGATACAAAAAAATGATTTTTTCATATAGTGGACAAATCACGTGAAGAGAGTTAAAAAACGGTTTAGTAGTATCTCAGTAATATGTGTCACACACAAAAGTGAACAGATTGTGAAGTAAGTGAGGTACAAAAAAATTAATATTTGAAATCGTGCTCAAATCACGTAAAGAGAGCTAAAAAATGGTTTACGAGTCTGTAAGTGTTATGTGTCAGACAACATTGTGTAAAAGTGAACAGAGTGTGAGATACAAAAAAATGAATTTTTTATATAGTGGACAAATCACGTAAAGAGAGTTAAAAAACAGTTTAGTTGTCTCTCAGTGATATATGTCAGACACAAAAGTGATCAGAGATATGTGTCACACACAAAAGTGAACAGAGTGTGAAGTAAGTGAGGTACAAAAAAATTAATATTTGAAATCGTGCACAAATTACGTAAAGAGAGCTAAAAAATGGTTTACGAGTCTGTAAGTGTTATGTGTCAGACAACATTGTGTAAAAGTGAACAGAGTGTGAGATACAAAAAAATGAATTTTTTATATAGTGGACAAATCACGTAAAGAGAGTTAAAAAACGGTTTAGTAGTCTCTCAGTGATATATGTCAGACACAAAAGTGAACAGAGATATGTGTCACACACAAAAGTGAACAGAGTGTGAAGTAAGTGAGGTACAAAAAAATTAATATTTGAAATCGTGCACAAATCACGTAAAGAGAGCTAAAAAATGGTATACGAGTCTGTAAGTGTTATGTGTCAGACAACATTGTGTAAAAGTGAACAGAGAGTGAGATACAAAAAAATGATTTTTTTATATAGTGGACAAATCACGTAAAGAGAGTTAAAAAATGGTTTAGTAGTCTCTCAGTGATATGTGTCACACACAAAAGTGGACAGAGTGTGAAGTAAGTGAGGTACAAAAAAATTAATATTTGAAATCGTGCACAAGTCACGCAAAGAGAGCTAAAAATGGTTTACGAGTCTGTTAGTGTTATGTGTCAGACAACATTGTGTAAAAGTGAACAGAGTGTGAGATACAAAAAAATGATTTTTTTTATATAGTGGACAAATCACGTGAAGAGAGTTAAAAAACGGTTTAGTAGTATCTCAGTAATATGTGTCACACACAAAAGTGAACAGAGTGTGAAGTAAGTGAGGTACAAAAAAATTATTATTTGAAATCGTGCACAAATCACGTAAAGAGAGCTAAAAAAAGGTTTACGAGTCTGTAAGTGTTATGAGTCAGACAACATTTTGTAAAAGTGAACAGAGTGTGATACAAAAAAATGATTTTTTTATATAGTGGACAAATCACGTAAAGAGAGTTAAAAAACGGTTTAGTAGTCTCTCAGTGATATATGACAGACACAAAAGTGAACAGAGTTATGTGTCACACACAAAAGTGAACAGAGTGTGAAGTAAGTGAGGTACAAAAAAATTAATATTTGAAATCGTGCACAAATCACGTGAAGAGAGCTAAAAAATGGTTTACGAGTCTGTAAGTGTTATGTGTCAGACAACATTGTGTAAAAGTGAACAGAGTGTGAGATACAAAAAATGAATTTTTTATATAGTGGACAAATCACGTAAAGAGAGTTAAAAAACGGTTTAGTAGTCTCTCAGTGATATATGTCAGACACAAAAGTGAACAGAGATATGAGTCACACACAAAAGTGAACAGAGTGTGAAGTAAGTGAGGTACAAAAAAATTAATATTTGAAATCGTGCACAAATCACGTAAAGAGAGCTAAAAAATGGTTTACGAGTCTGTAAGTGTTATGTGTCAGACAACATTGTGTAAAAGTGAACAGAGTGTGAGATACAAAAAAATGAATTTTTTATATAGTGGACAAATCACGTAAAGAGAGTTAAAAAACAGTTTAGTTGTCTCTCAGTGATATTTGTCAGACACAAAAGTGAACAAAGATATGTGTCACACACAAAAGTGAACAGAGTGTGAAGTAAGTGAGGTACAAAAAAATTATTATTTGAAATCGTGCACAAATCACGTAAAGAGAGCTAAAAAAAGGTTTACGAGTCTGTAAGTGTTATGTGTCAGACAACATTTTGTAAAAGTGAACAGAGTGTGATACAAAAAAATGATTTTTTTATATAGTGGACAAATCACGTAAAGAGAGTTAAAAAACGGTTTAGTAGTCTCTCAGTGATATATGACAGAAACAAAAGTGAACAGAGATATGTGTCACACACAAAAGTGAACAGAGTGTGAAGTAAGTGAGGTACAAAAAAATTAATATTTGAAATCGTGCACAAATCACGTAAAGAGAGCTAAAAAATGGTTTACGAGTCTGTAAGTGTTATGTGTCAGACAACATTGTGTAAAAGTGAACAGAGTGTGAGATACAAAAAAATGAATTTTTTATATAGTGGACAAATCACGTAAAGAGAGTTAAAAAACGGTTTAGTAGTCTCTCAGTGATATATGTCAGACACAAAAGTGAACAGAGATATGAGTCACACACAAAAGTGAACAGAGTGTGAAGTAAGTGAGGTACAAAAAAATTAATATTTGAAATCGTGCACAAATCACGTAAAGAGAGCTAAAAAATGGTATACGAGTCTGTAAGTGTTATGTGTCAGACAACATTGTGTAAAAGTGAACAGAGAGTGAGATACAAAAAAATGATTTTTTTATATAGTGGACAAATCACGTAAAGAGAGTTAAAAAATGGTTTAGTAGTCTCTCAGTGATATGTGTCACACACAAAAGTGGACAGAGTGTGAAGTAAGTGAGGTACAAAAAAATTAATATTTGAAATCGTGCACAAGTCACGCAAAGAGAGCTAAAAATGGTTTACGAGTCTGTTAGTGTTATGTGTCAGACAACATTGTGTAAAAGTGAACAGAGTGTGAGATACAAAAAAATGATTTTTTCATATAGTGGACAAATGACGTGAAGAGAGTTAAAAAACGGTTTAGTAGTATCTCAGTAATATGTGTCACACACAAAAGTGAACAGATTGTGAAGTAAGTGAGGTACAAAAAAATTAATATTTGAAATCGTGCTCAAATCACGTAAAGAGAGCTAAAAAATGGTTTACGAGTCTGTAAGTGTTATGTGTCAGACAACATTGTGTAAAAGTGAACAGAGTGTGAGATACAAAAAAATGAATTTTTTATATAGTGGACAAATCACGTAAAGAGAGTTAAAAAACAGTTTAGTTGTCTCTCAGTGATATATGTCAGACACAAAAGTGATCAGAGATATGTGTCACACACAAAAGTGAACAGAGTGTGAAGTAAGTGAGGTACAAAAAAATTAATATTTGAAATCGTGCACAAATTACGTAAAGAGAGCTAAAAAATGGTTTGCGAGTCTGTAAGTGTTATGTGTCAGACAACATTGTGTAAAAGTGAACAGAGTGTGAGATACAAAAAAATGAATTTTTTATATAGTGGACAAATCACGTAAAGAGAGTTAAAAAACGGTTTAGTAGTCTCTCAGTGATATATGTCAGACACAAAAGTGAACAGAGATATGTGTCACACACAAAAGTGAACAGAGTGTGAAGTAAGTGAGGTACAAAAAAATTAATATTTGAAATCGTGCACAAATCACCTAAAGAGAGCTAAAAAATGGTATACGAGTCTGTAAGTGTTATGTGTCAGACAACATTGTGTAAAAGTGAACAGAGAGTGAGATACAAAAAAATGATTTTTTTATATAGTGGACAAATCACGTAAAGAGAGTTAAAAAATGGTTTAGTAGTCTCTCAGTGATATGTGTCACACACAAAAGTGGACAGAGTGTGAAGTAAGTGAGGTACAAAAAAATTAATATTTGAAATCGTGCACAAGTCACGCAAAGAGAGCTAAAAATGGTTTACGAGTCTGTTAGTGTTATGTGTCAGACAACATTGTGTAAAAGTGAACAGAGTGTGAGATACAAAAAAATGATTTTTTCATATAGTGGACAAATCACGTGAAGAGAGTTAAAAAACGGTTTAGTAGTATCTCAGTAATATGTGTCACACACAAAAGTGAACAGATTGTGAAGTAAGTGAGGTACAAAAAAATTAATATTTGAAATCGTGCTCAAATCACGTAAAGAGAGCTAAAAAATGGTTTACGAGTCTGTAAGTGTTATGTGTCAGACAACATTGTGTAAAAGTGAACAGAGTGTGAGATACAAAAAAATGAATTTTTTATATAGTGGACAAATCACGTAAAGAGAGTTAAAAAACAGTTTAGTTGTCTCTCAGTGATATATGTCAGACACAAAAGTGATCAGAGATATGTGTCACACACAAAAGTGAACAGAGTGTGAAGTAAGTGAGGTACAAAAAAATTAATATTTGAAATCGTGCACAAATTACGTAAAGAGAGCTAAAAAATGGTTTACGAGTCTGTAAGTGTTATGTGTCAGACAACATTGTGTAAAAGTGAACAGAGTGTGAGATACAAAAAAATGAATTTTTTATATAGTGGACAAATCACGTAAAGAGAGTTAAAAAACGGTTTAGTAGTCTCTCAGTGATATATGTCAGACACAAAAGTGAACAGAGATATGTGTCACACACAAAAGTGAACAGAGTGTGAAGTAAGTGAGGTACAAAAAAATTAATATTTGAAATCGTGCACAAATCACGTAAAGAGAGCTAAAAAATGGTATACGAGTCTGTAAGTGTTATGTGTCAGACAACATTGTGTAAAAGTGAACAGAGAGTGAGATACAAAAAAATGATTTTTTTATATAGTGGACAAATCACGTAAAGAGAGTTAAAAAATGGTTTAGTAGTCTCTCAGTGATATGTGTCACACACAAAAGTGGACAGAGTGTGAAGTAAGTGAGGTACAAAAAAATTAATATTTGAAATCGTGCACAAGTCACGCAAAGAGAGCTAAAAATGGTTTACGAGTCTGTTAGTGTTATGTGTCAGACAACATTGTGTAAAAGTGAACAGAGTGTGAGATACAAAAAAATGATTTTTTTTATATAGTGGACAAATCACGTGAAGAGAGTTAAAAAACGGTTTAGTAGTATCTCAGTAATATGTGTCACACACAAAAGTCAACAGAGTGTGAAGTAAGTGAGGTACAAAAAAATTAATATTTGAAATCGTGCACAAATCACGTAAAGAGAGCTAAAAATTGGTTTACGAGTCTGTAAGTGTTATGTGTCAGACAACATTGTGTAAAAGTGAACAGAGTGTGAGATACAAAAAAATGATTTATTTATATAGTGGACAAATCACGTAAAGAGAGTTAAAAACGGTTTAGTAGACTCTCAGTGATATATGTCAGACACAAAAGTGAACAGAGATATGTGTCACACACAAAAGTGAACAGAGTGTGAAATAAGTGAGATACAAAAAAATTAATATTTGAAATCGTGCACAAATCACGTAAAGAGAGCTAAAAAATGGTATACGAGTCTGTAAGTGTTATGTGTCAGACAACATTGTGTAAAAGTGAACAGAGTGTGAGATACAAAAAAATGAATTTTTAATATAGTGGACAAATCACGTAAAGAGAGTTAAAAAACGGTTTAGTAGTCTCTCAGTGATATGTGTCAGACACAAAAGTGAACAGAGTGTGAAGTAAGTGAGGTACAAAAAAATTAATATTTGAAATCGTGCACAAATCACGTAAAGAAAGCTAAAAAATGGTTTACGAGTCTGTAAGTGTAATGTGTCAGACAACATTGTGTAAAAGTGAACAGAGTGTGAGATACAAAAAAATGATTTTTTTTATTTAATGGACAAATCACGTAAAGAGAGTTAAAAAATTGTTTAGTAGTCTCTCAGTGATTTGTTTCACACACAAAAGTGAACAGAGTGTGAAGCAAGTGAGGTACAAAAAAAATAATATTTGAAATCGTGCACAAATCACGTAAAGAGAGCTAAAAAATGGTTTACGAGTCTGTAGGTGTTATGTGTCAGACAACATTGTGTAAAAGTGAACAGAGTATGAGATACAAAAAAATGATTTTTTTATATAGTGGACAAATCACGTAAAGAGAGTTAAAAAATGGTTTAGTAGTCTCTCAGTGATATGTGTCACACACAAAAGTGAACAGAGTGTAAAGTAAGTGAGGTACAAAAAAAATAATATTTGAAATCGTGCACAAATCACGTAAAGAGAGCTAAAACATGGTTTACGAGTCTGTAAGTGTTATGTGTCAGACAACATTGTGTAAAAGTGAACAGAGTGTGAGATACAAAATAATGAATTTTTTATATAGTGGACAAATAACGTGAAGAGAGTTAAAAGACGGTTTAGTAGTATCTCAGTAATATGTGTCACACACAAAAGTGAACAGATTGTGAAGTAAGTGAGGTACAAAAAAATTAATATTTGAAATCGTGCACAAATCACGTAAAGAGAGCTAAAAAATGGTTTACGAGTCTGTAAGTGTTATGTGTCAGACAACATTGTGTAAAAGTGAACAGAGTGTGAGATACAAAAAAATGAATTTTTAATATAGTGGACAAATCACGTAAAGAGAGTTAAAAAACAATTTAGTAGACTCTCAGTGATATATGTCAGACACAAAAGTGAACAGAGATATGTGTCACACACGAAAGTGAACAGAGTGTGAAATAAGTGAGATACAAAAAAATTAATATTTGAAATCGTGCACAAATCACGTAAAGAGAGCTAAAAAATGGTATACGAGTCTGTAAGTGTTATGTGTCAGACAACATTGTGTAAAAGTGAACAGAGTGTGAGATACAAAAAAATGAATTTTTTATATAGTGGACAAATCACGTAAAGAGAGTTAAAAAACGGTTTAGTAGTCTCTCAGTGATATATGTCAGACACAAAAGTGAACAGAGATATGTGTCACACACAAAAGTGAACAGAGTGTGAAGTAAGTGAGCTACAAAAAAATTAATATTTGAAATCGTGCACAAATCAAGTAAAGAGAGCTAAAAAATGGTATACGAGTCTGTAAGTGTTATGTGTCAGACAACATTGTGTAAAAGTGAACAGAGTGTGGGATACAAAAAAATGATTTTTTTATATAGTGGACAAATCACGTAAAGAGAGTTAAAAAATGGTTTAGTAGTCTCTCAGTGATTTGTGTCACACACAAAAGTGGACAGAGTGTGAAGTAAGTGAGGTACAAAAAAATTAATATTTGAAATCGTGCACAAATCACGTAAAGAGAGCTAAAAAATGGTTTACGAGTCTGTAAGTGTTATGTGTCAGACAACTTTGTGTAAAAGTGAACAGAGTGTGAGATACAAAAAAATGAATTTTTTATATAGTGGACAAATCACGTAAAGAGAGTTAAAAAACGGTTTAGTTGTCTCTCAGTGATATATGTCAGACACAAAAGTGAACAGAGATATGTGTCACACACAAAAGTGAACAGAGTGTGAAGTAAGTGAGGTACAAAAAAATTAATATTTGAAATCGTGCACAAATCACGTAAAGAAAGCTAAAAAATGGTTTACGAGTCTGTAAGTGTTAAGTGTCAGACAACATTGTGTAAAAGTGAACAGAGTGTGAGATACAAAAAAATGATTTTTTTATATAGTGGACAAATCACGTAAAGAGAGTTAAAAAATGGTTTAGTAGTCTCTCAGTGATATGTGTCAAACACAAAAGTGAACAGAGTCTAAAGTAAGTGAGGTACAAAAAAATTAATATTTGAAATCGTGCACAAATCACGTAAAGAGAGCTAAAAAATGGTTTACGAGTCTGTAAGTGTTGTGTGTCAGACAACATTGTGTAAAAGTGAACAGAGTGTGAGATACAAAAAAATTAATATTTGATATCGTGCACAAATCACGTAAAGAGAGCTAAAAAATGGTTTACGAGTCTGTAAGTGTTATGTGTCAGACAACATT
Organism: Philonthus spinipes; assembly: GCA_963082785.1. Lineage (NCBI taxonomy): Eukaryota > Metazoa > Arthropoda > Insecta > Coleoptera > Staphylinidae > Philonthus > Philonthus spinipes. The sequence continues at coordinate 2,827,779 of OY720304.1, forward strand.
GTGTAAAAGTGAACAGAGTGTGAGATACAAAAAAATGATTTTTTTATATAGTGGACAAATCACGTAAAGAGAGTTAAAAAACGGTTTAGTAGACTCTCAGTGATATATGTCAGACACAAAAGTGAACAGAGATATGTGTCACACACAAAAGTGAACAGAGTGTGAAATAAGTGAGATACAAAAAAATTAATATTTGAAATCGTGCACAAATCACGTAAAGAGAGCTAAAAAATGGTATACGAGTCTGTAAGTGTTATGTGTCAGACAACATTGTGTAAAAGTGAACAGAGTGTGAGATACAAAAAAATGAATTTTTAACATAGTGGACAAATCACGTAAAGAGAGTTAAAAAACGGTTTAGTAGTCTCTCAGTGATATGTGTCAGACACAAAAGTGAACAGAGTGTGAAGTAAGTGAGGTACAAAAAAATTAATATTTGAAATCGTGCACAAATCACGTAAAGAAAGCTAAAAAATGGTTTACGAGTCTGTAAGTGTAATGTGTCAGACAACATTGTGTAAAAGTGAACAGAGTGTGAGATACAAAAAAATGAATTTTTTATATAGTGGACAAATCACGTAAAGAGAGTTAAAAAACGGTTTAGTAGTCTCTCAGTGATATATGTCAGACACAAAAGTGAACAGAGATATGTGTCACACACAAAAGTGAACAGAGTGTGAAGTAAGTGAGCTACAAAAAAATTAATATTTGAAATCGTGCACAAATCAAGTAAAGAGAGCTAAAAAATGGTATACGAGTCTGTAAGTGTTATGTGTCAGACAACATTGTGTAAAAGTGAACAGAGTGTGGGATACAAAAAAATGATTTTTTTATATAGTGGACAAATCACGTAAAGAGAGTTAAAAAATGGTTTAGTAGTCTCTCAGTGATTTGTGTCACACACAAAAGTGGACAGAGTGTGAAGTAAGTGAGGTACAAAAAAATTAATATTTGAAATCGTGCACAAATCACGTAAAGAGAGCTAAAAAATGGTTTACGAGTCTGTAAGTGTTATGTGTCAGACAACTTTGTGTAAAAGTGAACAGAGTGTGAGATACAAAAAAATGAATTTTTTATATAGAGGACAAATCACGTAAAGAGAGTTAAAAAACGGTTTAGTTGTCTCTCAGTGATATATGTCAGACACAAAAGTGAACAGAGATATGTGTCACACACAAAAGTGAACAGAGTGTGAAGTAAGTGAGGTACAAAAAAATTAATATTTGAAATCGTGCACAAATCACGTAAAGAAAGCTAAAAAATGGTTTACGAGTCTGTAAGTGTAATGTGTCAGACAACATTGTGTAAAAGTGAACAGAGTGTGAGATACAAAAAAATGATTTTTTTTATTTAATGGACAAATCACGTAAAGAGAGTTAAAAAATTGTTTAGTAGTCTCTCAGTGATTTGTTTCACACACAAAAGTGAACAGAGTGTGAAGCAAGTGAGGTACAAAAAAAATAATATTTGAAATCGTGCACAAATCACGTAAAGAGAGCTAAAAAATGGTTTACGAGTCTGTAGGTGTTATGTGTCAGACAACATTGTGTAAAAGTGAACAGAGTATGAGATACAAAAAAATGATTTTTTTATATAGTGGACAAATCACGTAAAGAGAGTTAAAAAATGGTTTAGTAGTCTCTCAGTGATATGTGTCACACACAAAAGTGAACAGAGTGTAAAGTAAGTGAGGTACAAAAAAAATAATATTTGAAATCGTGCACAAATCACGTAAAGAGAGCTAAAACATGGTTTACGAGTCTGTAAGTGTTATGTGTCAGACAACATTGTGTAAAAGTGAACAGAGTGTGAGATACAAAATAATGAATTTTTTATATAGTGGACAAATAACGTGAAGAGAGTTAAAAGACGGTTTAGTAGTATCTCAGTAATATGTGTCACACACAAAAGTGAACAGATTGTGAAGTAAGTGAGGTACAAAAAAATTAATATTTGAAATCGTGCACAAATCACGTAAAGAGAGCTAAAAAATGGTTTACGAGTCTGTAAGTGTTATGTGTCAGACAACATTGTGTAAAAGTGAACAGAGTGTGAGATACAAAAAAATGAATTTTTAATATAGTGGACAAATCACGTAAAGAGAGTTAAAAAACAATTTAGTAGACTCTCAGTGATATATGTCAGACACAAAAGTGAACAGAGATATGTGTCACACACGAAAGTGAACAGAGTGTGAAATAAGTGAGATACAAAAAAATTAATATTTGAAATCGTGCACAAATCACGTAAAGAGAGCTAAAAAATGGTATACGAGTCTGTAAGTGTTATGTGTCAGACAACATTGTGTAAAAGTGAACAGAGTGTGAGATACAAAAAAATGAATTCTTTATATAGTGGACAAATCACGTAAAGAGAGTTAAAAAACGGTTTAGTAGTCTCTCAGTGATATATGTCAGACACAAAAGTGAACAGAGATATGTGTCACACACAAAAGTGAACAGAGTGTGAAGTAAGTGAGCTACAAAAAAATTAATATTTGAAATCGTGCACAAATCAAGTAAAGAGAGCTAAAAAATGGTATACGAGTCTGTAAGTGTTATGTGTCAGACAACATTGTGTAAAAGTGAACAGAGTGTGGGATACAAAAAAATGATTTTTTTATATAGTGGACAAATCACGTAAAGAGAGTTAAAAAATGGTTTAGTAGTCTCTCAGTGATTTGTGTCACACACAAAAGTGGACAGAGTGTGAAGTAAGTGAGGTACAAAAAAATTAATATTTGAAATCGTGCACAAATCACGTAAAGAGAGCTAAAAAATGGTTTACGAGTCTGTAAGTGTTATGTGTCAGACAACTTTGTGTAAAAGTGAACAGAGTGTGAGATACAAAAAAATGAATTTTTTATATAGTGGACAAATCACGTAAAGAGAGTTAAAAAACGGTTTAGTTGTCTCTCAGTGATATATGTCAGACACAAAAGTGAACAGAGATATGTGTCACACACAAAAGTGAACAGAGTGTGAAGTAAGTGAGGTACAAAAAAATTAATATTTGAAATCGTGCACAAATCACGTAAAGAAAGCTAAAAAATGGTTTACGAGTCTGTAAGTGTTAAGTGTCAGACAACATTGTGTAAAAGTGAACAGAGTGTGAGATACAAAAAAATGATTTTTTTATATAGTGGACAAATCACGTAAAGAGAGTTAAAAAATGGTTTAGTAGTCTCTCAGTGATATGTGTCAAACACAAAAGTGAACAGAGTCTAAAGTAAGTGAGGTACAAAAAAATTAATATTTGAAATCGTGCACAAATCACGTAAAGAGAGCTAAAAAATGGTTTACGAGTCTGTAAGTGTTGTGTGTCAGACAACATTGTGTAAAAGTGAACAGAGTGTGAGATACAAAAAAATTAATATTTGATATCGTGCACAAATCACGTAAAGAGAGCTAAAAAATGGTTTACGAGTCTGTAAGTGTTATGTGTCAGACAACATTGTGTAAAAGTGAACAGAGTGTGAGATACAAAAAAATGATTTTTTTATATAGTGGACAAATCACGTAAAGAGAGTTAAAAAACGGTTTAGTAGACTCTCAGTGATATATGTCAGACACAAAAGTGAACAGAGATATGTGTCACACACAAAAGTGAACAGAGTGTGAAATAAGTGAGATACAAAAAAATTAATATTTGAAATCGTGCACAAATCACGTAAAGAGAGCTAAAAAATGGTATACGAGTCTGTAAGTGTTATGTGTCAGACAACATTGTGTAAAAGTGAACAGAGTGTGAGATACAAAAAAATGAATTTTTAACATAGTGGACAAATCACGTAAAGAGAGTTAAAAAACGGTTTAGTAGTCTCTCAGTGATATGTGTCAGACACAAAAGTGAACAGAGTGTGAAGTAAGTGAGGTACAAAAAAATTAATATTTGAAATCGTGCACATATCACGTAAAGAAAGCTAAAAAATGGTTTACGAGTCTGTAAGTGTAATGTGTCAGACAACATTGTGTAAAAGTGAACAGAGTGTGAGATACAAAAAAATGAATTTTTTATATAGTGGACAAATCACGTAAAGAGAGTTAAAAAACGGTTTAGTAGTCTCTCAGTGATATATGTCAGACACAAAAGTGAACAGAGATATGTGTCACACACAAAAGTGAACAGAGTGTGAAGTAAGTGAGCTACAAAAAAATTAATATTTGAAATCGTGCACAAATCAAGTAAAGAGAGCTAAAAAATGGTATACGAGTCTGTAAGTGTTATGTGTCAGACAACATTGTGTAAAAGTGAACAGAGTGTGGGATACAAAAAAATGATTTTTTTATATAGTGGACAAATCACGTAAAGAGAGTTAAAAAATGGTTTAGTAGTCTCTCAGTGATTTGTGTCACACACAAAAGTGGACAGAGTGTGAAGTAAGTGAGGTACAAAAAAATTAATATTTGAAATCGTGCACAAATCACGTAAAGAAAGCTAAAAAATGGTTTACGAGTCTGTAAGTGTAATGTGTCAGACAACATTGTGTAAAAGTGAACAGAGTGTGAGATACAAAAAAAATGATTTTTTTTATATAATGGACAAATCACGTAAAGAGAGTTAAAAAATTGTTTAGTAGTCTCTCAGTGATTTGTTTCACACACAAAAGTGAACAGAGTGTGAAGCAAGTGAGGTACAAAAAAATTAATATATGAAATCGTGCACAAATCACGTAAAGAGAGCTAAAAAATGGTTTACGAGTATGTAGGTGTTATGTGTCAGACAACATTGTGTAAAAGTGAACAGAGTATGAGATACAAAAAAATGATTTTTTTATATAGTGGACAAATCACGTAAAGAGAGTTAAAAAATGGTTTAGTAGTCTCTCAGTGATATGTGTCACACACAAAAGTGAACAGAGTGTAAAGTAAGTGAGGTACAAAAAAAATAATATTTGAAATCGTGCACAAATCACGTAAAGAGAGCTAAAACATGGTTTACGAGTCTGTAAGTGTTATGTGTCAGACAACATTGTGTAAAAGTGAACAGAGTGTGAGATACAAAATAATGAATTTTTTATATAGTGGACAAGTCACGTGAAGAGAGTTAAAAGACGGTTTAGTAGTATCTCAGTAATATGTGTCACACACAAAAGTGAACAGATTGTGAAGTAAGTGAGGTACAAAAAAATTAATATTTGAAATCGTGCACAAATCACGTAAAGAGAGCTAAAAAATGGTTTACGAGTCTGTAAGTGTTATGTGTCAGACAACATTGTGTAAAAGTGAACAGAGTGTGAGATACAAAAAAATGATTTTTTTATATAGTGGACAAATCACGTAAAGAGAGTTAAAAAACAGTTTAGTTGTCTCTCAGTGATATATGTCAGACACAAAAGTGAACAGAGATATGTGTCACACACAAAAGTGAACAGAGTGTGAAATAAGTGAGATACAAAAAAATTAATATTTGAAATCGTGCACAAATCACGTAAAGAGAGCTAAAAAATGGTATACGAGTCTGTAAGTGTTATGTGTCAGACAACATTGTGTAAAAGTGAACAGAGTGTGAGATACAAAAAAATGAATTTTTAACATAGTGGACAAATCACGTAAAGAGAGTTAAAAAACGGTTTAGTAGTCTCTCAGTGATATGTGTCAGACACAAAAGTGAACAGAGTGTGAAGTAAGTGAGGTACAAAAAAATTAATATTTTAAATCGTGCACAAATCACGTAAAGAAAGCTAAAAAATGGTTTACGAGTCTGTAAGTGTAATGTGTCAGACAACATTGTGTAAAAGTGAACAGAGTGTGAGATACAAAAAAATGATTTTTTTTATATAATGGACAAATCACGTAAAGAGAGTTAAAAAATTGTTTAGTAGTCTCTCAGTGATTTGTTTCACACACAAAAGTGAACAGAGTGTGAAGCAAGTGAGGTACAAAAAAATTAATATATGAAATCGTGCACAAATCACGTAAAGAGAGCTAAAAAATGGTTTACGAGTATGTAGGTGTTATGTGTCAGACAACATTGTGTAAAAGTGAACAGAGTATGAGATACAAAAAAATGATTTTTTTATATAGTGGACAAATCACGTAAAGAGAGTTAAAAAATGGTTTAGTAGTCTCTCAGTGATATGTGTCACACACAAAAGTGAACAGAGTGTAAAGTAAGTGAGGTACAAAAAAAATAATATTTGAAATCGTGCACAAATCACGTAAAGAGAGCTAAAACATGGTTTACGAGTCTGTAAGTGTTATGTGTCAGACAACATTGTGTAAAAGTGAACAGAGTGTGAGATACAAAATAATGAATTTTTTATATAGTGGACAAGTCACGTGAAGAGAGTTAAAAGACGGTTTAGTAGTATCTCAGTAATATGTGTCACACACAAAAGTGAACAGATTGTGAAGTAAGTGAGGTACAAAAAAATTAATATTTGAAATCGTGCACAAATCACGTAAAGAGAGCTAAAAAATGGTTTACGAGTCTGTAAGTGTTATGTGTCAGACAACATTGTGTAAAAGTGAACAGAGTGTGAGATACAAAAAAATGAATTTTTTATATAGTGGACAAATCACGTAAAGAGAGTTAAAAAACAGTTTAGTTGTCTCTCAGTGATATATGTCAGACACAAAAGTGAACAAAGATATGTGTCACACAAAAAAGTGAACAGAGTGTGAAGTAAGTGAGGTACAAAAAAATTAATATTTGAAATCGTGCACAAATCACGTAAAGAGAGCTAAAAAATGGTTTACGAGTCTGTAAGTGTTATGTGTCAGACAACATTTTGTAAAAGTGAACAGAGTGTGAGATACAAAAAAATGAATTTTTTATATAGTGGACAAATCACGTAAACAGAGTTAAAAAACGGTTTAGTAGTCTCTCAGTGATATATGTCAGACACAAAAGTGAACAGAGATATGTGTCACACACAAAAGTGAACAGAGTGTGAAGTAAGTGAGGTACAAAAAAATTAATATTTGAAATCGTGCACAAATCACGTAAAGAGAGCTAAAAAATGGTATACGAGTCTGTAAGTGTTATGTGTCAGACAACATTGTGTAAAAGTGAACAGAGTGTGAGATACAAAAAAATGAATTTTTAATATAGTGGACAAATCACGTAAAGAGAGTTAAAAAACGGTTTAGTAGACTCTCAGTGATATATGTCAGACACAAAAGTGAACAGAGATATGTGTCACACACAAAAGCGAACAGAGTGTGAAATAAGTGAGATACAAAAAAATTAATATTTGAAATCGTGCACAAATCACGTAAAGAAAGCTAAAAAATGGTATACGAGTCTGTAAGTGTTATGTGTCAGACAACATTGTGTAAAAGTGAACAGAGTGTGAGATACAAAAAAATGAATTTTTAATATAGTGGACAAATCACGTAAAGAGAGTTAAAAAACGGTTTAGTAGTCTCTCAGTGATATGTGTCAGACACAAAAGTGAACAGAGTGTGAAGTAAGTGAGGTACAAAAAAATTAATATTTGAAATCGTGCACAAATCACGTAAAGAAAGCTAAAAAATGGTTTACGAGTCTGTAAGTGTAATGTGTCAGACAACATTGTGTAAAAGTGAACAGAGTGTGAGATACAAAAAAATGATTTTTTTATATAATGGACAAATCACGTAAAGAGAGTTAAAAAATTGTTTAGTAGTCTCTCAGTGATTTGTTTCACACACAAAAGTGAACAGAGTGTGAAGCAAGTGAGGTACAAAAAAATTAATCTTTGAAATCGTGCACAAATCACGTAAAGAGAGCTAAAAAATGGTTTACGAGTCTGTAAGTGTTATGTGTCAGACAACATTGTGTAAAAGTGAACAGAGTGTGAGATACAAAAAAATGAATTTTTAATATAGTGGACAAATCACGTAAAGAGAGTTAAAAAACGGTTTAGTAGTCTCTCAGTGATATGTGTCAGACACAAAAGTGAACAGAGTGTGAAGTAAGTGAGGTACAAAAAAATTAATATTTGAAATCGTGCACAAATCACGTAAAGAAAGCTAAAAAATGGTTTACGAGTCTGTAAGTGTAATGTGTCAGACAACATTGTGTAAAAGTGAACAGTGTGAGATACAAAAAAATGATTTTTTTTATTTAATGGACAAATCACGTAAAGAGAGTTAAAAAATTGTTTAGTAGTCTCTCAGTGATTTGTTTCACACACAAAAGTGAACAGAGTGTGAAGCAAGTGAGGTACAAAAAAATTAATATTTGAAATCGTGCACAAATCACGTAAAGAGAGCTAAAAAATGGTTTACGAGTCTGTAGGTGTTATGTGTCAGACAACATTGTGTAAAAGTGAACAGAGTATGAGATACAAAAAAATGATTTTTTTATATAGTGGACAAATCACGTAAAGAGAGTTAAAAAATGGTTTAGTAGTCTCTCAGTGATATGTGTCACACACAAAAGTGAACAGAGTGTAAAGTAAGTGAGGTACAAAAAAAATAATATTTGAAATCGTGCACAAATCACGTAAAGAGAGCTAAAACATGGTTTACGAGTCTGTAAGTGTTATGTGTCAGACAACATTGTGTAAAAGTGAACAGAGTGTGAGATACAAAATAATGAATTTTTTATATAGTGGACAAATAACGTGAAGAGAGTTAAAAGACGGTTTAGTAGTATCTCAGTAATATGTGTCACACACAAAAGTGAACAGATTGTGAAGTAAGTGAGGTACAAAAAAATTAATATTTGAAATCGTGCACAAATCACGTAAAGAGAGCTAAAAAATGGTTTACGAGTCTGTAAGTGTTATGTGTCAGACAACATTGTGTAAAAGTGAACAGAGTGTGAGATACAAAAAAATGAATTTTTAATATAGTGGACAAATCACGTAAAGAGAGTTAAAAAACAATTTAGTAGACTCTCAGTGATATATGTCAGACACAAAAGTGAACAGAGATATGTGTCACACACAAAAGTGAACAGAGTGTGAAATAAGTGAGATACAAAAAAATTAATATTTGAAATCGTGCACAAATCACGTAAAGAGAGCTAAAAAATGGTATACGAGTCTGTAAGTGTTATGTGTCAGACAACATTGTGTAAAAGTGAACAGAGTGTGAGATACAAAAAAATGATTTTTTTATATAGTGGACAAATCACGTAAAGAGAGTTAAAAAATGGTTTAGTAGTCTCTCAGTGATATGTGTCACACACAAAAGTGAACAGAGTGTAAAGTAAGTGAGGTACAAAAAAAATAATATTTGAAATCGTGTACAAATCACGTAAAGAGAGCTAAAACATGGTTTACGAGTCTGTAAGTGTTATGTGTCAGACAACATTGTGTAAAAGTGAACAGAGTGTGAGATACAAAATAATGAATTTTTTATATAGTGGACAAGTCACGTGAAGAGAGTTAAAAGACGGTTTAGTAGTATCTCAGTAATATGTGTCACACACAAAAGTGAACAGATTGTGAAGTAAGTGAGGTACAAAAAAATTAATATTTGAAATCGTGCACAAATCACGTAAAGAGAGCTAAAAAATGGTTTACGAGTCTGTAAGTGTTATGTGTCAGACAACATTGTGTAAAAGTGAACAGAGTGTGAGATACAAAAAAATGAATTTTTTATATAGTGGACAAATCACGTAAAGAGAGTTAAAAAACAGTTTAGTTGTCTCTCAGTGATATATGTCAGACACAAAAGTGAACAAAGATATGTGTCACACAAAAAAGTGAACAGAGTGTGAAGTAAGTGAGGTACAAAAAAATTAATATTTGAAATCGTGCACAAATCACGTAAAGAGAGCTAAAAAATGGTTTACGAGTCTGTAAGTGTTATGTGTCAGACAACATTTTGTAAAAGTGAACAGAGTGTGAGATACAAAAAAATGAATTTTTTATATAGTGGACAAATCACGTAAACAGAGTTAAAAAACGGTTTAGTAGTCTCTCAGTGATATATGTCAGACACAAAAGTGAACAGAGATATGTGTCACACACAAAAGTGAACAGAGTGTGAAGTAAGTGAGGTACAAAAAAATTAATATTTGAAATCGTGCACAAATCACGTAAAGAGAGCTAAAAAATGGTATACGAGTCTGTAAGTGTTATGTGTCAGACAACATTGTGTAAAAGTGAACAGAGTGTGAGATACAAAAAAATGAATTTTTAATATAGTGGACAAATCACGTAAAGAGAGTTAAAAAACGGTTTAGTAGACTCTCAGTGATATATGTCAGACACAAAAGTGAACAGAGATATGTGTCACACACAAAAGCGAACAGAGTGTGAAATAAGTGAGATACAAAAAAATTAATATTTGAAATCGTGCACAAATCACGTAAAGAAAGCTAAAAAATGGTATACGAGTCTGTAAGTGTTATGTGTCAGACAACATTGTGTAAAAGTGAACAGAGTGTGAGATACAAAAAAATGAATTTTTAATATAGTGGACAAATCACGTAAAGAGAGTTAAAAAACGGTTTAGTAGTCTCTCAGTGATATGTGTCAGACACAAAAGTGAACAGAGTGTGAAGTAAGTGAGGTACAAAAAAATTAATATTTGAAATCGTGCACAAATCACGTAAAGAAAGCTAAAAAATGGTTTACGAGTCTGTAAGTGTAATGTGTCAGACAACATTGTGTAAAAGTGAACAGAGTGTGAGATACAAAAAAATGATTTTTTTATATAATGGACAAATCACGTAAAGAGAGTTAAAAAATTGTTTAGTAGTCTCTCAGTGATTTGTTTCACACACAAAAGTGAACAGAGTGTGAAGCAAGTGAGGTACAAAAAAATTAATCTTTGAAATCGTGCACAAATCACGTAAAGAGAGCTAAAAAATGGTTTACGAGTCTGTAAGTGTTATGTGTCAGACAACATTGTGTAAAAGTGAACAGAGTGTGAGATACAAAAAAATGAATTTTTAATATAGTGGACAAATCACGTAAAGAGAGTTAAAAAACGGTTTAGTAGTCTCTCAGTGATATGTGTCAGACACAAAAGTGAACAGAGTGTGAAGTAAGTGAGGTACAAAAAAATTAATATTTGAAATCGTGCACAAATCACGTAAAGAAAGCTAAAAAATGGTTTACGAGTCTGTAAGTGTAATGTGTCAGACAACATTGTGTAAAAGTGAACAGTGTGAGATACAAAAAAATGATTTTTTTTATTTAATGGACAAATCACGTAAAGAGAGTTAAAAAATTGTTTAGTAGTCTCTCAGTGATTTGTTTCACACACAAAAGTGAACAGAGTGTGAAGCAAGTGAGGTACAAAAAAATTAATATTTGAAATCGTGCACAAATCACGTAAAGAGAGCTAAAAAATGGTTTACGAGTCTGTAGGTGTTATGTGTCAGACAACATTGTGTAAAAGTGAACAGAGTATGAGATACAAAAAAATGATTTTTTTATATAGTGGACAAATCACGTAAAGAGAGTTAAAAAATGGTTTAGTAGTCTCTCAGTGATATGTGTCACACACAAAAGTGAACAGAGTGTAAAGTAAGTGAGGTACAAAAAAAATAATATTTGAAATCGTGCACAAATCACGTAAAGAGAGCTAAAACATGGTTTACGAGTCTGTAAGTGTTATGTGTCAGACAACATTGTGTAAAAGTGAACAGAGTGTGAGATACAAAATAATGAATTTTTTATATAGTGGACAAATAACGTGAAGAGAGTTAAAAGACGGTTTAGTAGTATCTCAGTAATATGTGTCACACACAAAAGTGAACAGATTGTGAAGTAAGTGAGGTACAAAAAAATTAATATTTGAAATCGTGCACAAATCACGTAAAGAGAGCTAAAAAATGGTTTACGAGTCTGTAAGTGTTATGTGTCAGACAACATTGTGTAAAAGTGAACAGAGTGTGAGATACAAAAAAATGAATTTTTAATATAGTGGACAAATCACGTAAAGAGAGTTAAAAAACAATTTAGTAGACTCTCAGTGATATATGTCAGACACAAAAGTGAACAGAGATATGTGTCACACACAAAAGTGAACAGAGTGTGAAATAAGTGAGATACAAAAAAATTAATATTTGAAATCGTGCACAAATCACGTAAAGAGAGCTAAAAAATGGTATACGAGTCTGTAAGTGTTATGTGTCAGACAACATTGTGTAAAAGTGAACAGAGTGTGAGATACAAAAAAATGATTTTTTTATATAGTGGACAAATCACGTAAAGAGAGTTAAAAAACGGTTTAGTAGTCTCTCAGTGATATATGTCAGACACAAAAGTGAACAGAGATATGTGTCACACACAAAAGTGAACAGAGTGTGAAGTAAGTGAGCTACAAAAAAATTAATATTTGAAATCGTGCACAAATCAAGTAAAGAGAGCTAAAAAATGGTATACGAGTCTGTAAGTGTTATGTGTCAGACAACATTGTGTAAAAGTGAACAGAGTGTGGGATACAAAAAAATGATTTTTTTATATAGTGGACAAATCACGTAAAGAGAGTTAAAAAATGGTTTAGTAGTCTCTCAGTGATTTGTGTCACACACAAAAGTGGACAGAGTGTGAAGTAAGTGAGGTACAAAAAAATTAATATTTGAAATCGTGCACAAATCACGTAAAGAGAGCTAAAAAATGGTTTACGAGTCTGTAAGTGTTATGTGTCAGACAACTTTGTGTAAAAGTGAACAGAGTGTGAGATACAAAAAAATGAATTTTTTATATAGTGGACAAATCACGTAAAGAGAGTTAAAAAACGGTTTAGTTGTCTCTCAGTGATATATGTCAGACACAAAAGTGAACAGAGATATGTGTCACACACAAAAGTGAACAGAGTGTGAAGTAAGTGAGGTACAAAAAAATTAATATTTGAAATCGTGCACAAATCACGTAAAGAAAGCTAAAAAATGGTTTACGAGTCTGTAAGTATTAAGTGTCAGACAACATTGTGTAAAAGTGAACAGAGTGTGAGATACAAAAAAATGATTTTTTTATATAGTGGACAAATCACGTAAAGAGAGTTAAAAAATGGTTTAGTAGTCTCTCAGTGATATGTGTCAAACACAAAAGTGAACAGAGTCTAAAGTAAGTGAGGTACAAAAAAATTAATATTTGAAATCGTGCACAAATCACGTAAAGAGAGCTAAAAAATGGTTTACGAGTCTGTAAGTGTTGTGTGTCAGACAACATTGTGTAAAAGTGAACAGAGTGTGAGATACAAAAAAATTAATATTTGATATCGTGCACAAATCACGTAAAGAGAGCTAAAAAATGGTTTACGAGTCTGTAAGTGTTATGTGTCAGACAACATTGTGTAAAAGTGAACAGAGTGTGAGATACAAAAAAATGATTTTTTTATATAGTGGACAAATCACGTAAAGAGAGTTAAAAAACGGTTTAGTAGACTCTCAGTGATATATGTCAGACACAAAAGTGAACAGAGATATGTGTCACACACAAAAGTGAACAGAGTGTGAAATAAGTGAGATACAAAAAAATTAATATTTGAAATCGTGCACAAATCACGTAAAGAGAGCTAAAAAATGGTATACGAGTCTGTAAGTGTTATGTGTCAGACAACATTGTGTAAAAGTGAACAGAGTGTGAGATACAAAAAAATGAATTTTTAACATAGTGGACAAATCACGTAAAGAGAGTTAAAAAACGGTTTAGTAGTCTCTCAGTGATATGTGTCAGACACAAAAGTGAACAGAGTGTGAAGTAAGTGAGGTACAAAAAAATTAATATTTGAAATCGTGCACAAATCACGTAAAGAAAGCTAAAAAATGGTTTACGAGTCTGTAAGTGTAATGTGTCAGACAACATTGTGTAAAAGTGAACAGAGTGTGAGATACAAAAAAATGATTTTTTTTATATAATGGACAAATCACGTAAAGAGAGTTAAAAAATTGTTTAGTAGTCTCTCAGTGATTTGTTTCACACACAAAAGTGAACAGAGTGTGAAGCAAGTGAGGTACAAAAAAATTAATATATGAAATCGTGCACAAATCACGTAAAGAGAGCTAAAAAATGGTTTACGAGTCTGTAGGTGTTATGTGTCAGACAACATTGTGTAAAAGTGAACAGAGTATGAGATACAAAAAAATGATTTTTTTATATAGTGGACAAATCACGTAAAGAGAGTTAAAAAATGGTTTAGTAGTCTCTCAGTGATATGTGTCACACACAAAAGTGAACAGAGTGTAAAGTAAGTGAGGTACAAAAAAATTAATATTTGAAATCGTGCACAAATCACGTAAAGAGAGCTAAAAAATGGTTTACGAGTCTGTAAGTGTTATGTGTCAGACAACTTTGTGTAAAAGTGAACAGAGTGTGAGATACAAAAAAAATGAATTTTTTATATAGTGGACAAATCACGTAAAGAGAGTTAAAAAACGGTTTAGTTGTCTCTCAGTGATATATGTCAGACACAAAAGTGAACAGAGATATGTGTCACACACAAAAGTGAACAGAGTGTGAAGTAAGTGAGGTACAAAAAAATTAATATTTGAAATCGTGCACAAATCACGTAAAGAAAGCTAAAAAAATGGTTTACGAGTCTGTAAGTGTTAAGTGTCAGACAACATTGTGTAAAAGTGAACAGAGTGTGAGATACAAAAAAATGATTTTTTTATATAGTGGACAAATCACGTAAAGAGAGTTAAAAAACGGTTTAGTAGTCTCTCAGTGATATGTGTCAGACACAAAAGTGAACAGAGTGTGAAGTAAGTGAGGTACAAAAAAATTAATATTTGAAATCGTGCACAAATCACGTAAAGAAAGCTAAAAAATGGTTTACGAGTCTGTAAGTGTAATGTGTCAGACAACATTGTGTAAAAGTGAACAGAGTGTGAGATGCAAAAAAATGATTTTTTTTATATAATGGACAAATCACGTAAAGAGAGTTAAAAAATTGTTTAGTAGTCTCTCAGTGATTTGTTTCACACACAAAAGTGAACAGAGTGTGAAGCAAGTGAGGTACAAAAAAATTAATATTTGAAATCGTGCACAAATCACGTAAAGAGAGCTAAAAAATGGTTTACGAGTCTGTAGGTGTTATGTGTCAGACAACATTGTGTAAAAGTGAACAGAGTATGAGATACAAAAAAATGATTTTTTTATATAGTGGACAAATCACGTAAAGAGAGTTAAAAAATGGTTTAGTAGTCTCTCAGTGATATGTGTCACACACAAAAGTGAACAGAGTGTAAAGTAAGTGAGGTACAAAAAAAATTATATTTGAAATCGTGCACAAATCACGTAAAGAGAGCTAAAACATGGTTTACGAGTCTGTAAGTGTTATGTGTCAGACAACATTGTGTAAAAGTGAACAGAGTGTGAGATACAAAATAATGAATTTTTTATATAGTGGACAAATCACGTGAAGAGAGTTAAAAGACGGTTTAGTAGTATCTCAGTAATATGTGTCACACACAAAAGTGAACAGATTGTGAAGTAAGTGAGGTACAAAAAAATTAATATTTGAAATCGTGCACAAATCACGTAAAGAAAGCTAAAAAATGGTTTACGAGTCTGTAAGTGTTATGTGTCAGACAACATTGTGTAAAAGTGAACAGAGTGTGAGATACAAAAAAATGAATTTTTAATATAGTGGACAAATCACGTAAAGAGAGTTAAAAAACGGTTTAGTAGACTCTCAGTGATATATGTCAGACACAAAAGTGAACAGAGATATGTGTCACACACAAAAGTGAACAGAGTGTGAAATAAGTGAGATACAAAAAAATTAATATTTGAAATCGTGCACAAATCACGTAAAGAGAGCTAAAAAATGGTATACGAGTCTGTAAGTGTTATGTGTCAGACAACATTGTGTAAAAGTGAACAGAGTGTGAGATACAAAAAAATGAATTTTTAATATAGTGGACAAATCACGTAAAGAGAGTTAAAAAACGGTTTAGTAGTCTCTCAGTGATATGTGTCAGACACAAAAGTGAACAGAGTGTGAAGTAAGTGAGGTACAAAAAAATTAATATTTGAAATCGTGCACAAATCACGTAAAGAAAGCTAAAAAATGGTTTACGAGTCTGTAAGTGTAATGTGTCAGACAACATTGTGTAAAAGTGAACAGAGTGTGAGATACAAAAAAATGATTTTTTTATTTAATGGACAAATCACGTAAAGAGAGTTAAAAAATTGTTTAGTAGTCTCTCAGTGATTTGTTTCACACACAAAAGTGAACAGAGTGTGAAGCAAGTGAGGTACAAAAAAATTAATATTTGAAATCGTGCACAAATCACGTAAAGAGAGCTAAAAAATGGTTTACGAGTCTGTAGGTGTTATGTGTCAGACAACATTGTGTAAAAGTGAACAGAGTATGAGATACAAAAAAATGATTTTTTTATATAGTGGACAAATCACGTAAAGAGAGTTAAAAAATGGTTTAGTAGTCTCTCAGTGATATGTGTCACACACAAAAGTGAACAGAGTGTAAAGTAAGTGAGGTACAAAAAAAATAATATTTGAAATCGTGCACAAATCACGTAAAGAGAGCTAAAACATGGTTTACGAGTCTGTAAGTGTTATGTGTCAGACAACATTGTGTAAAAGTGAACAGAGTGTGAGATACAAAATAATGAATTTTTTATATAGTGGACAAATCACGTGAAGAGAGTTAAAAGACGGTTTAGTAGTATCTCAGTAATATGTGTCACACACAAAAGTGAACAGATTGTGAAGTAAGTGAGGTACAAAAAAATTAATATTTGAAATCGTGCACAAATCACGTAAAGAAAGCTAAAAAATGGTTTACGAGTCTGTAAGTGTTATGTGTCAGACAACATTGTGTAAAAGTGAACAGAGTGTGAGATACAAAAAAATGAATTTTTAATATAGTGGACAAATCACGTAAAGAGAGTTAAAAAACAATTTAGTAGACTCTCAGTGATATATGTCAGACACAAAAGTGAACAGAGATATGTGTCACACACAAAAGTGAACAGAGTGTGAAATAATTGAGATACAAAAAAATTAATATTTGAAATCGTGCACAAATCACGTAAAGAGAGCTAAAAAATGGTATACGAGTCTGTAAGTGTTATGTGTCAGACAACATTGTGTAAAAGTGAACAGAGTGTGAGATACAAAAAAATGAATTTTTTATATAGTGGACAAATCACGTAAAGAGAGTTAAAAAACGGTTTAGTAGTCTCTCAGTGATATATGTCAGACACAAAAGTGAACAGAGGTATGTCACACACAAAAGTGAACAGAGTGTGAAGTAAGTGAGCTACAAAAAAATTAATATTTGAAATCGTGCACAAATTAAGTAAAGAGAGCTAAAAAATTGTATACGAGTCTGTAAGTGTTATGTGTCAGACAACATTGTGTAAAAGTGAACAGAGTGTGGGATACAAAAAAATGATTTTTTTATATAGTGGACAAATCACGTAAAGAGAGTTAAAAAATGGTTTAGTAGTCTCTCAGTGATTTGTGTCACACACAAAAGTGGACAGAGTGTGAAGTAAGTGAGGTACAAAAAAATTAATATTTGAAATCGTGCACAAATCACGTAAAGAGAGCTAAAAAATGGTATACGAGTCTGTAAGTGTTATGTGTCAGACAACATTGTGTAAAAGTGAACAGAGTGTGAGATACAAAAAAATGATTTTTTTATATAGTGGACAAATCACGTAAAGAGAGTTAAAAAACGGTTTAGTAGTCTCTCAGTGATATGAGTCAGACACAAAAGTCAACAGAGTGTGAAGTAAGTGAGGTACAAAAAAATTAATATTTGAAATCGTGCACAAATCACGTAAAGAGAGCTAAAAATTGGTTTACGAGTCTGTAAGTGTTATGTGTCAGACAACATTGTGTAAAAGTGAACAGAGTGTGAGATACAAAAAAATGATTTATTTATATAGTGGACAAATCACGTAAAGAGAGTTAAAAAACGGTTTAGTAGACTCTCAGTGATATATGTCAGACACAAAAGTGAACAGAGATATGTGTCACACACAAAAGTGAACAGAGTGTGAAATAAGTGAGATACAAAAAAATTAATATTTGAAATCGTGCACAAATCACGTAAAGAGAGCTAAAAAATGGTATACGAGTCTGTAAGTGTTATGTGTCAGACAACATTGTGTAAAAGTGAACAGAGTGTGAGATACAAAAAAATGAATTTTTAATATAGTGGACAAATCACGTAAAGAGAGTTAAAAAACGGTTTAGTAGTCTCTCAGTGATATGTGTCAGACACAAAAGTGAACAGAGTGTGAAGTAAGTGAGGTACAAAAAAATTAATATTTGAAATCGTGCACAAATCACGTAAAGAAAGCTAAAAAATGGTTTACGAGTCTGTAAGTGTAATGTGTCAGACAACATTGTGTAAAAGTGAACAGAGTGTGAGATACAAAAAAATGATTTTTTTTATTTAATGGACAAATCACGTAAAGAGAGTTAAAAAATTGTTTAGTAGTCTCTCAGTGATTTGTTTCACACACAAAAGTGAACAGAGTGTGAAGCAAGTGAGGTACAAAAAAATTAATATTTGAAATCGTGCACAAATCACGTAAAGAGAGCTAAAAAATGGTTTACGAGTCTGTAGGTGTTATGTGTCAGACAACATTGTGTAAAAGTGAACAGAGTATGAGATACAAAAAAATGATTTTTTTATATAGTGGACAAATCACGTAAAGAGAGTTAAAAAATGGTTTAGTAGTCTCTCAGTGATATGTGTCACACACAAAAGTGAACAGAGTGTAAAGTAAGTGAGGTACAAAAAAAATAATATTTGAAATCGTGCACAAATCACGTAAAGAGAGCTAAAACATGGTTTACGAGTCTGTAAGTGTTATGTGTCAGACAACATTGTGTAAAAGTGAACAGAGTGTGAGATACAAAATAATGAATTTTTTATATAGTGGACAAATAACGTGAAGAGAGTTAAAAGACGGTTTAGTAGTATCTCAGTAATATGTGTCACACACAAAAGTGAACAGATTGTGAAGTAAGTGAGGTACAAAAAAATTAATATTTGAAATCGTGCACAAATCACGTAAAGAGAGCTAAAAAATGGTTTACGAGTCTGTAAGTGTTATGTGTCAGACAACATTGTGTAAAAGTGAACAGAGTGTGAGATACAAAAAAATGAATTTTTAATATAGTGGACAAATCACGTAAAGAGAGTTAAAAAACAATTTAGTAGACTCTCAGTGATATATGTCAGACACAAAAGTGAACAGAGATATGTGTCACACACAAAAGTGAACAGAGTGTGAAATAAGTGAGATACAAAAAAATTAATATTTGAAATCGTGCACAAATCACGTAAAGAGAGCTAAAAAATGGTATACGAGTCTGTAAGTGTTATGTGTCAGACAACATTGTGTAAAAGTGAACAGAGTGTGAGATACAAAAAAATGAATTTTTTATATAGTGGACAAATCACGTAAAGAGAGTTAAAAAACGGTTTAGTAGTCTCTCAGTGATATATGTCAGACACAAAAGTGAACAGAGATATGTGTCACACACAAAAGTGAACAGAGTGTGAAGTAAGTGAGCTACAAAAAAATTAATATTTGAAATCGTGCACAAATCAAGTAAAGAGAGCTAAAAAATGGTATACGAGTCTGTAAGTGTTATGTGTCAGACAACATTGTGTAAAAGTGAACAGAGTGTGGGATACAAAAAAATGATTTTTTTATATAGTGGACAAATCACGTAAAGAGAGTTAAAAAATGGTTTAGTAGTCTCTCAGTGATTTGTGTCACACACAAAAGTGGACAGAGTGTGAAGTAAGTGAGGTACAAAAAAATTAATATTTGAAATCGTGCACAAATCACGTAAAGAGAGCTAAAAAATGGTTTACGAGTCTGTAAGTGTTATGTGTCAGACAACTTTGTGTAAAAGTGAACAGAGTGTGAGATACAAAAAAATGAATTTTTTATATAGTGGACAAATCACGTAAAGAGAGTTAAAAAACGGTTTAGTTGTCTCTCAGTGATATATGTCAGACACAAAAGTGAACAGAGATATGTGTCACACACAAAAGTGAACAGAGTGTGAAGTAAGTGAGGTACAAAAAAATTAATATTTGAAATCGTGCACAAATCACGTAAAGAAAGCTAAAAAATGGTTTACGAGTCTGTAAGTGTTAAGTGTCAGACAACATTGTGTAAAAGTGAACAGAGTGTGAGATACAAAAAAATGATTTTTTTATATAGTGGACAAATCACGTAAAGAGAGTTAAAAAATGGTTTAGTAGTCTCTCAGTGATATGTGTCAAACACAAAAGTGAACAGAGTCTAAAGTAAGTGAGGTACAAAAAAATTAATATTTGAAATCGTGCACAAATCACGTAAAGAGAGCTAAAAAATGGTTTACGAGTCTGTAAGTGTTGTGTGTCAGACAACATTGTGTAAAAGTGAACAGAGTGTGAGATACAAAAAAATTAATATTTGAAATCGTGCACAAATCACGTAAAGAGAGCTAAAAAATGGTTTACGAGTCTGTAAGTGTTATGTGTCAGACAACATTGTGTAAAAGTGAACAGAGTGTGAGATACAAAAAAATGATTTTTTTATATAGTGGACAAATCACGTAAAGAGAGTTAAAAAACGGTTTAGTAGACTCTCAGTGATATATGTCAGACACAAAAGTGAACAGAGATATGTGTCACACACAAAAGTGAACAGAGTGTGAAATAAGTGAGATACAAAAAAATTAATATTTGAAATCGTGCACAAATCACGTAAAGAGAGCTAAAAAATGGTATACGAGTCTGTAAGTGTTATGTGTCAGACAACATTGTGTAAAAGTGAACAGAGTGTGAGATACAAAAAAATGAATTTTTAACATAGTGGACAAATCACGTAAAGAGAGTTAAAAAACGGTTTAGTAGTCTCTCAGTGATATGTGTCAGACACAAAAGTGAACAGAGTGTGAAGTAAGTGAGGTACAAAAAAATTAATATTTGAAATCGTGCACAAATCACGTAAAGAAAGCTAAAAAATGGTTTACGAGTCTGTAAGTGTAATGTGTCAGACAACATTGTGTAAAAGTGAACAGAGTGTGAGATACAAAAAAATGATTTTTTTTATATAATGGACAAATCACGTAAAGAGAGTTAAAAAATTGTTTAGTAGTCTCTCAGTGATTTGTTTCACACACAAAAGTGAACAGAGTGTGAAGCAAGTGAGGTACAAAAAAATTAATATATGAAATCGTGCACAAATCACGTAAAGAGAGCTAAAAAATGGTTTACGAGTCTGTAGGTGTTATGTGTCAGACAACATTGTGTAAAAGTGAACAGAGTATGAGATACAAAAAAATGATTTTTTTATATAGTGGACAAATCACGTAAAGAGAGTTAAAAAATGGTTTAGTAGTCTCTCAGTGATATGTGTCACACACAAAAGTGAACAGAGTGTAAAGTAAGTGAGGTACAAAAAAAATAATATTTGAAATCGTGCACAAATCAAGTAAAGAGAGCTAAAAAATGGTATACGAGTCTGTAAGTGTTATGTGTCAGACAACATTGTGTAAAAGTGAACAGAGTGTGGGATACAAAAAAATGATTTTTTTATATAGTGGACAAATCACGTAAAGAGAGTTAAAAAATGGTTTAGTAGTCTCTCAGTGATTTGTGTCATACACAAAAGTGGACAGAGTGTGAAGTAAGTGAGGTACAAAAAAATTAATATTTGAAATCGTGCACAAATCACGTAAAGAGAGCTAAAAAATGGTTTACGAGTCTGTAAGTGTTATGTGTCAGACAACTTTGTGTAAAAGTGAACAGAGTGTGAGATACAAAAAAATGAATTTTTTATATAGTGGACAAATCACGTAAAGAGAGTTAAAAAACGGTTTAGTTGTCTCTCAGTGATATATGTCAGACACAAAAGTGAACAGAGATATGTGTCACACACAAAAGTGAACAGAGTGTGAAGTAAGTGAGGTACAAAAAAATTAATATTTGAAATCGTGCACAAATCACGTAAAGAGAGCTAAAAAATGGTATACGAGTCTGTAAGTGTTATGTGTCGGACAACATTGTGTAAAAGTGAACAGAGTGTGAGATACAAAAAAATGAATTTTTAATATAGTGGACAAATCACGTAAAGAGAGTTAAAAAACGGTTTAGTAGACTCTCAGTGATATATGTCAGACACAAAAGTGAACAGAGATATGTGTCACACACAAAAGCGAACAGAGTGTGAAATAATTGAGATACAAAAAAATTAATACTTGAAATCGTGCACAAATCACGTAAAGAAAGCTAAAAAATGGTATACGAGTCTGTAAGTGTTATGTGTCAGACAACATTGTGTAAAAGTGAACAGAGTGTGAGATACAAAAAAATGAATTTTTAATATAGTGGACAAATCACGTAAAGAGAGTTAAAAAATGGTTTAGTAGTCTCTCAGTGATATGTGTCAAACACAAAAGTGAACAGAGTCTAAAGTAAGTGAGGTACAAAAAAATTAATATTTGAAATCGTGCACAAATCACGTAAAGAGAGCTAAAAAATGGTTTACGAGTCTGTAAGTGTTGTGTGTCAGACAACATTGTGTAAAAGTGAACAGAGTGTGAGATACAAAAAAATTAATATTTGAAATCGTGCACAAATCACGTAAAGAGAGCTAAAAAATGGTTTACGAGTCTGTAAGTGTTATTTGTCAGACAACATTGTGTAAAAGTGAACAGAGTGTGAGATACAAAAAAAATGAATTTTTAACATAGTGGACAAATCACGTAAAGAGAGTTAAAAAACGGTTTAGTAGTCTCTCAGTGATATGTGTCAGACACAAAAGTGAACAGAGTGTGAAGTAAGTGAGGTACAAAAAAATTAATATTTGAAATCGTGCACAAATCACGTAAAGAAAGCTAAAAAATGGTTTACGAGTCTGTAAGTGTAATGTGTCAGACAACATTGTGTAAAAGTGAACAGAGTGTGAGATACAAAAAAATGATTTTTTTTATATAATGGACAAATCACGTAAAGAGAGTTAAAAAATTGTTTAGTAGTCTCTCAGTGATTTGTTTCACACACAAAAGTGAACAGAGTGTGAAGCAAGTGAGGTACAAAAAAATTAATATATGAAATCGTGCACAAATCACGTAAAGAGAGCTAAAAAATGGTTTACGAGTATGTAGGTGTTATGTGTCAGACAACATTGTGTAAAAGTGAACAGAGTATGAGATACAAAAAAATGATTTTTTTATATAGTGGACAAATCACGTAAAGAGAGTTAAAAAATGGTTTAGTAGTCTCTCAGTGATATGTGTCACACACAAAAGTGAACAGAGTGTAAAGTAAGTGAGGTACAAAAAAAATAATATTTGAAATCGTGCACAAATCACGTAAAGAGAGCTAAAACATGGTTTACGAGTCTGTAAGTGTTATGTGTCAGACAACATTGTGTAAAAGTGAACAGAGTGTGAGATACAAAATAATGAATTTTTTATATAGTGGACAAGTCACGTGAAGAGAGTTAAAAGACGGTTTAGTAGTATCTCAGTAATATGTGTCACACACAAAAGTGAACAGATTGTGAAGTAAGTGAGGTACAAAAAAATTAATATTTGAAATCGTGCACAAATCACGTAAAGAGAGCTAAAAAATGGTTTACGAGTCTGTAAGTGTTATGTGTCAGACAACATTGTGTAAAAGTGAACAGAGTGTGAGATACAAAAAAATGATTTTTTTATATAGTGGACAAATCACGTAAAGAGAGTTAAAAAACAGTTTAGTTGTCTCTCAGTGATATATGTCAGACACAAAAGTGAACAGAGATATGTGTCACACACAAAAGTGAACAGAGTATGAAATAAGTGAGATACAAAAAAATTAATATTTGAAATCGTGCACAAATCACGTAAAGAGAGCTAAAAAATGGTATACGAGTCTGTAAGTGTTATGTGTCAGACAACATTGTGTAAAAGTGAACAGAGTGTGAGATACAAAATAATGAATTTTTTATATAGTGGACAAGTCACGTGAAGAGAGTTAAAAGACGGTTTAGTAGTATCTCAGTAATATGTGTCACACACAAAAGTGAACAGATTGTGAAGTAAGTGAGGTACAAAAAAATTAATATTTGAAATCGTGCACAAATCACGTAAAGAGAGCTAAAAAATGGTTTACGAGTCTGTAAGTGTTATGTGTCAGACAACATTGTGTAAAAGTGAACAGAGTGTGAGATACAAAAAAATGAATTTTTAACATAGTGGACAAATCACGTAAAGAGAGTTAAAAAACGGTTTAGTAGTCTCTCAGTGATATGTGTCAGACACAAAAGTGAACAGAGTGTGAAGTAAGTGAGGTACAAAAAAATTAATATTTGAAATCGTGCACAAATCACGTAAAGAGAGCTAAAAAATGGTTTACGAGTATGTAGGTGTTATGTGTCAGACAACATTGTGTAAAAGTGAACAGAGTATGAGATACAAAAAAATGATTTTTTTATATAGTGGACAAATCACGTAAAGAGAGTTAAAAAATGGTTTAGTAGTCTCTCAGTGATATGTGTCACACACAAAAGTGAACAGAGTGTAAAGTAAGTGAGGTACAAAAAAAATAATATTTGAAATCGTGCACAAATCACGTAAAGAGAGCTAAAACATGGTTTACGAGTCTGTAAGTGTTATGTGTCAGACAACATTGTGTAAAAGTGAACAGAGTGTGAGATACAAAATAATGAATTTTTTATATAGTGGACAAGTCACGTGAAGAGAGTTAAAAGACGGTTTAGTAGTATCTCAGTAATATGTGTCACACACAAAAGTGAACAGATTGTGAAGTAAGTGAGGTACAAAAAAATTAATATTTGAAATCGTGCACAAATCACGTAAAGAGAGCTAAAAAATGGTTTACGAGTCTGTAAGTGTTATGTGTCAGACAACATTGTGTAAAAGTGAACAGAGTGTGAGATACAAAAAAATGAATTTTTTATATAGTGGACAAATCACGTAAAGAGAGTTAAAAAACAGTTTAGTTGTCTCTCAGTGATATATGTCAGACACAAAAGTGAACAAAGATATGTGTCATACAAAAAAGTGAACAGAGTGTGAAGTAAGTGAGGTACAAAAAAAATTAATATTTGAAATCGTGCACAAATCACGTAAAGAGAGCTAAAAAATGGTTTACGAGTCTGTAAGTGTTATGTGTCAGACAACATTTTGTAAAAGTGAACAGAGTGTGAGATACAAAAAAATGAATTTTTTATATAGTGGACAAATCACGTAAAGAGAGTTAAAAAACGGTTTAGTAGTCTCTCAGTGATATATGTCAGACACAAAAGTGAACAGAGATATGTGTCACACACAAAAGTGAACAGAGTGTGAAGTAAGTGAGGTACAAAAAAATTAATATTTGAAATCGTGCACAAATCACGTAAAGAGAGCTAAAAAATGGTATACGAGTCTGTAAGTGTTATGTGTCGGACAACATTGTGTAAAAGTGAACAGAGTGTGAGATACAAAAAAATGAATTTTTAATATAGTGGACAAATCACGTAAAGAGAGTTAAAAAACGGTTTAGTAGACTCTCAGTGATATATGTCAGACACAAAAGTGAACAGAGATATGTGTCACACACAAAAGCGAACAGAGTGTGAAATAATTGAGATACAAAAAAATTAATATTTGAAATCGTGCACAAATCACGTAAAGAAAGCTAAAAAATGGTATACGAGTCTGTAAGTGTTATGTGTCAGACAACATTGTGTAAAAGTGAACAGAGTGTGAGATACAAAAAAATGAATTTTTAATATAGTGGACAAATCACGTAAAGAGAGTTAAAAAACGGTTTAGTAGTCTCTCAGTGATATGTGTCAGACACAAAAGTGAACAGAGTGTGAAGTAAGTGAGGTACAAAAAAATTAATATTTGAAATCGTGCACAAATCACGTAAAGAAAGCTAAAAAATGGTTTACGAGTCTGTAAGTGTAATGTGTCAGACAACATTGTGTAAAAGTGAACAGAGTGTGAGATACAAAAAAATGATTTTTTTATATAATGGACAAATCACGTAAAGAGAGTTAAAAAATTGTTTAGTAGTCTCTCAGTGATTTGTTTCACACACAAAAGTGAACAGAGTGTGAAGCAAGTGAGGTACAAAAAAATTAATCTTTGAAATCGTGCACAAATCACGTAAAGAGAGCTAAAAAATGGTTTACGAGTCTGTAGGTGTTATGTGTCAGACAACATTGTGTAAAAGTGAACAGAGTATGAGATACAAAAAAATGATTTTTTTATATAGTGGACAAATCACGTAAAGAGTGTTGAAAAATGGTTTAGTAGTCTCTCAGTGATATGTGTCAGACACAAAAGTGAACAGAGTGTAAAGTAAGTGAGGTACAAAAAAAATAATATTTGAAATCGTGCACAAATCACGTAAAGAGAGCTAAAACATGGTTTACGAGTCTGTAAGTGTTATGTGTCAGACAACATTGTGTAAAAGTGAACAGAGTGTGAGATACAAAATAATGAATTTTTTATATAGTGGACAAGTCACGTGAAGAGAGTTAAAAGACGGTTTAGTAGTATCTCAGTAATATGTGTCACACACAAAAGTGAACAGATTGTGAAGTAAGTGAGGTACAAAAAAATTAATATTTGAAATCGTGCACAAATCACGTAAAGAGAGCTAAAAAATGGTTTACGAGTCTGTAAGTGTTATGTGTCAGACAACATTGTGTAAAAGTGAACAGAGTGTGAGATACAAAAAAATGAATTTTTTATATAGTGGACAAATCACGTAAAGAGAGTTAAAAAACAGTTTAGTTGTCTCTCAGTGATATATGTCAGACACAAAAGTGAACAAAGATATGTGTCACACAAAAAAGTGAACAGAGTGTGAAGTAAGTGAGGTACAAAAAAATTAATATTTGAAATCGTGCACAAATCACGTAAAGAGAGCTAAAAAATGGTTTACGAGTCTGTAAGTGTTATGTGTCAGACAACATTTTGTAAAAGTGAACAGAGTGTGAGATACAAAAAAATGAATTTTTTATATAGTGGACAAATCACGTAAAGAGAGTTAAAAAACGGTTTAGTAGTCTCTCAGTGATATATGTCAGACACAAAAGTGAACAGAGATATGTGTCACACACAAAAGTGAACAGAGTGTGAAGTAAGTGAGGTACAAAAAAATTAATATTTGAAATCGTGCACAAATCACGTAAAGAGAGCTAAAAAATGGTATACGAGTCTGTAAGTGTTATGTGTCAGACAACATTGTGTAAAAGTGAACAGAGTGTGAGATACAAAAAAATGAATTTTTAATATAGTGGACAAATCACGTAAAGAGAGTTAAAAAACGGTTTAGTAGACTCTCAGTGATATATGTCAGACACAAAAGTGAACAGAGATATGTGTCACACACAAAAGCGAACAGAGTGTGAAATAAGTGAGATACAAAAAAATTAATATTTGAAATCGTGCACAAATCACGTAAAGAAAGCTAAAAAATGGTATACGAGTCTGTAAGTGTTATGTGTCAGACAACATTGTGTAAAAGTGAACAGAGTGTGAGATACAAAAAAATGAATTTTTAATTTAGTGGACAAATCACGTAAAGAGAGTTAAAAAACGGTTTAGTAGTCTCTCACTGATATGTGTCAGACACAAAAGTGAACAGAGTGTGAAGTAAGTGAGGTACAAAAAAATTAATATTTGAAATCGTGCACAAATCACGTAAAGAAAGCTAAAAAATGGTTTACGAGTCTGTAAGTGTAATGTGTCAGACAACATTGTGTAAAAGTGAACAGAGTGTGAGATACAAAAAAATGATTTTTTTATATAATGGACAAATCACGTAAAGAGAGTTAAAAAATTGTTTAGTAGTCTCTCAGTGATTTGTTTCACACACAAAAGTGAACAGAGTGTGAAGCAAGTGAGGTACAAAAAAATTAATCTTTGAAATCGTGCACAAATCACGTAAAGAGAGCTAAAAAATGGTTTACGAGTCTGTAGGTGTTATGTGTCAGACAACATTGTGTAAAAGTGAACAGAGTATGAGATACAAAAAAATGATTTTTTTATATAGTGGACAAATCACGTAAAGAGTGTTGAAAAATGGTTTAGTAGTCTCTCAGTGATATGTGTCAGACACAAAAGTGAACAGAGTGTGAAGTAAGTGAGGTACAAAAAAATTAATATTTGAAATCGTGCACAAATCATGTAAAGAGAGCTAAAACATGGTTTACGAGTCTGTAAGTGTTATGTGTCAGACAACATTGTGTAAAAGTGAACAGAGTGTGAGATACAAAATAAAGAATTTTTTATATAGTGGACAAATCACGTGAAGAGAGTTAAAAGACGGTTTAGTAGTATCTCAGTAATATGTGTCACACACAAAAGTGAACAGATTGTGAAGTAAGTGAGGTACAAAAAAATTAATATTTGAAATCGTGCACAAATCACGTAAAGAAAGCTAAAAAAATGGTTTACGAGTCTGTAAGTGTTATGTGTCAGACAACATTGTGTAAAAGTGAACAGAGTGTGAGATACAAAAATATGAATTTTTAATATAGTGGACAAATCACGTAAAGAGAGTTAAAAAACAATTTAGTAGACTCTCAGTGATATATGTCAGACACAAAAGTGAACAGAGATATGTGTCACACACAAAAGTGAACAGAGTGTGAAATAAGTGAGATACAAAAAAATTAATATTTGAAATCGTGCACAAATCACGTAAAGAGAGCTAAAAAATGGTATACGAGTCTGTAAGTGTTATGTGTCAGACAACATTGTGTAAAAGTGAACAGAGTGTGAGATACAAAAAAATGAATTTTTTATATAGTGGACAAATCACGTAAAGAGAGTTAAAAAACGGTTTAGTAGTCTCTCAGTGATATGTGTCAGACACAAAAGTGAACAGAGTGTGAAGTAAGTGAGGTACAAAAAAATTAATATTTGAAATCGTGCACAAATCACGTAAAGAAAGCTAAAAAATGGTTTACGAGTCTGTAAGTGTAATGTGTCAGACAACATTGTGTAAAAGTGAACAGAGTGTGAGATACAAAAAAATGATTTTTTTTATATAATGGACAAATCACGTAAAGAGAGTTAAAAAATTGTTTAGTAGTCTCTCAGTGATTTGTTTCACACACAAAAGTGAACAGAGTGTGAAGCAAGTGAGGTACAAAAAAATTAATATATGAAATCGTGCACAAATCACGTAAAGAGAGCTAAAAAATGGTTTACGAGTATGTAGGTGTTATGTGTCAGACAACATTGTGTAAAAGTGAACAGAGTATGAGATACAAAAAAATGATTTTTTTATATAGTGGACAAATCACGTAAAGAGAGTTAAAAAATGGTTTAGTAGTCTCTCAGTGATATGTGTCACACACAAAAGTGAACAGAGTGTAAAGTAAGTGAGGTACAAAAAAAATAATATTTGAAATCGTGCACAAATCACGTAAAGAGAGCTAAAACATGGTTTACGAGTCTGTAAGTGTTATGTGTCAGACAACATTGTGTAAAAGTGAACAGAGTGTGAGATACAAAATAATGAATTTTTTATATAGTGGACAAGTCACGTGAAGAGAGTTAAAAGACGGTTTAGTAGTATCTCAGTAATATGTGTCACACACAAAAGTGAACAGATTGTGAAGTAAGTGAGGTACAAAAAAATTAATATTTGAAATCGTGCACAAATCACGTAAAGAGAGCTAAAAAATGGTTTACGAGTCTGTAAGTGTTATGTGTCAGACAACATTGTGTAAAAGTGAACAGAGTGTGAGATACAAAAAAATGATTTTTTTATATAGTGGACAAATCACGTAAAGAGAGTTAAAAAACAGTTTAGTTGTCTCTCAGTGATATATGTCAGACACAAAAGTGAACAGAGATATGTGTCATACACAAAAGTGAACAGAGTGTGAAATAAGTGAGATACAAAAAAATTAATATTTGAAATCGTGCACAAATCACGTAAAGAGAGCTAAAAAATGGTATACGAGTCTGTAAGTGTTATGTGTCAGACAACATTGTGTAAAAGTGAACAGAGTGTGAGATACAAAAAAATGAATTTTTAACATAGTGGACAAATCACGTAAAGAGAGTTAAAAAACGGTTTAGTAGTCTCTCAGTGATATGTGTCAGACACAAAAGTGAACAGAGTGTGAAGTAAGTGAGGTACAAAAAAATTAATATTTGAAATCGTGCACAAATCACGTAAAGAAAGCTAAAAAATGGTTTACGAGTCTGTAAGTGTAATGTGTCAGACAACATTGTGTAAAAGTGAACAGAGTGTGAGATACAAAATAATGAATTTTTTATATAGTGGACAAGTCACGTGAAGAGAGTTAAAAGACGGTTTAGTAGTATCTCAGTAATATGTGTCACACACAAAAGTGAACAGATTGTGAAGTAAGTGAGGTACAAAAAAATTAATATTTGAAATCGTGCACAAATCACGTAAAGAGAGCTAAAAAATGGTTTACGAGTCTGTAAGTGTTATGTGTCAGACAACATTGTGTAAAAGTGAACAGAGTGTGAGATACAAAAAAATGATTTTTTTATATAGTGGACAAATCACGTAAAGAGAGTTAAAAAACAGTTTAGTTGTCTCTCAGTGATATATGTCAGACACAAAAGTGAACAGAGATATGTGTCACACACAAAAGTGAACAGAGTATGAAATAAGTGAGATACAAAAAAATTAATATTTGAAATCGTGCACAAATCACGTAAAGAGAGCTAAAAAATGGTATACGAGTCTGTAAGTGTTATGTGTCAGACAACATTGTGTAAAAGTGAACAGAGTGTGAGATACAAAATAATGAATTTTTTATATAGTGGACAAGTCACGTGAAGAGAGTTAAAAGACGGTTTAGTAGTATCTCAGTAATATGTGTCACACACAAAAGTGAACAGATTGTGAAGTAAGTGAGGTACAAAAAAATTAATATTTGAAATCGTGCACAAATCACGTAAAGAGAGCTAAAAAATGGTTTACGAGTCTGTAAGTGTTATGTGTCAGACAACATTGTGTAAAAGTGAACAGAGTGTGAGATACAAAAAAATGAATTTTTAACATAGTGGACAAATCACGTAAAGAGAGTTAAAAAACGGTTTAGTAGTCTCTCAGTGATATGTGTCAGACACAAAAGTGAACAGAGTGTGAAGTAAGTGAGGTACAAAAAAATTAATATTTGAAATCGTGCACAAATCACGTAAAGAGAGCTAAAAAATGGTTTACGAGTATGTAGGTGTTATGTGTCAGACAACATTGTGTAAAAGTGAACAGAGTATGAGATACAAAAAAATGATTTTTTTATATAGTGGACAAATCACGTAAAGAGAGTTAAAAAATGGTTTAGTAGTCTCTCAGTGATATGTGTCACACACAAAAGTGAACAGAGTGTAAAGTAAGTGAGGTACAAAAAAAATAATATTTGAAATCGTGCACAAATCACGTAAAGAGAGCTAAAACATGGTTTACGAGTCTGTAAGTGTTATGTGTCAGACAACATTGTGTAAAAGTGAACAGAGTGTGAGATACAAAATAATGAATTTTTTATATAGTGGACAAGTCACGTGAAGAGAGTTAAAAGACGGTTTAGTAGTATCTCAGTAATATGTGTCACACACAAAAGTGAACAGATTGTGAAGTAAGTGAGGTACAAAAAAATTAATATTTGAAATCGTGCACAAATCACGTAAAGAGAGCTAAAAAATGGTTTACGAGTCTGTAAGTGTTATGTGTCAGACAACATTGTGTAAAAGTGAACAGAGTGTGAGATACAAAAAAATGAATTTTTTATATAGTGGACAAATCACGTAAAGAGAGTTAAAAAACAGTTTAGTTGTCTCTCAGTGATATATGTCAGACACAAAAGTGAACAAAGATATGTGTCATACAAAAAAGTGAACAGAGTGTGAAGTAAGTGAGGTACAAAAAAAATTAATATTTGAAATCGTGCACAAATCACGTAAAGAGAGCTAAAAAATGGTTTACGAGTCTGTAAGTGTTATGTGTCAGACTACATTTTGTAAAAGTGAACAGAGTGTGAGATACAAAAAAATGAATTTTTTATATAGTGGACAAATCACGTAAAGAGAGTTAAAAAACGGTTTAGTAGTCTCTCAGTGATATATGTCAGACACAAAAGTGAACAGAGATATGTGTCACACACAAAAGTGAACAGAGTGTGAAGTAAGTGAGGTACAAAAAAATTAATATTTGAAATCGTGCACAAATCACGTAAAGAGAGCTAAAAAATGGTATACGAGTCTGTAAGTGTTATGTGTCGGACAACATTGTGTAAAAGTGAACAGAGTGTGAGATACAAAAAAATGAATTTTTAATATAGTGGACAAATCACGTAAAGAGAGTTAAAAAACGGTTTAGTAGACTCTCAGTGATATATGTCAGACACAAAAGTGAACAGAGATATGTGTCACACACAAAAGCGAACAGAGTGTGAAATAATTGAGATACAAAAAAATTAATATTTGAAATCGTGCACAAATCACGTAAAGAAAGCTAAAAAATGGTATACGAGTCTGTAAGTGTTATGTGTCAGACAACATTGTGTAAAAGTGAACAGAGTGTGAGATACAAAAAAATGAATTTTTAATATAGTGGACAAATCACGTAAAGAGAGTTAAAAAACGGTTTAGTAGTCTCTCAGTGATATGTGTCAGACACAAAAGTGAACAGAGTGTGAAGTAAGTGAGGTACAAAAAAATTAATATTTGAAATCGTGCACAAATCACGTAAAGAAAGCTAAAAAATGGTTTACGAGTCTGTAAGTGTAATGTGTCAGACAACATTGTGTAAAAGTGAACAGAGTGTGAGATACAAAAAAATGATTTTTTTATATAATGGACAAATCACGTAAAGAGAGTTAAAAAATTGTTTAGTAGTCTCTCAGTGATTTGTTTCACACACAAAAGTGAACAGAGTGTGAAGCAAGTGAGGTACAAAAAAATTAATCTTTGAAATCGTGCACAAATCACGTAAAGAGAGCTAAAAAATGGTTTACGAGTCTGTAGGTGTTATGTGTCAGACAACATTGTGTAAAAGTGAACAGAGTATGAGATACAAAAAAATGATTTTTTTATATAGTGGACAAATCACGTAAAGAGTGTTGAAAAATGGTTTAGTAGTCTCTCAGTGATATGTGTCAGACACAAAAGTGAACAGAGTGTAAAGTAAGTGAGGTACAAAAAAAATAATATTTGAAATCGTGCACAAATCACGTAAAGAGAGCTAAAACATGGTTTACGAGTCTGTAAGTGTTATGTGTCAGACAACATTGTGTAAAAGTGAACAGAGTGTGAGATACAAAATAATGAATTTTTTATATAGTGGACAAGTCACGTGAAGAGAGTTAAAAGACGGTTTAGTAGTATCTCAGTAATATGTGTCACACACAAAAGTGAACAGATTGTGAAGTAAGTGAGGTACAAAAAAATTAATATTTGAAATCGTGCACAAATCACGTAAAGAGAGCTAAAAAATGGTTTACGAGTCTGTAAGTGTTATGTGTCAGACAACATTGTGTAAAAGTGAACAGAGTGTGAGATACAAAAAAATGAATTTTTTATATAGTGGACAAATCACGTAAAGAGAGTTAAAAAACAGTTTAGTTGTCTCTCAGTGATATATGTCAGACACAAAAGTGAACAAAGATATGTGTCACACAAAAAAGTGAACAGAGTGTGAAGTAAGTGAGGTACAAAAAAATTAATATTTGAAATCGTGCACAAATCACGTAAAGAGAGCTAAAAAATGGTTTACGAGTCTGTAAGTGTTATGTGTCAGACAACATTTTGTAAAAGTGAACAGAGTGTGAGATACAAAAAAATGAATTTTTTATATAGTGGACAAATCACGTAAAGAGAGTTAAAAAACGGTTTAGTAGTCTCTCAGTGATATATGTCAGACACAAAAGTGAACAGAGATATGTGTCACACACAAAAGTGAACAGAGTGTGAAGTAAGTGAGGTACAAAAAAATTAATATTTGAAATCGTGCACAAATCACGTAAAGAGAGCTAAAAAATGGTATACGAGTCTGTAAGTGTTATGTGTCAGACAACATTGTGTAAAAGTGAACAGAGTGTGAGATACAAAAAAATGAATTTTTAATATAGTGGACAAATCACGTAAAGAGAGTTAAAAAACGGTTTAGTAGACTCTCAGTGATATATGTCAGACACAAAAGTGAACAGAGATATGTGTCACACACAAAAGCGAACAGAGTGTGAAATAAGTGAGATACAAAAAAATTAATATTTGAAATCGTGCACAAATCACGTAAAGAAAGCTAAAAAATGGTATACGAGTCTGTAAGTGTTATGTGTCAGACAACATTGTGTAAAAGTGAACAGAGTGTGAGATACAAAAAAATGAATTTTTAATTTAGTGGACAAATCACGTAAAGAGAGTTAAAAAACGGTTTAGTAGTCTCTCAGTGATATGTGTCAGACACAAAAGTGAACAGAGTGTGAAGTAAGTGAGGTACAAAAAAATTAATATTTGAAATCGTGCACAAATCACGTAAAGAAAGCTAAAAAATGGTTTACGAGTCTGTAAGTGTAATGTGTCAGACAACATTGTGTAAAAGTGAACAGAGTGTGAGATACAAAAAAATGATTTTTTTATATAATGGACAAATCACGTAAAGAGAGTTAAAAAATTGTTTAGTAGTCTCTCAGTGATTTGTTTCACACACAAAAGTGAACAGAGTGTGAAGCAAGTGAGGTACAAAAAAATTAATCTTTGAAATCGTGCACAAATCACGTAAAGAGAGCTAAAAAATGGTTTACGAGTCTGTAGGTGTTATGTGTCAGACAACATTGTGTAAAAGTGAACAGAGTATGAGATACAAAAAAATGATTTTTTTATATAGTGGACAAATCACGTAAAGAGTGTTGAAAAATGGTTTAGTAGTCTCTCAGTGATATGTGTCAGACACAAAAGTGAACAGAGTGTGAAGTAAGTGAGGTACAAAAAAATTAATATTTGAAATCGTGCACAAATCATGTAAAGAGAGCTAAAACATGGTTTACGAGTCTGTAAGTGTTATGTGTCAGACAACATTGTGTAAAAGTGAACAGAGTGTGAGATACAAAATAAAGAATTTTTTATATAGTGGACAAATCACGTGAAGAGAGTTAAAAGACGGTTTAGTAGTATCTCAGTAATATGTGTCACACACAAAAGTGAACAGATTGTGAAGTAAGTGAGGTACAAAAAAATTAATATTTGAAATCGTGCACAAATCACGTAAAGAAAGCTAAAAAAATGGTTTACGAGTCTGTAAGTGTTATGTGTCAGACAACATTGTGTAAAAGTGAACAGAGTGTGAGATACAAAAATATGAATTTTTAATATAGTGGACAAATCACGTAAAGAGAGTTAAAAAACAATTTAGTAGACTCTCAGTGATATATGTCAGACACAAAAGTGAACAGAGATATGTGTCACACACAAAAGTGAACAGAGTGTGAAATAAGTGAGATACAAAAAAATTAATATTTGAAATCGTGCACAAATCACGTAAAGAGAGCTAAAAAATGGTATACGAGTCTGTAAGTGTTATGTGTCAGACAACATTGTGTAAAAGTGAACAGAGTGTGAGATACAAAAAAATGAATTTTTTATATAGTGGACAAATCACGTAAAGAGAGTTAAAAAACGGTTTAGTAGTCTCTCAGTGATATGTGTCAGACACAAAAGTGAACAGAGTGTGAAGTAAGTGAGGTACAAAAAAATTAATATTTGAAATCGTGCACAAATCACGTAAAGAAAGCTAAAAAATGGTTTACGAGTCTGTAAGTGTAATGTGTCAGACAACATTGTGTAAAAGTGAACAGAGTGTGAGATACAAAAAAATGATTTTTTTTATATAATGGACAAATCACGTAAAGAGAGTTAAAAAATTGTTTAGTAGTCTCTCAGTGATTTGTTTCACACACAAAAGTGAACAGAGTGTGAAGCAAGTGAGGTACAAAAAAATTAATATATGAAATCGTGCACAAATCACGTAAAGAGAGCTAAAAAATGGTTTACGAGTATGTAGGTGTTATGTGTCAGACAACATTGTGTAAAAGTGAACAGAGTATGAGATACAAAAAAATGATTTTTTTATATAGTGGACAAATCACGTAAAGAGAGTTAAAAAATGGTTTAGTAGTCTCTCAGTGATATGTGTCACACACAAAAGTGAACAGAGTGTAAAGTAAGTGAGGTACAAAAAAAATAATATTTGAAATCGTGCACAAATCACGTAAAGAGAGCTAAAACATGGTTTACGAGTCTGTAAGTGTTATGTGTCAGACAACATTGTGTAAAAGTGAACAGAGTGTGAGATACAAAATAATGAATTTTTTATATAGTGGACAAGTCACGTGAAGAGAGTTAAAAGACGGTTTAGTAGTATCTCAGTAATATGTGTCACACACAAAAGTGAACAGATTGTGAAGTAAGTGAGGTACAAAAAAATTAATATTTGAAATCGTGCACAAATCACGTAAAGAGAGCTAAAAAATGGTTTACGAGTCTGTAAGTGTTATGTGTCAGACAACATTGTGTAAAAGTGAACAGAGTGTGAGATACAAAAAAATGATTTTTTTATATAGTGGACAAATCACGTAAAGAGAGTTAAAAAACAGTTTAGTTGTCTCTCAGTGATATATGTCAGACACAAAAGTGAACAGAGATATGTGTCATACACAAAAGTGAACAGAGTGTGAAATAAGTGAGATACAAAAAAATTAATATTTGAAATCGTGCACAAATCACGTAAAGAGAGCTAAAAAATGGTATACGAGTCTGTAAGTGTTATGTGTCAGACAACATTGTGTAAAAGTGAACAGAGTGTGAGATACAAAAAAATGAATTTTTAACATAGTGGACAAATCACGTAAAGAGAGTTAAAAAACGGTTTAGTAGTCTCTCAGTGATATGTGTCAGACACAAAAGTGAACAGAGTGTGAAGTAAGTGAGGTACAAAAAAATTAATATTTGAAATCGTGCACAAATCACGTAAAGAAAGCTAAAAAATGGTTTACGAGTCTGTAAGTGTAATGTGTCAGACAACATTGTGTAAAAGTGAACAGAGTGTGAGATACAAAAAAATGATTTTTTTTATATAATGGACAAATCACGTAAAGAGAGTTAAAAAATTGTTTAGTAGTCTCTCAGTGATTTGTTTCACACACAAAAGTGAACAGAGTGTGAAGCAAGTGAGGTACAAAAAAATTAATATATGAAATCGTGCACAAATCACGTAAAGAGAGCTAAAAAATGGTTTACGAGTATGTAGGTGTTATGTGTCAGACAACATTGTGTAAAAGTGAACAGAGTATGAGATACAAAAAAATGATTTTTTTATATAGTGGACAAATCACGTAAAGAGAGTTAAAAAATGGTTTAGTAGTCTCTCAGTGATATGTGTCACACACAAAAGTGAACAGAGTGTAAAGTAAGTGAGGTACAAAAAAAATAATATTTGAAATCGTGCACAAATCACGTAAAGAGAGCTAAAACATGGTTTACGAGTCTGTAAGTGTTATGTGTCAGACAACATTGTGTAAAAGTGAACAGAGTGTGAGATACAAAATAATGAATTTTTTATATAGTGGACAAGTCACGTGAAGAGAGTTAAAAGACGGTTTAGTAGTATCTCAGTAATATGTGTCACACACAAAAGTGAACAGATTGTGAAGTAAGTGAGGTACAAAAAAATTAATATTTGAAATCGTGCACAAATCACGTAAAGAGAGCTAAAAAATGGTTTACGAGTCTGTAAGTGTTATGTGTCAGACAACATTGTGTAAAAGTGAACAGAGTGTGAGATACAAAAAAATGAATTTTTTATATAGTGGACAAATCACGTAAAGAGAGTTAAAAAACAGTTTAGTTGTCTCTCAGTGATATATGTCAGACACAAAAGTGAACAAAGATATGTGTCACACAAAAAAGTGAACAGAGTGTGAAGTAAGTGAGGTACAAAAAAATTAATATTTGAAATCGTGCACAAATCACGTAAAGAG
Source organism: Philonthus spinipes (assembly GCA_963082785.1). NCBI lineage: Eukaryota > Metazoa > Arthropoda > Insecta > Coleoptera > Staphylinidae > Philonthus > Philonthus spinipes. The sequence continues at coordinate 2,865,642 of OY720304.1, forward strand.
AGCTAAAAAATGGTTTACGAGTCTGTAAGTGTTATGTGTCAGACAACATTTTGTAAAAGTGAACAGAGTGTGAGATACAAAAAAATGAATTTTTTATATAGTGGACAAATCACGTAAAGAGAGTTAAAAAACGGTTTAGTAGTCTCTCAGTGATATATGTCAGACACAAAAGTGAACAGAGATATGTGTCACACACAAAAGTGAACAGAGTGTGAAGTAAGTGAGGTACAAAAAAATTAATATTTGAAATCGTGCACAAATCACGTAAAGAGAGCTAAAAAATGGTATACGAGTCTGTAAGTGTTATGTGTCAGACAACATTGTGTAAAAGTGAACAGAGTGTGAGATACAAAAAAATGAATTTTTAAAATAGTGGACAAATCACGTAAAGAGAGTTAAAAAACGGTTTAGTAGACTCTCAGTGATATATGTCAGACACAAAAGTGAACAGAGATATGTGTCACACACAAAAGCGAACAGAGTGTGAAATAAGTGAGATACAAAAAAATTAATATTTGAAATCGTGCACAAATCACGTAAAGAAAGCTAAAAAATGGTATACGAGTCTGTAAGTGTTATGTGTCAGACAACATTGTGTAAAAGTGAACAGAGTGTGAGATACAAAAAAATGAATTTTTAATATAGTGGACAAATCACGTAAAGAGAGTTAAAAAACGGTTTAGTAGTCTCTCAGTGATATGTGTCAGACACAAAAGTGAACAGAGTGTGAAGTAAGTGAGGTACAAAAAAATTAATATTTGAAATCGTGCACAAATCACGTAAAGAGAGTTAAAAAATTGTTTAGTAGTCTCTCAGTGATTTGTTTCACACACAAAAGTGAACAGAGTGTGAAGCAAGTGAGGTACAAAAAAATTAATCTTTGAAATCGTGCACAAATCACGTAAAGAGAGCTAAAAAATGGTTTACGAGTCTGTAGGTGTTATGTGTCAGACAACATTGTGTAAAAGTGAACAGAGTATGAGATACAAAAAAATGATTTTTTTATATAGTGGACAAATCACGTAAAGAGTGTTAAAAATGGTTTAGTAGTCTCTCAGTGATATGTGTCAGACACAAAAGTGAACAGAGTGTGAAGTAAGTGAGGTACAAAAAAATTAATATTTGAAATCGTGCACAAATCATGTAAAGAGAGCTAAAACATGGTTTACGAGTCTGTAAGTGTTATGTGTCAGACAACATTGTGTAAAAGTGAACAGAGTGTGAGATACAAAATAAAGAATTTTTTATATAGTGGACAAATCACGTGAAGAGAGTTAAAAGACGGTTTAGTAGTATCTCAGTAATATGTGTCACACACAAAAGTGAACAGATTGTGAAGTAAGTGAGGTACAAAAAAATTAATATTTGAAATCGTGCACAACTCACGTAAAGAAAGCTAAAAAATGGTTTACGAGTCTGTAAGTGTTATGTGTCAGACAACATTGTGTAAAAGTGAACAGAGTGTGAGATACAAAAAAATGAATTTTTAATATAGTGGACAAATCACGTAAAGAGAGTTAAAAAACAATTTAGTAGACTCTCAGTGATATATGTCAGACACAAAAGTGAACAGAGATATGTGTCACACACAAAAGTGAACAGAGTGTGAAATAAGTGAGATACAAAAAAATTAATATTTGAAATCGTGCACAAATCACGTAAAGAGAGCTAAAAAATGGTATACGAGTCTGTAAGTGTTATGTGTCAGACAACATTGTGTAAAAGTGAACAGAGTGTGAGATACAAAAAAATGAATTTTTTATATAGTGGACAAATCACGTAAAGAGAGTTAAAAAACGGTTTAGTAGTCTCTCAGTGATATATGTCAGACACAAAAGTGAACAGAGGTATGTGTCACACACAAAAGTGAACAGAGTGTGAAGTAAGTGAGCTACAAAAAAATTAATATTTGAAATCGTGCACAAATTAAGTAAAGAGAGCTAAAAAATGGTATACGAGTCTGTAAGTGTTATGTGTCAGACAACATTGTGTAAAAGTGAACAGAGTGTGGGATACAAAAAAATGATTTTTTTATATAGTGGACAAATCACGTAAAGAGAGTTAAAAAATGGTTTAGTAGTCTCTCAGTGATTTGTGTCACACACAAAAGTGGACAGAGTGTGAAGTAAGTGAGGTACAAAAAAATTAATATTTGAAATCGTGCACAAATCACGTAAAGAGAGCTAAAAAATGGTATACGAGTCTGTAAGTGTTATGTGTCAGACAACATTGTGTAAAAGTGAACAGAGTGTGAGATACAAAAAAATGAATTTTTAATATAGTGGACAAATCACGTAAAGAGAGTTAAAAAACGGTTTAGTAGACTCTCAGTGATATATGTCAGACACAAAAGTGAACAGAGATATGTGTCACACACAAAAGCGAACAGAGTGTGAAATAAGTGAGATACAAAAAAATTAATATTTGAAATCGTGCACAAATCACGTAAAGAAAGCTAAAAAATGGTATACGAGTCTGTAAGTGTTATGTGTCAGACAACATTGTGTAAAAGTGAACAGAGTGTGAGATACAAAAAAATGATTTTTTTATATAGTGGACAAATCACGTAAAGAGAGTTAAAAAACAGTTTAGTTGTCTCTCAGTGATATATGTCAGACACAAAAGTGAACAGAGATATTGTCACACACAAAAGTGAACGGAGTGTGAAGTAAGTGAGGTACAAAAAAATTAATATTTGAAATCGTGCACAAATCACGTAAAGAGAGCTAAAAAATGGTATACGAGTCTGTAAGTGTTATGTGTCAGACAACATTGTGTAAAAGTGAACAGAGTGTGAGATACAAAAAAATGATTTTTTTATATAGTGGACAAATCACGTAAAGAGAGTTAAAAAACGGTTTAGTAGTCTCTCAGTGATATGAGTCAGACACAAAAGTCAACAGAGTGTGAAGTAAGTGAGGTACAAAAAAATTAATATTTGAAATCGTGCACAAATCACGTAAAGAGAGCTAAAAATTGGTTTACGAGTCTGTAAGTGTTATGTGTCAGACAACATTGTGTAAAAGTGAACAGAGTGTGAGATACAAAAAAATGATTTTTTTATATAGTGGACAAATCACGTAAAGAGAGTTAAAAAATTGTTTAGTAGTCTCTCAGTGATTTGTTTCACACACAAAAGTGAACAGAGTGTGAAGCAAGTGAGGTACAAAAAAATTAATATATGAAATCGTGCACAAATCACGTAAAGAGAGCTAAAAAATGGTTTACGAGTCTGTAGGTGTTATGTGTCAGACAACATTGTGTAAAAGTGAACAGAGTATGAGATACAAAAAAATGATTTTTTTATATAGTGGACAAATCACGTAAAGAGAGTTAAAAAATGGTTTAGTAGTCTCTCAGTGATATGTGTCACACACAAAAGTGAACAGAGTGTAAAGTAAGTGAGGTACAAAAAAAATAATATTTGAAATCGTGCACAAATCACGTAAAGAGAGCTAAAACATGGTTTACGAGTCTGTAAGTGTTATGTGTCAGACAACATTGTGTAAAAGTGAACAGAGTGTGAGATACAAAATAATGAATTTTTTATATAGTGGACAAATCACGTGAAGAGAGTTAAAAGACGGTTTAGTAGTATCTCAGTAATATGTGTCACACACAAAAGTGAACAGATTGTGAAGTAAGTGAGGTACAAAAAAATTAATATTTGAAATCGTGCACAAATCACGTAAAGAGAGCTAAAAAATGGTTTACGAGTCTGTAAGTGTTATGTGTCAGACAACATTGTGTAAAAGTGAACAGAGTGTGAGATACAAAAAAATGAATTTTTTATATAGTGGACAAATCACGTAAAGAGAGTTAAAAAACAGTTTAGTTGTCTCTCAGTGATATATGTCAGACACAAAAGTGAACAAAGATATGTGTCACACAAAAAAGTGAACAGAGTGTGAAGTAAGTGAGGTACAAAAAAATTAATATTTGAAATCGTGCACAAATCACGTAAAGAGAGCTAAAAAATGGTTTACGAGTCTGTAAGTGTTATGTGTCAGACAACATTTTGTAAAAGTGAACAGAGTGTGAGATACAAAAAAATGAATTTTTTATATAGTGGACAAATCACGTAAAGAGAGTTAAAAAACGGTTTAGTAGTCTCTCAGTGATATATGTCAGACACAAAAGTGAACAGAGATATGTGTCACACACAAAAGTGAACAGAGTGTGAAGTAAGTGAGGTACAAAAAAATTAATATTTGAAATCGTGCACAAATCACGTAAAGAGAGCTAAAAAATGGTATACGAGTCTGTAAGTGTTATGTGTCAGACAACATTGTGTAAAAGTGAACAGAGTGTGAGATACAAAAAAATGAATTTTTAATATAGTGGACAAATCACGTAAAGAGAGTTAAAAAACGGTTTAGTAGACTCTCAGTGATATATGTCAGACACAAAAGTGAACAGAGATATGTGTCACACACAAAAGCGAACAGAGTGTGAAATAAGTGAGATACAAAAAAATTAATATTTGAAATCGTGCACAAATCACGTAAAGAAAGCTAAAAAATGGTATACGAGTCTGTAAGTGTTATGTGTCAGACAACATTGTCTAAAAGTGAACAGAGTGTGAGATACAAAAAAATGAATTTTTAATATAGTGGACAAATCACGTAAAGAAAGTTAAAAAACGGTTTAGTAGTCTCTCAGTGATATGTGTCAGACACAAAAGTGAACAGAGTGTGAAGTAAGTGAGGTACAAAAAAATTAATATTTGAAATCGTGCACAAATCACGTAAAGAAAGCTAAAAAATGGTTTACGAGTCTGTAAGTGTAATGTGTCAGACAACATTGTGTAAAAGTGAACAGAGTGTGAGATACAAAAAAATGATTTTTTTATATAATGGACAAATCACGTAAAGAGAGTTAAAAAATTGTTTAGTAGTCTCTCAGTGATATGTGTCAGACACAAAAGTGAACAGAGATATGAGTCACACACAAAAGTGAACAGAGTGTGAAGTAAGTGAGGTACAAAAAAATTAATATTTGAAATCGTGCACAAATCACGTAAAGAGAGCTAAAAAATGGTATACGAGTCTGTAAGTGTTATGTGTCAGACAACATTGTCTAAAAGTGAACAGAGTGTGAGATACAAAAAAATGATTTTTTTATATAGTGGACAAATCACGTGAAGAGAGTTAAAAAACGGTTTAGTAGTATCTCAGTAATATGTGTCACACACAAAAGTGAACAGATTGTGAAGTAAGTGAGGTACAAAAAAATTAATATTTGAAATCGTGCACAAATCACGTAAAGAGAGCTAAAAAATGGTTTACGAGTCTGTAAGTGTTATGTGTCAGACAACATTGTGTAAAAGTGAACAGAGTGTGAGATACAAAAAAATAATTTTTTTATATAGTGGACAAATCACGTAAAGAGAGTTAAAAAACGGTTTAGTAGTCTCTCAGTGATATGAGTCAGACACAAAAGTGAACAGAGTGTGAAGTAAGTGAGGTACAAAAAAAATAATATTTGAAATCGTGCACAAATCACCTAAAGAGAGCTAAAAATTGGTATACGAGTCTGTAAGTGTTATGTGTCAGACAACATTGTGTAAAAGTGAACAGAGTGTGAGATACAAAAAAATGATTTTTTAATATAGTGGACAAATCACGTAAAGAGAGTTAAAAAACGGTTTAGTAGACTCTCAGTGATATATGTCAGACACAAAAGTGAACAGAGATATGTGTCACACACAAAAGTGAACAGAGTGTGAAATAAGTGAGATACAAAAAAATTAATATTTGAAATCGTGCACAAATCACGTAAAGAGAGCTAAAAAATGGTATACGAGTCTGTAAGTGTTATGTGTCAGACAACATTGTGTAAAAGTGAACAGAGTGTGAGATACAAAAAAATGAATTTTTAATATAGTGGACAAATCACGTAAAGAGAGTTAAAAAACGGTTTAGTAGTCTCTCAGTGATATGTGTCAGACACAAAAGTGAACAGAGTGTGAAGTAAGTGAGGTACAAAAAAATTAATATTTGAAATCGTGCACAAATCACGTAAAGAAAGCTAAAAAATGGTTTACGAGTCTGTAAGTGTAATGTGTCAGACAACATTGTGTAAAAGTGAACAGAGTGTGAGATACAAAAAAATGATTTTTTTATATAATGGACAAATCACGTAAAGAGAGTTAAAAAATTGTTTAGTAGTCTCTCAGTGATTTGTTTCACACACAAAAGTGAACAGAGTGTGAAGCAAGTGAGGTACAAAAAAATTAATCTTTGAAATCGTGCACAAATCACGTAAAGAGAGCTAAAAAATGGTTTACGAGTCTGTAGGTGTTATGTGTCAGACAACATTGTGTAAAAGTGAACAGAGTATGAGATACAAAAAAATGATTTTTTTATATAGTGGACAAATCACGTAAAGAGAGTTAAAAAATGGTTTAGTAGTCTCTCAGTGATATGTGTCAGACACAAAAGTGAACAGAGTGTGAAGTAAGTGAGGTACAAAAAAATTAATATTTGAAATCGTGCACAAATCACGTAAAGAGAGCTAAAACATGGTTTACGAGTCTGTAAGTGTTATGTGTCAGACAACATTGTGTAAAAGTGAACAGAGTGTGAGATACAAAATAAAGAATTTTTTATATAGTGGACAAATCACGTGAAGAGAGTTAAAAGACGGTTTAGTAGTATCTCAGTAATATGTGTCACACACAAAAGTGAACAGATTGTGAAGTAAGTGAGGTACAAAAAAATTAATATTTGAAATCGTGCACAAATCACGTAAAGAGAGCTAAAAAATGGTTTACGAGTCTGTAAGTGTTATGTGTCAGACAACATTGTGTAAAAGTGAACAGAGTGTGAGATACAAAAAAATGAATTTTTTATATAGTGGACAAATCACGTAAAGAGAGTTAAAAAACAGTTTAATTGTCTCTCAGTGATATTTGTCAGACACAAAAGTGAACAAAGATATGTGTCACACACAAAAGTGAACAGAGTGTGAAGTAAGTGAGGTACAAAAAAATTATTATTTGAAATCGTGCACAAATCACGTAAAGAGAGCTAAAAAAAGGTTTACGAGTCTGTAAGTGTTATGTGTCAGACAACATTTTGTAAAAGTGAACAGAGTGTGATACAAAAAAATGATTTTTTTATATAGTGGACAAATCACGTAAAGAGAGTTAAAAAACGGTTTAGTAGTCTCTCAGTGATATATGACAGACACAAAAGTGAACAGAGATATGTGTCACACACAAAAGTGAACAGAGTGTGAAGTAAGTGAGGTACAAAAAAATTAATATTTGAAATCGTGCACAAATCACGTGAAGAGAGCTAAAAAATGGTTTACGAGTCTGTAAGTGTTATGTGTCAGACAACATTGTGTAAAAGTGAACAGAGTGTGAGATACAAAAAAATGAATTTTTTATATAGTGGACAAATCACGTAAAGAGAGTTAAAAAACGGTTTAGTAGTCTCTCAGTGATATATGTCAGACACAAAAGTGAACAGAGATATGAGTCACACACAAAAGTGAACAGAGTGTGAAGTAAGTGAGGTACAAAAAAATTAATATTTGAAATCGTGCACAAATCACGTAAAGAGAGCTAAAAAATGGTTTACGAGTCAGTAAGTGTTATGTGTCAGACAACATTGTGTAAAAGTGAACAGAGTGTGAGATACAAAAAAATGAATTTTTTATATAGTGGACAAATCACGTAAAGAGAGTTAAAAAATGGTTTAGTAGTCTCTCAGTGAAATGTGTCACACACAAAAGTGGACAGAGTGTGAAGTAAGTGAGGTACAAAAAAATTAATATTTGAAATCGTGCACAAGTCACGCAAAGAGAGCTAAAAATGGTTTACGAGTCTGTTAGTGTTATGTGTCAGACAACATTGTGTAAAAGTGAACAGAGTGTGAGATACAAAAAAATGATTTTTTCATATAGTGGACAAATCACGTGAAGAGAGTTAAAAAACGGTTTAGTAGTATCTCAGTAATATGTGTCACACACAAAAGTGAACAGATTGTGAAGTAAGTGAGGTACAAAAAAATTAATATTTGAAATCGTGCTCAAATCACGTAAAGAGAGCTAAAAAATGGTTTACGAGTCTGTAAGTGTTATGTGTCAGACAACATTGTGTAAAAGTGAACAGAGTGTGAGATACAAAAAAATGAATTTTTTATATAGTGGACAAATCACGTAAAGAGAGTTAAAAAACGGTTTAGTAGTCTCTCAGTGATATATGTCAGACACAAAAGTGAACAGAGATATTGTCACACACAAAAGTGAACAGAGTGTGAAGTAAGTGAGGTACAAAAAAATTAATATTTGAAATCGTGCACAAATCACGTAAAGAGAGCTAAAAAATGGTATACGAGTCTGTAAGTGTTATGTGTCAGACAACATTGTGTAAAAGTGAACAGAGTGTGAGATACAAAAAAATGATTTTTTTATATAGTGGACAAATCACGTAAAGAGAGTTAAAAAACGGTTTAGTAGTCTCTCAGTGATATGAGTCAGACACAAAAGTCAACAGAGTGTGAAGTAAGTGAGGTACAAAAAAATTAATATTTGAAATCGTGCACAAATCACGTAAAGAGAGCTAAAAATTGGTTTACGAGTCTGTAAGTGTTATGTGTCAGACAACATTGTGTAAAAGTGAACAGAGTGTGAGATACTAAAAAATGATTTTTTTATATAGTGGACAAATCACGTAAAGAGAGTTAAAAAACGGTTTAGTAGACTCTCAGTGATATATGTCAGACACAAAAGTGAACAGAGATATGTCACACACAAAAGTGAACAGAGTGTGAAATAAGTGAGATACAAAAAAATTAATATTTGAAATCGTGCACAAATCACGTAAAGAGAGCTAAAAAATGGTATACGAGTCTGTAAGTGTTATGTGTCAGACAACATTGTGTAAAAGTGAACAGAGTGTGAGATACAAAAAAATGAATTTTTAATATAGTGGACAAATCACGTAAAGAGAGTTAAAAACGGTTTAGTAGTCTCTCAGTGATATGTGTCAGACACAAAAGTGAACAGAGTGTGAAGTAAGTGAAGTACAAAAAAATTAATATTTGAAATCGTGCACAAATCACGTAAAGAAAGCTAAAAAATGGTTTACGAGTCTGTAAGTGTAATGTGTCAGACAACATTGTGTAAAAAAGTGAACAGAGTGTGAGATACAAAAAAATGATTTTTTTATATAATGGACAAATCACGTAAAGAGAGTTAAAAAATTGTTTAGTAGTCTCTCAGTGATAAATGTCAGACACAAAAGTGAACAGAGATATTGTCACACACAAAAGTGAACAGAGTGTGAAGTAAGTGAGGTACAAAAAAATTAATATTTGAAATCGTGCACAAATCACGTAAAGAGAGCTAAAAAATGGAATACGAGTCTGTAAGTGTTATGTGTCAGACAACATTGTGTAAAAGTGAACAGAGTGTGAGATACAAAAAAATGAATTTTTTATATAGTGGACAAATCACGTAAAGAGAGTTAAAAAACAGTTTAGTTGTCTCTCAGTGATATATGTCAGACACAAAAGTGAACAGAGATATGTGTCACACACAAAAGTGAACAGAGTGTGAAGTAAGTGAGGTACAAAAAAATTAATATTTGAAATCGTGCACAAATCACGTAAAGAGAGCTAAAAAATGGTATACGAGTCTGTAAGTGTTATGTGTCTGACAACATTGTGTAAAAGTGAACAGAGTGTGAGATACAAAAAAATGATTTTTTTTATATAATGGACAAATCACGTAAAGAGAGTTAAAAAATTGTTTAGTAGTCTCTCAGTGATTTGTTTCACACACAAAAGTGAACAGAGTGTGAAGCAAGTGAGGTACAAAAAAATTAATATTTGAAATCGTGCACAAATCACGTAAAGAGAGCTAAAAAATGGTTTACGAGTCTGTAGGTGTTATGTGTCAGACAACATTGTGTAAAAGTGAACAGAGTATGAGATACAAAAAAATGATTTTTTTATATAGTGGACAAATCACGTAAAGAGAGTTAAAAAATGGTTTAGTAGTCTCTCAGTGATATGTGTCACACACAAAAGTGAACAGAGTGTAAAGTAAGTGAGGTACAAAAAAAATAATATTTGAAATCGTGCACAAATCACGTAAAGAGAGCTAAAAAATGGTTTACGAGTCTGTAATTGTTATGTGTGAGAAAACATTGTGTAAAAGTGAACAGAGTGTGAGATTCAAAAAAATGAATTTTTTATATAGTAGACAAATCACGTAAAGAGAGTTAAAAAACAGTTTAGTTGTCTCTCAGTGATATATGTCAGACACAAAAGTGAACAAAGATATGTGTCACACACAAAAGTGAACAGCGTGTGAAGTAAGTGAGGTACAAAAAAATTAATATTTGAAATCGTGCACAAATCACGTAAAGAGAGCTAAAAAATGGTTTACGAGTCTGTAAGTGTTATGTGTCAGACAACATTTTGTAAAAGTGAACAGAGTGTGAGATACAAAAAAATGAATTTTTTATATAGTGGACAAATCACGTAAAGAGAGTTAAAAAACGGTTTAGTAGTCTCTCAGTGATATATGTCAGACACAAAAGTGAACAGAGATATGTGTCACACACAAAAGTGAACAGAGTGTGAAGTAAGTGAGCTACAAAAAAATTAATATTTGAAATCGTGCACAAATCAAGTAAAGAGAGCTAAAAAATGGTATACGAGTCTGTAAGTGTTATGTGTCAGACAACATTGTGTAAAAGTGAACAGAGTGTGAGATACAAAAAAATGATTTTTTTATATAGTGGACAAATCACGTAAAGAGAGTTAAAAAATGGTTTAGTAGTCTCTCAGTGATATGTGTCACACACAAAAGTGGACAGAGTGTGAAGTAAGTGAGGTACAAAAAAATTAATATTTGAAATCGTGCACAAGTCACGCAAAGAGAGCTAAAAAATGGTTTACGAGTCTGTAAGTGTTATGTGTCAGACAACATTGTGTAAAAGTGAACAGAGTGTGAGATACAAAAATATGAATTTTTAATATAGTGGACAAATCACGTAAAGAGAGTTAAAAAACAATTTAGTAGACTCTCAGTGATATATGTCAGACACAAAAGTGAACAGAGATATGTGTCACACACAAAAGTGAACAGAGTGTGAAATAAGTGAGATACAAAAAAATTAATATTTGAAATCGTGCACAAATCACGTAAAGAGAGCTAAAAAATGGTATACGAGTCTGTAAGTGTTATGTGTCAGACAACATTGTGTAAAAGTGAACAGAGTGTGAGATACAAAAAAATGAATTTTTTATATAGTGGACAAATCACGTAAAGAGAGTTAAAAAACGGTTTAGTAGTCTCTCAGTGATATGTGTCAGACACAAAAGTGAACAGAGTGTGAAGTAAGTGAGGTACAAAAAAATTAATATTTGAAATCGTGCACAAATCACGTAAAGAAAGCTAAAAAATGGTTTACGAGTCTGTAAGTGTAATGTGTCAGACAACATTGTGTAAAAGTGAACAGAGTGTGAGATACAAAAAAATGATTTTTTTTATATAATGGACAAATCACGTAAAGAGAGTTAAAAAATTGTTTAGTAGTCTCTCAGTGATTTGTTTCACACACAAAAGTGAACAGAGTGTGAAGCAAGTGAGGTACAAAAAAATTAATATATGAAATCGTGCACAAATCACGTAAAGAGAGCTAAAAAATGGTTTACGAGTATGTAGGTGTTATGTGTCAGACAACATTGTGTAAAAGTGAACAGAGTATGAGATACAAAAAAATGATTTTTTTATATAGTGGACAAATCACGTAAAGAGAGTTAAAAAATGGTTTAGTAGTCTCTCAGTGATATGTGTCACACACAAAAGTGAACAGAGTGTAAAGTAAGTGAGGTACAAAAAAAATAATATTTGAAATCGTGCACAAATCACGTAAAGAGAGCTAAAACATGGTTTACGAGTCTGTAAGTGTTATGTGTCAGACAACATTGTGTAAAAGTGAACAGAGTGTGAGATACAAAATAATGAATTTTTTATATAGTGGACAAGTCACGTGAAGAGAGTTAAAAGACGGTTTAGTAGTATCTCAGTAATATGTGTCACACACAAAAGTGAACAGATTGTGAAGTAAGTGAGGTACAAAAAAATTAATATTTGAAATCGTGCACAAATCACGTAAAGAGAGCTAAAAAATGGTTTACGAGTCTGTAAGTGTTATGTGTCAGACAACATTGTGTAAAAGTGAACAGAGTGTGAGATACAAAAAAATGATTTTTTTATATAGTGGACAAATCACGTAAAGAGAGTTAAAAAACAGTTTAGTTGTCTCTCAGTGATATATGTCAGACACAAAAGTGAACAGAGATATGTGTCATACACAAAAGTGAACAGAGTGTGAAATAAGTGAGATACAAAAAAATTAATATTTGAAATCGTGCACAAATCACGTAAAGAGAGCTAAAAAATGGTATACGAGTCTGTAAGTGTTATGTGTCAGACAACATTGTGTAAAAGTGAACAGAGTGTGAGATACAAAAAAATGAATTTTTAACATAGTGGACAAATCACGTAAAGAGAGTTAAAAAACGGTTTAGTAGTCTCTCAGTGATATGTGTCAGACACAAAAGTGAACAGAGTGTGAAGTAAGTGAGGTACAAAAAAATTAATATTTGAAATCGTGCACAAATCACGTAAAGAAAGCTAAAAAATGGTTTACGAGTCTGTAAGTGTAATGTGTCAGACAACATTGTGTAAAAGTGAACAGAGTGTGAGATACAAAAAAATGATTTTTTTTATATAATGGACAAATCACGTAAAGAGAGTTAAAAAATTGTTTAGTAGTCTCTCAGTGATTTGTTTCACACACAAAAGTGAACAGAGTGTGAAGCAAGTGAGGTACAAAAAAATTAATATATGAAATCGTGCACAAATCACGTAAAGAGAGCTAAAAAATGGTTTACGAGTATGTAGGTGTTATGTGTCAGACAACATTGTGTAAAAGTGAACAGAGTATGAGATACAAAAAAATGATTTTTTTATATAGTGGACAAATCACGTAAAGAGAGTTAAAAAATGGTTTAGTAGTCTCTCAGTGATATGTGTCACACACAAAAGTGAACAGAGTGTAAAGTAAGTGAGGTACAAAAAAAATAATATTTGAAATCGTGCACAAATCACGTAAAGAGAGCTAAAACATGGTTTACGAGTCTGTAAGTGTTATGTGTCAGACAACATTGTGTAAAAGTGAACAGAGTGTGAGATACAAAATAATGAATTTTTTATATAGTGGACAAGTCACGTGAAGAGAGTTAAAAGACGGTTTAGTAGTATCTCAGTAATATGTGTCACACACAAAAGTGAACAGATTGTGAAGTAAGTGAGGTACAAAAAAATTAATATTTGAAATCGTGCACAAATCACGTAAAGAGAGCTAAAAAATGGTTTACGAGTCTGTAAGTGTTATGTGTCAGACAACATTGTGTAAAAGTGAACAGAGTGTGAGATACAAAAAAATGAATTTTTTATATAGTGGACAAATCACGTAAAGAGAGTTAAAAAACAGTTTAGTTGTCTCTCAGTGATATATGTCAGACACAAAAGTGAACAAAGATATGTGTCACACAAAAAAGTGAACAGAGTGTGAAGTAAGTGAGGTACAAAAAAATTAATATTTGAAATCGTGCACAAATCACGTAAAGAGAGCTAAAAAATGGTTTACGAGTCTGTAAGTGTTATGTGTCAGACAACATTTTGTAAAAGTGAACAGAGTGTGAGATACAAAAAAATGAATTTTTTATATAGTGGACAAATCACGTAAAGAGAGTTAAAAAACGGTTTAGTAGTCTCTCAGTGATATATGTCAGACACAAAAGTGAACAGAGATATGTGTCACACACAAAAGTGAACAGAGTGTGAAGTAAGTGAGGTACAAAAAAATTAATATTTGAAATCGTGCACAAATCACGTAAAGAGAGCTAAAAAATGGTATACGAGTCTGTAAGTGTTATGTGTCAGACAACATTGTGTAAAAGTGAACAGAGTGTGAGATACAAAAAAATGAATTTTTAAAATAGTGGACAAATCACGTAAAGAGAGTTAAAAAACGGTTTAGTAGACTCTCAGTGATATATGTCAGACACAAAAGTGAACAGAGATATGTGTCACACACAAAAGCGAACAGAGTGTGAAATAAGTGAGATACAAAAAAATTAATATTTGAAATCGTGCACAAATCACGTAAAGAAAGCTAAAAAATGGTATACGAGTCTGTAAGTGTTATGTGTCAGACAACATTGTGTAAAAGTGAACAGAGTGTGAGATACAAAAAAATGAATTTTTAATATAGTGGACAAATCACGTAAAGAGAGTTAAAAAACGGTTTAGTAGTCTCTCAGTGATATGTGTCAGACACAAAAGTGAACAGAGTGTGAAGTAAGTGAGGTACAAAAAAATTAATATTTGAAATCGTGCACAAATCACGTAAAGAGAGTTAAAAAATTGTTTAGTAGTCTCTCAGTGATTTGTTTCACACACAAAAGTGAACAGAGTGTGAAGCAAGTGAGGTACAAAAAAATTAATCTTTGAAATCGTGCACAAATCACGTAAAGAGAGCTAAAAAATGGTTTACGAGTCTGTAGGTGTTATGTGTCAGACAACATTGTGTAAAAGTGAACAGAGTATGAGATACAAAAAAATGATTTTTTTATATAGTGGACAAATCACGTAAAGAGTGTTAAAAATGGTTTAGTAGTCTCTCAGTGATATGTGTCAGACACAAAAGTGAACAGAGTGTGAAGTAAGTGAGGTACAAAAAAATTAATATTTGAAATCGTGCACAAATCATGTAAAGAGAGCTAAAACATGGTTTACGAGTCTGTAAGTGTTATGTGTCAGACAACATTGTGTAAAAGTGAACAGAGTGTGAGATACAAAATAAAGAATTTTTTATATAGTGGACAAATCACGTGAAGAGAGTTAAAAGACGGTTTAGTAGTATCTCAGTAATATGTGTCACACACAAAAGTGAACAGATTGTGAAGTAAGTGAGGTACAAAAAAATTAATATTTGAAATCGTGCACAACTCACGTAAAGAAAGCTAAAAAATGGTTTACGAGTCTGTAAGTGTTATGTGTCAGACAACATTGTGTAAAAGTGAACAGAGTGTGAGATACAAAAAAATGAATTTTTAATATAGTGGACAAATCACGTAAAGAGAGTTAAAAAACAATTTAGTAGACTCTCAGTGATATATGTCAGACACAAAAGTGAACAGAGATATGTGTCACACACAAAAGTGAACAGAGTGTGAAATAAGTGAGATACAAAAAAATTAATATTTGAAATCGTGCACAAATCACGTAAAGAGAGCTAAAAAATGGTATACGAGTCTGTAAGTGTTATGTGTCAGACAACATTGTGTAAAAGTGAACAGAGTGTGAGATACAAAAAAATGAATTTTTTATATAGTGGACAAATCACGTAAAGAGAGTTAAAAAACGGTTTAGTAGTCTCTCAGTGATATATGTCAGACACAAAAGTGAACAGAGGTATGTGTCACACACAAAAGTGAACAGAGTGTGAAGTAAGTGAGCTACAAAAAAATTAATATTTGAAATCGTGCACAAATTAAGTAAAGAGAGCTAAAAAATGGTATACGAGTCTGTAAGTGTTATGTGTCAGACAACATTGTGTAAAAGTGAACAGAGTGTGGGATACAAAAAAATGATTTTTTTATATAGTGGACAAATCACGTAAAGAGAGTTAAAAAATGGTTTAGTAGTCTCTCAGTGATTTGTGTCACACACAAAAGTGGACAGAGTGTGAAGTAAGTGAGGTACAAAAAAATTAATATTTGAAATCGTGCACAAATCACGTAAAGAGAGCTAAAAAATGGTATACGAGTCTGTAAGTGTTATGTGTCAGACAACATTGTGTAAAAGTGAACAGAGTGTGAGATACAAAAAAATGAATTTTTAATATAGTGGACAAATCACGTAAAGAGAGTTAAAAAACGGTTTAGTAGACTCTCAGTGATATATGTCAGACACAAAAGTGAACAGAGATATGTGTCACACACAAAAGCGAACAGAGTGTGAAATAAGTGAGATACAAAAAAATTAATATTTGAAATCGTGCACAAATCACGTAAAGAAAGCTAAAAAATGGTATACGAGTCTGTAAGTGTTATGTGTCAGACAACATTGTGTAAAAGTGAACAGAGTGTGAGATACAAAAAAATGATTTTTTTATATAGTGGACAAATCACGTAAAGAGAGTTAAAAAACAGTTTAGTTGTCTCTCAGTGATATATGTCAGACACAAAAGTGAACAGAGATATTGTCACACACAAAAGTGAACGGAGTGTGAAGTAAGTGAGGTACAAAAAAATTAATATTTGAAATCGTGCACAAATCACGTAAAGAGAGCTAAAAAATGGTATACGAGTCTGTAAGTGTTATGTGTCAGACAACATTGTGTAAAAGTGAACAGAGTGTGAGATACAAAAAAATGATTTTTTTATATAGTGGACAAATCACGTAAAGAGAGTTAAAAAACGGTTTAGTAGTCTCTCAGTGATATGAGTCAGACACAAAAGTCAACAGAGTGTGAAGTAAGTGAGGTACAAAAAAATTAATATTTGAAATCGTGCACAAATCACGTAAAGAGAGCTAAAAATTGGTTTACGAGTCTGTAAGTGTTATGTGTCAGACAACATTGTGTAAAAGTGAACAGAGTGTGAGATACAAAAAAATGATTTTTTTATATAGTGGACAAATCACGTAAAGAGAGTTAAAAAATTGTTTAGTAGTCTCTCAGTGATTTGTTTCACACACAAAAGTGAACAGAGTGTGAAGCAAGTGAGGTACAAAAAAATTAATATATGAAATCGTGCACAAATCACGTAAAGAGAGCTAAAAAATGGTTTACGAGTCTGTAGGTGTTATGTGTCAGACAACATTGTGTAAAAGTGAACAGAGTATGAGATACAAAAAAATGATTTTTTTATATAGTGGACAAATCACGTAAAGAGAGTTAAAAAATGGTTTAGTAGTCTCTCAGTGATATGTGTCACACACAAAAGTGAACAGAGTGTAAAGTAAGTGAGGTACAAAAAAAATAATATTTGAAATCGTGCACAAATCACGTAAAGAGAGCTAAAACATGGTTTACGAGTCTGTAAGTGTTATGTGTCAGACAACATTGTGTAAAAGTGAACAGAGTGTGAGATACAAAATAATGAATTTTTTATATAGTGGACAAATCACGTGAAGAGAGTTAAAAGACGGTTTAGTAGTATCTCAGTAATATGTGTCACACACAAAAGTGAACAGATTGTGAAGTAAGTGAGGTACAAAAAAATTAATATTTGAAATCGTGCACAAATCACGTAAAGAGAGCTAAAAAATGGTTTACGAGTCTGTAAGTGTTATGTGTCAGACAACATTGTGTAAAAGTGAACAGAGTGTGAGATACAAAAAAATGAATTTTTTATATAGTGGACAAATCACGTAAAGAGAGTTAAAAAACAGTTTAGTTGTCTCTCAGTGATATATGTCAGACACAAAAGTGAACAAAGATATGTGTCACACAAAAAAGTGAACAGAGTGTGAAGTAAGTGAGGTACAAAAAAATTAATATTTGAAATCGTGCACAAATCACGTAAAGAGAGCTAAAAAATGGTTTACGAGTCTGTAAGTGTTATGTGTCAGACAACATTTTGTAAAAGTGAACAGAGTGTGAGATACAAAAAAATGAATTTTTTATATAGTGGACAAATCACGTAAAGAGAGTTAAAAAACGGTTTAGTAGTCTCTCAGTGATATATGTCAGACACAAAAGTGAACAGAGATATGTGTCACACACAAAAGTGAACAGAGTGTGAAGTAAGTGAGGTACAAAAAAATTAATATTTGAAATCGTGCACAAATCACGTAAAGAGAGCTAAAAAATGGTATACGAGTCTGTAAGTGTTATGTGTCAGACAACATTGTGTAAAAGTGAACAGAGTGTGAGATACAAAAAAATGAATTTTTAATATAGTGGACAAATCACGTAAAGAGAGTTAAAAAACGGTTTAGTAGACTCTCAGTGATATATGTCAGACACAAAAGTGAACAGAGATATGTGTCACACACAAAAGCGAACAGAGTGTGAAATAAGTGAGATACAAAAAAATTAATATTTGAAATCGTGCACAAATCACGTAAAGAAAGCTAAAAAATGGTATACGAGTCTGTAAGTGTTATGTGTCAGACAACATTGTCTAAAAGTGAACAGAGTGTGAGATACAAAAAAATGAATTTTTAATATAGTGGACAAATCACGTAAAGAAAGTTAAAAAACGGTTTAGTAGTCTCTCAGTGATATGTGTCAGACACAAAAGTGAACAGAGTGTGAAGTAAGTGAGGTACAAAAAAATTAATATTTGAAATCGTGCACAAATCACGTAAAGAAAGCTAAAAAATGGTTTACGAGTCTGTAAGTGTAATGTGTCAGACAACATTGTGTAAAAGTGAACAGAGTGTGAGATACAAAAAAATGATTTTTTTATATAATGGACAAATCACGTAAAGAGAGTTAAAAAATTGTTTAGTAGTCTCTCAGTGATATGTGTCAGACACAAAAGTGAACAGAGATATGAGTCACACACAAAAGTGAACAGAGTGTGAAGTAAGTGAGGTACAAAAAAATTAATATTTGAAATCGTGCACAAATCACGTAAAGAGAGCTAAAAAATGGTATACGAGTCTGTAAGTGTTATGTGTCAGACAACATTGTCTAAAAGTGAACAGAGTGTGAGATACAAAAAAATGATTTTTTTATATAGTGGACAAATCACGTGAAGAGAGTTAAAAAACGGTTTAGTAGTATCTCAGTAATATGTGTCACACACAAAAGTGAACAGATTGTGAAGTAAGTGAGGTACAAAAAAATTAATATTTGAAATCGTGCACAAATCACGTAAAGAGAGCTAAAAAATGGTTTACGAGTCTGTAAGTGTTATGTGTCAGACAACATTGTGTAAAAGTGAACAGAGTGTGAGATACAAAAAAATAATTTTTTTATATAGTGGACAAATCACGTAAAGAGAGTTAAAAAACGGTTTAGTAGTCTCTCAGTGATATGAGTCAGACACAAAAGTGAACAGAGTGTGAAGTAAGTGAGGTACAAAAAAAATAATATTTGAAATCGTGCACAAATCACCTAAAGAGAGCTAAAAATTGGTTTACGAGTCTGTAAGCGTTATGTGTCAGACAACATTGTGTAAAAGTGAACAGAGTGTGAGATACAAAAAAATGATTTTTTTATATAGTGGACAAATCACGTAAAGAGAGTTAAAAAACGGTTTAGTAGACTCTCAGTGATATATGTCAGACACAAAAGTGAACAGAGATATGTGTCACACACAAAAGTGAACAGAGTGTGAAATAAGTGAGATACAAAAAAATTAATATTTGAAATCGTGCACAAATCACGTAAAGAGAGCTAAAAAATGGTATACGAGTCTGTAAGTGTTATGTGTCAGACAACATTGTGTAAAAGTGAACAGAGTGTGAGATACAAAAAAATGAATTTTTAATATAGTGGACAAATCACGTAAAGAGAGTTAAAAAACGGTTTAGTAGTCTCTCAGTGATATGTGTCAGACACAAAAGTGAACAGAGTGTGAAGTAAGTGAGGTACAAAAAAATTAATATTTGAAATCGTGCACAAATCACGTAAAGAAAGCTAAAAAATGGTTTACGAGTCTGTAAGTGTAATGTGTCAGACAACATTGTGTAAAAGTGAACAGAGTGTGAGATACAAAAAAATGATTTTTTTATATAATGGACAAATCACGTAAAGAGAGTTAAAAAATTGTTTAGTAGTCTCTCAGTGATTTGTTTCACACACAAAAGTGAACAGAGTGTGAAGCAAGTGAGGTACAAAAAAATTAATCTTTGAAATCGTGCACAAATCACGTAAAGAGAGCTAAAAAATGGTTTACGAGTCTGTAGGTGTTATGTGTCAGACAACATTGTGTAAAAGTGAACAGAGTATGAGATACAAAAAAATGATTTTTTTATATAGTGGACAAATCACGTAAAGAGAGTTAAAAAATGGTTTAGTAGTCTCTCAGTGATATGTGTCAGACACAAAAGTGAACAGAGTGTGAAGTAAGTGAGGTACAAAAAAATTAATATTTGAAATCGTGCACAAATCACGTAAAGAGAGCTAAAACATGGTTTACGAGTCTGTAAGTGTTATGTGTCAGACAACATTGTGTAAAAGTGAACAGAGTGTGAGATACAAAATAAAGAATTTTTTATATAGTGGACAAATCACGTGAAGAGAGTTAAAAGACGGTTTAGTAGTATCTCAGTAATATGTGTCACACACAAAAGTGAACAGATTGTGAAGTAAGTGAGGTACAAAAAAATTAATATTTGAAATCGTGCACAAATCACGTAAAGAGAGCTAAAAAATGGTTTACGAGTCTGTAAGTGTTATGTGTCAGACAACATTGTGTAAAAGTGAACAGAGTGTGAGATACAAAAAAATGAATTTTTTATATAGTGGACAAATCACGTAAAGAGAGTTAAAAAACAGTTTAATTGTCTCTCAGTGATATTTGTCAGACACAAAAGTGAACAAAGATATGTGTCACACACAAAAGTGAACAGAGTGTGAAGTAAGTGAGGTACAAAAAAATTATTATTTGAAATCGTGCACAAATCACGTAAAGAGAGCTAAAAAAAGGTTTACGAGTCTGTAAGTGTTATGTGTCAGACAACATTTTGTAAAAGTGAACAGAGTGTGATACAAAAAAATGATTTTTTTATATAGTGGACAAATCACGTAAAGAGAGTTAAAAAACGGTTTAGTAGTCTCTCAGTGATATATGACAGACACAAAAGTGAACAGAGATATGTGTCACACACAAAAGTGAACAGAGTGTGAAGTAAGTGAGGTACAAAAAAATTAATATTTGAAATCGTGCACAAATCACGTGAAGAGAGCTAAAAAATGGTTTACGAGTCTGTAAGTGTTATGTGTCAGACAACATTGTGTAAAAGTGAACAGAGTGTGAGATACAAAATAATGAATTTTTTATATAGTGGACAAGTCACGTGAAGAGAGTTAAAAGACGGTTTAGTAGTATCTCAGTAATATGTGTCACACACAAAAGTGAACAGATTGTGAAGTAAGTGAGGTACAAAAAAATTAATATTTGAAATCGTGCACAAATCACGTAAAGAGAGCTAAAAAATGGTTTACGAGTCTGTAAGTGTTATGTGTCAGACAACATTGTGTAAAAGTGAACAGAGTGTGAGATACAAAAAAATGATTTTTTTATATAGTGGACAAATCACGTAAAGAGAGTTAAAAAACAGTTTAGTTGTCTCTCAGTGATATATGTCAGACACAAAAGTGAACAGAGATATGTGTCACACACAAAAGTGAACAGAGTATGAAATAAGTGAGATACAAAAAAATTAATATTTGAAATCGTGCACAAATCACGTAAAGAGAGCTAAAAAATGGTATACGAGTCTGTAAGTGTTATGTGTCAGACAACATTGTGTAAAAGTGAACAGAGTGTGAGATACAAAATAATGAATTTTTTATATAGTGGACAAGTCACGTGAAGAGAGTTAAAAGACGGTTTAGTAGTATCTCAGTAATATGTGTCACACACAAAAGTGAACAGATTGTGAAGTAAGTGAGGTACAAAAAAATTAATATTTGAAATCGTGCACAAATCACGTAAAGAGAGCTAAAAAATGGTTTACGAGTCTGTAAGTGTTATGTGTCAGACAACATTGTGTAAAAGTGAACAGAGTGTGAGATACAAAAAAATGAATTTTTAACATAGTGGACAAATCACGTAAAGAGAGTTAAAAAACGGTTTAGTAGTCTCTCAGTGATATGTGTCAGACACAAAAGTGAACAGAGTGTGAAGTAAGTGAGGTACAAAAAAATTAATATTTGAAATCGTGCACAAATCACGTAAAGAGAGCTAAAAAATGGTTTACGAGTATGTAGGTGTTATGTGTCAGACAACATTGTGTAAAAGTGAACAGAGTATGAGATACAAAAAAATGATTTTTTTATATAGTGGACAAATCACGTAAAGAGAGTTAAAAAATGGTTTAGTAGTCTCTCAGTGATATGTGTCACACACAAAAGTGAACAGAGTGTAAAGTAAGTGAGGTACAAAAAAAATAATATTTGAAATCGTGCACAAATCACGTAAAGAGAGCTAAAACATGGTTTACGAGTCTGTAAGTGTTATGTGTCAGACAACATTGTGTAAAAGTGAACAGAGTGTGAGATACAAAATAATGAATTTTTTATATAGTGGACAAGTCACG
The DNA here is from genome assembly GCA_963082785.1 of Philonthus spinipes. NCBI lineage: Eukaryota > Metazoa > Arthropoda > Insecta > Coleoptera > Staphylinidae > Philonthus > Philonthus spinipes. The sequence goes on from OY720304.1 coordinate 2,887,962, forward strand.
TGAAGAGAGTTAAAAGACGGTTTAGTAGTATCTCAGTAATATGTGTCACACACAAAAGTGAACAGATTGTGAAGTAAGTGAGGTACAAAAAAATTAATATTTGAAATCGTGCACAAATCACGTAAAGAGAGCTAAAAAATGGTTTACGAGTCTGTAAGTGTTATGTGTCAGACAACATTGTGTAAAAGTGAACAGAGTGTGAGATACAAAAAAATGAATTTTTTATATAGTGGACAAATCACGTAAAGAGAGTTAAAAAACAGTTTAGTTGTCTCTCAGTGATATATGTCAGACACAAAAGTGAACAAAGATATGTGTCATACAAAAAAGTGAACAGAGTGTGAAGTAAGTGAGGTACAAAAAAAATTAATATTTGAAATCGTGCACAAATCACGTAAAGAGAGCTAAAAAATGGTTTACGAGTCTGTAAGTGTTATGTGTCAGACTACATTTTGTAAAAGTGAACAGAGTGTGAGATACAAAAAAATGAATTTTTTATATAGTGGACAAATCACGTAAAGAGAGTTAAAAAACGGTTTAGTAGTCTCTCAGTGATATATGTCAGACACAAAAGTGAACAGAGATATGTGTCACACACAAAAGTGAACAGAGTGTGAAGTAAGTGAGGTACAAAAAAATTAATATTTGAAATCGTGCACAAATCACGTAAAGAGAGCTAAAAAATGGTATACGAGTCTGTAAGTGTTATGTGTCGGACAACATTGTGTAAAAGTGAACAGAGTGTGAGATACAAAAAAATGAATTTTTAATATAGTGGACAAATCACGTAAAGAGAGTTAAAAAACGGTTTAGTAGACTCTCAGTGATATATGTCAGACACAAAAGTGAACAGAGATATGTGTCACACACAAAAGCGAACAGAGTGTGAAATAATTGAGATACAAAAAAATTAATATTTGAAATCGTGCACAAATCACGTAAAGAAAGCTAAAAAATGGTATACGAGTCTGTAAGTGTTATGTGTCAGACAACATTGTGTAAAAGTGAACAGAGTGTGAGATACAAAAAAATGAATTTTTAATATAGTGGACAAATCACGTAAAGAGAGTTAAAAAACGGTTTAGTAGTCTCTCAGTGATATGTGTCAGACACAAAAGTGAACAGAGTGTGAAGTAAGTGAGGTACAAAAAAATTAATATTTGAAATCGTGCACAAATCACGTAAAGAAAGCTAAAAAATGGTTTACGAGTCTGTAAGTGTAATGTGTCAGACAACATTGTGTAAAAGTGAACAGAGTGTGAGATACAAAAAAATGATTTTTTTATATAATGGACAAATCACGTAAAGAGAGTTAAAAAATTGTTTAGTAGTCTCTCAGTGATTTGTTTCACACACAAAAGTGAACAGAGTGTGAAGCAAGTGAGGTACAAAAAAATTAATCTTTGAAATCGTGCACAAATCACGTAAAGAGAGCTAAAAAATGGTTTACGAGTCTGTAGGTGTTATGTGTCAGACAACATTGTGTAAAAGTGAACAGAGTATGAGATACAAAAAAATGATTTTTTTATATAGTGGACAAATCACGTAAAGAGTGTTGAAAAATGGTTTAGTAGTCTCTCAGTGATATGTGTCAGACACAAAAGTGAACAGAGTGTAAAGTAAGTGAGGTACAAAAAAAATAATATTTGAAATCGTGCACAAATCACGTAAAGAGAGCTAAAACATGGTTTACGAGTCTGTAAGTGTTATGTGTCAGACAACATTGTGTAAAAGTGAACAGAGTGTGAGATACAAAATAATGAATTTTTTATATAGTGGACAAGTCACGTGAAGAGAGTTAAAAGACGGTTTAGTAGTATCTCAGTAATATGTGTCACACACAAAAGTGAACAGATTGTGAAGTAAGTGAGGTACAAAAAAATTAATATTTGAAATCGTGCACAAATCACGTAAAGAGAGCTAAAAAATGGTTTACGAGTCTGTAAGTGTTATGTGTCAGACAACATTGTGTAAAAGTGAACAGAGTGTGAGATACAAAAAAATGAATTTTTTATATAGTGGACAAATCACGTAAAGAGAGTTAAAAAACAGTTTAGTTGTCTCTCAGTGATATATGTCAGACACAAAAGTGAACAAAGATATGTGTCACACAAAAAAGTGAACAGAGTGTGAAGTAAGTGAGGTACAAAAAAATTAATATTTGAAATCGTGCACAAATCACGTAAAGAGAGCTAAAAAATGGTTTACGAGTCTGTAAGTGTTATGTGTCAGACAACATTTTGTAAAAGTGAACAGAGTGTGAGATACAAAAAAATGAATTTTTTATATAGTGGACAAATCACGTAAAGAGAGTTAAAAAACGGATTAGTAGTCTCTCAGTGATATATGTCAGACACAAAAGTGAACAGAGATATGTGTCACACACAAAAGTGAACAGAGTGTGAAGTAAGTGAGGTACAAAAAAATTAATATTTGAAATCGTGCACAAATCACGTAAAGAGAGCTAAAAAATGGTATACGAGTCTGTAAGTGTTATGTGTCAGACAACATTGTGTAAAAGTGAACAGAGTGTGAGATACAAAAAAATGAATTTTTAATATAGTGGACAAATCACGTAAAGAGAGTTAAAAAACGGTTTAGTAGACTCTCAGTGATATATGTCAGACACAAAAGTGAACAGAGATATGTGTCACACACAAAAGCGAACAGAGTGTGAAATAAGTGAGATACAAAAAAATTAATATTTGAAATCGTGCACAAATCACGTAAAGAAAGCTAAAAAATGGTATACGAGTCTGTAAGTGTTATGTGTCAGACAACATTGTGTAAAAGTGAACAGAGTGTGAGATACAAAAAAATGAATTTTTAATTTAGTGGACAAATCACGTAAAGAGAGTTAAAAAACGGTTTAGTAGTCTCTCAGTGATATGTGTCAGACACAAAAGTGAACAGAGTGTGAAGTAAGTGAGGTACAAAAAAATTAATATTTGAAATCGTGCACAAATCACGTAAAGAAAGCTAAAAAATGGTTTACGAGTCTGTAAGTGTAATGTGTCAGACAACATTGTGTAAAAGTGAACAGAGTGTGAGATACAAAAAAATGATTTTTTTATATAATGGACAAATCACGTAAAGAGAGTTAAAAAATTGTTTAGTAGTCTCTCAGTGATTTGTTTCACACACAAAAGTGAACAGAGTGTGAAGCAAGTGAGGTACAAAAAAATTAATCTTTGAAATCGTGCACAAATCACGTAAAGAGAGCTAAAAAATGGTTTACGAGTCTGTAGGTGTTATGTGTCAGACAACATTGTGTAAAAGTGAACAGAGTATGAGATACAAAAAAATGATTTTTTTATATAGTGGACAAATCACGTAAAGAGTGTTGAAAAATGGTTTAGTAGTCTCTCAGTGATATGTGTCAGACACAAAAGTGAACAGAGTGTGAAGTAAGTGAGGTACAAAAAAATTAATATTTGAAATCGTGCACAAATCATGTAAAGAGAGCTAAAACATGGTTTACGAGTCTGTAAGTGTTATGTGTCAGACAACATTGTGTAAAAGTGAACAGAGTGTGAGATACAAAATAAAGAATTTTTTATATAGTGGACAAATCACGTGAAGAGAGTTAAAAGACGGTTTAGTAGTATCTCAGTAATATGTGTCACACACAAAAGTGAACAGATTGTGAAGTAAGTGAGGTACAAAAAAATTAATATTTGAAATCGTGCACAAATCACGTAAAGAAAGCTAAAAAAATGGTTTACGAGTCTGTAAGTGTTATGTGTCAGACAACATTGTGTAAAAGTGAACAGAGTGTGAGATACAAAAATATGAATTTTTAATATAGTGGACAAATCACGTAAAGAGAGTTAAAAAACAATTTAGTAGACTCTCAGTGATATATGTCAGACACAAAAGTGAACAGAGATATGTGTCACACACAAAAGTGAACAGAGTGTGAAATAAGTGAGATACAAAAAAATTAATATTTGAAATCGTGCACAAATCACGTAAAGAGAGCTAAAAAATGGTATACGAGTCTGTAAGTGTTATGTGTCAGACAACATTGTGTAAAAGTGAACAGAGTGTGAGATACAAAAAAATGAATTTTTTATATAGTGGACAAATCACGTAAAGAGAGTTAAAAAACGGTTTAGTAGTCTCTCAGTGATATGTGTCAGACACAAAAGTGAACAGAGTGTGAAGTAAGTGAGGTACAAAAAAATTAATATTTGAAATCGTGCACAAATCACGTAAAGAAAGCTAAAAAATGGTTTACGAGTCTGTAAGTGTAATGTGTCAGACAACATTGTGTAAAAGTGAACAGAGTGTGAGATACAAAAAAATGATTTTTTTTATATAATGGACAAATCACGTAAAGAGAGTTAAAAAATTGTTTAGTAGTCTCTCAGTGATTTGTTTCACACACAAAAGTGAACAGAGTGTGAAGCAAGTGAGGTACAAAAAAATTAATATATGAAATCGTGCACAAATCACGTAAAGAGAGCTAAAAAATGGTTTACGAGTATGTAGGTGTTATGTGTCAGACAACATTGTGTAAAAGTGAACAGAGTATGAGATACAAAAAAATGATTTTTTTATATAGTGGACAAATCACGTAAAGAGAGTTAAAAAATGGTTTAGTAGTCTCTCAGTGATATGTGTCACACACAAAAGTGAACAGAGTGTAAAGTAAGTGAGGTACAAAAAAAATAATATTTGAAATCGTGCACAAATCACGTAAAGAGAGCTAAAACATGGTTTACGAGTCTGTAAGTGTTATGTGTCAGACAACATTGTGTAAAAGTGAACAGAGTGTGAGATACAAAATAATGAATTTTTTATATAGTGGACAAGTCACGTGAAGAGAGTTAAAAGACGGTTTAGTAGTATCTCAGTAATATGTGTCACACACAAAAGTGAACAGATTGTGAAGTAAGTGAGGTACAAAAAAATTAATATTTGAAATCGTGCACAAATCACGTAAAGAGAGCTAAAAAATGGTTTACGAGTCTGTAAGTGTTATGTGTCAGACAACATTGTGTAAAAGTGAACAGAGTGTGAGATACAAAAAAATGATTTTTTTATATAGTGGACAAATCACGTAAAGAGAGTTAAAAAACAGTTTAGTTGTCTCTCAGTGATATATGTCAGACACAAAAGTGAACAGAGATATGTGTCATACACAAAAGTGAACAGAGTGTGAAATAAGTGAGATACAAAAAAATTAATATTTGAAATCGTGCACAAATCACGTAAAGAGAGCTAAAAAATGGTATACGAGTCTGTAAGTGTTATGTGTCAGACAACATTGTGTAAAAGTGAACAGAGTGTGAGATACAAAAAAATGAATTTTTAACATAGTGGACAAATCACGTAAAGAGAGTTAAAAAACGGTTTAGTAGTCTCTCAGTGATATGTGTCAGACACAAAAGTGAACAGAGTGTGAAGTAAGTGAGGTACAAAAAAATTAATATTTGAAATCGTGCACAAATCACGTAAAGAAAGCTAAAAAATGGTTTACGAGTCTGTAAGTGTAATGTGTCAGACAACATTGTGTAAAAGTGAACAGAGTGTGAGATACAAAAAAATGATTTTTTTTATATAATGGACAAATCACGTAAAGAGAGTTAAAAAATTGTTTAGTAGTCTCTCAGTGATTTGTTTCACACACAAAAGTGAACAGAGTGTGAAGCAAGTGAGGTACAAAAAAATTAATATATGAAATCGTGCACAAATCACGTAAAGAGAGCTAAAAAATGGTTTACGAGTATGTAGGTGTTATGTGTCAGACAACATTGTGTAAAAGTGAACAGAGTATGAGATACAAAAAAATGATTTTTTTATATAGTGGACAAATCACGTAAAGAGAGTTAAAAAATGGTTTAGTAGTCTCTCAGTGATATGTGTCACACACAAAAGTGAACAGAGTGTAAAGTAAGTGAGGTACAAAAAAAATAATATTTGAAATCGTGCACAAATCACGTAAAGAGAGCTAAAACATGGTTTACGAGTCTGTAAGTGTTATGTGTCAGACAACATTGTGTAAAAGTGAACAGAGTGTGAGATACAAAATAATGAATTTTTTATATAGTGGACAAGTCACGTGAAGAGAGTTAAAAGACGGTTTAGTAGTATCTCAGTAATATGTGTCACACACAAAAGTGAACAGATTGTGAAGTAAGTGAGGTACAAAAAAATTAATATTTGAAATCGTGCACAAATCACGTAAAGAGAGCTAAAAAATGGTTTACGAGTCTGTAAGTGTTATGTGTCAGACAACATTGTGTAAAAGTGAACAGAGTGTGAGATACAAAAAAATGAATTTTTTATATAGTGGACAAATCACGTAAAGAGAGTTAAAAAACAGTTTAGTTGTCTCTCAGTGATATATGTCAGACACAAAAGTGAACAAAGATATGTGTCACACAAAAAAGTGAACAGAGTGTGAAGTAAGTGAGGTACAAAAAAATTAATATTTGAAATCGTGCACAAATCACGTAAAGAGAGCTAAAAAATGGTTTACGAGTCTGTAAGTGTTATGTGTCAGACAACATTTTGTAAAAGTGAACAGAGTGTGAGATACAAAAAAATGAATTTTTTATATAGTGGACAAATCACGTAAAGAGAGTTAAAAAACGGTTTAGTAGTCTCTCAGTGATATATGTCAGACACAAAAGTGAACAGAGATATGTGTCACACACAAAAGTGAACAGAGTGTGAAGTAAGTGAGGTACAAAAAAATTAATATTTGAAATCGTGCACAAATCACGTAAAGAGAGCTAAAAAATGGTATACGAGTCTGTAAGTGTTATGTGTCAGACAACATTGTGTAAAAGTGAACAGAGTGTGAGATACAAAAAAATGAATTTTTAAAATAGTGGACAAATCACGTAAAGAGAGTTAAAAAACGGTTTAGTAGACTCTCAGTGATATATGTCAGACACAAAAGTGAACAGAGATATGTGTCACACACAAAAGCGAACAGAGTGTGAAATAAGTGAGATACAAAAAAATTAATATTTGAAATCGTGCACAAATCACGTAAAGAAAGCTAAAAAATGGTATACGAGTCTGTAAGTGTTATGTGTCAGACAACATTGTGTAAAAGTGAACAGAGTGTGAGATACAAAAAAATGAATTTTTAATATAGTGGACAAATCACGTAAAGAGAGTTAAAAAACGGTTTAGTAGTCTCTCAGTGATATGTGTCAGACACAAAAGTGAACAGAGTGTGAAGTAAGTGAGGTACAAAAAAATTAATATTTGAAATCGTGCACAAATCACGTAAAGAGAGTTAAAAAATTGTTTAGTAGTCTCTCAGTGATTTGTTTCACACACAAAAGTGAACAGAGTGTGAAGCAAGTGAGGTACAAAAAAATTAATCTTTGAAATCGTGCACAAATCACGTAAAGAGAGCTAAAAAATGGTTTACGAGTCTGTAGGTGTTATGTGTCAGACAACATTGTGTAAAAGTGAACAGAGTATGAGATACAAAAAAATGATTTTTTTATATAGTGGACAAATCACGTAAAGAGTGTTAAAAATGGTTTAGTAGTCTCTCAGTGATATGTGTCAGACACAAAAGTGAACAGAGTGTGAAGTAAGTGAGGTACAAAAAAATTAATATTTGAAATCGTGCACAAATCATGTAAAGAGAGCTAAAACATGGTTTACGAGTCTGTAAGTGTTATGTGTCAGACAACATTGTGTAAAAGTGAACAGAGTGTGAGATACAAAATAAAGAATTTTTTATATAGTGGACAAATCACGTGAAGAGAGTTAAAAGACGGTTTAGTAGTATCTCAGTAATATGTGTCACACACAAAAGTGAACAGATTGTGAAGTAAGTGAGGTACAAAAAAATTAATATTTGAAATCGTGCACAACTCACGTAAAGAAAGCTAAAAAATGGTTTACGAGTCTGTAAGTGTTATGTGTCAGACAACATTGTGTAAAAGTGAACAGAGTGTGAGATACAAAAAAATGAATTTTTAATATAGTGGACAAATCACGTAAAGAGAGTTAAAAAACAATTTAGTAGACTCTCAGTGATATATGTCAGACACAAAAGTGAACAGAGATATGTGTCACACACAAAAGTGAACAGAGTGTGAAATAAGTGAGATACAAAAAAATTAATATTTGAAATCGTGCACAAATCACGTAAAGAGAGCTAAAAAATGGTATACGAGTCTGTAAGTGTTATGTGTCAGACAACATTGTGTAAAAGTGAACAGAGTGTGAGATACAAAAAAATGAATTTTTTATATAGTGGACAAATCACGTAAAGAGAGTTAAAAAACGGTTTAGTAGTCTCTCAGTGATATATGTCAGACACAAAAGTGAACAGAGGTATGTGTCACACACAAAAGTGAACAGAGTGTGAAGTAAGTGAGCTACAAAAAAATTAATATTTGAAATCGTGCACAAATTAAGTAAAGAGAGCTAAAAAATGGTATACGAGTCTGTAAGTGTTATGTGTCAGACAACATTGTGTAAAAGTGAACAGAGTGTGGGATACAAAAAAATGATTTTTTTATATAGTGGACAAATCACGTAAAGAGAGTTAAAAAATGGTTTAGTAGTCTCTCAGTGATTTGTGTCACACACAAAAGTGGACAGAGTGTGAAGTAAGTGAGGTACAAAAAAATTAATATTTGAAATCGTGCACAAATCACGTAAAGAGAGCTAAAAAATGGTATACGAGTCTGTAAGTGTTATGTGTCAGACAACATTGTGTAAAAGTGAACAGAGTGTGAGATACAAAAAAATGAATTTTTAATATAGTGGACAAATCACGTAAAGAGAGTTAAAAAACGGTTTAGTAGACTCTCAGTGATATATGTCAGACACAAAAGTGAACAGAGATATGTGTCACACACAAAAGCGAACAGAGTGTGAAATAAGTGAGATACAAAAAAATTAATATTTGAAATCGTGCACAAATCACGTAAAGAAAGCTAAAAAATGGTATACGAGTCTGTAAGTGTTATGTGTCAGACAACATTGTGTAAAAGTGAACAGAGTGTGAGATACAAAAAAATGATTTTTTTATATAGTGGACAAATCACGTAAAGAGAGTTAAAAAACAGTTTAGTTGTCTCTCAGTGATATATGTCAGACACAAAAGTGAACAGAGATATTGTCACACACAAAAGTGAACGGAGTGTGAAGTAAGTGAGGTACAAAAAAATTAATATTTGAAATCGTGCACAAATCACGTAAAGAGAGCTAAAAAATGGTATACGAGTCTGTAAGTGTTATGTGTCAGACAACATTGTGTAAAAGTGAACAGAGTGTGAGATACAAAAAAATGATTTTTTTATATAGTGGACAAATCACGTAAAGAGAGTTAAAAAACGGTTTAGTAGTCTCTCAGTGATATGAGTCAGACACAAAAGTCAACAGAGTGTGAAGTAAGTGAGGTACAAAAAAATTAATATTTGAAATCGTGCACAAATCACGTAAAGAGAGCTAAAAATTGGTTTACGAGTCTGTAAGTGTTATGTGTCAGACAACATTGTGTAAAAGTGAACAGAGTGTGAGATACAAAAAAATGATTTTTTTATATAGTGGACAAATCACGTAAAGAGAGTTAAAAAATTGTTTAGTAGTCTCTCAGTGATTTGTTTCACACACAAAAGTGAACAGAGTGTGAAGCAAGTGAGGTACAAAAAAATTAATATATGAAATCGTGCACAAATCACGTAAAGAGAGCTAAAAAATGGTTTACGAGTCTGTAGGTGTTATGTGTCAGACAACATTGTGTAAAAGTGAACAGAGTATGAGATACAAAAAAATGATTTTTTTATATAGTGGACAAATCACGTAAAGAGAGTTAAAAAATGGTTTAGTAGTCTCTCAGTGATATGTGTCACACACAAAAGTGAACAGAGTGTAAAGTAAGTGAGGTACAAAAAAAATAATATTTGAAATCGTGCACAAATCACGTAAAGAGAGCTAAAACATGGTTTACGAGTCTGTAAGTGTTATGTGTCAGACAACATTGTGTAAAAGTGAACAGAGTGTGAGATACAAAATAATGAATTTTTTATATAGTGGACAAATCACGTGAAGAGAGTTAAAAGACGGTTTAGTAGTATCTCAGTAATATGTGTCACACACAAAAGTGAACAGATTGTGAAGTAAGTGAGGTACAAAAAAATTAATATTTGAAATCGTGCACAAATCACGTAAAGAGAGCTAAAAAATGGTTTACGAGTCTGTAAGTGTTATGTGTCAGACAACATTGTGTAAAAGTGAACAGAGTGTGAGATACAAAAAAATGAATTTTTTATATAGTGGACAAATCACGTAAAGAGAGTTAAAAAACAGTTTAGTTGTCTCTCAGTGATATATGTCAGACACAAAAGTGAACAAAGATATGTGTCACACAAAAAAGTGAACAGAGTGTGAAGTAAGTGAGGTACAAAAAAATTAATATTTGAAATCGTGCACAAATCACGTAAAGAGAGCTAAAAAATGGTTTACGAGTCTGTAAGTGTTATGTGTCAGACAACATTTTGTAAAAGTGAACAGAGTGTGAGATACAAAAAAATGAATTTTTTATATAGTGGACAAATCACGTAAAGAGAGTTAAAAAACGGTTTAGTAGTCTCTCAGTGATATATGTCAGACACAAAAGTGAACAGAGATATGTGTCACACACAAAAGTGAACAGAGTGTGAAGTAAGTGAGGTACAAAAAAATTAATATTTGAAATCGTGCACAAATCACGTAAAGAGAGCTAAAAAATGGTATACGAGTCTGTAAGTGTTATGTGTCAGACAACATTGTGTAAAAGTGAACAGAGTGTGAGATACAAAAAAATGAATTTTTAATATAGTGGACAAATCACGTAAAGAGAGTTAAAAAACGGTTTAGTAGACTCTCAGTGATATATGTCAGACACAAAAGTGAACAGAGATATGTGTCACACACAAAAGCGAACAGAGTGTGAAATAAGTGAGATACAAAAAAATTAATATTTGAAATCGTGCACAAATCACGTAAAGAAAGCTAAAAAATGGTATACGAGTCTGTAAGTGTTATGTGTCAGACAACATTGTCTAAAAGTGAACAGAGTGTGAGATACAAAAAAATGAATTTTTAATATAGTGGACAAATCACGTAAAGAAAGTTAAAAAACGGTTTAGTAGTCTCTCAGTGATATGTGTCAGACACAAAAGTGAACAGAGTGTGAAGTAAGTGAGGTACAAAAAAATTAATATTTGAAATCGTGCACAAATCACGTAAAGAAAGCTAAAAAATGGTTTACGAGTCTGTAAGTGTAATGTGTCAGACAACATTGTGTAAAAGTGAACAGAGTGTGAGATACAAAAAAATGATTTTTTTATATAATGGACAAATCACGTAAAGAGAGTTAAAAAATTGTTTAGTAGTCTCTCAGTGATATGTGTCAGACACAAAAGTGAACAGAGATATGAGTCACACACAAAAGTGAACAGAGTGTGAAGTAAGTGAGGTACAAAAAAATTAATATTTGAAATCGTGCACAAATCACGTAAAGAGAGCTAAAAAATGGTATACGAGTCTGTAAGTGTTATGTGTCAGACAACATTGTCTAAAAGTGAACAGAGTGTGAGATACAAAAAAATGATTTTTTTATATAGTGGACAAATCACGTGAAGAGAGTTAAAAAACGGTTTAGTAGTATCTCAGTAATATGTGTCACACACAAAAGTGAACAGATTGTGAAGTAAGTGAGGTACAAAAAAATTAATATTTGAAATCGTGCACAAATCACGTAAAGAGAGCTAAAAAATGGTTTACGAGTCTGTAAGTGTTATGTGTCAGACAACATTGTGTAAAAGTGAACAGAGTGTGAGATACAAAAAAATAATTTTTTTATATAGTGGACAAATCACGTAAAGAGAGTTAAAAAACGGTTTAGTAGTCTCTCAGTGATATGAGTCAGACACAAAAGTGAACAGAGTGTGAAGTAAGTGAGGTACAAAAAAAATAATATTTGAAATCGTGCACAAATCACCTAAAGAGAGCTAAAAATTGGTATACGAGTCTGTAAGTGTTATGTGTCAGACAACATTGTGTAAAAGTGAACAGAGTGTGAGATACAAAAAAATGATTTTTTAATATAGTGGACAAATCACGTAAAGAGAGTTAAAAAACGGTTTAGTAGACTCTCAGTGATATATGTCAGACACAAAAGTGAACAGAGATATGTGTCACACACAAAAGTGAACAGAGTGTGAAATAAGTGAGATACAAAAAAATTAATATTTGAAATCGTGCACAAATCACGTAAAGAGAGCTAAAAAATGGTATACGAGTCTGTAAGTGTTATGTGTCAGACAACATTGTGTAAAAGTGAACAGAGTGTGAGATACAAAAAAATGAATTTTTAATATAGTGGACAAATCACGTAAAGAGAGTTAAAAAACGGTTTAGTAGTCTCTCAGTGATATGTGTCAGACACAAAAGTGAACAGAGTGTGAAGTAAGTGAGGTACAAAAAAATTAATATTTGAAATCGTGCACAAATCACGTAAAGAAAGCTAAAAAATGGTTTACGAGTCTGTAAGTGTAATGTGTCAGACAACATTGTGTAAAAGTGAACAGAGTGTGAGATACAAAAAAATGATTTTTTTATATAATGGACAAATCACGTAAAGAGAGTTAAAAAATTGTTTAGTAGTCTCTCAGTGATTTGTTTCACACACAAAAGTGAACAGAGTGTGAAGCAAGTGAGGTACAAAAAAATTAATCTTTGAAATCGTGCACAAATCACGTAAAGAGAGCTAAAAAATGGTTTACGAGTCTGTAGGTGTTATGTGTCAGACAACATTGTGTAAAAGTGAACAGAGTATGAGATACAAAAAAATGATTTTTTTATATAGTGGACAAATCACGTAAAGAGAGTTAAAAAATGGTTTAGTAGTCTCTCAGTGATATGTGTCAGACACAAAAGTGAACAGAGTGTGAAGTAAGTGAGGTACAAAAAAATTAATATTTGAAATCGTGCACAAATCACGTAAAGAGAGCTAAAACATGGTTTACGAGTCTGTAAGTGTTATGTGTCAGACAACATTGTGTAAAAGTGAACAGAGTGTGAGATACAAAATAAAGAATTTTTTATATAGTGGACAAATCACGTGAAGAGAGTTAAAAGACGGTTTAGTAGTATCTCAGTAATATGTGTCACACACAAAAGTGAACAGATTGTGAAGTAAGTGAGGTACAAAAAAATTAATATTTGAAATCGTGCACAAATCACGTAAAGAGAGCTAAAAAATGGTTTACGAGTCTGTAAGTGTTATGTGTCAGACAACATTGTGTAAAAGTGAACAGAGTGTGAGATACAAAAAAATGAATTTTTTATATAGTGGACAAATCACGTAAAGAGAGTTAAAAAACAGTTTAATTGTCTCTCAGTGATATTTGTCAGACACAAAAGTGAACAAAGATATGTGTCACACACAAAAGTGAACAGAGTGTGAAGTAAGTGAGGTACAAAAAAATTATTATTTGAAATCGTGCACAAATCACGTAAAGAGAGCTAAAAAAAGGTTTACGAGTCTGTAAGTGTTATGTGTCAGACAACATTTTGTAAAAGTGAACAGAGTGTGATACAAAAAAATGATTTTTTTATATAGTGGACAAATCACGTAAAGAGAGTTAAAAAACGGTTTAGTAGTCTCTCAGTGATATATGACAGACACAAAAGTGAACAGAGATATGTGTCACACACAAAAGTGAACAGAGTGTGAAGTAAGTGAGGTACAAAAAAATTAATATTTGAAATCGTGCACAAATCACGTGAAGAGAGCTAAAAAATGGTTTACGAGTCTGTAAGTGTTATGTGTCAGACAACATTGTGTAAAAGTGAACAGAGTGTGAGATACAAAAAAATGAATTTTTTATATAGTGGACAAATCACGTAAAGAGAGTTAAAAAACGGTTTAGTAGTCTCTCAGTGATATATGTCAGACACAAAAGTGAACAGAGATATGAGTCACACACAAAAGTGAACAGAGTGTGAAGTAAGTGAGGTACAAAAAAATTAATATTTGAAATCGTGCACAAATCACGTAAAGAGAGCTAAAAAATGGTTTACGAGTCAGTAAGTGTTATGTGTCAGACAACATTGTGTAAAAGTGAACAGAGTGTGAGATACAAAAAAATGAATTTTTTATATAGTGGACAAATCACGTAAAGAGAGTTAAAAAATGGTTTAGTAGTCTCTCAGTGAAATGTGTCACACACAAAAGTGGACAGAGTGTGAAGTAAGTGAGGTACAAAAAAATTAATATTTGAAATCGTGCACAAGTCACGCAAAGAGAGCTAAAAATGGTTTACGAGTCTGTTAGTGTTATGTGTCAGACAACATTGTGTAAAAGTGAACAGAGTGTGAGATACAAAAAAATGATTTTTTCATATAGTGGACAAATCACGTGAAGAGAGTTAAAAAACGGTTTAGTAGTATCTCAGTAATATGTGTCACACACAAAAGTGAACAGATTGTGAAGTAAGTGAGGTACAAAAAAATTAATATTTGAAATCGTGCTCAAATCACGTAAAGAGAGCTAAAAAATGGTTTACGAGTCTGTAAGTGTTATGTGTCAGACAACATTGTGTAAAAGTGAACAGAGTGTGAGATACAAAAAAATGAATTTTTTATATAGTGGACAAATCACGTAAAGAGAGTTAAAAAACGGTTTAGTAGTCTCTCAGTGATATATGTCAGACACAAAAGTGAACAGAGATATTGTCACACACAAAAGTGAACAGAGTGTGAAGTAAGTGAGGTACAAAAAAATTAATATTTGAAATCGTGCACAAATCACGTAAAGAGAGCTAAAAAATGGTATACGAGTCTGTAAGTGTTATGTGTCAGACAACATTGTGTAAAAGTGAACAGAGTGTGAGATACAAAAAAATGATTTTTTTATATAGTGGACAAATCACGTAAAGAGAGTTAAAAAACGGTTTAGTAGTCTCTCAGTGATATGAGTCAGACACAAAAGTCAACAGAGTGTGAAGTAAGTGAGGTACAAAAAAATTAATATTTGAAATCGTGCACAAATCACGTAAAGAGAGCTAAAAATTGGTTTACGAGTCTGTAAGTGTTATGTGTCAGACAACATTGTGTAAAAGTGAACAGAGTGTGAGATACTAAAAAATGATTTTTTTATATAGTGGACAAATCACGTAAAGAGAGTTAAAAAACGGTTTAGTAGACTCTCAGTGATATATGTCAGACACAAAAGTGAACAGAGATATGTCACACACAAAAGTGAACAGAGTGTGAAATAAGTGAGATACAAAAAAATTAATATTTGAAATCGTGCACAAATCACGTAAAGAGAGCTAAAAAATGGTATACGAGTCTGTAAGTGTTATGTGTCAGACAACATTGTGTAAAAGTGAACAGAGTGTGAGATACAAAAAAATGAATTTTTAATATAGTGGACAAATCACGTAAAGAGAGTTAAAAACGGTTTAGTAGTCTCTCAGTGATATGTGTCAGACACAAAAGTGAACAGAGTGTGAAGTAAGTGAAGTACAAAAAAATTAATATTTGAAATCGTGCACAAATCACGTAAAGAAAGCTAAAAAATGGTTTACGAGTCTGTAAGTGTAATGTGTCAGACAACATTGTGTAAAAAAGTGAACAGAGTGTGTGATACAAAAAAATGATTTTTTTATATAATGGACAAATCACGTAAAGAGAGTTAAAAAATTGTTTAGTAGTCTCTCAGTGATAAATGTCAGACACAAAAGTGAACAGAGATATTGTCACACACAAAAGTGAACAGAGTGTGAAGTAAGTGAGGTACAAAAAAATTAATATTTGAAATCGTGCACAAATCACGTAAAGAGAGCTAAAAAATGGAATACGAGTCTGTAAGTGTTATGTGTCAGACAACATTGTGTAAAAGTGAACAGAGTGTGAGATACAAAAAAATGAATTTTTTATATAGTGGACAAATCACGTAAAGAGAGTTAAAAAACAGTTTAGTTGTCTCTCAGTGATATATGTCAGACACAAAAGTGAACAGAGATATGTGTCACACACAAAAGTGAACAGAGTGTGAAGTAAGTGAGGTACAAAAAAATTAATATTTGAAATCGTGCACAAATCACGTAAAGAGAGCTAAAAAATGGTATACGAGTCTGTAAGTGTTATGTGTCTGACAACATTGTGTAAAAGTGAACAGAGTGTGAGATACAAAAAAATGATTTTTTTTATATAATGGACAAATCACGTAAAGAGAGTTAAAAAATTGTTTAGTAGTCTCTCAGTGATTTGTTTCACACACAAAAGTGAACAGAGTGTGAAGCAAGTGAGGTACAAAAAAATTAATATTTGAAATCGTGCACAAATCACGTAAAGAGAGCTAAAAAATGGTTTACGAGTCTGTAGGTGTTATGTGTCAGACAACATTGTGTAAAAGTGAACAGAGTATGAGATACAAAAAAATGATTTTTTTATATAGTGGACAAATCACGTAAAGAGAGTTAAAAAATGGTTTAGTAGTCTCTCAGTGATATGTGTCACACACAAAAGTGAACAGAGTGTAAAGTAAGTGAGGTACAAAAAAAATAATATTTGAAATCGTGCACAAATCACGTAAAGAGAGCTAAAAAATGGTTTACGAGTCTGTAATTGTTATGTGTGAGAAAACATTGTGTAAAAGTGAACAGAGTGTGAGATTCAAAAAAATGAATTTTTTATATAGTAGACAAATCACGTAAAGAGAGTTAAAAAACAGTTTAGTTGTCTCTCAGTGATATATGTCAGACACAAAAGTGAACAAAGATATGTGTCACACACAAAAGTGAACAGCGTGTGAAGTAAGTGAGGTACAAAAAAATTAATATTTGAAATCGTGCACAAATCACGTAAAGAGAGCTAAAAAATGGTTTACGAGTCTGTAAGTGTTATGTGTCAGACAACATTTTGTAAAAGTGAACAGAGTGTGAGATACAAAAAAATGAATTTTTTATATAGTGGACAAATCACGTAAAGAGAGTTAAAAAACGGTTTAGTAGTCTCTCAGTGATATATGTCAGACACAAAAGTGAACAGAGATATGTGTCACACACAAAAGTGAACAGAGTGTGAAGTAAGTGAGCTACAAAAAAATTAATATTTGAAATCGTGCACAAATCAAGTAAAGAGAGCTAAAAAATGGTATACGAGTCTGTAAGTGTTATGTGTCAGACAACATTGTGTAAAAGTGAACAGAGTGTGAGATACAAAAAAATGATTTTTTTATATAGTGGACAAATCACGTAAAGAGAGTTAAAAAATGGTTTAGTAGTCTCTCAGTGATATGTGTCACACACAAAAGTGGACAGAGTGTGAAGTAAGTGAGGTACAAAAAAATTAATATTTGAAATCGTGCACAAGTCACGCAAAGAGAGCTAAAAAATGGTTTACGAGTCTGTAAGTGTTATGTGTCAGACAACATTGTGTAAAAGTGAACAGAGTGTGAGATACAAAAATATGAATTTTTAATATAGTGGACAAATCACGTAAAGAGAGTTAAAAAACAATTTAGTAGACTCTCAGTGATATATGTCAGACACAAAAGTGAACAGAGATATGTGTCACACACAAAAGTGAACAGAGTGTGAAATAAGTGAGATACAAAAAAATTAATATTTGAAATCGTGCACAAATCACGTAAAGAGAGCTAAAAAATGGTATACGAGTCTGTAAGTGTTATGTGTCAGACAACATTGTGTAAAAGTGAACAGAGTGTGAGATACAAAAAAATGAATTTTTTATATAGTGGACAAATCACGTAAAGAGAGTTAAAAAACGGTTTAGTAGTCTCTCAGTGATATGTGTCAGACACAAAAGTGAACAGAGTGTGAAGTAAGTGAGGTACAAAAAAATTAATATTTGAAATCGTGCACAAATCACGTAAAGAAAGCTAAAAAATGGTTTACGAGTCTGTAAGTGTAATGTGTCAAACAACATTGTGTAAAAGTGAACAGAGTGTGAGATACAAAAAAATGATTTTTTTTATATAATGGACAAATCACGTAAAGAGAGTTAAAAAATTGTTTAGTAGTCTCTCAGTGATTTGTTTCACACACAAAAGTGAACAGAGTGTGAAGCAAGTGAGGTACAAAAAAATTAATATATGAAATCGTGCACAAATCACGTAAAGAGAGCTAAAAAATGGTTTACGAGTATGTAGGTGTTATGTGTCAGACAACATTGTGTAAAAGTGAACAGAGTATGAGATACAAAAAAATGATTTTTTTATATAGTGGACAAATCACGTAAAGAGAGTTAAAAAATGGTTTAGTAGTCTCTCAGTGATATGTGTCACACACAAAAGTGAACAGAGTGTAAAGTAAGTGAGGTACAAAAAAAATAATATTTGAAATCGTGCACAAATCACGTAAAGAGAGCTAAAACATGGTTTACGAGTCTGTAAGTGTTATGTGTCAGACAACATTGTGTAAAAGTGAACAGAGTGTGAGATACAAAATAATGAATTTTTTATATAGTGGACAAGTCACGTGAAGAGAGTTAAAAGACGGTTTAGTAGTATCTCAGTAATATGTGTCACACACAAAAGTGAACAGATTGTGAAGTAAGTGAGGTACAAAAAAATTAATATTTGAAATCGTGCACAAATCACGTAAAGAGAGCTAAAAAATGGTTTACGAGTCTGTAAGTGTTATGTGTCAGACAACATTGTGTAAAAGTGAACAGAGTGTGAGATACAAAAAAATGATTTTTTTATATAGTGGACAAATCACGTAAAGAGAGTTAAAAAACAGTTTAGTTGTCTCTCAGTGATATATGTCAGACACAAAAGTGAACAGAGATATGTGTCATACACAAAAGTGAACAGAGTGTGAAATAAGTGAGATACAAAAAAATTAATATTTGAAATCGTGCACAAATCACGTAAAGAGAGCTAAAAAATGGTATACGAGTCTGTAAGTGTTATGTGTCAGACAACATTGTGTAAAAGTGAACAGAGTGTGAGATACAAAAAAATGAATTTTTAACATAGTGGACAAATCACGTAAAGAGAGTTAAAAAACGGTTTAGTAGTCTCTCAGTGATATGTGTCAGACACAAAAGTGAACAGAGTGTGAAGTAAGTGAGGTACAAAAAAATTAATATTTGAAATCGTGCACAAATCACGTAAAGAAAGCTAAAAAATGGTTTACGAGTCTGTAAGTGTAATGTGTCAGACAACATTGTGTAAAAGTGAACAGAGTGTGAGATACAAAAAAATGATTTTTTTTATATAATGGACAAATCACGTAAAGAGAGTTAAAAAATTGTTTAGTAGTCTCTCAGTGATTTGTTTCACACACAAAAGTGAACAGAGTGTGAAGCAAGTGAGGTACAAAAAAATTAATATATGAAATCGTGCACAAATCACGTAAAGAGAGCTAAAAAATGGTTTACGAGTATGTAGGTGTTATGTGTCAGACAACATTGTGTAAAAGTGAACAGAGTATGAGATACAAAAAAATGATTTTTTTATATAGTGGACAAATCACGTAAAGAGAGTTAAAAAATGGTTTAGTAGTCTCTCAGTGATATGTGTCACACACAAAAGTGAACAGAGTGTAAAGTAAGTGAGGTACAAAAAAAATAATATTTGAAATCGTGCACAAATCACGTAAAGAGAGCTAAAACATGGTTTACGAGTCTGTAAGTGTTATGTGTCAGACAACATTGTGTAAAAGTGAACAGAGTGTGAGATACAAAATAATGAATTTTTTATATAGTGGACAAGTCACGTGAAGAGAGTTAAAAGACGGTTTAGTAGTATCTCAGTAATATGTGTCACACACAAAAGTGAACAGATTGTGAAGTAAGTGAGGTACAAAAAAATTAATATTTGAAATCGTGCACAAATCACGTAAAGAGAGCTAAAAAATGGTTTACGAGTCTGTAAGTGTTATGTGTCAGACAACATTGTGTAAAAGTGAACAGAGTGTGAGATACAAAAAAATGAATTTTTTATATAGTGGACAAATCACGTAAAGAGAGTTAAAAAACAGTTTAGTTGTCTCTCAGTGATATATGTCAGACACAAAAGTGAACAAAGATATGTGTCACACAAAAAAGTGAACAGAGTGTGAAGTAAGTGAGGTACAAAAAAATTAATATTTGAAATCGTGCACAAATCACGTAAAGAGAGCTAAAAAATGGTTTACGAGTCTGTAAGTGTTATGTGTCAGACAACATTTTGTAAAAGTGAACAGAGTGTGAGATACAAAAAAATGAATTTTTTATATAGTGGACAAATCACGTAAAGAGAGTTAAAAAACGGTTTAGTAGTCTCTCAGTGATATATGTCAGACACAAAAGTGAACAGAGATATGTGTCACACACAAAAGTGAACAGAGTGTGAAGTAAGTGAGGTACAAAAAAATTAATATTTGAAATCGTGCACAAATCACGTAAAGAGAGCTAAAAAATGGTATACGAGTCTGTAAGTGTTATGTGTCAGACAACATTGTGTAAAAGTGAACAGAGTGTGAGATACAAAAAAATGAATTTTTAAAATAGTGGACAAATCACGTAAAGAGAGTTAAAAAACGGTTTAGTAGACTCTCAGTGATATATGTCAGACACAAAAGTGAACAGAGATATGTGTCACACACAAAAGCGAACAGAGTGTGAAATAAGTGAGATACAAAAAAATTAATATTTGAAATCGTGCACAAATCACGTAAAGAAAGCTAAAAAATGGTATACGAGTCTGTAAGTGTTATGTGTCAGACAACATTGTGTAAAAGTGAACAGAGTGTGAGATACAAAAAAATGAATTTTTAATATAGTGGACAAATCACGTAAAGAGAGTTAAAAAACGGTTTAGTAGTCTCTCAGTGATATGTGTCAGACACAAAAGTGAACAGAGTGTGAAGTAAGTGAGGTACAAAAAAATTAATATTTGAAATCGTGCACAAATCACGTAAAGAGAGTTAAAAAATTGTTTAGTAGTCTCTCAGTGATTTGTTTCACACACAAAAGTGAACAGAGTGTGAAGCAAGTGAGGTACAAAAAAATTAATCTTTGAAATCGTGCACAAATCACGTAAAGAGAGCTAAAAAATGGTTTACGAGTCTGTAGGTGTTATGTGTCAGACAACATTGTGTAAAAGTGAACAGAGTATGAGATACAAAAAAATGATTTTTTTATATAGTGGACAAATCACGTAAAGAGTGTTAAAAATGGTTTAGTAGTCTCTCAGTGATATGTGTCAGACACAAAAGTGAACAGAGTGTGAAGTAAGTGAGGTACAAAAAAATTAATATTTGAAATCGTGCACAAATCATGTAAAGAGAGCTAAAACATGGTTTACGAGTCTGTAAGTGTTATGTGTCAGACAACATTGTGTAAAAGTGAACAGAGTGTGAGATACAAAATAAAGAATTTTTTATATAGTGGACAAATCACGTGAAGAGAGTTAAAAGACGGTTTAGTAGTATCTCAGTAATATGTGTCACACACAAAAGTGAACAGATTGTGAAGTAAGTGAGGTACAAAAAAATTAATATTTGAAATCGTGCACAACTCACGTAAAGAAAGCTAAAAAATGGTTTACGAGTCTGTAAGTGTTATGTGTCAGACAACATTGTGTAAAAGTGAACAGAGTGTGAGATACAAAAAAATGAATTTTTAATATAGTGGACAAATCACGTAAAGAGAGTTAAAAAACAATTTAGTAGACTCTCAGTGATATATGTCAGACACAAAAGTGAACAGAGATATGTGTCACACACAAAAGTGAACAGAGTGTGAAATAAGTGAGATACAAAAAAATTAATATTTGAAATCGTGCACAAATCACGTAAAGAGAGCTAAAAAATGGTATACGAGTCTGTAAGTGTTATGTGTCAGACAACATTGTGTAAAAGTGAACAGAGTGTGAGATACAAAAAAATGAATTTTTTATATAGTGGACAAATCACGTAAAGAGAGTTAAAAAACGGTTTAGTAGTCTCTCAGTGATATATGTCAGACACAAAAGTGAACAGAGGTATGTGTCACACACAAAAGTGAACAGAGTGTGAAGTAAGTGAGCTACAAAAAAATTAATATTTGAAATCGTGCACAAATTAAGTAAAGAGAGCTAAAAAATGGTATACGAGTCTGTAAGTGTTATGTGTCAGACAACATTGTGTAAAAGTGAACAGAGTGTGGGATACAAAAAAATGATTTTTTTATATAGTGGACAAATCACGTAAAGAGAGTTAAAAAATGGTTTAGTAGTCTCTCAGTGATTTGTGTCACACACAAAAGTGGACAGAGTGTGAAGTAAGTGAGGTACAAAAAAATTAATATTTGAAATCGTGCACAAATCACGTAAAGAGAGCTAAAAAATGGTATACGAGTCTGTAAGTGTTATGTGTCAGACAACATTGTGTAAAAGTGAACAGAGTGTGAGATACAAAAAAATGAATTTTTAATATAGTGGACAAATCACGTAAAGAGAGTTAAAAAACGGTTTAGTAGACTCTCAGTGATATATGTCAGACACAAAAGTGAACAGAGATATGTGTCACACACAAAAGCGAACAGAGTGTGAAATAAGTGAGATACAAAAAAATTAATATTTGAAATCGTGCACAAATCACGTAAAGAAAGCTAAAAAATGGTATACGAGTCTGTAAGTGTTATGTGTCAGACAACATTGTGTAAAAGTGAACAGAGTGTGAGATACAAAAAAATGATTTTTTTATATAGTGGACAAATCACGTAAAGAGAGTTAAAAAACAGTTTAGTTGTCTCTCAGTGATATATGTCAGACACAAAAGTGAACAGAGATATTGTCACACACAAAAGTGAACGGAGTGTGAAGTAAGTGAGGTACAAAAAAATTAATATTTGAAATCGTGCACAAATCACGTAAAGAGAGCTAAAAAATGGTATACGAGTCTGTAAGTGTTATGTGTCAGACAACATTGTGTAAAAGTGAACAGAGTGTGAGATACAAAAAAATGATTTTTTTATATAGTGGACAAATCACGTAAAGAGAGTTAAAAAACGGTTTAGTAGTCTCTCAGTGATATGAGTCAGACACAAAAGTCAACAGAGTGTGAAGTAAGTGAGGTACAAAAAAATTAATATTTGAAATCGTGCACAAATCACGTAAAGAGAGCTAAAAATTGGTTTACGAGTCTGTAAGTGTTATGTGTCAGACAACATTGTGTAAAAGTGAACAGAGTGTGAGATACAAAAAAATGATTTTTTTATATAGTGGACAAATCACGTAAAGAGAGTTAAAAAATTGTTTAGTAGTCTCTCAGTGATTTGTTTCACACACAAAAGTGAACAGAGTGTGAAGCAAGTGAGGTACAAAAAAATTAATATATGAAATCGTGCACAAATCACGTAAAGAGAGCTAAAAAATGGTTTACGAGTCTGTAGGTGTTATGTGTCAGACAACATTGTGTAAAAGTGAACAGAGTATGAGATACAAAAAAATGATTTTTTTATATAGTGGACAAATCACGTAAAGAGAGTTAAAAAATGGTTTAGTAGTCTCTCAGTGATATGTGTCACACACAAAAGTGAACAGAGTGTAAAGTAAGTGAGGTACAAAAAAAATAATATTTGAAATCGTGCACAAATCACGTAAAGAGAGCTAAAACATGGTTTACGAGTCTGTAAGTGTTATGTGTCAGACAACATTGTGTAAAAGTGAACAGAGTGTGAGATACAAAATAATGAATTTTTTATATAGTGGACAAATCACGTGAAGAGAGTTAAAAGACGGTTTAGTAGTATCTCAGTAATATGTGTCACACACAAAAGTGAACAGATTGTGAAGTAAGTGAGGTACAAAAAAATTAATATTTGAAATCGTGCACAAATCACGTAAAGAGAGCTAAAAAATGGTTTACGAGTCTGTAAGTGTTATGTGTCAGACAACATTGTGTAAAAGTGAACAGAGTGTGAGATACAAAAAAATGAATTTTTTATATAGTGGACAAATCACGTAAAGAGAGTTAAAAAACAGTTTAGTTGTCTCTCAGTGATATATGTCAGACACAAAAGTGAACAAAGATATGTGTCACACAAAAAAGTGAACAGAGTGTGAAGTAAGTGAGGTACAAAAAAATTAATATTTGAAATCGTGCACAAATCACGTAAAGAGAGCTAAAAAATGGTTTACGAGTCTGTAAGTGTTATGTGTCAGACAACATTTTGTAAAAGTGAACAGAGTGTGAGATACAAAAAAATGAATTTTTTATATAGTGGACAAATCACGTAAAGAGAGTTAAAAAACGGTTTAGTAGTCTCTCAGTGATATATGTCAGACACAAAAGTGAACAGAGATATGTGTCACACACAAAAGTGAACAGAGTGTGAAGTAAGTGAGGTACAAAAAAATTAATATTTGAAATCGTGCACAAATCACGTAAAGAGAGCTAAAAAATGGTATACGAGTCTGTAAGTGTTATGTGTCAGACAACATTGTGTAAAAGTGAACAGAGTGTGAGATACAAAAAAATGAATTTTTAATATAGTGGACAAATCACGTAAAGAGAGTTAAAAAACGGTTTAGTAGACTCTCAGTGATATATGTCAGACACAAAAGTGAACAGAGATATGTGTCACACACAAAAGCGAACAGAGTGTGAAATAAGTGAGATACAAAAAAATTAATATTTGAAATCGTGCACAAATCACGTAAAGAAAGCTAAAAAATGGTATACGAGTCTGTAAGTGTTATGTGTCAGACAACATTGTCTAAAAGTGAACAGAGTGTGAGATACAAAAAAATGAATTTTTAATATAGTGGACAAATCACGTAAAGAAAGTTAAAAAACGGTTTAGTAGTCTCTCAGTGATATGTGTCAGACACAAAAGTGAACAGAGTGTGAAGTAAGTGAGGTACAAAAAAATTAATATTTGAAATCGTGCACAAATCACGTAAAGAAAGCTAAAAAATGGTTTACGAGTCTGTAAGTGTAATGTGTCAGACAACATTGTGTAAAAGTGAACAGAGTGTGAGATACAAAAAAATGATTTTTTTATATAATGGACAAATCACGTAAAGAGAGTTAAAAAATTGTTTAGTAGTCTCTCAGTGATATGTGTCAGACACAAAAGTGAACAGAGATATGAGTCACACACAAAAGTGAACAGAGTGTGAAGTAAGTGAGGTACAAAAAAATTAATATTTGAAATCGTGCACAAATCACGTAAAGAGAGCTAAAAAATGGTATACGAGTCTGTAAGTGTTATGTGTCAGACAACATTGTCTAAAAGTGAACAGAGTGTGAGATACAAAAAAATGATTTTTTTATATAGTGGACAAATCACGTGAAGAGAGTTAAAAAACGGTTTAGTAGTATCTCAGTAATATGTGTCACACACAAAAGTGAACAGATTGTGAAGTAAGTGAGGTACAAAAAAATTAATATTTGAAATCGTGCACAAATCACGTAAAGAGAGCTAAAAAATGGTTTACGAGTCTGTAAGTGTTATGTGTCAGACAACATTGTGTAAAAGTGAACAGAGTGTGAGATACAAAAAAATAATTTTTTTATATAGTGGACAAATCACGTAAAGAGAGTTAAAAAACGGTTTAGTAGTCTCTCAGTGATATGAGTCAGACACAAAAGTGAACAGAGTGTGAAGTAAGTGAGGTACAAAAAAAATAATATTTGAAATCGTGCACAAATCACCTAAAGAGAGCTAAAAATTGGTTTACGAGTCTGTAAGCGTTATGTGTCAGACAACATTGTGTAAAAGTGAACAGAGTGTGAGATACAAAAAAATGATTTTTTTATATAGTGGACAAATCACGTAAAGAGAGTTAAAAAACGGTTTAGTAGACTCTCAGTGATATATGTCAGACACAAAAGTGAACAGAGATATGTGTCACACACAAAAGTGAACAGAGTGTGAAATAAGTGAGATACAAAAAAATTAATATTTGAAATCGTGCACAAATCACGTAAAGAGAGCTAAAAAATGGTATACGAGTCTGTAAGTGTTATGTGTCAGACAACATTGTGTAAAAGTGAACAGAGTGTGAGATACAAAAAAATGAATTTTTAATATAGTGGACAAATCACGTAAAGAGAGTTAAAAAACGGTTTAGTAGTCTCTCAGTGATATGTGTCAGACACAAAAGTGAACAGAGTGTGAAGTAAGTGAGGTACAAAAAAATTAATATTTGAAATCGTGCACAAATCACGTAAAGAAAGCTAAAAAATGGTTTACGAGTCTGTAAGTGTAATGTGTCAGACAACATTGTGTAAAAGTGAACAGAGTGTGAGATACAAAAAAATGATTTTTTTATATAATGGACAAATCACGTAAAGAGAGTTAAAAAATTGTTTAGTAGTCTCTCAGTGATTTGTTTCACACACAAAAGTGAACAGAGTGTGAAGCAAGTGAGGTACAAAAAAATTAATCTTTGAAATCGTGCACAAATCACGTAAAGAGAGCTAAAAAATGGTTTACGAGTCTGTAGGTGTTATGTGTCAGACAACATTGTGTAAAAGTGAACAGAGTATGAGATACAAAAAAATGATTTTTTTATATAGTGGACAAATCACGTAAAGAGAGTTAAAAAATGGTTTAGTAGTCTCTCAGTGATATGTGTCAGACACAAAAGTGAACAGAGTGTGAAGTAAGTGAGGTACAAAAAAATTAATATTTGAAATCGTGCACAAATCACGTAAAGAGAGCTAAAACATGGTTTACGAGTCTGTAAGTGTTATGTGTCAGACAACATTGTGTAAAAGTGAACAGAGTGTGAGATACAAAATAAAGAATTTTTTATATAGTGGACAAATCACGTGAAGAGAGTTAAAAGACGGTTTAGTAGTATCTCAGTAATATGTGTCACACACAAAAGTGAACAGATTGTGAAGTAAGTGAGGTACAAAAAAATTAATATTTGAAATCGTGCACAAATCACGTAAAGAGAGCTAAAAAATGGTTTACGAGTCTGTAAGTGTTATGTGTCAGACAACATTGTGTAAAAGTGAACAGAGTGTGAGATACAAAAAAATGAATTTTTTATATAGTGGACAAATCACGTAAAGAGAGTTAAAAAACAGTTTAATTGTCTCTCAGTGATATTTGTCAGACACAAAAGTGAACAAAGATATGTGTCACACACAAAAGTGAACAGAGTGTGAAGTAAGTGAGGTACAAAAAAATTATTATTTGAAATCGTGCACAAATCACGTAAAGAGAGCTAAAAAAAGGTTTACGAGTCTGTAAGTGTTATGTGTCAGACAACATTTTGTAAAAGTGAACAGAGTGTGATACAAAAAAATGATTTTTTTATATAGTGGACAAATCACGTAAAGAGAGTTAAAAAACGGTTTAGTAGTCTCTCAGTGATATATGACAGACACAAAAGTGAACAGAGATATGTGTCACACACAAAAGTGAACAGAGTGTGAAGTAAGTGAGGTACAAAAAAATTAATATTTGAAATCGTGCACAAATCACGTGAAGAGAGCTAAAAAATGGTTTACGAGTCTGTAAGTGTTATGTGTCAGACAACATTGTGTAAAAGTGAACAGAGTGTGAGATACAAAAAAATGAATTTTTTATATAGTGGACAAATCACGTAAAGAGAGTTAAAAAACGGTTTAGTAGTCTCTCAGTGATATATGTCAGACACAAAAGTGAACAGAGATATGAGTCACACACAAAAGTGAACAGAGTGTGAAGTAAGTGAGGTACAAAAAAATTAATATTTGAAATCGTGCACAAATCACGTAAAGAGAGCTAAAAAATGGTTTACGAGTCAGTAAGTGTTATGTGTCAGACAACATTGTGTAAAAGTGAACAGAGTGTGAGATACAAAAAAATGAATTTTTTATATAGTGGACAAATCACGTAAAGAGAGTTAAAAAATGGTTTAGTAGTCTCTCAGTGAAATGTGTCACACACAAAAGTGGACAGAGTGTGAAGTAAGTGAGGTACAAAAAAATTAATATTTGAAATCGTGCACAAGTCACGCAAAGAGAGCTAAAAATGGTTTACGAGTCTGTTAGTGTTATGTGTCAGACAACATTGTGTAAAAGTGAACAGAGTGTGAGATACAAAAAAATGATTTTTTCATATAGTGGACAAATCACGTGAAGAGAGTTAAAAAACGGTTTAGTAGTATCTCAGTAATATGTGTCACACACAAAAGTGAACAGATTGTGAAGTAAGTGAGGTACAAAAAAATTAATATTTGAAATCGTGCTCAAATCACGTAAAGAGAGCTAAAAAATGGTTTACGAGTCTGTAAGTGTTATGTGTCAGACAACATTGTGTAAAAGTGAACAGAGTGTGAGATACAAAAAAATGAATTTTTTATATAGTGGACAAATCACGTAAAGAGAGTTAAAAAACGGTTTAGTAGTCTCTCAGTGATATATGTCAGACACAAAAGTGAACAGAGATATTGTCACACACAAAAGTGAACAGAGTGTGAAGTAAGTGAGGTACAAAAAAATTAATATTTGAAATCGTGCACAAATCACGTAAAGAGAGCTAAAAAATGGTATACGAGTCTGTAAGTGTTATGTGTCAGACAACATTGTGTAAAAGTGAACAGAGTGTGAGATACAAAAAAATGATTTTTTTATATAGTGGACAAATCACGTAAAGAGAGTTAAAAAACGGTTTAGTAGTCTCTCAGTGATATGAGTCAGACACAAAAGTCAACAGAGTGTGAAGTAAGTGAGGTACAAAAAAATTAATATTTGAAATCGTGCACAAATCACGTAAAGAGAGCTAAAAATTGGTTTACGAGTCTGTAAGTGTTATGTGTCAGACAACATTGTGTAAAAGTGAACAGAGTGTGAGATACTAAAAAATGATTTTTTTATATAGTGGACAAATCACGTAAAGAGAGTTAAAAAACGGTTTAGTAGACTCTCAGTGATATATGTCAGACACAAAAGTGAACAGAGATATGTCACACACAAAAGTGAACAGAGTGTGAAATAAGTGAGATACAAAAAAATTAATATTTGAAATCGTGCACAAATCACGTAAAGAGAGCTAAAAAATGGTATACGAGTCTGTAAGTGTTATGTGTCAGACAACATTGTGTAAAAGTGAACAGAGTGTGAGATACAAAAAAATGAATTTTTAATATAGTGGACAAATCACGTAAAGAGAGTTAAAAACGGTTTAGTAGTCTCTCAGTGATATGTGTCAGACACAAAAGTGAACAGAGTGTGAAGTAAGTGAAGTACAAAAAAATTAATATTTGAAATCGTGCACAAATCACGTAAAGAAAGCTAAAAAATGGTTTACGAGTCTGTAAGTGTAATGTGTCAGACAACATTGTGTAAAAAAGTGAACAGAGTGTGAGATACAAAAAAATGATTTTTTTATATAATGGACAAATCACGTAAAGAGAGTTAAAAAATTGTTTAGTAGTCTCTCAGTGATAAATGTCAGACACAAAAGTGAACAGAGATATTGTCACACACAAAAGTGAACAGAGTGTGAAGTAAGTGAGGTACAAAAAAATTAATATTTGAAATCGTGCACAAATCACGTAAAGAGAGCTAAAAAATGGAATACGAGTCTGTAAGTGTTATGTGTCAGACAACATTGTGTAAAAGTGAACAGAGTGTGAGATACAAAAAAATGAATTTTTTATATAGTGGACAAATCACGTAAAGAGAGTTAAAAAACAGTTTAGTTGTCTCTCAGTGATATATGTCAGACACAAAAGTGAACAGAGATATGTGTCACACACAAAAGTGAACAGAGTGTGAAGTAAGTGAGGTACAAAAAAATTAATATTTGAAATCGTGCACAAATCACGTAAAGAGAGCTAAAAAATGGTATACGAGTCTGTAAGTGTTATGTGTCTGACAACATTGTGTAAAAGTGAACAGAGTGTGAGATACAAAAAAATGATTTTTTTTATATAATGGACAAATCACGTAAAGAGAGTTAAAAAATTGTTTAGTAGTCTCTCAGTGATTTGTTTCACACACAAAAGTGAACAGAGTGTGAAGCAAGTGAGGTACAAAAAAATTAATATTTGAAATCGTGCACAAATCACGTAAAGAGAGCTAAAAAATGGTTTACGAGTCTGTAGGTGTTATGTGTCAGACAACATTGTGTAAAAGTGAACAGAGTATGAGATACAAAAAAATGATTTTTTTATATAGTGGACAAATCACGTAAAGAGAGTTAAAAAATGGTTTAGTAGTCTCTCAGTGATATGTGTCACACACAAAAGTGAACAGAGTGTAAAGTAAGTGAGGTACAAAAAAAATAATATTTGAAATCGTGCACAAATCACGTAAAGAGAGCTAAAACATGGTTTACGAGTCTGTAAGTGTTATGTGTCAGACAACATTGTGTAAAAGTGAACAGAGTTTGAGATACAAAATAATGAATTTTTTAAATAGTGGACAAATCACGTGAAGAGAGTTAAAAGACGGTTTAGTAGTATCTCAGTAATATGTGTCACACACAAAAGTGAACAGATTGTGAAGTAAGTGAGGTACAAAAAAATTAATATTTGAAATCGTGCACAAATCACGTAAAGAGAGCTAAAAAATGGTTTACGAGTCTGTAATTGTTATGTGTGAGAAAACATTGTGTAAAAGTGAACAGAGTGTGAGATTCAAAAAAATGAATTTTTTATATAGTAGACAAATCACGTAAAGAGAGTTAAAAAACAGTTTAGTTGTCTCTCAGTGATATATGTCAGACACAAAAGTGAACAAAGATATGTGTCACACACAAAAGTGAACAGCGTGTGAAGTAAGTGAGGTACAAAAAAATTAATATTTGAAATCGTGCACAAATCACGTAAAGAGAGCTAAAAAATGGTTTACGAGTCTGTAAGTGTTATGTGTCAGACAACATTTTGTAAAAGTGAACAGAGTGTGAGATACAAAAAAATGAATTTTTTATATAGTGGACAAATCACGTAAAGAGAGTTAAAAAACGGTTTAGTAGTCTCTCAGTGATATATGTCAGACACAAAAGTGAACAGAGATATGTGTCACACACAAAAGTGAACAGAGTGTGAAGTAAGTGAGCTACAAAAAAATTAATATTTGAAATCGTGCACAAATCAAGTAAAGAGAGCTAAAAAATGGTATACGAGTCTGTAAGTGTTATGTGTCAGACAACATTGTGTAAAAGTGAACAGAGTGTGAGATACAAAAAAATGATTTTTTTATATAGTGGACAAATCACGTAAAGAGAGTTAAAAAATGGTTTAGTAGTCTCTCAGTGATACGTGTCACACACAAAAGTGGACAGAGTGTGAAGTAAGTGAGGTACAAAAAAATTAATATTTGAAATCGTGCACAAGTCACGCAAAGAGAGCTAAAAAATGGTTTACGAGTCTGTAAGTGTTATGTGTCAGACAACATTGTGTAAAAGTGAACAGAGTGTGAGATACAAAAAAATGATTTTTTTATATAGTGGACAAATCACGTGAAGAGAGTTAAAAAACGGTTTAGTAGTATCTCAGTAATATGTGTCACACACAAAAGTGAACAGATTGTGAAGTAAGTGAGGTACAAAAAAATTAATATTTGAAATCGTGCACAAATCACGTAAAGAGAGCTAAAAAATGGTTTACGAGTCTGTAAGTGTTATGTGTCAGACAACTTTGTGTAAAAGTGAACAGAGTGTGAGATACAAAAAAATGAATTTTTTATATAGTGGACAAATCACGTAAAGAGAGTTAAAAAACGGTTTAGTTGTCTCTCAGTGATATATGTCAGACACAAAAGTGAACAGAAATATGTGTCACACACAAAAGTGAACAGAGTGTGAAGTAAGTGAGGTACAAAAAAATTAATATTTGAAATCGTGCACAAATCACGTAAAGAAAGCTAAAAAATGATTTACGAGTCTGTAAGTGTTAAGTGTCAGACAACATTGTGTAAAAGTGAACAGAGTGTGAGATACAAAAAAATGATTTTTTTATATAGTGGACAAATCACGTAAAGAGAGTTAAAAAATGGTTTAGTAGTCTCTCAGTGATATGTGTCAAACACAAAAGTGAACAGAGTCTAAAGTAAGTGAGGTACAAAAAAATTAATATTTGAAATCGTGCACAAATCACGTAAAGAGAGCTAAAAAATGGTATACGAGTCTGTAAGTGTTATGTGTCAGACAACATTGTGTAAAAGTGAACAGAGTGTGAGATACAAAAAAATGATTTTTTTATATAGTGGACAAATCACGTAAAGAGAGTTAAAAAACGGTTTAGTAGTCTCTCAGTGATATGAGTCAGACACAAAAGTCAACAGAGTGTGAAGTAAGTGAGGTACAAAAAAATTAATATTTGAAATCGTGCACAAATCACGTAAAGAGAGCTAAAAATTGGTTTACGAGTCTGTAAGTGTTATGTGTCAGACAACATTGTGTAAAAGTGAACAGAGTGTGAGATACAAAAAAATGATTTTTTTATATAGTGGACAAATCACGTAAAGAGAGTTAAAAAACGGTTTAGTAGACTCTCAGTGATATATGTCAGACACAAAAGTGAACAGAGATATGTGTCACACACAAAAGTGAACAGAGTGTGAAATAAGTGAGATACAAAAAAATTAATATTTGAAATCGTGCACAAATCACGTAAAGAGAGCTAAAAAATGGTATACGAGTCTGTAAGTGTTATGTGTCAGACAACATTGTGTAAAAGTGAACAGAGTGTGAGATACAAAAAAATGAATTTTTAATATAGTGGACAAATCACGTAAAGAGAGTTAAAAAACGGTTTAGTAGTCTCTCAGTGATATGTGTCAGACACAAAAGTGAACAGAGTGTGAAGTAAGTGAGGTACAAAAAAATTAATATTTGAAATCGTGCACAAATCACGTAAAGAAAGCTAAAAAATGGTTTACGAGTCTGTAAGTGTAATGTGTCAGACAACATTGTGTAAAAGTGAACAGAGTGTGAGATACAAAAAAATGATTTTTTTTATATAATGGACAAATCACGTAAAGAGAGTTAAAAAATTGTTTAGTAGTCTCTCAGTGATTTGTTTCACACACAAAAGTGAACAGAGTGTGAAGCAAGTGAGGTACAAAAAAATTAATATTTGAAATCGTGCACAAATCACGTAAAGAGAGCTAAAAAATGGTTTACGAGTCTGTAGGTGTTATGTGTCAGACAACATTGTGTAAAAGTGAACAGAGTATGAGATACAAAAAAATGATTTTTTTATATAGTGGACAAATCACGTAAAGAGAGTTAAAAAATGGTTTAGTAGTCTCTCAGTGATATGTGTCACACACAAAAGTGAACAGAGTGTAAAGTAAGTGAGGTACAAAAAAAATAATATTTGAAATCGTGCACAAATCACGTAAAGAGAGCTAAAACATGGTTTACGAGTCTGTAAGTGTTATGTGTCAGACAACATTGTGTAAAAGTGAACAGAGTGTGAGATACAAAATAATGAATTTTTTATATAGTGGACAAATCACGTGAAGAGAGTTAAAAGACGGTTTAGTAGTATCTCAGTAATATGTGTCACACACAAAAGTGAACAGATTGTGAAGTAAGTGAGGTACAAAAAAATTAATATTTGAAATCGTGCACAAATCAAGTAAAGAGAGCTGAAAAATGGTATACGAGTCTGTAAGTGTTATGTGTCAGACAACATTTTGTAAAAGTGAACAGAGTGTGAGATACAAAAAAATGAATTTTTTATATAGTGGACAAATCACGTAAAGAGAGTTAAAAAACGGTTTAGTAGTCTCTCAGTGATATATGTCAGACACAAAAGTGAACAGAGATATGTGTCACACACAAAAGTGAACAGAGTGTGAAGTAAGTGAGGTACAAAAAAATTAATATTTGAAATCGTGCACAAATCACGTAAAGAGAGCTAAAAAATGGTTTACGAGTCTGTAAGTGTTATGTGTGAGACAACATTGTGTAAAAGTGAACAGAGTGTGAGATACAAAAAAATGAATTTTTTATATAGTGGACAAATCACGTAAAGAGAGTTAAAAAACGGTTTAGTAGTCTCTCAGTGATATATGTCAGACACAAAAGTGAACAGAGTGTGAAGTAAGTGAGCTACAAAAAAATTAATATTTGAAATCGTGCACAAATCAAGTAAAGAGAGGTAAAAAATGGTATACGAGTCTGTAAGTGTTATGTGTCAGACAACATTGTGTAAAAGTGAACAGAGTGTGAGATACAAAAAAATGATTTTTTTATATAGTGGACAAATCACGTAAAGAGAGTTAAAAAATGGTTTAGTAGTCTCTCAGTGATATGTGTCACACACAAAAGTGGACAGAGTGTGAAGTAAGTGAGGTACAAAAAAATTAATATTTGAAATCGTGCACAAGTCACGCAAAGAGAGCTAAAAAATGGTTTACGAGTCTGTAAGTGTTATGTGTCAGACAACATTGTGTAAAAGTGAACAGAGTGTGAGATACAAAAAAATGATTTTTTTATATAGTGGACAAATCACGTGAAGAGAGTTAAAAAACGGTTTAGTAGTATCTCAGTAATATGTGTCACACACAAAAGTGCACAGATTGTGAAGTAAGTGAGGTACAAAAAAATTAATATTTGAAATCGTGCACAAATCACGTAAAGAGAGCTAAAAAATGGTTTACGAGTCTGTAAGTGTTATGTGTCAGACAACATTGTGTAAAAGTGAACAGAGTGTGAGATACAAAAAAATGAATTTTTTATATAGTGGACAAATCACGTAAAGAGAGTTAAAAAACAGTTTAGTTGTCTCTCAGTGATATATGTCAGACACAAAAGTGAACAGAGATATGTGTCACACACAAAAGTGAACAGAGTGTGAAGTAAGTGAGGTACAAAAAAATTAATATTTGAAATCGTGCACAAATCACGTAAAGAGTGCTAAAAAATGGTTTACGAGTCTGTAAGTGTTATGTGTCAGACAACATTGTGTAAAAGTGAACAGAGTGTGAGATATAAAAAAATGAATTTTTTATATAGTGGACACATCACGTAAAGAGAGTTAAAAAACGGTTTTGTAGTCTCTCAGTGATATATGTCAGACACAAAAGTGAACAGAGTGTGAAGTAAGTGAGCTACAAAAAAATTAATATTTGAAATCGTGCACAAATCAAGTAAAGAGAGCTGAAAAATGGTATACGAGTCTGTAAGTGTTATGTGTCAGACAACATTGTGTAAAAGTGAACAGAGTGTGAGATACAAAAAAATGATTTTTTTATATAGTGGACAAATCACGTAAAGAGAGTTATAAAATGGTTTAGTAGTCTCTCAGTGATATGTGTCACACACAAAAGTGGACAGAGTGTGAAGTAAGTGAGGTACAAAAAAATTAATATTTGAAATCGTGCACAAGTCACGCAAAGAGAGCTAAAAAATGGTTTACGAGTCTGTAAGTGTTATGTGTCAGACAACATTGTGTAAAAGTGAACAGAGTGTGAGATACAAAAAAATGATTTTTTTATATAGTGGACAAATCACGTAAAGAGAGTTAAAAAATGGTTTAGTAGTCTCTCAGTGATATGTGTCACACACAAAAGTGAACAGAGTGTAAAGTAAGTGAGGTACAAAAAAAATAATATTTGAAATCGTGCACAAATCACGTAAAGAGAGCTAAAACATGGTTTACGAGTCTGTAAGTGTTATGTGTCAGACAACATTGTGTAAAAGTGAACAGAGTTTGAGATACAAAATAATGAATTTTTTAAATAGTGGACAAATCACGTGAAGAGAGTTAAAAGACGGTTTAGTAGTATCTCAGTAATATGTGTCACACACAAAAGTGAAGAGATTGTGAAGTAAGTGAGGTACAAAAAAATTAATATTTGAAATCGTGCACAAATCACGTAAAGAGAGCTAAAAAATGGTTTACGAGTCTGTAAGTGTTATGTGTCAGACAACATTGTGTAAAAGTGAACAGAGTGTGAGATACAAAAAAATGAATTTTTTATATAGTAGACAAATCACGTAAAGAGAGTTAAAAAACAGTTTAGTTGTCTCTCAGTGATATATGTCAGACACAAAAGTGAACAAAGATATGTGTCACACACAAAAGTGAACAGAGTGTGAAGTAAGTGAGGTACAAAAAAATTAATATTTGAAATCGTGCACAAATCACGTAAAGAGAGCTAAAAAATGGTTTACGAGTCTGTAAGTGTTATGTGTCAGACAACATTGTGTAAAAGTGAACAGAGTGTGAGATACAAAAAAATGAATTTTTTATATAGTGGACAAATCACGTAAAGAGAGTTAAAAAACAGTTTAGTTGTCTCTCAGTGATATATGTCAGACACAAAAGTGAACAAAGATATGTGTCACACACAAAAGTGAACAGAGTGTGAAGTAAGTGAGGTACAAAAAAATTAATATTTGAAATCGTGCACAAATCACGTAAAGAGAGCTAAAAAATGGTTTACGAGTCTGTAAGTGTTATGTGTCAGACAACATTTTGTAAAAGTGAACAGAGTGTGAGATACAAAAAAATGAATTTTTTATATAGTGGACAAATCACGTAAAGAGAGTTAAAAAACGGTTTAGTAGTCTCTCAGTGATATATGTCAGACACAAAAGTGAACAGAGATATGTGTCACACACAAAAGTGAACAGAGTGTGAAGTAAGTGAGGTACAAAAAAATTAATATTTGAAATCGTGCACAAATCACGTAAAGAGAGCTAAAAAATGGTTTACGAGTCTGTAAGTGTTATGTGTCAGACAACATTGTGTAAAAGTGAACAGAGTGTGAGATACAAAAAAATGAATTTTTTATATAGTGGACAAATCACGTAAAGAGAGTTAAAAAACGGTTTAGTAGTCTCTCAGTGATATATGTCAGACACAAAAGTGAACAGAGATATGTGTCACTCACAAAAGTGAACAGAGTGTGAAGTAAGTGAGCTACAAAAAAATTAATATTTGAAATCGTGCACAAATCAAGTAAAGAGAGCTGAAAAATGGTATACGAGTCTGTAAGTGTTATGTGTCAGACAACATTTTGTAAAAGTGAACAGAGTGTGAGATACAAAAAAATGAATTTTTTATATAGTGGACAAATCACGTAAAGAGAGTTAAAAAACGGTTTAGTAGTCTCTCAGTGATATATGTCAGACACAAAAGTGAACAGAGATATGTGTCACACACAAAAGTGAACAGAGTGTGAAGTAAGTGAGGTACAAAAAAATTAATATTTGAAATCGTGCACAAATCACGTAAAGAGAGCTAAAAAATGGTTTACGAGTCTGTAAGTGTTATGTGTGAGACAACATTGTGTAAAAGTGAACAGAGTGTGAGATACAAAAAAATGAATTTTTTATATAGTGGACAAATCACGTAAAGAGAGTTAAAAAACGGTTTAGTAGTCTCTCAGTGATATATGTCAGACACAAAAGTGAACAGAGTGTGAAGTAAGTGAGCTACAAAAAAATTAATATTTGAAATCGTGCACAAATCAAGTAAAGAGAGGTAAAAAATGGTATACGAGTCTGTAAGTGTTATGTGTCAGACAACATTGTGTAAAAGTGAACAGAGTGTGAGATACAAAAAAATGATTTTTTTATATAGTGGACAAATCACGTAAAGAGAGTTAAAAAATGGTTTAGTAGTCTCTCAGTGATATGTGTCACACACAAAAGTGGACAGAGTGTGAAGTAAGTGAGGTACAAAAAAATTAATATTTGAAATCGTGCACAAGTCACGCAAAGAGAGCTAAAAAATGGTTTACGAGTCTGTAAGTGTTATGTGTCAGACAACATTGTGTAAAAGTGAACAGAGTGTGAGATACAAAAAAATGATTTTTTTATATAGTGGACAAATCACGTGAAGAGAGTTAAAAAACGGTTTAGTAGTATCTCAGTAATATGTGTCACACACAAAAGTGCACAGATTGTGAAGTAAGTGAGGTACAAAAAAATTAATATTTGAAATCGTGCACAAATCACGTAAAGAGAGCTAAAAAATGGTTTACGAGTCTGTAAGTGTTATGTGTCAGACAACATTGTGTAAAAGTGAACAGAGTGTGAGATACAAAAAAATGAATTTTTTATATAGTGGACAAATCACGTAAAGAGAGTTAAAAAACAGTTTAGTTGTCTCTCAGTGATATATGT
This sequence comes from Philonthus spinipes, assembly GCA_963082785.1. Lineage (NCBI taxonomy): Eukaryota > Metazoa > Arthropoda > Insecta > Coleoptera > Staphylinidae > Philonthus > Philonthus spinipes. The sequence continues at coordinate 2,925,978 of OY720304.1, forward strand.
CAGACACAAAAGTGAACAGAGATATGTGTCACACACAAAAGTGAACAGAGTGTGAAGTAAGTGAGGTACAAAAAAATTAATATTTGAAATCGTGCACAAATCACGTAAAGAGAGCTAAAAAATGGTTTACGAGTCTGTAAGTGTTATGTGTCAGACAACATTGTGTAAAAGTGAACAGAGTGTGAGATATAAAAAAATGAATTTTTTATATAGTGGACACATCACGTAAAGAGAGTTAAAAAACGGTTTTGTAGTCTCTCAGTGATATATGTCAGACACAAAAGTGAACAGAGTGTGAAGTAAGTGAGCTACAAAAAAATTAATATTTGAAATCGTGCACAAATCAAGTAAAGAGAGCTGAAAAATGGTATACGAGTCTGTAAGTGTTATGTGTCAGACAACATTGTGTAAAAGTGAACAGAGTGTGAGATACAAAAAAATGATTTTTTTATATAGTGGACAAATCACGTAAAGAGAGTTATAAAATGGTTTAGTAGTCTCTCAGTGATATGTGTCACACACAAAAGTGGACAGAGTGTGAAGTAAGTGAGGTACAAAAAAATTAATATTTGAAATCGTGCACAAGTCACGCAAAGAGAGCTAAAAAATGGTTTACGAGTCTGTAAGTGTTATGTGTCAGACAACATTGTGTAAAAGTGAACAGAGTGTGAGATACAAAAAAATGATTTTTTTATATAGTGGACAAATCACGTAAAGAGAGTTAAAAAATGGTTTAGTAGTCTCTCAGTGATATGTGTCACACACAAAAGTGAACAGAGTGTAAAGTAAGTGAGGTACAAAAAAAATAATATTTGAAATCGTGCACAAATCACGTAAAGAGAGCTAAAACATGGTTTACGAGTCTGTAAGTGTTATGTGTCAGACAACATTGTGTAAAAGTGAACAGAGTTTGAGATACAAAATAATGAATTTTTTAAATAGTGGACAAATCACGTGAAGAGAGTTAAAAGACGGTTTAGTAGTATCTCAGTAATATGTGTCACACACAAAAGTGAAGAGATTGTGAAGTAAGTGAGGTACAAAAAAATTAATATTTGAAATCGTGCACAAATCACGTAAAGAGAGCTAAAAAATGGTTTACGAGTCTGTAAGTGTTATGTGTCAGACAACATTGTGTAAAAGTGAACAGAGTGTGAGATACAAAAAAATGAATTTTTTATATAGTAGACAAATCACGTAAAGAGAGTTAAAAAACAGTTTAGTTGTCTCTCAGTGATATATGTCAGACACAAAAGTGAACAAAGATATGTGTCACACACAAAAGTGAACAGAGTGTGAAGTAAGTGAGGTACAAAAAAATTAATATTTGAAATCGTGCACAAATCACGTAAAGAGAGCTAAAAAATGGTTTACGAGTCTGTAAGTGTTATGTGTCAGACAACATTTTGTAAAAGTGAACAGAGTGTGAGATACAAAAAAATGAATTTTTTATATAGTGGACAAATCACGTAAAGAGAGTTAAAAAACGGTTTAGTAGTCTCTCAGTGATATATGTCACACACAAAAGTGAACAGAGATATGTGTCACACACAAAAGTGAAGAGAGTGTGAAGTAAGTGAGGTACAAAAAAATTAATATTTGAAATCGTGCACAAATCACGTAAAGAGAGCTAAAAAATGGTTTACGAGTCTGTAAGTGTTATGTGTCAGACAACATTGTGTAAAAGTGAACAGAGTGTGAGATACAAAAAAATGAATTTTTTATATAGTGGACAAATCACGTAAAGAGAGTTAAAAAACGGTTTAGTAGTCTCTCAGTGATATATGTCAGACACAAAAGTGAACAGAGATATGTGTCACACACAAAAGTGAACAGAGTGTGAAGTAAGTGAGCTACAAAAAAATTAATATTTGAAATCGTGCACAAATCAAGTAAAGAGAGCTAAAAAATGATATACGAGTCTGTAAGTGTTATGTGTCAGACAACATTGTGTAAAAGTGAACAGAGTGTGAGATACAAAAAAATGATTTTTTTATATAGTGGACAAATCACGTAAAGAGAGTTAAAAAATGGTTTAGTAGTCTCTCAGTGATATGTGTCACACACAAAAGTGGACAGAGTGTGAAGTAAGTGAGGTACAAAAAAATTAATATTTGAAATCGTGCACAAGTCACGCAAAGAGAGCTAAAAAATGGTTTACGAGTCTGTAAGTGTTATGTGTCAGACAACATTGTGTAAAAGTGAACAGAGTGTGAGATACAAAAAAATGATTTTTTTATATAGTGGACAAATCACGTAAAGAGAGTTAAAAAATGGTTTAGTAGTCTCTCAGTGATATGTGTCACACACAAAAGTGAACAGAGTGTAAAGTAAGTGAGGTACAAAAAAAATAATATTTGAAATCGTGCACAAATCACGTAAAGAGAGCTAAAACATGGTTTACGAGTCTGTAAGTGTTATGTGTCAGACAACATTGTGTAAAAGTGAACAGAGTTTGAGATACAAAATAATGAATTTTTTAAATAGTGGACAAATCACGTGAAGAGAGTTAAAAGACGGTTTAGTAGTATCTCAGTAATATGTGTCACACACAAAAGTGAACAGATTGTGAAGTAAGTGAGGTACAAAAAAATTAATATTTGAAATCGTGCACAAATCACGTAAAGAGAGCTAAAAAATGGTTTACGAGTCTGTAAGTGTTATGTGTCAGACAACATTGTGTAAAAGTGAACAGAGTGTGAGATACAAAAAAATGAATTTTTTATATAGTAGACAAATCACGTAAAGAGAGTTAAAAAACAGTTTAGTTGTCTCTCAGTGATATATGTCAGACACAAAAGTGAACAAAGATATGTGTCACACACAAAAGTGAACAGAGTGTGAAGTAAGTGAGGTACAAAAAAATTAATATTTGAAATCGTGCACAAATCACGTAAAGAGAGCTAAAAAATGGTTTACGAGTCTGTAAGTGTTATGTGTCAGACAACATTTTGTAAAAGTGAACAGAGTGTGAGATACAAAAAAATGAATTTTTTATATAGTGGACAAATCACGTAAAGAGAGTTAAAAAACGGTTTAGTAGTCTCTCAGTGATATATGTCACACACAAAAGTGAACAGAGATATGTGTCACACACAAAAGTGAAGAGAGTGTGAAGTAAGTGAGGTACAAAAAAATTAATATTTGAAATCGTGCACAAATCACGTAAAGAGAGCTAAAAAATGGTTTACGAGTCTGTAAGTGTTATGTGTCAGACAACATTGTGTAAAAGTGAACAGAGTGTGAGATACAAAAAAATGAATTTTTTATATAGTGGACAAATCACGTAAAGAGAGTTAAAAAACGGTTTAGTAGTCTCTCAGTGATATATGTCAGACACAAAAGTGAACAGAGATATGTGTCACACACAAAAGTGAACAGAGTGTGAAGTAAGTGAGCTACAAAAAAATTAATATTTGAAATCGTGCACAAATCAAGTAAAGAGAGCTAAAAAATGGTATACGAGTCTGTAAGTGTTATGTGTCAGACAACATTGTGTAAAAGTGAACAGAGTGTGAGATACAAAAAAATGATTTTTTTATATAGTGGACAAATCACGTAAAGAGAGTTAAAAAATGGTTTAGTAGTCTCTCAGTGATATGTGTCACACACAAAAGTGGACAGAGTGTGAAGTAAGTGAGGTACAAAAAAATTAATATTTGAAATCGTGCACAAGTCACGCAAAGAGAGCTAAAAAATGGTTTACGAGTCTGTAAGTGTTATGTGTCAGACAACATTGTGTAAAAGTGAACAGAGTGTGAGATACAAAAAAATGATTTTTTTATATAGTGGACAAATCACGTGAAGAGAGTTAAAAAACGGTTTAGTAGTATCTCAGTAATATGTGTCACACACAAAAGTGAACAGATTGTGAAGTAAGTGAGGTACAAAAAAATTAATATTTGAAATCGTGCACAAATCACGTAAAGAGAGCTAAAAAATGGTTTACGAGTCTGTAAGTGTTATGTGTCAGACAACTTTGTGTAAAAGTGAACAGAGTGTGAGATACAAAAAAATGAATTTTTTATATAGTGGACAAATCACGTAAAGAGAGTTAAAAAACGGTTTAGTTGTCTCTCAGTGATATATGTCAGACACAAAAGTGAACAGAGATATGTGTCACACACAAAAGTGAACAGAGTGTGAAGTAAGTGAGGTACAAAAAAATTAATATTTGAAATCGTGCAGAAATCACGTAAAGAAAGCTAAAAAATGATTTACGAGTCTGTAAGTGTTAAGTGTCAGACAACATTGTGTAAAAGTGAACAGAGTGTGAGATACAAAAAATGATTTTTTTATATAGTGGACAAATCACGTAAAGAGAGTTAAAAAATGGTTTAGTAGTCTCTCAGTGATATGTGTCAAACACAAAAGTGAACAGAGTCTAAAGTAAGTGAGGTACAAAAAAATTAATATTTGAAATCGTGCACAAATCACGTAAAGAGAGCTAAAAAATGGTTTACGAGTCTGTAAGTGTTGTGTGTCAGACAACATTGTGTAAAAGTGAACAGAGTGTGAGATACAAAAAAATGAATTTTTTATATAGTGGACAAATCACGTGCAGAGAGTTAAAAGACGGTTTAGTAGTATCTCAGTAATATGTGTCACACACAAAAGTGAACAGATTGTGAAGTAAGTGAGGTACAAAAAAATTAATATTTGAAATCGTGCACAAATCACGTAAAGAGAGCTAAAAAATGGTTTACGAGTCTGTAAGTGTTATGTGTCAGACAACATTGTGTAAAAGTGAACAGAGTGTGAGATACAAAAAAATGAATATTTTATATAGTGGACAAATCACGTAAAGAGAGTTAAAAAACAGTTTAGTTGTCTCTCAGTGATATATGTCAGACACAAAAGTGAACAGAGATATTGTCAGACACAAAAGTCAACAGAGTGTGAAGTAAGTGAGGTACAAAAAAATTAATATTTGAAATCGTGCACAAATCACGTAAAGAGAGCTAAAAATTGGTTTACGAGTCTGTAAGTGTTATGTGTCAGACAACATTGTGTAAAAGTGAACAGAGTGTGAGATACAAAAAAATGATTTTTTTATATAGTGGACAAATCACGTAAAGAGAGTTAAAAAACGGTTTAGTAGACTCTCAGTGATATATGTCAGACACAAAAGTGAACAGAGATATGTGTCACACACAAAAGTGAACAGAGTGTGAAATAAGTGAGATACAAAAAAATTAATATTTGAAATCGTGCACAAATCACGTAAAGAGAGCTAAAAAATGGTATACGAGTCTGTAAGTGTTATGGGTCAGACAACATTGTGTAAAAGTGAACAGAGTGTGAGATACAAAAAAATGAATTTTTAATATAGTGGACAAATCACGTAAAGAGAGTTAAAAAACGGTTTAGTAGTCTCTCAGTGATATGTGTCAGACACAAAAGTGAACAGAGTGTGAAGTAAGTGAGGTACAAAAAAATTAATATTTGAAATCGTGCACAAATCAAGTAAAGAGAGCTAAAAAATGGTATACGAGTCTGTAAGTGTTATGTGTCAGACAACATTGTGTAAAAGTGAACAGAGTGTGAGATACAAAAAAATGATTTTTTTATATAGTGGACAAATCACGTAAAGAGAGTTAAAAAATGGTTTAGTAGTCTCTCAGTGATATGTGTCACACACAAAAGTGGACAGAGTGTGAAGTAAGTGAGGTACAAAAAAATTAATATTTGAAATCGTGCACAAGTCACGCAAAGAGAGCTAAAAAATGGTTTACGAGTCTGTAAGTGTTATGTGTCAGACAACATTGTGTAAAAGTGAACAGAGTGTGAGATACAAAAAAATGATTTTTTTATATAGTGGACAAATCACGTGAAGAGAGTTAAAAAACGGTTTAGTAGTATCTCAGTAATATGTGTCACACACAAAAGTGAACAGATTGTGAAGTAAGTGAGGTACAAAAAAATTAATATTTGAAATCGTGCACAAATCACGTAAAGAGAGCTAAAAAATGGTTTACGAGTCTGTAAGTGTTATGTGTCAGACAACTTTGTGTAAAAGTGAACAGAGTGTGAGATACAAAAAAATGAATTTTTTATATAGTGGACAAATCACGTAAAGAGAGTTAAAAAACGGTTTAGTTGTCTCTCAGTGATATATGTCAGACACAAAAGTGAACAGAGATATGTGTCACACACAAAAGTGAACAGAGTGTGAAGTAAGTGAGGTACAAAAAAATTAATATTTGAAATCGTGCAGAAATCACGTAAAGAAAGCTAAAAAATGATTTACGAGTCTGTAAGTGTTAAGTGTCAGACAACATTGTGTAAAAGTGAACAGAGTGTGAGATACAAAAAATGATTTTTTTATATAGTGGACAAATCACGTAAAGAGAGTTAAAAAATGGTTTAGTAGTCTCTCAGTGATATGTGTCAAACACAAAAGTGAACAGAGTCTAAAGTAAGTGAGGTACAAAAAAATTAATATTTGAAATCGTGCACAAATCACGTAAAGAGAGCTAAAAAATGGTTTACGAGTCTGTAAGTGTTGTGTGTCAGACAACATTGTGTAAAAGTGAACAGAGTGTGAGATACAAAAAAATGAATTTTTTATATAGTGGACAAATCACGTGAAGAGAGTTAAAAGACGGTTTAGTAGTATCTCAGTAATATGTGTCACACACAAAAGTGAACAGATTGTGAAGTAAGTGAGGTACAAAAAAATTAATATTTGAAATCGTGCACAAATCACGTAAAGAGAGCTAAAAAATGGTTTACGAGTCTGTAAGTGTTATGTGTCAGACAACATTGTGTAAAAGTGAACAGAGTGTGAGATACAAAAAAATGAATATTTTATATAGTGGACAAATCACGTAAAGAGAGTTAAAAAACAGTTTAGTTGTCTCTCAGTGATATATGTCAGACACAAAAGTGAACAGAGATATTGTCAGACACAAAAGTCAACAGAGTGTGAAGTAAGTGAGGTACAAAAAAATTAATATTTGAAATCGTGCACAAATCACGTAAAGAGAGCTAAAAATTGGTTTACGAGTCTGTAAGTGTTATGTGTGAGACAACATTGTGTAAAAGTGAACAGAGTGTGAGATACAAAAAAATGATTTTTTTATATAGTGGACAAATCACGTAAAGAGAGTTAAAAAACGGTTTAGTAGACTCTCAGTGATATATGTCAGACACAAAAGTGAACAGAGATATGTGTCACACACAAAAGTGAACAGAGTGTGAAATAAGTGAGATACAAAAAAATTAATATTTGAAATCGTGCACAAATCACGTAAAGAGAGCTAAAAAATGGTATACGAGTCTGTAAGTGTTATGTGTCAGACAACATTGTGTAAAAGTGAACAGAGTGTGAGATACAATAAAATGAATTTTTAATATAGTGGACAAATCACGTAAAGAGAGTTAAAAAACGGTTTAGTAGTCTCTCAGTGATATGTGTCAGACACAAAAGTGAACAGAGTGTGAAGTAAGTGAGGTACAAAAAAATTAATATTTGAAATCGTGCACAAATCACGTAAAGAAAGCTAAAAAATGGTTTACGAGTCTGTAAGTGTAATGTGTCAGACAACATTGTGTAAAAGTGAACAGAGTGTGAGATACAACAAAATGATTTTTTTTATATAATGGACAAATCACGTAAAGAGAGTTAAAAAATTGTTTAGTAGTCTCTCAGTGATTTGTTTCACACACAAAAGTGAACAGAGTGTGAAGCAAGTGAGGTACAAAAAAATTAATATTTGAAATCGTGCACAAATCACGTAAAGAGAGCTAAAAAATGGTTTACGAGTCTGTAGGTGTTATGTGTCAGACAACATTGTGTAAAAGTGAACAGAGTATGAGATACAAAAAAATGATTTTTTTATATAGTGGACAAATCACGTAAAGAGAGTTAAAAAATGGTTTAGTAGTCTCTCAGTGATATGTGTCACACACAAAAGTGAACAGAGTGTAAAGTAAGTGAGGTACAAAAAAAATAATATTTGAAATCGTGCACAAATCACGTAAAGAGAGCTAAAACATGGTTTACGAGTCTGTAAGTGTTATGTGTCAGACAACATTGTGTAAAAGTGAACAGAGTGTGAGATACAAAATAATGAATTTTTTATATAGTGGACAAATCACGTGAAGAGAGTTAAAAGACGGTTTAGTAGTATCTCAGTAATATGTGTCACACACAAAAGTGAACAGATTGTGAAGTAAGTGAGGTACAAAAAAATTAATATTTGAAATCGTGCACAAATCACGTAAAGAGAGCTAAAAAATGGTTTACGAGTCTGTAAGTGTTATGTGTCAGACAACATTGTGTAAAAGTGAACAGAGTGTGAGATACAAAACAATGAATTTTTTATATAGTGGACAAATCACGTAAAGAGAGTTAAAAAACAGTTTAGTTGTCTCTCAGTGATATATGTCAGACACAAAAGTGAACAAAGATATGCGTCACACACAAAAGTGAACAGAGTGTGAAGTAAGTGAGGTACAAAAAAATTAATATTTGAAATCGTGCACAAATCACGTAAAGAGAGCTAAAAAATGGTTTACGAGTCTGTAAGTGTTATGTGTCAGACAACATTTTGTAAAAGTGAACAGAGTGTAAGATACAAAAAAATGAATTTTTTATATAGTGGACAAATCACGTAAAGAGAGTTAAAAAACGGTTTAGTAGTCTCTCAGTGATATATGTCAGACACAAAAGTGAACAGAGATATGTGTCACACACAAAAGTGAACAGAGTGTGAAGTAAGTGAGGTACAAAAAAATTAATATTTGAAATCGTGCACAAATCACGTAAAGAGAGCTAAAAAATGGTTTACGAGTCTGTAAGTGTTATGTGTCAGACAACATTGTGTAAAAGTGAACAGAGTGTGAGATACAAAAAAATGAATTTTTTATATAGTGGACAAATCACGTAAAGAGAGTTAAAAAACGGTTTAGTAGTCTCTCAGTGATATATGTCAGACACAAAAGTGAACAGAGATATGTGTCACACACAAAAGTGAACAGAGTGTGAAGTAAGTGAGCTACAAAAAAATTAATATTTGAAATCGTGCACAAATCAAGTAAAGAGAGCTGAAAAATGGTATACGAGTCTGTAAGTGTTATGTGTCAGACAACATTGTGTAAAAGTGAACAGAGTATGAGATACAAAAAAATGATTTTTTTATATAGTGGACAAATCACGTAAAGAGTGTTGAAAAATGGTTTAGTAGTCTCTCAGTGATATGTGTCAGACACAAAAGTGAACAGAGTGTGAAGTAAGTGAGGTACAAAAAAATTAATATTTGAAATCGTGCACAAATCATGTAAAGAGAGCTAAAACATGGTTTACGAGTCTGTAAGTGTTATGTGTCAGACAACATTGTGTAAAAGTGAACAGAGTGTGAGATACAAAATAAAGAATTTTTTATATAGTGGACAAATCACGTGAAGAGAGTTAAAAGACGGTTTAGTAGTATCTCAGTAATATGTGTCACACACAAAAGTGAACAGATTGTGAAGTAAGTGAGGTACAAAAAAATTAATATTTGAAATCGTGCACAAATCACGTAAAGAAAGCTAAAAAATGGTTTACGAGTCTGTAAGTGTTATGTGTCAGACAACATTGTGTAAAAGTGAACAGAGTGTGAGATACAAAAATATGAATTTTTAATATAGTGGACAAATCACGTAAAGAGAGTTAAAAAACAATTTAGTAGACTCTCAGTGATATATGTCAGACACAAAAGTGAACAGAGATATGTGTCACACACAAAAGTGAACAGAGTGTGAAATAAGTGAGATACAAAAAAATTAATATTTGAAATCGTGCACAAATCACGTAAAGAGAGCTAAAAAATGGTATACGAGTCTGTAAGTGTTATGTGTCAGACAACATTGTGTAAAAGTGAACAGAGTGTGAGATACAAAAAAATGAATTTTTTATATAGTGGACAAATCACGTAAAGAGAGTTAAAAAACGGTTTAGTAGTCTCTCAGTGATATGTGTCAGACACAAAAGTGAACAGAGTGTGAAGTAAGTGAGGTACAAAAAAATTAATATTTGAAATCGTGCACAAATCACGTAAAGAAAGCTAAAAAATGGTTTACGAGTCTGTAAGTGTAATGTGTCAGACAACATTGTGTAAAAGTGAACAGAGTGTGAGATACAAAAAAATGATTTTTTTTATATAATGGACAAATCACGTAAAGAGAGTTAAAAAATTGTTTAGTAGTCTCTCAGTGATTTGTTTCACACACAAAAGTGAACAGAGTGTGAAGCAAGTGAGGTACAAAAAAATTAATATATGAAATCGTGCACAAATCACGTAAAGAGAGCTAAAAAATGGTTTACGAGTATGTAGGTGTTATGTGTCAGACAACATTGTGTAAAAGTGAACAGAGTATGAGATACAAAAAAATGATTTTTTTATATAGTGGACAAATCACGTAAAGAGAGTTAAAAAATGGTTTAGTAGTCTCTCAGTGATATGTGTCACACACAAAAGTGAACAGAGTGTAAAGTAAGTGAGGTACAAAAAAAATAATATTTGAAATCGTGCACAAATCACGTAAAGAGAGCTAAAACATGGTTTACGAGTCTGTAAGTGTTATGTGTCAGACAACATTGTGTAAAAGTGAACAGAGTGTGAGATACAAAATAATGAATTTTTTATATAGTGGACAAGTCACGTGAAGAGAGTTAAAAGACGGTTTAGTAGTATCTCAGTAATATGTGTCACACACAAAAGTGAACAGATTGTGAAGTAAGTGAGGTACAAAAAAATTAATATTTGAAATCGTGCACAAATCACGTAAAGAGAGCTAAAAAATGGTTTACGAGTCTGTAAGTGTTATGTGTCAGACAACATTGTGTAAAAGTGAACAGAGTGTGAGATACAAAAAAATGATTTTTTTATATAGTGGACAAATCACGTAAAGAGAGTTAAAAAACAGTTTAGTTGTCTCTCAGTGATATATGTCAGACACAAAAGTGAACAGAGATATGTGTCATACACAAAAGTGAACAGAGTGTGAAATAAGTGAGATACAAAAAAATTAATATTTGAAATCGTGCACAAATCACGTAAAGAGAGCTAAAAAATGGTATACGAGTCTGTAAGTGTTATGTGTCAGACAACATTGTGTAAAAGTGAACAGAGTGTGAGATACAAAAAAATGAATTTTTAACATAGTGGACAAATCACGTAAAGAGAGTTAAAAAACGGTTTAGTAGTCTCTCAGTGATATGTGTCAGACACAAAAGTGAACAGAGTGTGAAGTAAGTGAGGTACAAAAAAATTAATATTTGAAATCGTGCACAAATCACGTAAAGAAAGCTAAAAAATGGTTTACGAGTCTGTAAGTGTAATGTGTCAGACAACATTGTGTAAAAGTGAACAGAGTGTGAGATACAAAAAAATGATTTTTTTTTATATAATGGACAAATCACGTAAAGAGAGTTAAAAAATTGTTTAGTAGTCTCTCAGTGATTTGTTTCACACACAAAAGTGAACAGTGTGAAGCAAGTGAGGTACAAAAAAATTAATATATGAAATCGTGCACAAATCACGTAAAGAGAGCTAAAAAATGGTTTACGAGTATGTAGGTGTTATGTGTCAGACAACATTGTGTAAAAGTGAACAGAGTATGAGATACAAAAAAATGATTTTTTTATATAGTGGACAAATCACGTAAAGAGAGTTAAAAAATGGTTTAGTAGTCTCTCAGTGATATGTGTCACACACAAAAGTGAACAGAGTGTAAAGTAAGTGAGGTACAAAAAAAATAATATTTGAAATCGTGCACAAATCACGTAAAGAGAGCTAAAACATGGTTTACGAGTCTGTAAGTGTTATGTGTCAGACAACATTGTGTAAAAGTGAACAGAGTGTGAGATACAAAATAATGAATTTTTTATATAGTGGACAAGTCACGTGAAGAGAGTTAAAAGACGGTTTAGTAGTATCTCAGTAATATGTGTCACACACAAAAGTGAACAGATTGTGAAGTAAGTGAGGTACAAAAAAATTAATATTTGAAATCGTGCACAAATCACGTAAAGAGAGCTAAAAAATGGTTTACGAGTCTGTAAGTGTTATGTGTCAGACAACATTGTGTAAAAGTGAACAGAGTGTGAGATACAAAAAAATGAATTTTTTATATAGTGGACAAATCACGTAAAGAGAGTTAAAAAACAGTTTAGTTGTCTCTCAGTGATATATGTCAGACACAAAAGTGAACAAAGATATGTGTCACACAAAAAAGTGAACAGAGTGTGAAGTAAGTGAGGTACAAAAAAATTAATATTTGAAATCGTGCACAAATCACGTAAAGAGAGCTAAAAAATGGTTTACGAGTCTGTAAGTGTTATGTGTCAGACAACATTTTGTAAAAGTGAACAGAGTGTGAGATACAAAAAAATGAATTTTTTATATAGTGGACAAATCACGTAAAGAGAGTTAAAAAACGGTTTAGTAGTCTCTCAGTGATATATGTCAGACACAAAAGTGAACAGAGATATGTGTCACACACAAAAGTGAACAGAGTGTGAAGTAAGTGAGGTACAAAAAAATTAATATTTGAAATCGTGCACAAATCACGTAAAGAGAGCTAAAAAATGGTATACGAGTCTGTAAGTGTTATGTGTCAGACAACATTGTGTAAAAGTGAACAGAGTGTGAGATACAAAAAAATGAATTTTTAATATAGTGGACAAATCACGTAAAGAGAGTTAAAAAACGGTTTAGTAGACTCTCAGTGATATATGTCAGACACAAAAGTGAACAGAGATATGTGTCACACACAAAAGCGAACAGAGTGTGAAATAAGTGAGATACAAAAAAATTAATATTTGAAATCGTGCACAAATCACGTAAAGAAAGCTAAAAAATGGTATACGAGTCTGTAAGTGTTATGTGTCAGACAACATTGTGTAAAAGTGAACAGAGTGTGAGATACAAAAAAATGAATTTTTAATATAGTGGACAAATCACGTAAAGAGAGTTAAAAAACGGTTTAGTAGTCTCTCAGTGATATGTGTCAGACACAAAAGTGAACAGAGTGTGAAGTAAGTGAGGTACAAAAAAATTAATATTTGAAATCGTGCACAAATCACGTAAAGAGAGTTAAAAAATTGTTTAGTAGTCTCTCAGTGATTTGTTTCACACACAAAAGTGAACAGAGTGTGAAGCAAGTGAGGTACAAAAAAATTAATCTTTGAAATCGTGCACAAATCACGTAAAGAGAGCTAAAAAATGGTTTACGAGTCTGTAGGTGTTATGTGTCAGACAACATTGTGTAAAAGTGAACAGAGTATGAGATACAAAAAAATGATTTTTTTATATAGTGGACAAATCACGTAAAGAGTGTTGAAAAATGGTTTAGTAGTCTCTCAGTGATATGTGTCAGACACAAAAGTGAACAGAGTGTGAAGTAAGTGAGGTACAAAAAAATTAATATTTGAAATCGTGCACAAATCATGTAAAGAGAGCTAAAACATGGTTTACGAGTCTGTAAGTGTTATGTGTCAGACAACATTGTGTAAAAGTGAACAGAGTGTGAGATACAAAATAAAGAATTTTTTATATAGTGGACAAATCACGTGAAGAGAGTTAAAAGACGGTTTAGTAGTATCTCAGTAATATGTGTCACACACAAAAGTGAACAGATTGTGAAGTAAGTGAGGTACAAAAAAATTAATATTTGAAATCGTGCACAACTCACGTAAAGAAAGCTAAAAAATGGTTTACGAGTCTGTAAGTGTTATGTGTCAGACAACATTGTGTAAAAGTGAACAGAGTGTGAGATACAAAAAAATGAATTTTTAATATAGTGGACAAATCACGTAAAGAGAGTTAAAAAACAATTTAGTAGACTCTCAGTGATATATGTCAGACACAAAAGTGAACAGAGATATGTGTCACACACAAAAGTGAACAGAGTGTGAAATAAGTGAGATACAAAAAAATTAAAATTTGAAATCGTGCACAAATCACGTAAAGAGAGCTAAAAAATGGTATACGAGTCTGTAAGTGTTATGTGTCAGACAACATTGTGTAAAAGTGAACAGAGTGTGAGATACAAAAAAATGAATTTTTTATATAGTGGACAAATCACGTAAAGAGAGTTAAAAAACGGTTTAGTAGTCTCTCAGTGATATATGTCAGACACAAAAGTGAACAGAGGTATGTGTCACACACAAAAGTGAACAGAGTGTGAAGTAAGTGAGCTACAAAAAAATTAATATTTGAAATCGTGCACAAATTAAGTAAAGAGAGCTAAAAAATGGTATACGAGTCTGTAAGTGTTATGTGTCAGACAACATTGTGTAAAAGTGAACAGAGTGTGGGATACAAAAAAATGATTTTTTTATATAGTGGACAAATCACGTAAAGAGAGTTAAAAAATGGTTTAGTAGTCTCTCAGTGATTTGTGTCACACACAAAAGTGGACAGAGTGTGAAGTAAGTGAGGTACAAAAAAATTAATATTTGAAATCGTGCACAAATCACGTAAAGAGAGCTAAAAAATGGTATACGAGTCTGTAAGTGTTATGTGTCAGACAACATTGTGTAAAAGTGAACAGAGTGTGAGATACAAAAAAATGAATTTTTTATATAGTGGACAAATCACGTAAAGAGAGTTAAAAAACAGTTTAGTTGTCTCTCAGTGATATTTGTCAGACACAAAAGTGAACAAAGATATGTGTCACACACAAAAGTGAACAGAGTGTGAAGTAAGTGAGGTACAAAAAAATTATTATTTGAAATCGTGCACAAATCACGTAAAGAGAGCTAAAACATGGTTTACGAGTCTGTAAGTGTTATGTGTCAGACAACATTGTGTAAAAGTGAACAGAGTGTGAGATACAAAATAAAGAATTTTTTATATAGTGGACAAATCACGTGAAGAGAGTTAAAAGACGGTTTAGTAGTATCTCAGTAATATGTGTCACACACAAAAGTGAACAGATTGTGAAGTAAGTGAGGTACAAAAAAATTAATATTTGAAATCGTGCACAAATCACGTAAAGAGAGCTAAAAAATGGTTTACGAGTCTGTAAGTGTTATGTGTCAGACAACATTGTGTAAAAGTGAACAGAGTGTGAGATACAAAAAAATGAATTTTTTATATAGTGGACAAATCACGTAAAGAGAGTTAAAAAACAGTTTAGTTGTCTCTCAGTGATATTTGTCAGACACAAAAGTGAACAAAGATATGTGTCACACACAAAAGTGAACAGAGTGTGAAGTAAGTGAGGTACAAAAAAATTATTATTTGAAATCGTGCACAAATCACGTAAAGAGAGCTAAAAAAAGGTTTACGAGTCTGTAAGTGTTATGTGTCAGACAACATTTTGTAAAAGTGAACAGAGTGTGATACAAAAAAATGATTTTTTTATATAGTGGACAAATCACGTAAAGAGAGTTAAAAAACGGTTTAGTAGTCTCTCAGTGATATATGACAGACACAAAAGTGAACAGAGATATGTGTCACACACAAAAGTGAACAGAGTGTGAAGTAAGTGAGGTACAAAAAAATTAATATTTGAAATCGTGCACAAATCACGTGAAGAGAGCTAAAAAATGGTTTACGAGTCTGTAAGTGTTATGTGTCAGACAACATTGTGTAAAAGTGAACAGAGTGTGAGATACAAAAAAATGAATTTTTTATATAGTGGACAAATCACGTAAAGAGAGTTAAAAAACGGTTTAGTAGACTCTCAGTGATATATGTCAGACACAAAAGTGAACAGAGATATGTGTCACACACAAAAGCGAACAGAGTGTGAAATAAGTGAGATACAAAAAAATTAATATTTGAAATCGTGCACAAATCACGTAAAGAAAGCTAAAAAATGGTATACGAGTCTGTAAGTGTTATGTGTCAGACAACATTGTCTAAAAGTGAACAGAGTGTGAGATACAAAAAAATGAATTTTTAATATAGTGGACAAATCACGTAAAGAAAGTTAAAAAACGGTTTAGTAGTCTCTCAGTGATATGTGTCAGACACAAAAGTGAACAGAGTGTGAAGTAAGTGAGGTACAAAAAAATTAATATTTGAAATCGTGCACAAATCACGTAAAGAAAGCTAAAAAATGGTTTACGAGTCTGTAAGTGTAATGTGTCAGACAACATTGTGTAAAAGTGAACAGAGTGTGAGATACAAAAAAATGATTTTTTTATATAATGGACAAATCACGTAAAGAGAGTTAAAAAATTGTTTAGTAGTCTCTCAGTGATATGTGTCAGACACAAAAGTGAACAGAGATATGAGTCACACACAAAAGTGAACAGAGTGTGAAGTAAGTGAGGTACAAAAAAATTAATATTTGAAATCGTGCACAAATCACGTAAAGAGAGCTAAAAAATGGTATACGAGTCTGTAAGTGTTATGTGTCAGACAACATTGTCTAAAAGTGAACAGAGTGTGAGATACAAAAAAATGATTTTTTTATATAGTGGACAAATCACGTGAAGAGAGTTAAAAAACGGTTTAGTAGTATCTCAGTAATATGTGTCACACACAAAAGTGAACAGATTGTGAAGTAAGTGAGGTACAAAAAAATTAATATTTGAAATCGTGCACAAATCACGTAAAGAGAGCTAAAAAATGGTTTACGAGTCTGTAAGTGTTATGTGTCAGACAACATTGTGTAAAAGTGAACAGAGTGTGAGATACAAAAAAATAATTTTTTTATATAGTGGACAAATCACGTAAAGAGAGTTAAAAAACGGTTTAGTAGTCTCTCAGTGATATGAGTCAGACACAAAAGTGAACAGAGTGTGAAGTAAGTGAGGTACAAAAAAAATAATATTTGAAATCGTGCACAAATCACCTAAAGAGAGCTAAAAATTGGTTTACGAGTCTGTAAGCGTTATGTGTCAGACAACATTGTGTAAAAGTGAACAGAGTGTGAGATACAAAAAAATGATTTTTTTATATAGTGGACAAATCACGTAAAGAGAGTTAAAAAACGGTTTAGTAGACTCTCAGTGATATATGTCAGACACAAAAGTGAACAGAGATATGTGTCACACACAAAAGTGAACAGAGTGTGAAATAAGTGAGATACAAAAAAATTAATATTTGAAATCGTGCACAAATCACGTAAAGAGAGCTAAAAAATGGTATACGAGTCTGTAAGTGTTATGTGTCAGACAACATTGTGTAAAAGTGAACAGAGTGTGAGATACAAAAAAATGAATTTTTTATATAGTGGACAAATCACGTAAAGAGAGTTAAAAAACGGTTTAGTAGTCTCTCAGTGATATGTGTCAGACACAAAAGTGAACAGAGTGTGAAGTAAGTGAGGTACAAAAAAATTAATATTTGAAATCGTGCACAAATCACGTAAAGAAAGCTAAAAAATGGTTTACGAGTCTGTAAGTGTAATGTGTCAGACAACATTGTGTAAAAGTGAACAGAGTGTGAGATACAAAAAAATGATTTTTTTTATATAATGGACAAATCACGTAAAGAGAGTTAAAAAATTGTTTAGTAGTCTCTCAGTGATTTGTTTCACACACAAAAGTGAACAGAGTGTGAAGCAAGTGAGGTACAAAAAAATTAATATATGAAATCGTGCACAAATCACGTAAAGAGAGCTAAAAAATGGTTTACGAGTATGTAGGTGTTATGTGTCAGACAACATTGTGTAAAAGTGAACAGAGTATGAGATACAAAAAAATGATTTTTTTATATAGTGGACAAATCACGTAAAGAGAGTTAAAAAATGGTTTAGTAGTCTCTCAGTGATATGTGTCACACACAAAAGTGAACAGAGTGTAAAGTAAGTGAGGTACAAAAAAAATAATATTTGAAATCGTGCACAAATCACGTAAAGAGAGCTAAAACATGGTTTACGAGTCTGTAAGTGTTATGTGTCAGACAACATTGTGTAAAAGTGAACAGAGTGTGAGATACAAAATAATGAATTTTTTATATAGTGGACAAGTCACGTGAAGAGAGTTAAAAGACGGTTTAGTAGTATCTCAGTAATATGTGTCACACACAAAAGTGAACAGATTGTGAAGTAAGTGAGGTACAAAAAAATTAATATTTGAAATCGTGCACAAATCACGTAAAGAGAGCTAAAAAATGGTTTACGAGTCTGTAAGTGTTATGTGTCAGACAACATTGTGTAAAAGTGAACAGAGTGTGAGATACAAAAAAATGATTTTTTTATATAGTGGACAAATCACGTAAAGAGAGTTAAAAAACAGTTTAGTTGTCTCTCAGTGATATATGTCAGACACAAAAGTGAACAGAGATATGTGTCATACACAAAAGTGAACAGAGTGTGAAATAAGTGAGATACAAAAAAATTAATATTTGAAATCGTGCACAAATCACGTAAAGAGAGCTAAAAAATGGTATACGAGTCTGTAAGTGTTATGTGTCAGACAACATTGTGTAAAAGTGAACAGAGTGTGAGATACAAAAAAATGAATTTTTAACATAGTGGACAAATCACGTAAAGAGAGTTAAAAAACGGTTTAGTAGTCTCTCAGTGATATGTGTCAGACACAAAAGTGAACAGAGTGTGAAGTAAGTGAGGTACAAAAAAATTAATATTTGAAATCGTGCACAAATCACGTAAAGAAAGCTAAAAAATGGTTTACGAGTCTGTAAGTGTAATGTGTCAGACAACATTGTGTAAAAGTGAACAGAGTGTGAGATACAAAAAAATGATTTTTTTTTATATAATGGACAAATCACGTAAAGAGAGTTAAAAAATTGTTTAGTAGTCTCTCAGTGATTTGTTTCACACACAAAAGTGAACAGTGTGAAGCAAGTGAGGTACAAAAAAATTAATATATGAAATCGTGCACAAATCACGTAAAGAGAGCTAAAAAATGGTTTACGAGTATGTAGGTGTTATGTGTCAGACAACATTGTGTAAAAGTGAACAGAGTATGAGATACAAAAAAATGATTTTTTTATATAGTGGACAAATCACGTAAAGAGAGTTAAAAAATGGTTTAGTAGTCTCTCAGTGATATGTGTCACACACAAAAGTGAACAGAGTGTAAAGTAAGTGAGGTACAAAAAAAATAATATTTGAAATCGTGCACAAATCACGTAAAGAGAGCTAAAACATGGTTTACGAGTCTGTAAGTGTTATGTGTCAGACAACATTGTGTAAAAGTGAACAGAGTGTGAGATACAAAATAATGAATTTTTTATATAGTGGACAAGTCACGTGAAGAGAGTTAAAAGACGGTTTAGTAGTATCTCAGTAATATGTGTCACACACAAAAGTGAACAGATTGTGAAGTAAGTGAGGTACAAAAAAATTAATATTTGAAATCGTGCACAAATCACGTAAAGAGAGCTAAAAAATGGTTTACGAGTCTGTAAGTGTTATGTGTCAGACAACATTGTGTAAAAGTGAACAGAGTGTGAGATACAAAAAAATGAATTTTTTATATAGTGGACAAATCACGTAAAGAGAGTTAAAAAACAGTTTAGTTGTCTCTCAGTGATATATGTCAGACACAAAAGTGAACAAAGATATGTGTCACACAAAAAAGTGAACAGAGTGTGAAGTAAGTGAGGTACAAAAAAATTAATATTTGAAATCGTGCACAAATCACGTAAAGAGAGCTAAAAAATGGTTTACGAGTCTGTAAGTGTTATGTGTCAGACAACATTTTGTAAAAGTGAACAGAGTGTGAGATACAAAAAAATGAATTTTTTATATAGTGGACAAATCACGTAAAGAGAGTTAAAAAACGGTTTAGTAGTCTCTCAGTGATATATGTCAGACACAAAAGTGAACAGAGATATGTGTCACACACAAAAGTGAACAGAGTGTGAAGTAAGTGAGGTACAAAAAAATTAATATTTGAAATCGTGCACAAATCACGTAAAGAGAGCTAAAAAATGGTATACGAGTCTGTAAGTGTTATGTGTCAGACAACATTGTGTAAAAGTGAACAGAGTGTGAGATACAAAAAAATGAATTTTTAATATAGTGGACAAATCACGTAAAGAGAGTTAAAAAACGGTTTAGTAGACTCTCAGTGATATATGTCAGACACAAAAGTGAACAGAGATATGTGTCACACACAAAAGCGAACAGAGTGTGAAATAAGTGAGATACAAAAAAATTAATATTTGAAATCGTGCACAAATCACGTAAAGAAAGCTAAAAAATGGTATACGAGTCTGTAAGTGTTATGTGTCAGACAACATTGTGTAAAAGTGAACAGAGTGTGAGATACAAAAAAATGAATTTTTAATATAGTGGACAAATCACGTAAAGAGAGTTAAAAAACGGTTTAGTAGTCTCTCAGTGATATGTGTCAGACACAAAAGTGAACAGAGTGTGAAGTAAGTGAGGTACAAAAAAATTAATATTTGAAATCGTGCACAAATCACGTAAAGAGAGTTAAAAAATTGTTTAGTAGTCTCTCAGTGATTTGTTTCACACACAAAAGTGAACAGAGTGTGAAGCAAGTGAGGTACAAAAAAATTAATCTTTGAAATCGTGCACAAATCACGTAAAGAGAGCTAAAAAATGGTTTACGAGTCTGTAGGTGTTATGTGTCAGACAACATTGTGTAAAAGTGAACAGAGTATGAGATACAAAAAAATGATTTTTTTATATAGTGGACAAATCACGTAAAGAGTGTTGAAAAATGGTTTAGTAGTCTCTCAGTGATATGTGTCAGACACAAAAGTGAACAGAGTGTGAAGTAAGTGAGGTACAAAAAAATTAATATTTGAAATCGTGCACAAATCATGTAAAGAGAGCTAAAACATGGTTTACGAGTCTGTAAGTGTTATGTGTCAGACAACATTGTGTAAAAGTGAACAGAGTGTGAGATACAAAATAAAGAATTTTTTATATAGTGGACAAATCACGTGAAGAGAGTTAAAAGACGGTTTAGTAGTATCTCAGTAATATGTGTCACACACAAAAGTGAACAGATTGTGAAGTAAGTGAGGTACAAAAAAATTAATATTTGAAATCGTGCACAACTCACGTAAAGAAAGCTAAAAAATGGTTTACGAGTCTGTAAGTGTTATGTGTCAGACAACATTGTGTAAAAGTGAACAGAGTGTGAGATACAAAAAAATGAATTTTTAATATAGTGGACAAATCACGTAAAGAGAGTTAAAAAACAATTTAGTAGACTCTCAGTGATATATGTCAGACACAAAAGTGAACAGAGATATGTGTCACACACAAAAGTGAACAGAGTGTGAAATAAGTGAGATACAAAAAAATTAAAATTTGAAATCGTGCACAAATCACGTAAAGAGAGCTAAAAAATGGTATACGAGTCTGTAAGTGTTATGTGTCAGACAACATTGTGTAAAAGTGAACAGAGTGTGAGATACAAAAAAATGAATTTTTTATATAGTGGACAAATCACGTAAAGAGAGTTAAAAAACGGTTTAGTAGTCTCTCAGTGATATATGTCAGACACAAAAGTGAACAGAGGTATGTGTCACACACAAAAGTGAACAGAGTGTGAAGTAAGTGAGCTACAAAAAAATTAATATTTGAAATCGTGCACAAATTAAGTAAAGAGAGCTAAAAAATGGTATACGAGTCTGTAAGTGTTATGTGTCAGACAACATTGTGTAAAAGTGAACAGAGTGTGGGATACAAAAAAATGATTTTTTTATATAGTGGACAAATCACGTAAAGAGAGTTAAAAAATGGTTTAGTAGTCTCTCAGTGATTTGTGTCACACACAAAAGTGGACAGAGTGTGAAGTAAGTGAGGTACAAAAAAATTAATATTTGAAATCGTGCACAAATCACGTAAAGAGAGCTAAAAAATGGTATACGAGTCTGTAAGTGTTATGTGTCAGACAACATTGTGTAAAAGTGAACAGAGTGTGAGATACAAAAAAATGAATTTTTTATATAGTGGACAAATCACGTAAAGAGAGTTAAAAAACAGTTTAGTTGTCTCTCAGTGATATTTGTCAGACACAAAAGTGAACAAAGATATGTGTCACACACAAAAGTGAACAGAGTGTGAAGTAAGTGAGGTACAAAAAAATTATTATTTGAAATCGTGCACAAATCACGTAAAGAGAGCTAAAACATGGTTTACGAGTCTGTAAGTGTTATGTGTCAGACAACATTGTGTAAAAGTGAACAGAGTGTGAGATACAAAATAAAGAATTTTTTATATAGTGGACAAATCACGTGAAGAGAGTTAAAAGACGGTTTAGTAGTATCTCAGTAATATGTGTCACACACAAAAGTGAACAGATTGTGAAGTAAGTGAGGTACAAAAAAATTAATATTTGAAATCGTGCACAAATCACGTAAAGAGAGCTAAAAAATGGTTTACGAGTCTGTAAGTGTTATGTGTCAGACAACATTGTGTAAAAGTGAACAGAGTGTGAGATACAAAAAAATGAATTTTTTATATAGTGGACAAATCACGTAAAGAGAGTTAAAAAACAGTTTAGTTGTCTCTCAGTGATATTTGTCAGACACAAAAGTGAACAAAGATATGTGTCACACACAAAAGTGAACAGAGTGTGAAGTAAGTGAGGTACAAAAAAATTATTATTTGAAATCGTGCACAAATCACGTAAAGAGAGCTAAAAAAAGGTTTACGAGTCTGTAAGTGTTATGTGTCAGACAACATTTTGTAAAAGTGAACAGAGTGTGATACAAAAAAATGATTTTTTTATATAGTGGACAAATCACGTAAAGAGAGTTAAAAAACGGTTTAGTAGTCTCTCAGTGATATATGACAGACACAAAAGTGAACAGAGATATGTGTCACACACAAAAGTGAACAGAGTGTGAAGTAAGTGAGGTACAAAAAAATTAATATTTGAAATCGTGCACAAATCACGTGAAGAGAGCTAAAAAATGGTTTACGAGTCTGTAAGTGTTATGTGTCAGACAACATTGTGTAAAAGTGAACAGAGTGTGAGATACAAAAAAATGAATTTTTTATATAGTGGACAAATCACGTAAAGAGAGTTAAAAAACGGTTTAGTAGACTCTCAGTGATATATGTCAGACACAAAAGTGAACAGAGATATGTGTCACACACAAAAGCGAACAGAGTGTGAAATAAGTGAGATACAAAAAAATTAATATTTGAAATCGTGCACAAATCACGTAAAGAAAGCTAAAAAATGGTATACGAGTCTGTAAGTGTTATGTGTCAGACAACATTGTCTAAAAGTGAACAGAGTGTGAGATACAAAAAAATGAATTTTTAATATAGTGGACAAATCACGTAAAGAAAGTTAAAAAACGGTTTAGTAGTCTCTCAGTGATATGTGTCAGACACAAAAGTGAACAGAGTGTGAAGTAAGTGAGGTACAAAAAAATTAATATTTGAAATCGTGCACAAATCACGTAAAGAAAGCTAAAAAATGGTTTACGAGTCTGTAAGTGTAATGTGTCAGACAACATTGTGTAAAAGTGAACAGAGTGTGAGATACAAAAAAATGATTTTTTTATATAATGGACAAATCACGTAAAGAGAGTTAAAAAATTGTTTAGTAGTCTCTCAGTGATATGTGTCAGACACAAAAGTGAACAGAGATATGAGTCACACACAAAAGTGAACAGAGTGTGAAGTAAGTGAGGTACAAAAAAATTAATATTTGAAATCGTGCACAAATCACGTAAAGAGAGCTAAAAAATGGTATACGAGTCTGTAAGTGTTATGTGTCAGACAACATTGTCTAAAAGTGAACAGAGTGTGAGATACAAAAAAATGATTTTTTTATATAGTGGACAAATCACGTGAAGAGAGTTAAAAAACGGTTTAGTAGTATCTCAGTAATATGTGTCACACACAAAAGTGAACAGATTGTGAAGTAAGTGAGGTACAAAAAAATTAATATTTGAAATCGTGCACAAATCACGTAAAGAGAGCTAAAAAATGGTTTACGAGTCTGTAAGTGTTATGTGTCAGACAACATTGTGTAAAAGTGAACAGAGTGTGAGATACAAAAAAATAATTTTTTTATATAGTGGACAAATCACGTAAAGAGAGTTAAAAAACGGTTTAGTAGTCTCTCAGTGATATGAGTCAGACACAAAAGTGAACAGAGTGTGAAGTAAGTGAGGTACAAAAAAAATAATATTTGAAATCGTGCACAAATCACCTAAAGAGAGCTAAAAATTGGTTTACGAGTCTGTAAGCGTTATGTGTCAGACAACATTGTGTAAAAGTGAACAGAGTGTGAGATACAAAAAAATGATTTTTTTATATAGTGGACAAATCACGTAAAGAGAGTTAAAAAACGGTTTAGTAGACTCTCAGTGATATATGTCAGACACAAAAGTGAACAGAGATATGTGTCACACACAAAAGTGAACAGAGTGTGAAATAAGTGAGATACAAAAAAATTAATATTTGAAATCGTGCACAAATCACGTAAAGAGAGCTAAAAAATGGTATACGAGTCTGTAAGTGTTATGTGTCAGACAACATTGTGTAAAAGTGAACAGAGTGTGAGATACAAAAAAATGAATTTTTAATATAGTGGACAAATCACGTAAAGAGAGTTAAAAAACGGTTTAGTAGTCTCTCAGTGATATGTGTCAGACACAAAAGTGAACAGAGTGTGAAGTAAGTGAGGTACAAAAAAATTAATATTTGAAATCGTGCACAAATCACGTAAAGAAAGCTAAAAAATGGTTTACGAGTCTGTAAGTGTAATGTGTCAGACAACATTGTGTAAAAGTGAACAGAGTGTGAGATACAAAAAAATGATTTTTTTATATAATGGACAAATCACGTAAAGAGAGTTAAAAAATTGTTTAGTAGTCTCTCAGTGATTTGTTTCACACACAAAAGTGAACAGAGTGTGAAGCAAGTGAGGTACAAAAAAATTAATCTTTGAAATCGTGCACAAATCACGTAAAGAGAGCTAAAAAATGGTTTACGAGTCTGTAGGTGTTATGTGTCAGACAACATTGTGTAAAAGTGAACAGAGTATGAGATACAAAAAAATGATTTTTTTATATAGTGGACAAATCACGTAAAGAGAGTTAAAAAATGGTTTAGTAGTCTCTCAGTGATATGTGTCAGACACAAAAGTGAACAGAGTGTGAAGTAAGTGAGGTACAAAAAAATTAATATTTGAAATCGTGCACAAATCACGTAAAGAGAGCTAAAACATGGTTTACGAGTCTGTAAGTGTTATGTGTCAGACAACATTGTGTAAAAGTGAACAGAGTGTGAGATACAAAATAAAGAATTTTTTATATAGTGGACAAATCACGTGAAGAGAGTTAAAAGACGGTTTAGTAGTATCTCAGTAATATGTGTCACACACAAAAGTGAACAGATTGTGAAGTAAGTGAGGTACAAAAAAATTAATATTTGAAATCGTGCACAAATCACGTAAAGAGAGCTAAAAAATGGTTTACGAGTCTGTAAGTGTTATGTGTCAGACAACATTGTGTAAAAGTGAACAGAGTGTGAGATACAAAAAAATGAATTTTTTATATAGTGGACAAATCACGTAAAGAGAGTTAAAAAACAGTTTAGTTGTCTCTCAGTGATATTTGTCAGACACAAAAGTGAACAAAGATATGTGTCACACACAAAAGTGAACAGAGTGTGAAGTAAGTGAGGTACAAAAAAATTATTATTTGAAATCGTGCACAAATCACGTAAAGAGAGCTAAAAAAAGGTTTACGAGTCTGTAAGTGTTATGTGTCAGACAACATTTTGTAAAAGTGAACAGAGTGTGATACAAAAAAATGATTTTTTTATATAGTGGACAAATCACGTAAAGAGAGTTAAAAAACGGTTTAGTAGTCTCTCAGTGATATATGACAGACACAAAAGTGAACAGAGATATGTGTCACACACAAAAGTGAACAGAGTGTGAAGTAAGTGAGGTACAAAAAAATTAATATTTGAAATCGTGCACAAATCACGTGAAGAGAGCTAAAAAATGGTTTACGAGTCTGTAAGTGTTATGTGTCAGACAACATTGTGTAAAAGTGAACAGAGTGTGAGATACAAAAAAATGAATTTTTTATATAGTGGACAAATCACGTAAAGAGAGTTAAAAAACGGTTTAGTAGTCTCTCAGTGATATATGTCAGACACAAAAGTGAACAGAGATATGAGTCACACACAAAAGTGAACAGAGTGTGAAGTAAGTGAGGTACAAAAAAATTAATATTTGAAATCGTGCATAAATCACGTAAAGAGAGCTAAAAAATGGTTTACGAGTCTGTAAGTGTTATGTGTCAGACAACATTGTGTAAAAGTGAACAGAGTGTGAGATACAAAAAAATGAATTTTTTATATAGTGGACAAATCACGTAAAGAGAGTTAAAAAACAGTTTAGTTGTCTCTCAGTGATATTTGTCAGACACAAAAGTGAACAAAGATATGTGTCACACACAAAAGTGAACAGAGTGTGAAGTAAGTGAGGTACAAAAAAATTATTATTTGAAATCGTGCACAAATCACGTAAAGAGAGCTAAAAAAAGGTATACGAGTCTGTAAGTGTTATGTGTCAGACAACATTTTGTAAAAGTGAACAGAGTGTGATACAAAAAAATGATTTTTTTATATAGTGGACAAATCACGTAAAGAGAGTTAAAAAACGGTTTAGTAGTCTCTCAGTGATATATGACAGAAACAAAAGTGAACAGAGATATGTGTCACACACAAAAGTGAACAGATTGTGAAGTAAGTGAGGTACAAAAAAATTAATATTTGAAATCGTGCACAAATCACGTAAAGAGAGCTAAAAAATGGTTTACGAGTCTGTAAGTGTTATGTGTCAGACAACATTGTGTAAAAGTGAACAGAGTGTGAGATACAAAAAAATGAATTTTTTATATAGTGGACAAATCACGTAAAGAGAGTTAAAAAACGGTTTAGTAGTCTCTCAGTGATATATGTCAGACACAAAAGTGAACAGAGATATGAGTCACACACAAAAGTGAACAGAGTGTGAAGTAAGTGAGGTACAAAAAAATTAATATTTGAAATCGTGCACAAATCACGTAAAGAGAGCTAAAAAATGGTATACGAGTCTGTAAGTGTTATGTGTCAGACAACATTGTGTAAAAGTGAACAGAGAGTGAGATACAAAAAAATGATTTTTTTATATAGTGGACAAATCACGTAAAGAGAGTTAAAAAATGGTTTAGTAGTCTCTCAGTGATATGTGTCACACACAAAAGTGGACAGAGTGTGAAGTAAGTGAGGTACAAAAAAATTAATATTTGAAATCGTGCACAAGTCACGCAAAGAGAGCTAAAAATGGTTTACGAGTCTCTTAGTGTTATGTGTCAGACAACATTGTGTAAAAGTGAACAGAGTGTGAGATACAAAAAAATGATTTTTTCATATAGTGGACAAATCACGTGAAGAGAGTTAAAAAACGGTTTAGTAGTATCTCAGTAATATGTGTCACACACAAAAGTGAACAGATTGTGAAGTAAGTGAGGTACAAAAAAATTAATATTTGAAATCGTGCTCAAATCACGTAAAGAGAGCTAAAAAATGGTTTACGAGTCTGTAAGTGTTATGTGTCAGACAACATTGTGTAAAAGTGAACAGAGTGTGAGATACAAAAAAATGAATTTTTTATATAGTGGACAAATCACGTAAAGAGAGTTAAAAAACAGTTTAGTTGTCTCTCAGTGATATATGTCAGACACAAAAGTGATCAGAGATATGTGTCACACACAAAAGTGAACAGAGTGTGAAGCAAGTGAGGTACAAAAAAATTAATCTTTGAAATCGTGCACGAATCACGTAAAGAGAGCTAAAAAATGGTTTACGAGTCTGTAGGTGTTATGTGTCAGACAACATTGTGTAAAAGTGAACAGAGTATGAGATACAAAAAAATGATTTTTTTATATAGTGGACAAATCACGTAAAGAGTGTTGAAAAATGGTTTAGTAGTCTCTCAGTGATATGTGTCAGACACAAAAGTGAACAGAGTGTGAAGTAAGTGAGGTACAAAAAAATTAATATTTGAAATCGTGCACAAATCATGTAAAGAGAGCTAAAACATGGTTTACGAGTCTGTAAGTGTTATGTGTCAGACAACATTGTGTAAAAGTGAACAGAGTGTGAGATACAAAATAAAGAATTTTTTATATAGTGGACAAATCACGTGAAGAGAGTTAAAAGACGGTTTAGTAGTATCTCAGTAATATGTGTCACACACAAAAGTGAACAGATTGTGAAGTAAGTGAGGTACAAAAAAATTAATATTTGAAATCGTGAACAAATCACGTAAAGAGAGCTAAAAAATGGTTTACGAGTCTGTAAGTGTTATGTGTCAGACAACATTGTGTAAAAGTGAACAGAGTGTGAGATACAAAAAAATGAATTTTTTATATAGTGGACAAATCACGTAAAGAGAGTTAAAAAACAGTTTAGTTGTCTCTCAGTGATATTTGTCAGACACAAAAGTGAACAAAGATACGTCACACACAAAAGTGAACAGAGTGTGAAGTACAAACACTCACAAAAGTGAACAAAGATATGTGTCACACAAAAAAGTGAACAGAGTGTGAAGTAAGTGAGGTACAAAAAAATTAATATTTGAAATCGTGCACAAATCACGTAAAGAGAGCTAAAAAATGGTTTACGAGTCTGTAAGTGTTATGTGTCAGACAACATTTTGTAAAAGTGAACAGAGTGTGAGATACAAAAAAATGAATTTTTTATATTGTGGACAAATCACGTAAAGAGAGTTAAAAAACGGTTTAGTATTCTCTCAGTGATATATGTCAGACACAAAAGTGAACAGAGATATGTGTCACACACAAAAGTGAACAGAGTGTGAAGTAAGTGAGGTACAAAAAAATTAATATTTGAAATCGTGCACAAATCACATAAAGAGAGCTAAAAAATGGTATACGAGTCTGTAAGTGTTATGTGTCAGACAACATTGTGTAAAAGTGAACAGAGTGTGAGATACAAAAAAATGAATTTTTAATATAGTGGACAAATCACGTAAAGAGAGTTAAAAAACGGTTTAGTAGACTCTCAGTGATATATGTCAGACATAAAAGTGAACAGAGATATGTGTCACACACAAAAGCGAACAGAGTGTGAAATAAGTGAGATACAAAAAAATTAATATTTGAAATCGTGCACAAATCACGTAAAGAAAGCTAAAAAATGGTATACGAGTCTGTAAGCGTTATGTGTCAGACAACATTGTCTAAAAGTGAACAGAGTGTGAGATACAAAAAAATGAATTTTTAATATAGTGGACAAATCACGTAAAGAGAGTTAAAAAACGGTTTAGTAGTCTCTCAGTGATATGTGTCAGACACAAAAGTGAACAGAGTGTGAAGTAAGTGAGGTACAAAAAAATTAATATTTGAAATCGTGCACAAATCACGTAAAGAAAGCTAAAAAATGGTTTACGAGTCTGTAAGTGTAATGTGTCAGACAACATTGTGTAAAAGTGAACAGAGTGTGAGATACAAAAAAATGATTTTTTTATATAATGGACAAATCACGTAAAGAGAGTTAAAAAATTGTTTAGTAGTCTCTCAGTGATTTGTTTCACACACAAAAGTGAACAGAGTGTGAAGCAAGTGAGGTACAAAAAAATTAATCTTTGAAATCGTGCACGAATCACGTAAAGAGAGCTAAAAAATGGTTTACGAGTCTGTAGGTGTTATGTGTCAGACAACATTGTGTAAAAGTGAACAGAGTATGAGATACAAAAAAATGATTTTTTTATATAGTGGACAAATCACGTAAAGAGTGTTGAAAAATGGTTTAGTAGTCTCTCAGTGATATGTGTCAGACACAAAAGTGAACAGAGTGTGAAGTAAGTGAGGTACAAAAAAATTAATATTTGAAATCGTGCACAAATCATGTAAAGAGAGCTAAAACATGGTTTACGAGTCTGTAAGTGTTATGTGTCAGACAACATTGTGTAAAAGTGAACAGAGTGTGAGATACAAAATAAAGAATTTTTTATATAGTGGACAAATCACGTGAAGAGAGTTAAAAGACGGTTTAGTAGTATCTCAGTAATATGTGTCACACACAAAAGTGAACAGATTGTGAAGTAAGTGAGGTACAAAAAAATTAATATTTGAAATCGTGCACAAATCACGTAAAGAGAGCTAAAAAATGGTTTACGAGTCTGTAAGTGTTATGTGTCAGACAACATTGTGTAAAAGTGAACAGAGTGTGAGATACAAAAAAATGAATTTTTTATATAGTGGACAAATCACGTAAAGAGAGTTAAAAAACAGTTTAGTTGTCTCTCAGTGATATTTGTCAGACACAAAAGTGAACAAAGATATGTCACACACAAAAGTGAACAGAGTGTGAAGTAAGTGAGGTACAAAAAAATTAATATTTGAAATCGTGCACAAATCACGTAAAGAGAGCTAAAAAAAGGTTTACGAGTCTGTAAGTGTTATGTGTCAGACAACATTTTGTAAAAGTGAACAGAGTGTGATACAAAAAAATGATTTTTTTATATAGTGGACAAATCACGTAAAGAGAGTTAAAAAACGGTTTAGTAGTCTCTCAGTGATAAATGTCAGACACAAAAGTGAACAGAGATATGTGTCACACACAAAAGTGAACAGAGTGTGAAGTAAGTGAGGTACAAAAAAATTAATATTTGAAATCGTGCACAAATCACGTAAAGAGAGCTAAAAAATGGTTTACGAGTCTGTAAGTGTTATGTGTCAGACAACATTGTGTAAAAGTGAACAGAGTGTGAGATACAAAAAAATGATTTTTTTATATAGTGGACAAATCACGTAAAGAGAGTTAAAAAACGGTTTAGTAGTCTCTCAGTGATATATGTCAGACACAAAAGTGAACAGAGATATGAGTCACACACAAAAGTGAACAGAGTGTGAAGTAAGTGAGGTACAAAAAAATTAATATTTGAAATCGTGCACAAATCACGTAAAGAGAGCTAAAAAATGGTATAGGAGTCTGTAAGTGTTATGTGTCAGACAACATTGTGTAAAAGTGAACAGAGAGTGAGATACAAAAAAATGATTTTTTTATATAGTGGACAAATCACGTAAAGAGAGTTAAAAAATGGTTTAGTAGTCTCTCAGTGATATGTGTCACACACAAAAGTGGACAGAGTGTGAAGTAAGTGAGGTACAAAAAAATTAATATTTGAAATCGTGCACAAGTCACGCAAAGAGAGCTAAAAATGGTTTACGAGTCTGTAAGTGTTATGTGTCAGACAACATTGTGTAAAAGTGAACAGAGTGTGAGATACAAAAAAATGATTTTTTTATATAGTAGACAAATCACGTGAAGAGAGTTAAAAAACGGTTTAGTAGTATCTCAGTAATATGTGTCACACACAAAAGTGAACAGATTGTGAAGTAAGTGAGGTACAAAAAAATTAATATTTGAAATCGTGCACAAATCACGTAAAGAGAGCTAAAAAATGGTTTACGAGTCTGTAAGTGTTATGTGTCAGACAACATTGTGTAAAAGTGAACAGAGTGTGAGATACAAAAAAATAATTTTTTTATATAGTGGACAAATCACGTAAAGAGAGTTAAAAAACGGTTTAGTAGTCTCTCAGTGATATGAGTCAGACACAAAAGTGAACAGAGTGTGAAGTAAGTGAGGTACAAAAAAATTAATATTTGAAATCGTGCACAAATCACCTAAAGAGAGCTAAAAATTGGTTTACGAGTCTGTAAGCGTTATGTGTCAGACAACATTGTGTAAAAGTGAACAGAGTGTGAGATACAAAAAAATGATTTTTTTATATAGTGGACAAATCACGTAAAGAGAGTTAAAAAACGGTTTAGTAGACTCTCAGTGATATATGTCAGACACAAAAGTGAACAGAGATATGTGTCACACACAAAAGTGAACAGAGTGTGAAATAAGTGAGATACAAAAAAATTAATATTTGAAATCGTGCACAAATCACGTAAAGAGAGCTAAAAAATGGTATACGAGTCTGTAAGTGTTATGTGTCAGACAACATTGTGTAAAAGTGAACAGAGTGTGAGATACAAAAAAATGAATTTTTAATATAGTGGACAAATCACGTAAAGAGAGTTAAAAAACGGTTTAGTAGTCTCTCAGTGATATGTGTCAGACACAAAAGTGAACAGAGTGTGAAGTAAGTGAGGTACAAAAAAATTAATATTTGAAATCGTGCACAAATCACGTAAAGAAAGCTAAAAAATGGTTTACGAGTCTGTAAGTGTAATGTGTCAGACAACATTGTGTAAAAGTGAACAGAGTGTGAGATACAAAAAAATGATTTTTTTATATAATGGACAAATCACGTAAAGAGAGTTAAAAAATTGTTTAGTAGTCTCTCAGTGATTTGTTTCACACACAAAAGTGAACAGAGTGTGAAGCAAGTGAGGTACAAAAAAATTAATCTTTGAAATCGTGCACAAATCACGTAAAGAGAGCTAAAAAATGGTTTACGAGTCTGTAGGTGTTATGTGTCAGACAACATTGTGTAAAAGTGAACAGAGTATGAGATACAAAAAAATGATTTTTTTATATAGTGGACAAATCACGTAAAGAGAGTTAAAAAATGGTTTAGTAGTCTCTCAGTGATATGTGTCAGACACAAAAGTGAACAGAGTGTGAAGTAAGTGAGGTACAAAAAAATTAATATTTGAAATCGTGCACAAATCACGTAAAGAGAGCTAAAACATGGTTTACGAGTCTGTAAGTGTTATGTGTCAGACAACATTGTGTAAAAGTGAACAGAGTGTGAGATACAAAATAAAGAATTTTTTATATAGTGGACAAATCACGTGAAGAGAGTTAAAAGACGGTTTAGTAGTATCTCAGTAATATGTGTCACACACAAAAGTGAACAGATTGTGAAGTAAGTGAGGTACAAAAAAATTAATATTTGAAATCGTGCACAAATCACGTAAAGAGAGCTAAAAAATGGTTTACGAGTCTGTAAGTGTTATGTGTCAGACAACATTGTGTAAAAGTGAACAGAGTGTGAGATACAAAAAAATGAATTTTTTATATAGTGGACAAATCACGTAAAGAGAGTTAAAAAACAGTTTAGTTGTCTCTCAGTGATATTTGTCAGACACAAAAGTGAACAAAGATATGTGTCACACACAAAAGTGAACAGAGTGTGAAGTAAGTGAGGTACAAAAAAATTATTATTTGAAATCGTGCACAAATCACGTAAAGAGAGCTAAAAAAAGGTTTACGAGTCTGTAAGTGTTATGTGTCAGACAACATTTTGTAAAAGTGAACAGAGTGTGATACAAAAAAATGATTTTTTTATATAGTGGACAAATCACGTAAAGAGAGTTAAAAAACGGTTTAGTAGTCTCTCAGTGATATATGACAGACACAAAAGTGAACAGAGATATGTGTCACACACAAAAGTGAACAGAGTGTGAAGTAAGTGAGGTACAAAAAAATTAATATTTGAAATCGTGCACAAATTACGTGAAGAGAGCTAAAAAATGGTTTACGAGTCTGTAAGTGTTATGTGTCAGACAACATTGTGTAAAAGTGAACAGAGTGTGAGATACAAAAAAATGAATTTTTTATATAGTGGACAAATCACGTAAAGAGAGTTAAAAAACGGTTTAGTAGTCTCTCAGTGATATATGTCAGACACAAAAGTGAACAGAGATATGAGTCACACACAAAAGTGAACAGAGTGTGAAGTAAGTGAGGTACAAAAAAATTAATATTTGAAATCGTGCACAAATCACGTAAAGAGAGCTAAAAAATGGTTTACGAGTCTGTAAGTGTTATGTGTCAGACAACATTGTGTAAAAGTGAACAGAGTGTGAGATACAAAAAAATGAATTTTTTATATAGTGGACAAATCACGTAAAGAGAGTTAAAAAATGGTTTAGTAGTCTCTCAGTGAAATGTGTCACACACAAAAGTGGACAGAGTGTGAAGTAAGTGAGGTACAAAAAAATTAATATTTGAAATCGTGCACAAGTCACGCAAAGAGAGCTAAAAATGGTTTACGAGTCTGTTAGTGTTATGTGTCAGACAACATTGTGTAAAAGTGAACAGAGTGTGAGATACAAAAAAATGATTTTTTCATATAGTGGACAAATCACGTGAAGAGAGTTAAAAAACGGTTTAGTAGTATCTCAGTAATATGTGTCACACACAAAAGTGAACAGATTGTGAAGTAAGTGAGGTACAAAAAAATTAATATTTGAAATCGTGCTCAAATCACGTAAAGAGAGCTAAAAAATGGTTTACGAGTCTGTAAGTGTTATGTGTCAGACAACATTGTGTAAAAGTGAACAGAGTGTGAGATACAAAAAAATGAATTTTTTATATAGTGGACAAATCACGTAAAGAGAGTTAAAAAACGGTTTAGTAGTCTCTCAGTGATATATGTCAGACACAAAAGTGAACAGAGATATTGTCACACACAAAAGTGAACAGAGTGTGAAGTAAGTGAGGTACAAAAAAATTAATATTTGAAATCGTGCACAAATCACGTAAAGAGAGCTAAAAAATGGTATACGAGTCTGTAAGTGTTATGTGTCAGACAACATTGTGTAAAAGTGAACAGAGTGTGAGATACAAAAAAATGATTTTTTTATATAGTGGACAAATCACGTAAAGAGAGTTAAAAAACGGTTTAGTAGTCTCTCAGTGATATGAGTCAGACACAAAAGTCAACAGAGTGTGAAGTAAGTGAGGTACAAAAAAATTAATATTTGAAATCGTGCACAAATCACGTAAAGAGAGCTAAAAATTGGTTTACGAGTCTGTAAGTGTTATGTGTCAGACAACATTGTGTAAAAGTGAACAGAGTGTGAGATACTAAAAAATGATTTTTTTATATAGTGGACAAATCACGTAAAGAGAGTTAAAAAACGGTTTAGTAGACTCTCAGTGATATATGTCAGACACAAAAGTGAACAGAGATATGTCACACACAAAAGTGAACAGAGTGTGAAATAAGTGAGATACAAAAAAATTAATATTTGAAATCGTGCACAAATCACGTAAAGAGAGCTAAAAAATGGTATACGAGTCTGTAAGTGTTATGTGTCAGACAACATTGTGTAAAAGTGAACAGAGTGTGAGATACAAAAAAATGAATTTTTAATATAGTGGACAAATCACGTAAAGAGAGTTAAAAACGGTTTAGTAGTCTCTCAGTGATATGTGTCAGACACAAAAGTGAACAGAGTGTGAAGTAAGTGAAGTACAAAAAAATTAATATTTGAAATCGTGCACAAATCACGTAAAGAAAGCTAAAAAATGGTTTACGAGTCTGTAAGTGTAATGTGTCAGACAACATTGTGTAAAAAAGTGAACAGAGTGTGAGATACAAAAAAATGATTTTTTTATATAATGGACAAATCACGTAAAGAGAGTTAAAAAATTGTTTAGTAGTCTCTCAGTGATAAATGTCAGACACAAAAGTGAACAGAGATATTGTCACACACAAAAGTGAACAGAGTGTGAAGTAAGTGAGGTACAAAAAAATTAATATTTGAAATCGTGCACAAATCACGTAAAGAGAGCTAAAAAATGGAATACGAGTCTGTAAGTGTTATGTGTCAGACAACATTGTGTAAAAGTGAACAGAGTGTGAGATACAAAAAAATGAATTTTTTATATAGTGGACAAATCACGTAAAGAGAGTTAAAAAACAGTTTAGTTGTCTCTCAGTGATATATGTCAGACACAAAAGTGAACAGAGATATGTGTCACACACAAAAGTGAACAGAGTGTGAAGTAAGTGAGGTACAAAAAAATTAATATTTGAAATCGTGCACAAATCACGTAAAGAGAGCTAAAAAATGGTATACGAGTCTGTAAGTGTTATGTGTCTGACAACATTGTGTAAAAGTGAACAGAGTGTGAGATACAAAAAAATGATTTTTTTTATATAATGGACAAATCACGTAAAGAGAGTTAAAAAATTGTTTAGTAGTCTCTCAGTGATTTGTTTCACACACAAAAGTGAACAGAGTGTGAAGCAAGTGAGGTACAAAAAAATTAATATTTGAAATCGTGCACAAATCACGTAAAGAGAGCTAAAAAATGGTTTACGAGTCTGTAGGTGTTATGTGTCAGACAACATTGTGTAATAGTGAACAGAGTATGAGATACAAAAAAATGATTTTTTTATATAGTGGACAAATCACGTAAAGAGAGTTAAAAAATGGTTTAGTAGTCTCTCAGTGATATGTGTCACACACAAAAGTGAACAGAGTGTAAAGTAAGTGAGGTACAAAAAAAATAATATTTGAAATCGTGCACAAATCACGTAAAGAGAGCTAAAACATGGTTTACGAGTCTGTAAGTGTTATGTGTCAGACAACATTGTGTAAAAGTGAACAGAGTTTGAGATACAAAATAATGAATTTTTTAAATAGTGGACAAATCACGTGAAGAGAGTTAAAAGACGGTTTAGTAGTATCTCAGTAATATGTGTCACACACAAAAGTGAACAGATTGTGAAGTAAGTGAGGTACAAAAAAATTAATATTTGAAATCGTGCACAAATCACGTAAAGAGAGCTAAAAAATGGTTTACGAGTCTGTAATTGTTATGTGTGAGAAAACATTGTGTAAAAGTGAACAGAGTGTGAGATACAAAAAAATGAATTTTTTATATAGTAGACAAATCACGTAAAGAGAGTTAAAAAACAGTTTAGTTGTCTCTCAGTGATATATGTCAGACACAAAAGTGAACAAAGATATGTGTCACACACAAAAGTGAACAGCGTGTGAAGTAAGTGAGGTACAAAAAAATTAATATTTGAAATCGTGCACAAATCACGTAAAGAGAGCTAAAAAATGGTTTACGAGTCTGTAAGTGTTATGTGTCAGACAACATTTTGTAAAAGTGAACAGAGTGTGAGATACAAAAAAATGAATTTTTTATATAGTGGACAAATCACGTAAAGAGAGTTAAAAAACGGTTTAGTAGTCTCTCAGTGATATATGTCAGACACAAAAGTGAACAGAGATATGTGTCACACACAAAAGTGAACAGAGTGTGAAGTAAGTGAGCTACAAAAAAATTAATATTTGAAATCGTGCACAAATCAAGTAAAGAGAGCTAAAAAATGGTATACGAGTCTGTAAGTGTTATGTGTCAGACAACATTGTGTAAAAGTGAACAGAGTGTGAGATACAAAAAAATGATTTTTTTATATAGTGGACAAATCACGTAAAGAGAGTTAAAAAATGGTTTAGTAGTCTCTCAGTGATATGTGTCACACACAAAAGTGGACAGAGTGTGAAGTAAGTGAGGTACAAAAAAATTAATATTTGAAATCGTGCACAAGTCACGCAAAGAGAGCTAAAAAATGGTTTACGAGTCTGTAAGTGTTATGTGTCAGACAACATTGTGTAAAAGTGAACAGAGTGTGAGATACAAAAAAATGATTTTTTTATATAGTGGACAAATCACGTGAAGAGAGTTAAAAAACGGTTTAGTAGTATCTCAGTAATATGTGTCACACACAAAAGTGAACAGATTGTGAAGTAAGTGAGGTACAAAAAAATTAATATTTGAAATCGTGCACAAATCACGTAAAGAGAGCTAAAAAATGGTTTACGAGTCTGTAAGTGTTATGTGTCAGACAACTTTGTGTAAAAGTGAACAGAGTGTGAGATACAAAAAAATGAATTTTTTATATAGTGGACAAATCACGTAAAGAGAGTTAAAAAACGGTTTAGTTGTCTCTCAGTGATATATGTCAGACACAAAAGTGAACAGAAATATGTGTCACACACAAAAGTGAACAGAGTGTGAAGTAAGTGAGGTACAAAAAAATTAATATTTGAAATCGTGCACAAATCACGTAAAGAAAGCTAAAAAATGATTTACGAGTCTGTAAGTGTTAAGTGTCAGACAACATTGTGTAAAAGTGAACAGAGTGTGAGATACAAAAAAATGATTTTTTTATATAGTGGACAAATCACGTAAAGAGAGTTAAAAAATGGTTTAGTAGTCTCTCAGTGATATGTGTCAAACACAAAAGTGAACAGAGTCTAAAGTAAGTGAGGTACAAAAAAATTAATATTTGAAATCGTGCACAAATCACGTAAAGAGAGCTAAAAAATGGTTTACGAGTCTGTAAGTGTTATGTGTCAGACAACATTGTGTAAAAGTGAACAGAGTGTGAGATACAAAAAAATGAATTTTTTATATAGTGGACAAATCACGTAAAGAGAGTTAAAAAACAGTTTAGTTGTCTCTCAGTGATATATGTCAGACACAAAAGTGAACAGAGATATTGTCACACACAAAAGTGAACAGAGTGTGAAGTAAGTGAGGTACAAAAAAATTAATATTTGAAATCGTGCACAAATCACGTAAAGAGAGCTAAAAAATGGTATACGAGTCTGTAAGTGTTATGTGTCAGACAACATTGTGTAAAAGTGAACAGAGTGTGAGATACAAAAAAATGATTTTTTTATATAGTGGACAAATCACGTAAAGAGAGTTAAAAAACGGTTTAGTAGTCTCTCAGTGATATGAGTCAGACACAAAAGTCAACAGAGTGTGAAGTAAGTGAGGTACAAAAAAATTAATATTTGAAATCGTGCACAAATCACGTAAAGAGAGCTAAAAATTGGTTTACGAGTCTGTAAGTGTTATGTGTCAGACAACATTGTGTAAAAGTGAACAGAGTGTGAGATACAAAAAAATGATTTTTTTATATAGTGGACAAATCACGTAAAGAGAGTTAAAAAACGGTTTAGTAGACTCTCAGTGATATATGTCAGACACAAAAGTGAACAGAGATATGTGTCACACACAAAAGTGAACAGAGTGTGAAATAAGTGAGATACAAAAAAATTAATATTTGAAATCGTGCACAAATCACGTAAAGAGAGCTAAAAAATGGTATACGAGTCTGTAAGTGTTATGTGTCAGACAACATTGTGTAAAAGTGAACAGAGTGTGAGATACAAAAAAATGAATTTTTAATATAGTGGACAAATCACGTAAAGAGAGTTAAAAAACGGTTTAGTAGTCTCTCAGTGATATGTGTCAGACACAAAAGTGAACAGAGTGTGAAGTAAGTGAGGTACAAAAAAATTAATATTTGAAATCGTGCACAAATCACGTAAAGAAAGCTAAAAAATGGTTTACGAGTCTGTAAGTGTAATGTGTCAGACAACATTGTGTAAAAGTGAACAGAGTGTGAGATACAAAAAAATGATTTTTTTTATATAATGGACAAATCACGTAAAGAGAGTTAAATAATTGTTTAGTAGTCTCTCAGTGATTTGTTTCACACACAAAAGTGAACAGAGTGTGAAGCAAGTGAGGTACAAAAAAATTAATATTTGAAATCGTGCACAAATCACGTAAAGAGAGCTAAAAAATGGTTTACGAGTCTGTAGGTGTTATGTGTCAGACAACATTGTGTAAAAGTGAACAGAGTATGAGATACAAAAAAATGATTTTTTTATATAGTGGACAAATCACGTAAAGAGAGTTAAAAAATGGTTTAGTAGTCTCTCAGTGATATGTGTCACACACAAAAGTGAACAGAGTGTAAAGTAAGTGAGGTACAAAAAAAATAATATTTGAAATCGTGCACAAATCACGTAAAGAGAGCTAAAACATGGTTTACGAGTCTGTAAGTGTTATGTGTCAGACAACATTGTGTAAAAGTGAACAGAGTGTGAGATACAAAATAATGAATTTTTTATATAGTGGACAAATCACGTGAAGAGAGTTAAAAGACGGTTTAGTAGTATCTCAGTAATATGTGTCACACACAAAAGTGAACAGATTGTGAAGTAAGTGAGGTACAAAAAAATTAATATTTGAAATCGTGCACAAATCACGTAAAGAGAGCTAAAAAATGGTTTACGAGTCTGTAAGTGTTATGTGTCAGACAACATTGTGTAAAAGTGAACAGAGTGTGAGATACAAAAAAATGAATTTTTTATATAGTGGACAAATCACGTAAAGAGAGTTAAAAAACAGTTTAGTTGTCTCTCAGTGATATATGTCAGACACAAAAGTGAACAAAGATATGTGTCACACACAAAAGTGAACAGAGTGTGAAGTAAGTGAGGTACAAAAAAATTAATATTTGAAATCGTGCACAAATCACGTAAAGAGAGCTAAAAAATGGTTTACGAGTCTGTAAGTGTTATGTGTCAGACAACATTTTGTAAAAGTGAACAGAGTGTGAGATACAAAAAAATGAATTTTTTATATAGTGGACAAATCACGTAAAGAGAGTTAAAAAACGGTTTAGTAGTCTCTCAGTGATATATGTCAGACACAAAAGTGAACAGAGATATGTGTCACACACAAAAGTGAACAGAGTGTGAAGTAAGTGAGGTACAAAAAAATTAATATTTGAAATCGTGCACAAATCACGTAAAGAGAGCTAAAAAATGGTTTACGAGTCTGTAAGTGTTATGTGTCAGACAACATTGTGTAAAAGTGAACAGAGTGTGAGATACAAAAAAATGAATTTTTTATATAGTGGACAAATCACGTAAAGAGAGTTAAAAAACGGTTTAGTAGTCTCTCAGTGATATATGTCAGACACAAAAGTGAACAGAGATATGTGTCACTCACAAAAGTGAACAGAGTGTGAAGTAAGTGAGCTACAAAAAAATTAATATTTGAAATCGTGCACAAATCAAGTAAAGAGAGCTGAAAAATGGTATACGAGTCTGTAAGTGTTATGTGTCAGACAACATTTTGTAAAAGTGAACAGAGTGTGAGATACAAAAAAATGAATTTTTTATATAGTGGACAAATCACGTAAAGAGAGTTAAAAAACGGTTTAGTAGTCTCTCAGTGATATATGTCAGACACAAAAGTGAACAGAGATATGTGTCACACACAAAAGTGAACAGAGTGTGAAGTAAGTGAGGTACAAAAAAATTAATATTTGAAATCGTGCACAAATCACGTAAAGAGAGCTAAAAAATGGTTTACGAGTCTGTAAGTGTTATGTGTGAGACAACATTGTGTAAAAGTGAACAGAGTGTGAGATACAAAAAAATGAATTTTTTATATAGTGGACAAATCACGTAAAGAGAGTTAAAAAACGGTTTAGTAGTCTCTCAGTGATATATGTCAGACACAAAAGTGAACAGAGTGTGAAGTAAGTGAGCTACAAAAAAATTAATATTTGAAATCGTGCACAAATCAAGTAAAGAGAGGTAAAAAATGGTATACGAGTCTGTAAGTGTTATGTGTCAGACAACATTGTGTAAAAGTGAACAGAGTGTGAGATACAAAAAAATGATTTTTTTATATAGTGGACAAATCACGTAAAGAGAGTTAAAAAATGGTTTAGTAGTCTCTCAGTGATATGTGTCACACACAAAAGTGGACAGAGTGTGAAGTAAGTGAGGTACAAAAAAATTAATATTTGAAATCGTGCACAAGTCACGCAAAGAGAGCTAAAAAATGGTTTACGAGTCTGTAAGTGTTATGTGTCAGACAACATTGTGTAAAAGTGAACAGAGTGTGAGATACAAAAAAATGAATTTTTTATATAGTGGACAAATCACGTAAAGAGAGTTAAAAAACAGTTTAGTTGTCTCTCAGTGATATATGTCAGACACAAAAGTGAACAGAGATATGTGTCACACACAAAAGTGAACAGAGTGTGAAGTAAGTGAGGTACAAAAAAATTAATATTTGAAATCGTGCACAAATCACGTAAACAGAGCTAAAAAATGGTTTACGAGTCTGTAAGTGTTATGTGTCAGACAACATTGTGTAAAAGTGAACAGAGTGTGAGATACAAAAAAATGAATTTTTTATATAGTGGACACATCACGTAAAGAGAGTTAAAAAACGGTTTTGTAGTCTCTCAGTGATATATGTCAGACACAAAAGTGAACAGAGTGTGAAGTAAGTGAGCTACAAAAAAATTAATATTTGAAATCGTGCACAAATCAAGTAAAGAGAGCTGAAAAATGGTATACGAGTCTGTAAGTGTTATGTGTCAGACAACATTGTGTAAAAGTGAACAGAGTGTGAGATACAAAAAAATGATTTTTTTATATAGTGGACAAATCACGTAAAGAGAGTTATAAAATGGTTTAGTAGTCTCTCAGTGATATGTGTCACACACAAAAGTGGACAGAGTGTGAAGTAAGTGAGGTACAAAAAAATTAATATTTGAAATCGTGCACAAGTCACGCAAAGAGAGCTAAAAAATGGTTTACGAGTCTGTAAGTGTTATGTGTCAGACAACATTGTGTAAAAGTGAACAGAGTGTGAGATACAAAAAAATGATTTTTTTTATATAGTGGACAAATCACGTAAAGAGAGTTAAAAAATGGTTTAGTAGTCTCTCAGTGATATGTGTCACACACAAAAGTGAACAGAGTGTAAAGTAAGTGAGGTACAAAAAAAATAATATTTGAAATCGTGCACAAATCACGTAAAGAGAGCTAAAACATGGTTTACGAGTCTGTAAGTGTTATGTGTCAGACAACATTGTGTAAAAGTGAACAGAGTTTGAGATACAAAATAATGATTTTTTTAAATAGTGGACAAATCACGTGAAGAGAGTTAAAAGACGGTTTAGTAGTATCTCAGTAATATGTGTCACACACAAAAGTGAAGAGATTGTGAAGTAAGTGAGGTACAAAAAAATTAATATTTGAAATCGTGCACAAATCACGTAAAGAGAGCTAAAAAATGGTTTACGAGTCTGTAAGTGTTATGTGTCAGACAACATTGTGTAAAAGTGAACAGAGTGTGAGATACAAAAAAATGAATTTTTTATATAGTAGACAAATCACGTAAAGAGAGTTAAAAAACAGTTTAGTTGTCTCTCAGTGATATATGTCAGACACAAAAGTGAACAAAGATATGTGTCACACACAAAAGTGAACAGAGTGTGAAGTAAGTGAGGTACAAAAAAATTAATATTTGAAATCGTGCACAAATCACGTAAAGAGAGCTAAAAAATGGTTTACGAGTCTGTAAGTGTTATGTGTCAGACAACATTTTGTAAAAGTGAACAGAGTGTGAGATACAAAAAAATGAATTTTTTATATAGTGGACAAATCACGTAAAGAGAGTTAAAAAACGGTTTAGTAGTCTCTCAGTGATATATGTCACACACAAAAGTGAACAGAGATATGTGTCACACACAAAAGTGAAGAGAGTGTGAAGTAAGTGAGGTACAAAAAAATTAATATTTGAAATCGTGCACAAATCACGTAAAGAGAGCTAAAAAATGGTTTACGAGTCTGTAAGTGTTATGTGTCAGACAACATTGTGTAAAAGTGAACAGAGTGTGAGATACAAAAAAATGAATTTTTTATATAGTGGACAAATCACGTAAAGAGAGTTAAAAAACGGTTTAGTAGTCTCTCAGTGATATATGTCAGACACAAAAGTGAACAGAGATATGTGTCACACACAAAAGTGAACAGAGTGTGAAGTAAGTGAGCTACAAAAAAATTAATATTTGAAATCGTGCACAAATCAAGTAAAGAGAGCTAAAAAATGATATACGAGTCTGTAAGTGTTATGTGTCAGACAACATTGTGTAAAAGTGAACAGAGTGTGAGATACAAAAAAATGATTTTTTTATATAGTGGACAAATCACGTAAAGAGAGTTAAAAAATGGTTTAGTAGTCTCTCAGTGATATGTGTCACACACAAAAGTGGACAGAGTGTGAAGTAAGTGAGGTACAAAAAAATTAATATTTGAAATCGTGCACAAGTCACGCAAAGAGAGCTAAAAAATGGTTTACGAGTCTGTAAGTGTTATGTGTCAGACAACATTGTGTAAAAGTGAACAGAGTGTGAGATACAAAAAAATGATTTTTTTATATAGTGGACAAATCACGTAAAGAGAGTTAAAAAATGGTTTAGTAGTCTCTCAGTGATATGTGTCACACACAAAAGTGAACAGAGTGTAAAGTAAGTGAGGTACAAAAAAAATAATATTTGAAATCGTGCACAAATCACGTAAAGAGAGCTAAAACATGGTTTACGAGTCTGTAAGTGTTATGTGTCAGACAACATTGTGTAAAAGTGAACAGAGTTTGAGATACAAAATAATGAATTTTTTAAATAGTGGACAAATCACGTGAAGAGAGTTAAAAGACGGTTTAGTAGTATCTCAGTAATATGTGTCACACACAAAAGTGAACAGATTGTGAAGTAAGTGAGGTACAAAAAAATTAATATTTGAAATCGTGCACAAATCACGTAAAGAGAGCTAAAAAATGGTTTACGAGTCTGTAAGTGTTATGTGTCAGACAACATTGTGTAAAAGTGAACAGAGTGTGAGATACAAAAAAATGAATTTTTTATATAGTAGACAAATCACGTAAAGAGAGTTAAAAAACAGTTTAGTTGTCTCTCAGTGATATATGTCAGACACAAAAGTGAACAAAGATATGTGTCACACACAAAAGTGAACAGAGTGTGAAGTAAGTGAGGTACAAAAAAATTAATATTTGAAATCGTGCACAAATCACGTAAAGAGAGCTAAAAAATGGTTTACGAGTCTGTAAGTGTTATGTGTCAGACAACATTTTGTAAAAGTGAACAGAGTGTGAGATACAAAAAAATGAATTTTTTATATAGTGGACAAATCACGTAAAGAGAGTTAAAAAACGGTTTAG
The DNA here is from genome assembly GCA_963082785.1 of Philonthus spinipes. Lineage (NCBI taxonomy): Eukaryota > Metazoa > Arthropoda > Insecta > Coleoptera > Staphylinidae > Philonthus > Philonthus spinipes. The sequence goes on from OY720304.1 coordinate 2,970,486, forward strand.
TAGTCTCTCAGTGATATATGTCACACACAAAAGTGAACAGAGATATGTGTCACACACAAAAGTGAAGAGAGTGTGAAGTAAGTGAGGTACAAAAAAATTAATATTTGAAATCGTGCACAAATCACGTAAAGAGAGCTAAAAAATGGTTTACGAGTCTGTAAGTGTTATGTGTCAGACAACATTGTGTAAAAGTGAACAGAGTGTGAGATACAAAAAAATGAATTTTTTATATAGTGGACAAATCACGTAAAGAGAGTTAAAAAACGGTTTAGTAGTCTCTCAGTGATATATGTCAGACACAAAAGTGAACAGAGATATGTGTCACACACAAAAGTGAACAGAGTGTGAAGTAAGTGAGCTACAAAAAAATTAATATTTGAAATCGTGCACAAATCAAGTAAAGAGAGCTAAAAAATGGTATACGAGTCTGTAAGTGTTATGTGTCAGACAACATTGTGTAAAAGTGAACAGAGTGTGAGATACAAAAAAATGATTTTTTTATATAGTGGACAAATCACGTAAAGAGAGTTAAAAAATGGTTTAGTAGTCTCTCAGTGATATGTGTCACACACAAAAGTGGACAGAGTGTGAAGTAAGTGAGGTACAAAAAAATTAATATTTGAAATCGTGCACAAGTCACGCAAAGAGAGCTAAAAAATGGTTTACGAGTCTGTAAGTGTTATGTGTCAGACAACATTGTGTAAAAGTGAACAGAGTGTGAGATACAAAAAAATGATTTTTTTATATAGTGGACAAATCACGTGAAGAGAGTTAAAAAACGGTTTAGTAGTATCTCAGTAATATGTGTCACACACAAAAGTGAACAGATTGTGAAGTAAGTGAGGTACAAAAAAATTAATATTTGAAATCGTGCACAAATCACGTAAAGAGAGCTAAAAAATGGTTTACGAGTCTGTAAGTGTTATGTGTCAGACAACTTTGTGTAAAAGTGAACAGAGTGTGAGATACAAAAAAATGAATTTTTTATATAGTGGACAAATCACGTAAAGAGAGTTAAAAAACGGTTTAGTTGTCTCTCAGTGATATATGTCAGACACAAAAGTGAACAGAGATATGTGTCACACACAAAAGTGAACAGAGTGTGAAGTAAGTGAGGTACAAAAAAATTAATATTTGAAATCGTGCAGAAATCACGTAAAGAAAGCTAAAAAATGATTTACGAGTCTGTAAGTGTTAAGTGTCAGACAACATTGTGTAAAAGTGAACAGAGTGTGAGATACAAAAAATGATTTTTTTATATAGTGGACAAATCACGTAAAGAGAGTTAAAAAATGGTTTAGTAGTCTCTCAGTGATATGTGTCAAACACAAAAGTGAACAGAGTCTAAAGTAAGTGAGGTACAAAAAAATTAATATTTGAAATCGTGCACAAATCACGTAAAGAGAGCTAAAAAATGGTTTACGAGTCTGTAAGTGTTGTGTGTCAGACAACATTGTGTAAAAGTGAACAGAGTGTGAGATACAAAAAAATGAATTTTTTATATAGTGGACAAATCACGTGCAGAGAGTTAAAAGACGGTTTAGTAGTATCTCAGTAATATGTGTCACACACAAAAGTGAACAGATTGTGAAGTAAGTGAGGTACAAAAAAATTAATATTTGAAATCGTGCACAAATCACGTAAAGAGAGCTAAAAAATGGTTTACGAGTCTGTAAGTGTTATGTGTCAGACAACATTGTGTAAAAGTGAACAGAGTGTGAGATACAAAAAAATGAATATTTTATATAGTGGACAAATCACGTAAAGAGAGTTAAAAAACAGTTTAGTTGTCTCTCAGTGATATATGTCAGACACAAAAGTGAACAGAGATATTGTCAGACACAAAAGTCAACAGAGTGTGAAGTAAGTGAGGTACAAAAAAATTAATATTTGAAATCGTGCACAAATCACGTAAAGAGAGCTAAAAATTGGTTTACGAGTCTGTAAGTGTTATGTGTCAGACAACATTGTGTAAAAGTGAACAGAGTGTGAGATACAAAAAAATGATTTTTTTATATAGTGGACAAATCACGTAAAGAGAGTTAAAAAACGGTTTAGTAGACTCTCAGTGATATATGTCAGACACAAAAGTGAACAGAGATATGTGTCACACACAAAAGTGAACAGAGTGTGAAATAAGTGAGATACAAAAAAATTAATATTTGAAATCGTGCACAAATCACGTAAAGAGAGCTAAAAAATGGTATACGAGTCTGTAAGTGTTATGGGTCAGACAACATTGTGTAAAAGTGAACAGAGTGTGAGATACAAAAAAATGAATTTTTAATATAGTGGACAAATCACGTAAAGAGAGTTAAAAAACGGTTTAGTAGTCTCTCAGTGATATGTGTCAGACACAAAAGTGAACAGAGTGTGAAGTAAGTGAGGTACAAAAAAATTAATATTTGAAATCGTGCACAAATCAAGTAAAGAGAGCTAAAAAATGGTATACGAGTCTGTAAGTGTTATGTGTCAGACAACATTGTGTAAAAGTGAACAGAGTGTGAGATACAAAAAAATGATTTTTTTATATAGTGGACAAATCACGTAAAGAGAGTTAAAAAATGGTTTAGTAGTCTCTCAGTGATATGTGTCACACACAAAAGTGGACAGAGTGTGAAGTAAGTGAGGTACAAAAAAATTAATATTTGAAATCGTGCACAAGTCACGCAAAGAGAGCTAAAAAATGGTTTACGAGTCTGTAAGTGTTATGTGTCAGACAACATTGTGTAAAAGTGAACAGAGTGTGAGATACAAAAAAATGATTTTTTTATATAGTGGACAAATCACGTGAAGAGAGTTAAAAAACGGTTTAGTAGTATCTCAGTAATATGTGTCACACACAAAAGTGAACAGATTGTGAAGTAAGTGAGGTACAAAAAAATTAATATTTGAAATCGTGCACAAATCACGTAAAGAGAGCTAAAAAATGGTTTACGAGTCTGTAAGTGTTATGTGTCAGACAACTTTGTGTAAAAGTGAACAGAGTGTGAGATACAAAAAAATGAATTTTTTATATAGTGGACAAATCACGTAAAGAGAGTTAAAAAACGGTTTAGTTGTCTCTCAGTGATATATGTCAGACACAAAAGTGAACAGAGATATGTGTCACACACAAAAGTGAACAGAGTGTGAAGTAAGTGAGGTACAAAAAAATTAATATTTGAAATCGTGCAGAAATCACGTAAAGAAAGCTAAAAAATGATTTACGAGTCTGTAAGTGTTAAGTGTCAGACAACATTGTGTAAAAGTGAACAGAGTGTGAGATACAAAAAATGATTTTTTTATATAGTGGACAAATCACGTAAAGAGAGTTAAAAAATGGTTTAGTAGTCTCTCAGTGATATGTGTCAAACACAAAAGTGAACAGAGTCTAAAGTAAGTGAGGTACAAAAAAATTAATATTTGAAATCGTGCACAAATCACGTAAAGAGAGCTAAAAAATGGTTTACGAGTCTGTAAGTGTTGTGTGTCAGACAACATTGTGTAAAAGTGAACAGAGTGTGAGATACAAAAAAATGAATTTTTTATATAGTGGACAAATCACGTGAAGAGAGTTAAAAGACGGTTTAGTAGTATCTCAGTAATATGTGTCACACACAAAAGTGAACAGATTGTGAAGTAAGTGAGGTACAAAAAAATTAATATTTGAAATCGTGCACAAATCACGTAAAGAGAGCTAAAAAATGGTTTACGAGTCTGTAAGTGTTATGTGTCAGACAACATTGTGTAAAAGTGAACAGAGTGTGAGATACAAAAAAATGAATATTTTATATAGTGGACAAATCACGTAAAGAGAGTTAAAAAACAGTTTAGTTGTCTCTCAGTGATATATGTCAGACACAAAAGTGAACAGAGATATTGTCAGACACAAAAGTCAACAGAGTGTGAAGTAAGTGAGGTACAAAAAAATTAATATTTGAAATCGTGCACAAATCACGTAAAGAGAGCTAAAAAATGGTATACGAGTCTGTAAGTGTTATGTGTCAGACAACATTGTGTAAAAGTGAACAGAGTGTGAGATACAATAAAATGAATTTTTAATATAGTGGACAAATCACGTAAAGAGAGTTAAAAAACGGTTTAGTAGTCTCTCAGTGATATGTGTCAGACACAAAAGTGAACAGAGTGTGAAGTAAGTGAGGTACAAAAAAATTAATATTTGAAATCGTGCACAAATCACGTAAAGAAAGCTAAAAAATGGTTTACGAGTCTGTAAGTGTAATGTGTCAGACAACATTGTGTAAAAGTGAACAGAGTGTGAGATACAAAAAAATGATTTTTTTTATATAATGGACAAATCACGTAAAGAGAGTTAAAAAATTGTTTAGTAGTCTCTCAGTGATTTGTTTCACACACAAAAGTGAACAGAGTGTGAAGCAAGTGAGGTACAAAAAAATTAATATTTGAAATCGTGCACAAATCACGTAAAGAGAGCTAAAAAATGGTTTACGAGTCTGTAGGTGTTATGTGTCAGACAACATTGTGTAAAAGTGAACAGAGTATGAGATACAAAAAAATGATTTTTTTATATAGTGGACAAATCACGTAAAGAGAGTTAAAAAATGGTTTAGTAGTCTCTCAGTGATATGTGTCACACACAAAAGTGAACAGAGTGTAAAGTAAGTGAGGTACAAAAAAAATAATATTTGAAATCGTGCACAAATCACGTAAAGAGAGCTAAAACATGGTTTACGAGTCTGTAAGTGTTATGTGTCAGACAACATTGTGTAAAAGTGAACAGAGTGTGAGATACAAAATAATGAATTTTTTATATAGTGGACAAATCACGTGAAGAGAGTTAAAAAACGGTTTAGTAGTATCTCAGTAATATGTGTCACACACAAAAGTGAACAGATTGTGAAGTAAGTGAGGTACAAAAAAATTAATATTTGAAATCGTGCACAAATCACGTAAAGAGAGCTAAAAAATGGTTTACGAGTCTGTAAGTGTTATGTGTCAGACAACATTGTGTAAAAGTGAACAGAGTGTGAGATACAAAAAAATGAATTTTTTATATAGTGGACAAATCACGTAAAGAGAGTTAAAAAACAGTTTAGTTGTCTCTCAGTGATATATGTCAGACACAAAAGTGAACAGAGATATGTGTCACACACAAAAGTGAACAGAGTGTGAAGTAAGTGAGGTACAAAAAAATTAATATTTGAAATCGTGCACAAATCACGTAAACAGAGCTAAAAAATGGTTTACGAGTCTGTAAGTGTTATGTGTCAGACAACATTGTGTAAAAGTGAACAGAGTGTGAGATACAAAAAAATGAATTTTTTATATAGTGGACACATCACGTAAAGAGAGTTAAAAAACGGTTTTGTAGTCTCTCAGTGATATATGTCAGACACAAAAGTGAACAGAGTGTGAAGTAAGTGAGCTACAAAAAAATTAATATTTGAAATCGTGCACAAATCAAGTAAAGAGAGCTGAAAAATGGTATACGAGTCTGTAAGTGTTATGTGTCAGACAACATTGTGTAAAAGTGAACAGAGTGTGAGATACAAAAAAATGATTTTTTTATATAGTGGACAAATCACGTAAAGAGAGTTATAAAATGGTTTAGTAGTCTCTCAGTGATATGTGTCACACACAAAAGTGGACAGAGTGTGAAGTAAGTGAGGTACAAAAAAATTAATATTTGAAATCGTGCACAAGTCACGCAAAGAGAGCTAAAAAATGGTTTACGAGTCTGTAAGTGTTATGTGTCAGACAACATTGTGTAAAAGTGAACAGAGTGTGAGATACAAAAAAATGATTTTTTTTATATAGTGGACAAATCACGTAAAGAGAGTTAAAAAATGGTTTAGTAGTCTCTCAGTGATATGTGTCACACACAAAAGTGAACAGAGTGTAAAGTAAGTGAGGTACAAAAAAAATAATATTTGAAATCGTGCACAAATCACGTAAAGAGAGCTAAAACATGGTTTACGAGTCTGTAAGTGTTATGTGTCAGACAACATTGTGTAAAAGTGAACAGAGTTTGAGATACAAAATAATGAATTTTTTAAATAGTGGACAAATCACGTGAAGAGAGTTAAAAGACGGTTTAGTAGTATCTCAGTAATATGTGTCACACACAAAAGTGAAGAGATTGTGAAGTAAGTGAGGTACAAAAAAATTAATATTTGAAATCGTGCACAAATCACGTAAAGAGAGCTAAAAAATGGTTTACGAGTCTGTAAGTGTTATGTGTCAGACAACATTGTGTAAAAGTGAACAGAGTGTGAGATACAAAAAAATGAATTTTTTATATAGTAGACAAATCACGTAAAGAGAGTTAAAAAACAGTTTAGTTGTCTCTCAGTGATATATGTCAGACACAAAAGTGAACAAAGATATGTGTCACACACAAAAGTGAACAGAGTGTGAAGTAAGTGAGGTACAAAAAAATTAATATTTGAAATCGTGCACAAATCACGTAAAGAGAGCTAAAAAATGGTTTACGAGTCTGTAAGTGTTATGTGTCAGACAACATTTTGTAAAAGTGAACAGAGTGTGAGATACAAAAAAATGAATTTTTTATATAGTGGACAAATCACGTAAAGAGAGTTAAAAAACGGTTTAGTAGTCTCTCAGTGATATATGTCACACACAAAAGTGAACAGAGATATGTGTCACACACAAAAGTGAAGAGAGTGTGAAGTAAGTGAGGTACAAAAAAATTAATATTTGAAATCGTGCACAAATCACGTAAAGAGAGCTAAAAAATGGTTTACGAGTCTGTAAGTGTTATGTGTCAGACAACATTGTGTAAAAGTGAACAGAGTGTGAGATACAAAAAAATGAATTTTTTATATAGTGGACAAATCACGTAAAGAGAGTTAAAAAACGGTTTAGTAGTCTCTCAGTGATATATGTCAGACACAAAAGTGAACAGAGATATGTGTCACACACAAAAGTGAACAGAGTGTGAAGTAAGTGAGCTACAAAAAAATTAATATTTGAAATCGTGCACAAATCAAGTAAAGAGAGCTAAAAAATGATATACGAGTCTGTAAGTGTTATGTGTCAGACAACATTGTGTAAAAGTGAACAGAGTGTGAGATACAAAAAAATGATTTTTTTATATAGTGGACAAATCACGTAAAGAGAGTTAAAAAATGGTTTAGTAGTCTCTCAGTGATATGTGTCACACACAAAAGTGGACAGAGTGTGAAGTAAGTGAGGTACAAAAAAATTAATATTTGAAATCGTGCACAAGTCACGCAAAGAGAGCTAAAAAATGGTTTACGAGTCTGTAAGTGTTATGTGTCAGACAACATTGTGTAAAAGTGAACAGAGTGTGAGATACAAAAAAATGATTTTTTTATATAGTGGACAAATCACGTAAAGAGAGTTAAAAAATGGTTTAGTAGTCTCTCAGTGATATGTGTCACACACAAAAGTGAACAGAGTGTAAAGTAAGTGAGGTACAAAAAAAATAATATTTGAAATCGTGCACAAATCACGTAAAGAGAGCTAAAACATGGTTTACGAGTCTGTAAGTGTTATGTGTCAGACAACATTGTGTAAAAGTGAACAGAGTTTGAGATACAAAATAATGAATTTTTTAAATAGTGGACAAATCACGTGAAGAGAGTTAAAAGACGGTTTAGTAGTATCTCAGTAATATGTGTCACACACAAAAGTGAACAGATTGTGAAGTAAGTGAGGTACAAAAAAATTAATATTTGAAATCGTGCACAAATCACGTAAAGAGAGCTAAAAAATGGTTTACGAGTCTGTAAGTGTTATGTGTCAGACAACATTGTGTAAAAGTGAACAGAGTGTGAGATACAAAAAAATGAATTTTTTATATAGTAGACAAATCACGTAAAGAGAGTTAAAAAACAGTTTAGTTGTCTCTCAGTGATATATGTCAGACACAAAAGTGAACAAAGATATGTGTCACACACAAAAGTGAACAGAGTGTGAAGTAAGTGAGGTACAAAAAAATTAATATTTGAAATCGTGCACAAATCACGTAAACAGAGCTAAAAAATGGTTTACGAGTCTGTAAGTGTTATGTGTCAGACAACATTGTGTAAAAGTGAACAGAGTGTGAGATACAAAAAAATGAATTTTTTATATAGTGGACACATCACGTAAAGAGAGTTAAAAAACGGTTTTGTAGTCTCTCAGTGATATATGTCAGACACAAAAGTGAACAGAGTGTGAAGTAAGTGAGCTACAAAAAAATTAATATTTGAAATCGTGCACAAATCAAGTAAAGAGAGCTGAAAAATGGTATACGAGTCTGTAAGTGTTATGTGTCAGACAACATTGTGTAAAAGTGAACAGAGTGTGAGATACAAAAAAATGATTTTTTTATATAGTGGACAAATCACGTAAAGAGAGTTATAAAATGGTTTAGTAGTCTCTCAGTGATATGTGTCACACACAAAAGTGGACAGAGTGTGAAGTAAGTGAGGTACAAAAAAATTAATATTTGAAATCGTGCACAAGTCACGCAAAGAGAGCTAAAAAATGGTTTACGAGTCTGTAAGTGTTATGTGTCAGACAACATTGTGTAAAAGTGAACAGAGTGTGAGATACAAAAAAATGATTTTTTTTATATAGTGGACAAATCACGTAAAGAGAGTTAAAAAATGGTTTAGTAGTCTCTCAGTGATATGTGTCACACACAAAAGTGAACAGAGTGTAAAGTAAGTGAGGTACAAAAAAAATAATATTTGAAATCGTGCACAAATCACGTAAAGAGAGCTAAAACATGGTTTACGAGTCTGTAAGTGTTATGTGTCAGACAACATTGTGTAAAAGTGAACAGAGTTTGAGATACAAAATAATGAATTTTTTAAATAGTGGACAAATCACGTGAAGAGAGTTAAAAGACGGTTTAGTAGTATCTCAGTAATATGTGTCACACACAAAAGTGAAGAGATTGTGAAGTAAGTGAGGTACAAAAAAATTAATATTTGAAATCGTGCACAAATCACGTAAAGAGAGCTAAAAAATGGTTTACGAGTCTGTAAGTGTTATGTGTCAGACAACATTGTGTAAAAGTGAACAGAGTGTGAGATACAAAAAAATGAATTTTTTATATAGTAGACAAATCACGTAAAGAGAGTTAAAAAACAGTTTAGTTGTCTCTCAGTGATATATGTCAGACACAAAAGTGAACAAAGATATGTGTCACACACAAAAGTGAACAGAGTGTGAAGTAAGTGAGGTACAAAAAAATTAATATTTGAAATCGTGCACAAATCACGTAAAGAGAGCTAAAAAATGGTTTACGAGTCTGTAAGTGTTATGTGTCAGACAACATTTTGTAAAAGTGAACAGAGTGTGAGATACAAAAAAATGAATTTTTTATATAGTGGACAAATCACGTAAAGAGAGTTAAAAAACGGTTTAGTAGTCTCTCAGTGATATATGTCACACACAAAAGTGAACAGAGATATGTGTCACACACAAAAGTGAAGAGAGTGTGAAGTAAGTGAGGTACAAAAAAATTAATATTTGAAATCGTGCACAAATCACGTAAAGAGAGCTAAAAAATGGTTTACGAGTCTGTAAGTGTTATGTGTCAGACAACATTGTGTAAAAGTGAACAGAGTGTGAGATACAAAAAAATGAATTTTTTATATAGTGGACAAATCACGTAAAGAGAGTTAAAAAACGGTTTAGTAGTCTCTCAGTGATATATGTCAGACACAAAAGTGAACAGAGATATGTGTCACACACAAAAGTGAACAGAGTGTGAAGTAAGTGAGCTACAAAAAAATTAATATTTGAAATCGTGCACAAATCAAGTAAAGAGAGCTAAAAAATGATATACGAGTCTGTAAGTGTTATGTGTCAGACAACATTGTGTAAAAGTGAACAGAGTGTGAGATACAAAAAAATGATTTTTTTATATAGTGGACAAATCACGTAAAGAGAGTTAAAAAATGGTTTAGTAGTCTCTCAGTGATATGTGTCACACACAAAAGTGGACAGAGTGTGAAGTAAGTGAGGTACAAAAAAATTAATATTTGAAATCGTGCACAAGTCACGCAAAGAGAGCTAAAAAATGGTTTACGAGTCTGTAAGTGTTATGTGTCAGACAACATTGTGTAAAAGTGAACAGAGTGTGAGATACAAAAAAATGATTTTTTTATATAGTGGACAAATCACGTAAAGAGAGTTAAAAAATGGTTTAGTAGTCTCTCAGTGATATGTGTCACACACAAAAGTGAACAGAGTGTAAAGTAAGTGAGGTACAAAAAAAATAATATTTGAAATCGTGCACAAATCACGTAAAGAGAGCTAAAACATGGTTTACGAGTCTGTAAGTGTTATGTGTCAGACAACATTGTGTAAAAGTGAACAGAGTTTGAGATACAAAATAATGAATTTTTTAAATAGTGGACAAATCACGTGAAGAGAGTTAAAAGACGGTTTAGTAGTATCTCAGTAATATGTGTCACACACAAAAGTGAACAGATTGTGAAGTAAGTGAGGTACAAAAAAATTAATATTTGAAATCGTGCACAAATCACGTAAAGAGAGCTAAAAAATGGTTTACGAGTCTGTAAGTGTTATGTGTCAGACAACATTGTGTAAAAGTGAACAGAGTGTGAGATACAAAAAAATGAATTTTTTATATAGTAGACAAATCACGTAAAGAGAGTTAAAAAACAGTTTAGTTGTCTCTCAGTGATATATGTCAGACACAAAAGTGAACAAAGATATGTGTCACACACAAAAGTGAACAGAGTGTGAAGTAAGTGAGGTACAAAAAAATTAATATTTGAAATCGTGCACAAATCACGTAAAGAGAGCTAAAAAATGGTTTACGAGTCTGTAAGTGTTATGTGTCAGACAACATTTTGTAAAAGTGAACAGAGTGTGAGATACAAAAAAATGAATTTTTTATATAGTGGACAAATCACGTAAAGAGAGTTAAAAAACGGTTTAGTAGTCTCTCAGTGATATATGTCACACACAAAAGTGAACAGAGATATGTGTCACACACAAAAGTGAAGAGAGTGTGAAGTAAGTGAGGTACAAAAAAATTAATATTTGAAATCGTGCACAAATCACGTAAAGAGAGCTAAAAAATGGTTTACGAGTCTGTAAGTGTTATGTGTCAGACAACATTGTGTAAAAGTGAACAGAGTGTGAGATACAAAAAAATGAATTTTTTATATAGTGGACAAATCACGTAAAGAGAGTTAAAAAACGGTTTAGTAGTCTCTCAGTGATATATGTCAGACACAAAAGTGAACAGAGATATGTGTCACACACAAAAGTGAACAGAGTGTGAAGTAAGTGAGCTACAAAAAAATTAATATTTGAAATCGTGCACAAATCAAGTAAAGAGAGCTAAAAAATGGTATACGAGTCTGTAAGTGTTATGTGTCAGACAACATTGTGTAAAAGTGAACAGAGTGTGAGATACAAAAAAATGATTTTTTTATATAGTGGACAAATCACGTAAAGAGAGTTAAAAAATGGTTTAGTAGTCTCTCAGTGATATGTGTCACACACAAAAGTGGACAGAGTGTGAAGTAAGTGAGGTACAAAAAAATTAATATTTGAAATCGTGCACAAGTCACGCAAAGAGAGCTAAAAAATGGTTTACGAGTCTGTAAGTGTTATGTGTCAGACAACTTTGTGTAAAAGTGAACAGAGTGTGAGATACAAAAAAATGAATTTTTTATATAGTGGACAAATCACGTAAAGAGAGTTAAAAAACGGTTTAGTTGTCTCTCAGTGATATATGTCAGACACAAAAGTGAACAGAGATATGTGTCACACACAAAAGTGAACAGAGTGTGAAGTAAGTGAGGTACAAAAAAATTAATATTTGAAATCGTGCAGAAATCACGTAAAGAAAGCTAAAAAATGATTTACGAGTCTGTAAGTGTTAAGTGTCAGACAACATTGTGTAAAAGTGAACAGAGTGTGAGATACAAAAAATGATTTTTTTATATAGTGGACAAATCACGTAAAGAGAGTTAAAAAATGGTTTAGTAGTCTCTCAGTGATATGTGTCAAACACAAAAGTGAACAGAGTCTAAAGTAAGTGAGGTACAAAAAAATTAATATTTGAAATCGTGCACAAATCACGTAAAGAGAGCTAAAAAATGGTTTACGAGTCTGTAAGTGTTGTGTGTCAGACAACATTGTGTAAAAGTGAACAGAGTGTGAGATACAAAAAAATGAATTTTTTATATAGTGGACAAATCACGTGCAGAGAGTTAAAAGACGGTTTAGTAGTATCTCAGTAATATGTGTCACACACAAAAGTGAACAGATTGTGAAGTAAGTGAGGTACAAAAAAATTAATATTTGAAATCGTGCACAAATCACGTAAAGAGAGCTAAAAAATGGTTTACGAGTCTGTAAGTGTTATGTGTCAGACAACATTGTGTAAAAGTGAACAGAGTGTGAGATACAAAAAAATGAATATTTTATATAGTGGACAAATCACGTAAAGAGAGTTAAAAAACAGTTTAGTTGTCTCTCAGTGATATATGTCAGACACAAAAGTGAACAGAGATATTGTCAGACACAAAAGTCAACAGAGTGTGAAGTAAGTGAGGTACAAAAAAATTAATATTTGAAATCGTGCACAAATCACGTAAAGAGAGCTAAAAATTGGTTTACGAGTCTGTAAGTGTTATGTGTCAGACAACATTGTGTAAAAGTGAACAGAGTGTGAGATACAAAAAAATGATTTTTTTATATAGTGGACAAATCACGTAAAGAGAGTTAAAAAACGGTTTAGTAGACTCTCAGTGATATATGTCAGACACAAAAGTGAACAGAGATATGTGTCACACACAAAAGTGAACAGAGTGTGAAATAAGTGAGATACAAAAAAATTAATATTTGAAATCGTGCACAAATCACGTAAAGAGAGCTAAAAAATGGTATACGAGTCTGTAAGTGTTATGGGTCAGACAACATTGTGTAAAAGTGAACAGAGTGTGAGATACAAAAAAATGAATTTTTAATATAGTGGACAAATCACGTAAAGAGAGTTAAAAAACGGTTTAGTAGTCTCTCAGTGATATGTGTCAGACACAAAAGTGAACAGAGTGTGAAGTAAGTGAGGTACAAAAAAATTAATATTTGAAATCGTGCACAAATCAAGTAAAGAGAGCTAAAAAATGGTATACGAGTCTGTAAGTGTTATGTGTCAGACAACATTGTGTAAAAGTGAACAGAGTGTGAGATACAAAAAAATGATTTTTTTATATAGTGGACAAATCACGTAAAGAGAGTTAAAAAATGGTTTAGTAGTCTCTCAGTGATATGTGTCACACACAAAAGTGGACAGAGTGTGAAGTAAGTGAGGTACAAAAAAATTAATATTTGAAATCGTGCACAAGTCACGCAAAGAGAGCTAAAAAATGGTTTACGAGTCTGTAAGTGTTATGTGTCAGACAACATTGTGTAAAAGTGAACAGAGTGTGAGATACAAAAAAATGATTTTTTTATATAGTGGACAAATCACGTGAAGAGAGTTAAAAAACGGTTTAGTAGTATCTCAGTAATATGTGTCACACACAAAAGTGAACAGATTGTGAAGTAAGTGAGGTACAAAAAAATTAATATTTGAAATCGTGCACAAATCACGTAAAGAGAGCTAAAAAATGGTTTACGAGTCTGTAAGTGTTATGTGTCAGACAACTTTGTGTAAAAGTGAACAGAGTGTGAGATACAAAAAAATGAATTTTTTATATAGTGGACAAATCACGTAAAGAGAGTTAAAAAACGGTTTAGTTGTCTCTCAGTGATATATGTCAGACACAAAAGTGAACAGAGATATGTGTCACACACAAAAGTGAACAGAGTGTGAAGTAAGTGAGGTACAAAAAAATTAATATTTGAAATCGTGCAGAAATCACGTAAAGAAAGCTAAAAAATGATTTACGAGTCTGTAAGTGTTAAGTGTCAGACAACATTGTGTAAAAGTGAACAGAGTGTGAGATACAAAAAATGATTTTTTTATATAGTGGACAAATCACGTAAAGAGAGTTAAAAAATGGTTTAGTAGTCTCTCAGTGATATGTGTCAAACACAAAAGTGAACAGAGTCTAAAGTAAGTGAGGTACAAAAAAATTAATATTTGAAATCGTGCACAAATCACGTAAAGAGAGCTAAAAAATGGTTTACGAGTCTGTAAGTGTTGTGTGTCAGACAACATTGTGTAAAAGTGAACAGAGTGTGAGATACAAAAAAATGAATTTTTTATATAGTGGACAAATCACGTGAAGAGAGTTAAAAGACGGTTTAGTAGTATCTCAGTAATATGTGTCACACACAAAAGTGAACAGATTGTGAAGTAAGTGAGGTACAAAAAAATTAATATTTGAAATCGTGCACAAATCACGTAAAGAGAGCTAAAAAATGGTTTACGAGTCTGTAAGTGTTATGTGTCAGACAACATTGTGTAAAAGTGAACAGAGTGTGAGATACAAAAAAATGAATATTTTATATAGTGGACAAATCACGTAAAGAGAGTTAAAAAACAGTTTAGTTGTCTCTCAGTGATATATGTCAGACACAAAAGTGAACAGAGATATTGTCAGACACAAAAGTCAACAGAGTGTGAAGTAAGTGAGGTACAAAAAAATTAATATTTGAAATCGTGCACAAATCACGTAAAGAGAGCTAAAAATTGGTTTACGAGTCTGTAAGTGTTATGTGTCAGACAACATTGTGTAAAAGTGAACAGAGTGTGAGATACAAAAAAATGATTTTTTTATATAGTGGACAAATCACGTAAAGAGAGTTAAAAAACGGTTTAGTAGACTCTCAGTGATATATGTCAGACACAAAAGTGAACAGAGATATGTGTCACACACAAAAGTGAACAGAGTGTGAAATAAGTGAGATACAAAAAAATTAATATTTGAAATCGTGCACAAATCACGTAAAGAGAGCTAAAAAATGGTATACGAGTCTGTAAGTGTTATGTGTCAGACAACATTGTGTAAAAGTGAACAGAGTGTGAGATACAATAAAATGAATTTTTAATATAGTGGACAAATCACGTAAAGAGAGTTAAAAAACGGTTTAGTAGTCTCTCAGTGATATGTGTCAGACACAAAAGTGAACAGAGTGTGAAGTAAGTGAGGTACAAAAAAATTAATATTTGAAATCGTGCACAAATCACGTAAAGAAAGCTAAAAAATGGTTTACGAGTCTGTAAGTGTAATGTGTCAGACAACATTGTGTAAAAGTGAACAGAGTGTGAGATACAAAAAAATGATTTTTTTTATATAATGGACAAATCACGTAAAGAGAGTTAAAAAATTGTTTAGTAGTCTCTCAGTGATTTGTTTCACACACAAAAGTGAACAGAGTGTGAAGCAAGTGAGGTACAAAAAAATTAATATTTGAAATCGTGCACAAATCACGTAAAGAGAGCTAAAAAATGGTTTACGAGTCTGTAGGTGTTATGTGTCAGACAACATTGTGTAAAAGTGAACAGAGTATGAGATACAAAAAAATGATTTTTTTATATAGTGGACAAATCACGTAAAGAGAGTTAAAAAATGGTTTAGTAGTCTCTCAGTGATATGTGTCACACACAAAAGTGAACAGAGTGTAAAGTAAGTGAGGTACAAAAAAAATAATATTTGAAATCGTGCACAAATCACGTAAAGAGAGCTAAAACATGGTTTACGAGTCTGTAAGTGTTATGTGTCAGACAACATTGTGTAAAAGTGAACAGAGTGTGAGATACAAAATAATGAATTTTTTATATAGTGGACAAATCACGTGAAGAGAGTTAAAAGACGGTTTAGTAGTATCTCAGTAATATGTGTCACACACAAAAGTGAACAGATTGTGAAGTAAGTGAGGTACAAAAAAATTAATATTTGAAATCGTGCACAAATCACGTAAAGAGAGCTAAAAAATGGTTTACGAGTCTGTAAGTGTTATGTGTCAGACAACATTTTGTAAAAGTGAACAGAGTGTAAGATACAAAAAAATGAATTTTTTATATAGTGGACAAATCACGTAAAGAGAGTTAAAAAACGGTTTAGTAGTCTCTCAGTGATATATGTCAGACACAAAAGTGAACAGAGATATGTGTCACACACAAAAGTGAACAGAGTGTGAAGTAAGTGAGGTACAAAAAAATTAATATTTGAAATCGTGCACAAATCACGTAAAGAGAGCTAAAAAATGGTTTACGAGTCTGTAAGTGTTATGTGTCAGACAACATTGTGTAAAAGTGAACAGAGTGTGAGATACAAAAAAATGAATTTTTTATATAGTGGACAAATCACGTAAAGAGAGTTAAAAAACGGTTTAGTAGTCTCTCAGTGATATATGTCAGACACAAAAGTGAACAGAGATATGTGTCACACACAAAAGTGAACAGAGTGTGAAGTAAGTGAGCTACAAAAAAATTAATATTTGAAATCGTGCACAAATCAAGTAAAGAGAGCTGAAAAATGGTATACGAGTCTGTAAGTGTTATGTGTCAGACAACATTGTGTAAAAGTGAACAGAGTGTGAGATACAAAAAAATGATTTTTTTATATAGTGGACAAATCACGTAAAGAGAGTTATAAAATGGTTTAGTAGTCTCTCAGTGATATGTGTCACACACAAAAGTGGACAGAGTGTGAAGTAAGTGAGGTACAAAAAAATTAATATTTGAAATCGTGCACAAATCACGTAAAGAGAGCTAAAAAATGGTTTACGAGTCTGTAAGTGTTATGTGTCAGACAACATTTTGTAAAAGTGAACAGAGTGTGAGATACAAAAAAATGAATTTTTTATATAGTGGACAAATCACGTAAAGAGAGTTAAAAAACGGTTTAGTAGTCTCTCAGTGATATATGTCAGACACAAAAGTGAACAGAGATATGTGTCACACACAAAAGTGAACAGAGTGTGAAGTAAGTGAGGTACAAAAAAATTAATATTTGAAATCGTGCACAAATCACGTAAAGAGAGCTAAAAAATGGTTTACGAGTCTGTAAGTGTTATGTGTCAGACAACATTGTGTAAAAGTGAACAGAGTGTGAGATACAAAAAAATGATTTTTTTATATAGTGGACAAATCACGTGAAGAGAGTTAAAAAACGGTTTAGTAGTATCTCAGTAATATGTGTCACACACAAAAGTGAACAGATTGTGAAGTAAGTGAGGTACAAAAAAATTAATATTTGAAATCGTGCACAAATCACGTAAAGAGAGCTAAAAAATGGTTTACGAGTCTGTAAGTGTTATGTGTCAGAAAACTTTGTGTAAAAGTGAACAGAGTGTGAGATACAAAAAAATGAATTTTTTATATAGTGGACAAATCACGTAAAGAGAGTTAAAAAACGGTTTAGTTGTCTCTCAGTGATATATGTCAGACACAAAAGTGAACAGAGATATGTGTCACACACAAAAGTGAACAGAGTGTGAAGTAAGTGAGGTACAAAAAAATTAATATTTGAAATCGTGCAGAAATCACGTAAAGAAAGCTAAAAAATGATTTACGAGTCTGTAAGTGTTAAGTGTCAGACAACATTGTGTAAAAGTGAACAGAGTGTGAGATACAAAAAATGATTTTTTTATATAGTGGACAAATCACGTAAAGAGAGTTAAAAAATGGTTTAGTAGTCTCTCAGTGATATGTGTCAAACACAAAAGTGAACAGAGTCTAAAGTAAGTGAGGTACAAAAAAATTAATATTTGAAATCGTGCACAAATCACGTAAAGAGAGCTAAAAAATGGTTTACGAGTCTGTAAGTGTTGTGTGTCAGACAACATTGTGTAAAAGTGAACAGAGTGTGAGATACAAAAAAATGAATTTTTTATATAGTGGACAAATCACGTGAAGAGAGTTAAAAGACGGTTTAGTAGTATCTCAGTAATATGTGTCACACACAAAAGTGAACAGATTGTGAAGTAAGTGAGGTACAAAAAAATTAATATTTGAAATCGTGCACAAATCACGTAAAGAGAGCTAAAAAATGGTTTACGAGTCTGTAAGTGTTATGTGTCAGACAACATTGTGTAAAAGTGAACAGAGTGTGAGATACAAAAAAATGAATATTTTATATAGTGGACAAATCACGTAAAGAGAGTTAAAAAACAGTTTAGTTGTCTCTCAGTGATATATGTCAGACACAAAAGTGAACAGAGATATTGTCAGACACAAAAGTCAACAGAGTGTGAAGTAAGTGAGGTACAAAAAAATTAATATTTGAAATCGTGCACAAATCACGTAAAGAGAGCTAAAAATTGGTTTACGAGTCTGTAAGTGTTATGTGTCAGACAACATTGTGTAAAAGTGAACAGAGTGTGAGATACAAAAAAATGATTTTTTTATATAGTGGACAAATCACGTAAAGAGAGTTAAAAAACGGTTTAGTAGACTCTCAGTGATATATGTCAGACACAAAAGTGAACAGAGATATGTGTCACACACAAAAGTGAACAGAGTGTGAAATAAGTGAGATACAAAAAAATTAATATTTGAAATCGTGCACAAATCACGTAAAGAGAGCTAAAAAATGGTATACGAGTCTGTAAGTGTTATGTGTCAGACAACATTGTGTAAAAGTGAACAGAGTGTGAGATACAAAAAAATGAATTTTTAATATAGTGGACAAATCACGTAAAGAGAGTTAAAAAACGGTTTAGTAGTCTCTCAGTGATATGTGTCAGACACAAAAGTGAACAGAGTGTGAAGTAAGTGAGGTACAAAAAAATTAATATTTGAAATCGTGCACAAATCACGTAAAGAAAGCTAAAAAATGGTTTACGAGTCTGTAAGTGTAATGTGTCAGACAACATTGTGTAAAAGTGAACAGAGTGTGAGATACAAAAAAATGATTTTTTTTATATAATGGACAAATCACGTAAAGAGAGTTAAAAAATTGTTTAGTAGTCTCTCAGTGATTTGTTTCACACACAAAAGTGAACAGAGTGTGAAGCAAGTGAGGTACAAAAAAATTAATATTTGAAATCGTGCACAAATCACGTAAAGAGAGCTAAAAAATGGTTTACGAGTCTGTAGGTGTTATGTGTCAGACAACATTGTGTAAAAGTGAACAGAGTATGAGATACAAAAAAATGATTTTTTTATATAGTGGACAAATCACGTAAAGAGAGTTAAAAAATGGTTTAGTAGTCTCTCAGTGATATGTGTCACACACAAAAGTGAACAGAGTGTAAAGTAAGTGAGGTACAAAAAAAATAATATTTGAAATCGTGCACAAATCACGTAAAGAGAGCTAAAACATGGTTTACGAGTCTGTAAGTGTTATGTGTCAGACAACATTGTGTAAAAGTGAACAGAGTGTGAGATACAAAATAATGAATTTTTTATATAGTGGACAAATCACGTGAAGAGAGTTAAAAGACGGTTTAGTAGTATCTCAGTAATATGTGTCACACACAAAAGTGAACAGATTGTGAAGTAAGTGAGGTACAAAAAAATTAATATTTGAAATCGTGCACAAATCACGTAAAGAGAGCTAAAAAATGGTTTACGAGTCTGTAAGTGTTATGTGTCAGACAACATTGTGTAAAAGTGAACAGAGTGTGAGATACAAAACAATGAATTTTTTATATAGTGGACAAATCACGTAAAGAGAGTTAAAAAACAGTTTAGTTGTCTCTCAGTGATATATGTCAGACATAAAAGTGAACAAAGATATGTGTCACACACAAAAGTGAACAGAGTGTGAAGTAAGTGAGGTACAAAAAAATTAATATTTGAAATCGTGCACAAATCACGTAAAGAGAGCTAAAAAATGGTTTACGAGTCTGTAAGTGTTATGTGTCAGACAACATTTTGTAAAAGTGAACAGAGTGTAAGATACAAAAAAATGATTTTTTTATATAGTGGACAAATCACGTAAAGAGAGTTAAAAAACGGTTTAGTAGTCTCTCAGTGATATATGTCAGACACAAAAGTGAACAGAGATATGTGTCACACACAAAAGTGAACAGAGTGTGAAGTAAGTGAGGTACAAAAAAATTAATATTTGAAATCGTGCAAAAATCACGTAAAGAGAGCTAAAAAATGGTTTACGAGTCTGTAAGTGTTATGTGTCAGACAACATTGTGTAAAAGTGAACAGAGTGTGAGATACAAAAAAATGAATTTTTTATATAGTGGACAAATCACGTAAAGAGAGTTAAAAAACGGTTTAGTAATCTCTCAGTGATATATGTCAGACACAAAAGTGAACAGAGATATGTGTCACACACAAAAGTGAACAGAGTGTGAAGTAAGTGAGCTACAAAAAAAATAATATTTTAAATCGTGCACAAATCAAGTAAAGAGAGCTGAAAAATGGTATACGAAGTCTGTAAGTGTTATGTGTCAGACAACATTGTGTAAAAGTGAACAGAGTGTGAGATACAAAAAAATGATTTTTTTATATAGTGGACAAATCACGTAAGAGAGTTATAAAATGGTTTAGTAGTCTCTCAGTGATATGTGTCACACACAAAAGTGGACAGAGTGTGAAGTAAGTGAGGTACAAAAAAATTAATATTTGAAATCGTGCACAAGTCACGCAAAGAGAGCTAAAAAATGGTTTACGAGTCTGTAAGTGTTATGTGTCAGACAACATTGTGTAAAAGTGAACAGAGTGTGAGATACAAAAAAATGAATTTTTTATATAGTAGACAAATCACGTAAAGAGAGTTAAAAAACAGTTTAGTTGTCTCTCAGTGATATATGTCAGACACAAAAGTGAACAAAGATATGTGTCACACACAAAAGTGAACAGAGTGTGAAGTAAGTGAGGTACAAAAAAATTAATATTTGAAATCGTGCACAAATCACGTAAAGAGAGCTAAAAAATGGTTTACGAGTCTGTAAGTGTTATGTGTCAGACAACATTTTGTAAAAGTGAACAGAGTGTGAGATACAAAAAAATGAATTTTTTATATAGTGGACAAATCACGTAAAGAGAGTTAAAAAACGGTTTAGTAGTCTCTCAGTGATATATGTCAGACACAAAAGTGAACAGAGATATGTGTCACACACAAAAGTGAACATAGTGTGAAGTAAGTGAGGTACAAAAAAATTAATATTTGAAATCGTGCACAAATCACGTAAAGAGAGCTAAAAAATGGTTTACGAGTCTGTAAGTGTTATGTGTGAGACAACATTGTGTAAAAGTGAACAGAGTGTGAGATACAAAAAAATGAATTTTTTATATAGTGGACAAATCACGTAAAGAGAGTTAAAAAACGGTTTAGTAGTCTCTCAGTGATATATGTCAGACACAAAAGTGAACAGAGTGTGAAGTAAGTGAGGTACAAAAAAATTAATATTTGAAATCGTGCACAAGTCACGCAAAGAGAGCTAAAAATGGTTTAGGAGTCTGTTAGTGTTATGTGTCAGACAACATTGTGTAAAAGTGAACAGAGTGTGAGATACAAAAAAATGATTTTTTCATATAGTGGACAAATCACGTGAAGAGAGTTAAAAAACGGTTTAGTAGTATCTCAGTAATATGTGTCACACACAAAAGTGAACAGATTGTGAAGTAAGTGAGGTACAAAAAAATTAATGTTTGAAATCGTGCTCAAATCACGTAAAGAGAGCTAAAAAATGGTTTACGAGTCTGTAAGTGTTATGTGTCAGACAACATTGTGTAAAAGTGAACAGAGTGTGAGATACAAAAAAATGAATTTTTTATATAGTGGACAAATCACGTAAAGAGAGTTAAAAAACAGTTTAGTTGTCTCTCAGTGATATATGTCAGACACAAAAGTGATCAGAGATATGTGTCACACACAAAAGTGAACAGAGTGTGAAGTAAGTGAGGTACAAAAAAATTAATATTTGAAATCGTGCACAAATTACGTAAAGAGAGCTAAAAAATTGTTTACGAGTCTGTAAGTGTTATGTGTCAGACAACATTGTGTAAAAGTGAACAGAGTGTGAGATACAAAAAAATGAATTTTTTATATAGTGGACAAATCACGTAAAGAGAGTTAAAAAACGGTTTAGTAGTCTCTCAGTGATATATGTCAGATACAAAAGTGAACAGAGATATTGTCACACACAAAAGTGAACAGAGTGTGAAGTAAGTGAGGTACAAAAAAATTAATATTTGAAATCGTGCACAAATCACGTAAAGAGAGCTAAAAAATGGTATACGAGTCTGTAAGTGTTATGTGTCAGACAACATTGTGTAAAAGTGAACAGAGTGTGAGATACAAAAAAATGATTTTTTTATATAGTGGACAAATCACGTAAAGAGAGTTAAAAAACGGTTTAGTAGTCTCTCAGTGATATGAGTCAGACACAAAAGTCAACAGAGTGTGAAGTAAGTGAGGTACAAAAAAATTAATATTTGAAATCGTGCACAAATCACGTAAAGAGAGCTAAAAATTGGTTTACGAGTCTGTAAGTGTTATGTGTCAGACAACATTGTGTAAAAGTGAACAGAGTGTGAGATACTAAAAAATGATTTTTTTATATAGTGGACAAATCACGTAAAGAGAGTTAAAAAACGGTTTAGTAGACTCTCAGTGATATATGTCAGACACAAAAGTGAACAGAGATATGTCACACACAAAAGTGAACAGAGTGTGAAATAAGTGAGATACAAAAAAATTAATATTTGAAATCGTGCACAAATCACGTAAAGAGAGCTAAAAAATGGTATACGAGTCTGTAAGTGTTATGTGTCAGACAACATTGTGTAAAAGTGAACAGAGTGTGAGATACAAAAAAATGAATTTTTAATATAGTGGACAAATCACGTAAAGAGAGTTAAAAACGGTTTAGTAGTCTCTCAGTGATATGTGTCAGACACAAAAGTGAACAGAGTGTGAAGTAAGTGAAGTACAAAAAAATTAATATTTGAAATCGTGCACAAATCACGTAAAGAAAGCTAAAAAATGGTTTACGAGTCTGTAAGTGTAATGTGTCAGACAACATTGTGTAAAAAAGTGAACAGAGTGTGAGATACAAAAAAATGATTTTTTTATATAATGGACAAATCACGTAAAGAGAGTTAAAAAATTGTTTAGTAGTCTCTCAGTGATAAATGTCAGACACAAAAGTGAACAGAGATATTGTCACACACAAAAGTGAACAGAGTGTGAAGTAAGTGAGGTACAAAAAAATTAATATTTGAAATCGTGCACAAATCACGTAAAGAGAGCTAAAAAATGGTATACGAGTCTGTAAGTGTTATGTGTCAGACAACATTGTGTAAAAGTGAACAGAGTGTGAGATACAAAAAAATGATTTTTTTATATAGTGGAAAAATCACGTAAAGAGAGTTAAAAAACGGTTTAGTAGTCTCTCAGTGATATGAGTCAGACACAAAAGTGAACAGAGTGTGAAGTAAGTGAGGTACATAAAAATTAATTTTTGAAATCGTGCACAAATCACGTAAAAAGAGCTAAAAATTGGTTTACGAGTCTGTAAGTGTTATGTGTCAGACAACATTGTGTAAAAGTGAACAGAGTGTGAGATACAAAAAAATGATTTTTTTATATAGTGGACAAATCACGTAAAGAGAGTTAAAAAACGGTTTAGTAGACTCTCAGTGATATATGTCAGACACAAAAGTGAACAGAGATATGTGTCACACACAAAAGTGAACAGAGTGTGAAATAAGTGAGATACAAAAAAATTAATATTTGAAATCGTGCACAAATCACGTAAAGAGAGCTAAAAAATGGTATACGAGTCTGTAAGTGTTATGTGTCAGACAACATTGTGTAAAAGTGAACAGAGTGTGAGATACATAAAAATGAATTTTTAATATAGTGGACAAATCACGTAAAGAGAGTTAAAAAATTGTTTAGTAGTCTCTCAGTGATTTGTTTCACACACAAAAGTGAACAGAGTGTGAAGCAAGTGAGGTACAAAAAAATTAAAATTTGAAATCGTGCACAAATCACGTAAAGAGAGCTAAAAAATGGTTTACGAGTCTGTAAGTGTTATGTGTCAGACAACATTGTGTAAAAGTGAACAGAGTATGAGATACAAAAAAATGATTTTTTAATATAGTGGACAAATCACGTAAAGAGAGTTAAAAAATGGTTTAGTAGTCTCTCA
The DNA here is from genome assembly GCA_963082785.1 of Philonthus spinipes. NCBI lineage: Eukaryota > Metazoa > Arthropoda > Insecta > Coleoptera > Staphylinidae > Philonthus > Philonthus spinipes. The sequence continues at coordinate 2,994,489 of OY720304.1, forward strand.
GTGATATGTGTCACACACAAAAGTGAACAGAGTCTAAAGTAAGTGAGGTACAAAAAAATTAATATTTGAAATCGTGCACAAATCACGTAAAGAGAGCTAAAAAATTGTTTACGAGTCTGTAAGTGTTGTGTGTCAGACAACATTGTGTAAAAGTGAACAGAGTGTGAGATACAAAAAAATGAATTTTTTATATAGTGGACAAATCACGTGAAGAGAGTTAAAAGACGGTTTAGTAGTATCTCAGTAATATGTGTCACACACAAAAGTGAACAGATTGTGAAGTAAGTGAGGTACAAAAAAATTAATATTTGAAATCGTGCACAAATCACGTAAAGAGAGCTAAAAAATGGTTTACGAGTCTGTAAGTGTTATGTGTCAGACAACATTGTGTAAAAGTGAACAGAGTGTGAGATACAAAAAAATGAATTTTTTATATAGTGGACAAATCACGTAAAGAGAGTTAAAAAACGGTTTAGTAGTCTCTCAGTGATATATGTCAGACACAAAAGTGAACAGAGATATGTGTCACACACAAAAGTGAACAGAGTGTGAAGTAAGTGAGGTACAAAAAAATTAATATTTGAAATCGTGCACAAATCACGTAAAGAGAGCTAAAAAATGGTTTATGAGTCTGTAAGTGTTATGTGTCAGACAACATTGTGTAAAAGTGAACAGAGTGTGAGATACAAAAAAATGAATTTTTTATATAGTGGACAAATCACGTAAAGAGAGTTAAAAAACGGTTTAGTAGACTCTCAGTGATATATGTCAGACACAAAAGTGAACAGAGATATTGTCACACACAAAAGTGAACAGAGTGTGAAGTAAGTGAGGTACAAAAAAATTAATATTTGAAATCCTGCACAAATCACGTAAAGAAAGCTAAAAAATGGTTTACGAGTCTGTAAATGTAATGTGTCAGACAACATTGTGTAAAAGTGAACAGAGTGTGAGATACAAAAAAATGATTTTTTTATATAATGGACAAATCACGTAAAGAGAGTTAAAAAATTGTTTAGTAGTCTCTCAGTGATTTGTTTCACACACAAAAGTGAACAGAGTGTGAAGCAAGTGAGGTAAAAAAAAATTAATATTTGAAATCGTGCACAAATCACGTAAAGAGAGCTAAAAAATGGTTTACGAGTCTGTAAGTGTTATGTGTCAGACAACATTGTGTAAAAGTGAACAGAGTATGAGATACAAAAAAATGATTTTTTAATATAGTGGACAAATCACGTAAAGAGAGTTAAAAAATGGTTTAGTAGTCTCTCAGTGATATGTGTCACACACAAAAGTGAACAGAGTGTAAAGTAAGTGAGGTACAAAAAAATTAATATTTGAAATCGTGCACAAATCACGTATAGAGAGCTAAAACATGGTTTACGAGTCTGTAAGTGTTATGTGTCAGACAACATTGTGTAAAAGTGAACAGAGTGTGAGATACAAAAAAATGAATTTTTTATATAGTGGACAAATCACGTAAAGAGAATTAAAAAATGGTTTAGTAGTCTCTCAGTGATATGTGTCACACACAAAAGTGAACAGAGTGTAAAGTAAGTGAGGTACAAAAAAATTAATATTTGAAATCGTGCACAAATCACGTAAAGAGAGCTAAAACATGGTTTACGAGTCTGTAAGTGTTATGTGTCAGACAACATTGTGTAAAAGTGAACAGAGTGTGAGATACAAAAAAATGATTTTTTCATATAGTGGACAAATCACGTGAAGAGAGTTAAAAAACGGTTTAGTAGTATCTCAGTAATATGTGTCACACACAAAAGTGAACAGATTGTGAAGTAAGTGAGGTACAAAAAAATTAATATTTGAAATCGTGCTCAAATCACGTAAAGAGAGCTAAAAAATGGTTTACGAGTCTGTAAGTGTTATGTGTCAGACAACATTGTGTAAAAGTGAACAGAGTGTGAGATACAAAAAAATGAATTTTTTATATAGTGGACAAATCACGTAAAGAGAGTTAAAAAACAGTTTAGTTGTCTCTCAGTGATATATGTCAGACACAAAAGTGATCAGAGATATGTGTCACACACAAAAGTGAACAGAGTGTGAAGTAAGTGAGGTACAAAAAAATTAATATTTGAAATCGTGCACAAATCACGTAAAAAGAGCTAAAAATTGGTTTACGAGTCTGTAAGTGTTATGTGTCAGACAACATTGTGTAAAAGTGAACAGAGTGTGAGATACAAAAAAATGAATTTTTTATATAGTGGACAAATCACGTAAAGAGAGTTAAAAAACGGTTTAGTAGTCTCTCAGTGATATATGTCAGACACAAAAGTGAACAGAGATATTGTCACACACAAAAGTGAACAGAGTGTGAAGTAAGTGAGGTACAAAAAAATTAATATTTGAAATCGTGCACAAATCACGTAAAGAGAGCTAAAAAATGGTATACGAGTCTGTAAGTGTTATGTGTCAGACAACATTGTGTAAAAGTGAACAGAGTGTGAGATACAAAAAAATGATTTTTTTATATAGTGGACAAATCACGTAAAGAGAGTTAAAAAACGGTTTAGTAGTCTCTCAGTGATATGAGTCAGACACAAAAGTCAACAGAGTGTGAAGTAAGTGAGGTACAAAAAAATTAATATTTGAAATCGTGCACAAATCACGTAAAGAGAGCTAAAAATTGGTTTACGAGTCTGTAAGTGTTATGTGTCAGACAACATTGTGTAAAAGTGAACAGAGTGTGAGATACTAAAAAATGATTTTTTTATATAGTGGACAAATCACGTAAAGAGAGTTAAAAAACGGTTTAGTAGACTCTCAGTGATATATGTCAGACACAAAAGTGAACAGAGATATGTCACACACAAAAGTGAACAGAGTGTGAAATAAGTGAGATACAAAAAAATTAATATTTGAAATCGTGCACAAATCACGTAAAGAGAGCTAAAAAATGGTATACGAGTCTGTAAGTGTTATGTGTCAGACAACATTGTGTAAAAGTGAACAGAGTGTGAGATACAAAAAAATGAATTTTTAATATAGTGGACAAATCACGTAAAGAGAGTTAAAAACGGTTTAGTAGTCTCTCAGTGATATGTGTCAGACACAAAAGTGAACAGAGTGTGAAGTAAGTGAAGTACAAAAAAATTAATATTTGAAATCGTGCACAAATCACGTAAAGAAAGCTAAAAAATGGTTTACGAGTCTGTAAGTGTAATGTGTCAGACAACATTGTGTAAAAAAGTGAACAGAGTGTGAGATACAAAAAAATGATTTTTTTATATAATGGACAAATCACGTAAAGAGAGTTAAAAAATTGTTTAGTAGTCTCTCAGTGATAAATGTCAGACACAAAAGTGAACAGAGATATTGTCACACACAAAAGTGAACAGAGTGTGAAGTAAGTGAGGTACAAAAAAATTAATATTTGAAATCGCGCACAAATCACGTAAAGAGAGCTAAAAAATGGTATACGAGTCTGTAAGTGTTATGTGTCAGACAACATTGTGTAAAAGTGAACAGAGTGTGAGATACAAAAAAATGATTTTTTTATATAGTGGAAAAATCACGTAAAGAGAGTTAAAAAACGGTTTAGTAGTCTCTCAGTGATATGAGTCAGACACAAAAGTGAACAGAGTGTGAAGTAAGTGAGGTACAAAAAAATTAATTTTTGAAATCGTGCACAAATCACGTAAAAAGAGCTAAAAATTGGTTTACGAGTCTGTAAGTGTTATGTGTCAGACAACATTGTGTAAAAGTGAACAGAGTGTGAGATACAAAAAAATGATTTTTTTATATAGTGGAAAAATCACGTAAAGAGAGTTAAAAAACGGTTTAGTAGTCTCTCAGTGATATGAGTCAGACACAAAAGTGAACAGAGTGTGAAATAAGTGAGATACAAAAAAATTAATATTTGAAATCGTGCACAAATCACGTAAAGAGAGCTAAAAAATGGTATACGAGTCTGTAAGTGTTATGTGTCAGACAACATTGTGTAAAAGTGAACAGAGTGTGAGATACATAAAAATGAATTTTTAATATAGTGGACAAATCACGTAAAGAGACTTAAAAAACGGTTTAGTAGCCTCTCAGTGATATGTGTCAGACACAAAAGTGAACAGAGTGTGAAGTAAGTGAGGTACAAAAAAATTAATATTTGAAATCGTGCACAAATCACGTAAAGAAAGCTAAAAAATGGTTTACGAGTCTGTAAGTGTAATGTGTCAGACAACATTGTGTAAAAGTGAACAGAGTGTGAGATACAAAAAAATGATTTTTTTATATAATGGACAAATCACGTAAAGAGAGTTAAAAAATTGTTTAGTAGTCTCTCAGTGATTTGTTTCACACACAAAAGTGAACAGAGTGTGAAGCAAGTGAGGTACAAAAAAATTAAAATTTGAAATCGTGCACAAATCACGTAAAGAGAGCTAAAAAATGGTTTACGAGTCTGTAAGTGTTATGTGTCAGACAACATTGTGTAAAAGTGAACAGAGTATGAGATACAAAAAAATGATTTTTTAATATAGTGGACAAATCACGTAAAGAGAGTTAAAAAATGGTTTAGTAGTCTCTCAGTGATATGTGTCACACACAAAAGTGAACAGAGTCTAAGGTAAGTGAGGTACAAAAAAATTAATATTTGAAATCGTGCACAAATCACGTAAAGAGAGCTAAAAAATTGTTTACGAGTCTGTAAGTGTTGTGTGTCAGACAACATTGTGTAAAAGTGAACAGAGTGTGAGATACAAAAAAATGAATTTTTTATATAGTGGACAAATCACGTGAAGAGAGTTAAAAGACGGTTTAGTAGTATCTCAGTAATATGTGTCACACACAAAAGTGAACAGATTGTGAAGTAAGTGAGGTACAAAAAAATTAATATTTGAAATCGTGCACAAATCACGTAAAGAGAGCTAAAAAATGGTTTACGAGTCTGTAAGTGTTATGTGTCAGACAACATTGTGTAAAAGTGAACAGAGTGTGAGATACAAAAAAATGAATTTTTTATATAGTGGACAAATCACGTAAAGAGAGTTAAAAAACGGTTTAGTAGTCTCTCAGTGATATATGTCAGACACAAAAGTGAACAGAGATATGTGTCACACACAAAAGTGAACAGAGTGTGAAGTAAGTGAGGTACAAAAAAATTAATATTTGAAATCGTGCACAAATCACGTAAAGAGAGCTAAAAAATGGTTTATGAGTCTGTAAGTGTTATGTGTCAGACAACATTGTGTAAAAGTGAACAGAGTGTGAGATACAAAAAAATGAATTTTTTATATAGTGGACAAATCACGTAAAGAGAGTTAAAAAACGGTTTAGTAGACTCTCAGTGATATATGTCAGACACAAAAGTGAACAGAGATATTGTCACACACAAAAGTGAACAGAGTGTGAAGTAAGTGAGGTACAAAAAAATTAATATTTGAAATCCTGCACAAATCACGTAAAGAAAGCTAAAAAATGGTTTACGAGTCTGTAAATGTAATGTGTCAGACAACATTGTGTAAAAGTGAACAGAGTGTGAGATACAAAAAAATGATTTTTTTATATAATGGACAAATCACGTAAAGAGAGTTAAAAAATTGTTTAGTAGTCTCTCAGTGATTTGTTTCACACACAAAAGTGAACAGAGTGTGAAGCAAGTGAGGTAAAAAAAAATTAATATTTGAAATCGTGCACAAATCACGTAAAGAGAGCTAAAAAATGGTTTACGAGTCTGTAAGTGTTATGTGTCAGACAACATTGTGTAAAAGTGAACAGAGTATGAGATACAAAAAAATGATTTTTTAATATAGTGGACAAATCACGTAAAGAGAGTTAAAAAATGGTTTAGTAGTCTCTCAGTGATATGTGTCACACACAAAAGTGAACAGAGTGTAAAGTAAGTGAGGTACAAAAAAATTAATATTTGAAATCGTGCACAAATCACGTATAGAGAGCTAAAACATGGTTTACGAGTCTGTAAGTGTTATGTGTCAGACAACATTGTGTAAAAGTGAACAGAGTGTGAGATACAAAAAAATGAATTTTTTATATAGTGGACAAATCACGTAAAGAGAATTAAAAAATGGTTTAGTAGTCTCTCAGTGATATGTGTCACACACAAAAGTGAACAGAGTGTAAAGTAAGTGAGGTACAAAAAAATTAATATTTGAAATCGTGCACAAATCACGTAAAGAGAGCTAAAACATGGTTTACGAGTCTGTAAGTGTTATGTGTCAGACAACATTGTGTAAAAGTGAACAGAGTGTGAGATACAAAAAAATGATTTTTTCATATAGTGGACAAATCACGTGAAGAGAGTTAAAAAACGGTTTAGTAGTATCTCAGTAATATGTGTCACACACAAAAGTGAACAGATTGTGAAGTAAGTGAGGTACAAAAAAATTAATATTTGAAATCGTGCTCAAATCACGTAAAGAGAGCTAAAAAATGGTTTACGAGTATGTAAGTGTTATGTGTCAGACAACATTGTGTAAAAGTGAACAGAGTGTGAGATACAAAAAAATGAATTTTTTATATAGTGGACAAATCACGTAAAGAGAGTTAAAAAACAGTTTAGTTGTCTCTCAGTGATATATGTCAGACACAAAAGTGATCAGAGATATGTGTCACACACAAAAGTGAACAGAGTGTGAAGTAAGTGAGGTACAAAAAAATTAATATTTGAAATCGTGCACAAATCACGTAAAAAGAGCTAAAAATTGGTTTACGAGTCTGTAAGTGTTATGTGTCAGACAACATTGTGTAAAAGTGAACAGAGTGTGAGATACAAAAAAATGAATTTTTTATATAGTGGACAAATCACGTAAAGAGAGTTAAAAAACGGTTTAGTAGTCTCTCAGTGATATATGTCAGACACAAAAGTGAACAGAGATATTGTCACACACAAAAGTGAACAGAGTGTGAAGTAAGTGAGGTACAAAAAAATTAATATTTGAAATCGTGCACAAATCACGTAAAGAGAGCTAAAAAATGGTATACGAGTCTGTAAGTGTTATGTGTCAGACAACATTGTGTAAAAGTGAACAGAGTGTGAGATACAAAAAAATGATTTTTTTATATAGTGGACAAATCACGTAAAGAGAGTTAAAAAACGGTTTAGTAGTCTCTCAGTGATATGAGTCAGACACAAAAGTCAACAGAGTGTGAAGTAAGTGAGGTACAAAAAAATTAATATTTGAAATCGTGCACAAATCACGTAAAGAGAGCTAAAAATTGGTTTACGAGTCTGTAAGTGTTATGTGTCAGACAACATTGTGTAAAAGTGAACAGAGTGTGAGATACTAAAAAATGATTTTTTTATATAGTGGACAAATCACGTAAAGAGAGTTAAAAAACGGTTTAGTAGACTCTCAGTGATATATGTCAGACACAAAAGTGAACAGAGATATGTCACACACAAAAGTGAACAGAGTGTGAAATAAGTGAGATACAAAAAAATTAATATTTGAAATCGTGCACAAATCACGTAAAGAGAGCTAAAAAATGGTATACGAGTCTGTAAGTGTTATGTGTCAGACAACATTGTGTAAAAGTGAACAGAGTGTGAGATACAAAAAAATGAATTTTTAATATAGTGGACAAATCACGTAAAGAGAGTTAAAAACGGTTTAGTAGTCTCTCAGTGATATGTGTCAGACACAAAAGTGAACAGAGTGTGAAGTAAGTGAAGTACAAAAAAATTAATATTTGAAATCGTGCACAAATCACGTAAAGAAAGCTAAAAAATGGTTTACGAGTCTGTAAGTGTAATGTGTCAGACAACATTGTGTAAAAAAGTGAACAGAGTGTGAGATACAAAAAAATGATTTTTTTATATAATGGACAAATCACGTAAAGAGAGTTAAAAAATTGTTTAGTAGTCTCTCAGTGATAAATGTCAGACACAAAAGTGAACAGAGATATTGTCACACACAAAAGTGAACAGAGTGTGAAGTAAGTGAGGTACAAAAAAATTAATATTTGAAATCGTGCACAAATCACGTAAAGAGAGCTAAAAAATGGTATACGAGTCTGTAAGTGTTATGTGTCAGACAACATTGTGTAAAAGTGAACAGAGTGTGAGATACAAAAAAATGATTTTTTTATATAGTGGAAAAATCACGTAAAGAGAGTTAAAAAACGGTTTAGTAGTCTCTCAGTGATATGAGTCAGACACAAAAGTGAACAGAGTGTGAAGTAAGTGAGGTACAAAAAAATTAATTTTTGAAATCGTGCACAAATCACGTAAAAAGAGCTAAAAATTGGTTTACGAGTCTGTAAGTGTTATGTGTCAGACAACATTGTGTAAAAGTGAACAGAGTGTGAGATACAAAAAAATGATTTTTTTATATAGTGGACAAATCACGTAAAGAGAGTTAAAAAACGGTTTAGTAGACTCTCAGTGATATATGTCAGACACAAAAGTGAACAGAGATATGTGTCACACACAAAAGTGAACAGAGTGTGAAATAAGTGAGATACAAAAAAATTAATATTTGAAATCGTGCACAAATCACGTAAAGAGAGCTAAAAAATGGTTTACGAGTCTGTAAGTGTTATGTGTCAGACAACATTGTGTAAAAGTGAACAGAGTATGAGATACAAAAAAATGATTTTTTAATATAGTGGACAAATCACGTAAAGAGAGTTAAAAAATGGTTTAGTAGTCTCTCAGTGATATGTGTCACACACAAAAGTGAACAGAGTCTAAAGTAAGTGAGGTACAAAAAAATTAATATTTGAAATCGTGCACAAATCACGTAAAGAGAGCTAAAAAATTGTTTACGAGTCTGTAAGTGTTGTGTGTCAGACAACATTGTGTAAAAGTGAACAGAGTGTGAGATACAAAAAAATGAATTTTTTATATAGTGGACAAATCACGTAAAGAGAGTTAAAAAACGGTTTAGTAGTCTCTCAGTGATATATGTCAGACACAAAAGTGAACAGAGATATGTGTCACACACAAAAGTGAACAGAGTGTGAAGTAAGTGAGGTACAAAAAAATTAATATTTGAAATCGTGCACAAATCACGTAAAGAGAGCTAAAAAATGGTTTATGAGTCTGTAAGTGTTATGTGTCAGACAACATTGTGTAAAAGTGAACAGAGTGTGAGATACAAAAAAATGAATTTTTTATATAGTGGACAAATCACGTAAAGAGAGTTAAAAAACGGTTTAGTAGACTCTCAGTGATATATGTCAGACACAAAAGTGAACAGAGATATTGTCACACACAAAAGTGAACAGAGTGTGAAGTAAGTGAGGTACAAAAAAATTAATATTTGAAATCCTGCACAAATCACGTAAAGAAAGCTAAAAAATGGTTTACGAGTCTGTAAATGTAATGTGTCAGACAACATTGTGTAAAAGTGAACAGAGTGTGAGATACAAAAAAATGATTTTTTTATATAATGGACAAATCACGTAAAGAGAGTTAAAAAATTGTTTAGTAGTCTCTCAGTGATTTGTTTCACACACAAAAGTGAACAGAGTGTGAAGCAAGTGAGGTAAAAAAAAATTAATATTTGAAATCGTGCACAAATCACGTAAAGAGAGCTAAAAAATGGTTTACGAGTCTGTAAGTGTTATGTGTCAGACAACATTGTGTAAAAGTGAACAGAGTATGAGATACAAAAAAATGATTTTTTAATATAGTGGACAAATCACGTAAAGAGAGTTAAAAAATGGTTTAGTAGTCTCTCAGTGATATGTGTCACACACAAAAGTGAACAGAGTGTAAAGTAAGTGAGGTACAAAAAAATTAATATTTGAAATCGTGCACAAATCACGTATAGAGAGCTAAAACATGGTTTACGAGTCTGTAAGTGTTATGTGTCAGACAACATTGTGTAAAAGTGAACAGAGTGTGAGATACAAAAAAATGAATTTTTTATATAGTGGACAAATCACGTAAAGAGAATTAAAAAATGGTTTAGTAGTCTCTCAGTGATATGTGTCACACACAAAAGTGAACAGAGTGTAAAGTAAGTGAGGTACAAAAAAATTAATATTTGAAATCGTGCACAAATCACGTAAAGAGAGCTAAAACATGGTTTACGAGTCTGTAAGTGTTATGTGTCAGACAACATTGTGTAAAAGTGAACAGAGTGTGAGATACAAAAAAATGATTTTTTCATATAGTGGACAAATCACGTGAAGAGAGTTAAAAAACGGTTTAGTAGTATCTCAGTAATATGTGTCACACACAAAAGTGAACAGATTGTGAAGTAAGTGAGGTACAAAAAAATTAATATTTGAAATCGTGCTCAAATCACGTAAAGAGAGCTAAAAAATGGTTTACGAGTCTGTAAGTGTTATGTGTCAGACAACATTGTGTAAAAGTGAACAGAGTGTGAGATACAAAAAAATGAATTTTTTATATAGTGGACAAATCACGTAAAGAGAGTTAAAAAACAGTTTAGTTGTCTCTCAGTGATATATGTCAGACACAAAAGTGATCAGAGATATGTGTCACACACAAAAGTGAACAGAGTGTGAAGTAAGTGAGGTACAAAAAAATTAATATTTGAAATCGTGCACAAATCACGTAAAAAGAGCTAAAAATTGGTTTACGAGTCTGTAAGTGTTATGTGTCAGACAACATTGTGTAAAAGTGAACAGAGTGTGAGATACAAAAAAATGAATTTTTTATATAGTGGACAAATCACGTAAAGAGAGTTAAAAAACGGTTTAGTAGTCTCTCAGTGATATATGTCAGACACAAAAGTGAACAGAGATATTGTCACACACAAAAGTGAACAGAGTGTGAAGTAAGTGAGGTACAAAAAAATTAATATTTGAAATCGTGCACAAATCACGTAAAGAGAGCTAAAAAATGGTATACGAGTCTGTAAGTGTTATGTGTCAGACAACATTGTGTAAAAGTGAACAGAGTGTGAGATACAAAAAAATGATTTTTTTATATAGTGGACAAATCACGTAAAGAGAGTTAAAAAACGGTTTAGTAGTCTCTCAGTGATATGAGTCAGACACAAAAGTCAACAGAGTGTGAAGTAAGTGAGGTACAAAAAAATTAATATTTGAAATCGTGCACAAATCACGTAAAGAGAGCTAAAAATTGGTTTACGAGTCTGTAAGTGTTATGTGTCAGACAACATTGTGTAAAAGTGAACAGAGTGTGAGATACTAAAAAATGATTTTTTTATATAGTGGACAAATCACGTAAAGAGAGTTAAAAAACGGTTTAGTAGACTCTCAGTGATATATGTCAGACACAAAAGTGAACAGAGATATGTCACACACAAAAGTGAACAGAGTGTGAAATAAGTGAGATACAAAAAAATTAATATTTGAAATCGTGCACAAATCACGTAAAGAGAGCTAAAAAATGGTATACGAGTCTGTAAGTGTTATGTGTCAGACAACATTGTGTAAAAGTGAACAGAGTGTGAGATACAAAAAAATGAATTTTTAATATAGTGGACAAATCACGTAAAGAGAGTTAAAAACGGTTTAGTAGTCTCTCAGTGATATGTGTCAGACACAAAAGTGAACAGAGTGTGAAGTAAGTGAAGTACAAAAAAATTAATATTTGAAATCGTGCACAAATCACGTAAAGAAAGCTAAAAAATGGTTTACGAGTCTGTAAGTGTAATGTGTCAGACAACATTGTGTAAAAAAGTGAACAGAGTGTGAGATACAAAAAAATGATTTTTTTATATAATGGACAAATCACGTAAAGAGAGTTAAAAAATTGTTTAGTAGTCTCTCAGTGATAAATGTCAGACACAAAAGTGAACAGAGATATTGTCACACACAAAAGTGAACAGAGTGTGAAGTAAGTGAGGTACAAAAAAATTAATATTTGAAATCGTGCACAAATCACGTAAAGAGAGCTAAAAAATGGTATACGAGTCTGTAAGTGTTATGTGTCAGACAACATTGTGTAAAAGTGAACAGAGTGTGAGATACAAAAAAATGATTTTTTTATATAGTGGAAAAATCACGTAAAGAGAGTTAAAAAACGGTTTAGTAGTCTCTCAGTGATATGAGTCAGACACAAAAGTGAACAGAGTGTGAAGTAAGTGAGGTACAAAAAAATTAATTTTTGAAATCGTGCACAAATCACGTAAAAAGAGCTAAAAATTGGTTTACGAGTCTGTAAGTGTTATGTGTCAGACAACATTGTGTAAAAGTGAACAGAGTGTGAGATACAAAAAAATGATTTTTTTATATAGTGGACAAATCACGTAAAGAGAGTTAAAAAACGGTTTAGTAGACTCTCAGTGATATATGTCAGACACAAAAGTGAACAGAGATATGTGTCACACACAAAAGTGAACAGAGTGTGAAATAAGTGAGATACAAAAAAATTAATATTTGAAATCGTGCACAAATCACGTAAAGAGAGCTAAAAAATGGTTTACGAGTCTGTAAGTGTTATGTGTCAGACAACATTGTGTAAAAGTGAACAGAGTATGAGATACAAAAAAATGATTTTTTAATATAGTGGACAAATCACGTAAAGAGAGTTAAAAAATGGTTTAGTAGTCTCTCAGTGATATGTGTCACACACAAAAGTGAACAGAGTCTAAAGTAAGTGAGGTACAAAAAAATTAATATTTGAAATCGTGCACAAATCACGTAAAGAGAGCTAAAAAATTGTTTACGAGTCTGTAAGTGTTGTGTGTCAGACAACATTGTGTAAAAGTGAACAGAGTGTGAGATACAAAAAAATGAATTTTTTATATAGTGGACAAATCACGTGAAGAGAGTTAAAAGACGGTTTAGTAGTATCTCAGTAATATGTGTCACACACAAAAGTGAACAGATTGTGAAGTGAGGTACAAAAAAATTAATATTTGAAATCGTGCACAAATCACGTAAAGAGAGCTAAAAAATGGTTTACGAGTCTGTAAGTGTTATGTGTCAGACAACATTGTGTAAAAGTGAACAGAGTGTGAGATACAAAAAAATGAATTTTTTATATAGTGGACAAATCACGTAAAGAGAGTTAAAAAACGGTTTAGTAGTCTCTCAGTGATATATGTCAGACACAAAAGTGAACAGAGATATGTGTCACACACAAAAGTGAACAGAGTGTGAAGTAAGTGAGGTACAAAAAAATTAATATTTGAAATCGTGCACAAATCACGTAAAGAGAGCTAAAAAATGGTTTATGAGTCTGTAAGTGTTATGTGTCAGACAACATTGTGTAAAAGTGAACAGAGTGTGAGATACAAAAAAATGAATTTTTTATATAGTGGACAAATCACGTAAAGAGAGTTAAAAAACGGTTTAGTAGACTCTCAGTGATATATGTCAGTCACAAAAGTGAACAGAGATATTGTCACACACAAAAGTGAACAGAGTGTGAAGTAAGTGAGGTACAAAAAAATTAATATTTGAAATCCTGCACAAATCACGTAAAGAAAGCTAAAAAATGGTTTACGAGTCTGTAAATGTAATGTGTCAGACAACATTGTGTAAAAGTGAACAGAGTGTGAGATACAAAAAAATGATTTTTTTATATAGTGGACAAATCACGTAAAGAGAGTTAAAAAACGGTTTAGTAGTCTCTCAGTGATATGAGTCAGACACAAAAGTCAACAGAGTGTGAAGTAAGTGAGGTACAAAAAAATTAATATTTGAAATCGTGCACAAATCACGTAAAGAGAGCTAAAAATTGGTTTACGAGTCTGTAAGTGTTATGTGTCAGACAACATTGTGTAAAAGTGAACAGAGTGTGAGATACTAAAAAATGATTTTTTTATATAGTGGACAAATCACGTAAAGAGAGTTAAAAAACGGTTTAGTAGACTCTCAGTGATATATGTCAGACACAAAAGTGAACAGAGATATGTCACACACAAAAGTGAACAGAGTGTGAAATAAGTGAGATACAAAAAAATTAATATTTGAAATCGTGCACAAATCACGTAAAGAGAGCTAAAAAATGGTATACGAGTCTGTAAGTGTTATGTGTCAGACAACATTGTGTAAAAGTGAACAGAGTGTGAGATACAAAAAAATGAATTTTTAATATAGTGGACAAATCACGTAAAGAGAGTTAAAAACGGTTTAGTAGTCTCTCAGTGATATGTGTCAGACACAAAAGTGAACAGAGTGTGAAGTAAGTGAAGTACAAAAAAATTAATATTTGAAATCGTGCACAAATCACGTAAAGAAAGCTAAAAAATGGTTTACGAGTCTGTAAGTGTAATGTGTCAGACAACATTGTGTAAAAAAGTGAACAGAGTGTGAGATACAAAAAAATGATTTTTTTATATAATGGACAAATCACGTAAAGAGAGTTAAAAAATTGTTTAGTAGTCTCTCAGTGATAAATGTCAGACACAAAAGTGAACAGAGATATTGTCACACACAAAAGTGAACAGAGTGTGAAGTAAGTGAGGTACAAAAAAATTAATATTTGAAATCGTGCACAAATCACGTAAAGAGAGCTAAAAAATGGTATACGAGTCTGTAAGTGTTATGTGTCAGACAACATTGTGTAAAAGTGAACAGAGTGTGAGATACAAAAAAATGATTTTTTTATATAGTGGAAAAATCACGTAAAGAGAGTTAAAAAACGGTTTAGTAGTCTCTCAGTGATATGAGTCAGACACAAAAGTGAACAGAGTGTGAAGTAAGTGAGGTACAAAAAAATTAATTTTTGAAATCGTGCACAAATCACGTAAAAAGAGCTAAAAATTGGTTTACGAGTCTGTAAGTGTTATGTGTCAGACAACATTGTGTAAAAGTGAACAGAGTGTGAGATACAAAAAAATGAATTTTTTATATAGTGGACAAATCACGTAAAGAGAGTTAAAAAACGGTTTAGTAGTCTCTCAGTGATATATGTCAGACACAAAAGTGAACAGAGATATTGTCACACACAAAAGTGAACAGAGTGTGAAGTAAGTGAGGTACAAAAAAATTAATATTTGAAATCGTGCACAAATCACGTAAAGAGAGCTAAAAAATGGTATACGAGTCTGTAAGTGTTATGTGTCAGACAACATTGTGTAAAAGTGAACAGAGTGTGAGATACAAAAAAATGATTTTTTTATATAGTGGACAAATCACGTAAAGAGAGTTAAAAAACGGTTTAGTAGTCTCTCAGTGATATGAGTCAGACACAAAAGTCAACAGAGTGTGAAGTAAGTGAGGTACAAAAAAATTAATATTTGAAATCGTGCACAAATCACGTAAAGAGAGCTAAAAATTGGTTTACGAGTCTGTAAGTGTTATGTGTCAGACAACATTGTGTAAAAGTGAACAGAGTGTGAGATACTAAAAAATGATTTTTTTATATAGTGGACAAATCACGTAAAGAGAGTTAAAAAACGGTTTAGTAGACTCTCAGTGATATATGTCAGACACAAAAGTGAACAGAGATATGTCACACACAAAAGTGAACAGAGTGTGAAATAAGTGAGATACAAAAAAATTAATATTTGAAATCGTGCACAAATCACGTAAAGAGAGCTAAAAAATGGTATACGAGTCTGTAAGTGTTATGTGTCAGACAACATTGTGTAAAAGTGAACAGAGTGTGAGATACAAAAAAATGAATTTTTAATATAGTGGACAAATCACGTAAAGAGAGTTAAAAACGGTTTAGTAGTCTCTCAGTGATATGTGTCAGACACAAAAGTGAACAGAGTGTGAAGTAAGTGAAGTACAAAAAAATTAATATTTGAAATCGTGCACAAATCACGTAAAGAAAGCTAAAAAATGGTTTACGAGTCTGTAAGTGTAATGTGTCAGACAACATTGTGTAAAAAAGTGAACAGAGTGTGAGATACAAAAAAATGATTTTTTTATATAATGGACAAATCACGTAAAGAGAGTTAAAAAATTGTTTAGTAGTCTCTCAGTGATAAATGTCAGACACAAAAGTGAACAGAGATATTGTCACACACAAAAGTGAACAGAGTGTGAAGTAAGTGAGGTACAAAAAAATTAATATTTGAAATCGTGCACAAATCACGTAAAGAGAGCTAAAAAATGGTATACGAGTCTGTAAGTGTTATGTGTCAGACAACATTGTGTAAAAGTGAACAGAGTGTGAGATACAAAAAAATGATTTTTTTATATAGTGGAAAAATCACGTAAAGAGAGTTAAAAAACGGTTTAGTAGTCTCTCAGTGATATGAGTCAGACACAAAAGTGAACAGAGTGTGAAGTAAGTGAGGTACAAAAAAATTAATTTTTGAAATCGTGCACAAATCACGTAAAAAGAGCTAAAAATTGGTTTACGAGTCTGTAAGTGTTATGTGTCAGACAACATTGTGTAAAAGTGAACAGAGTGTGAGATACAAAAAAATGATTTTTTTATATAGTGGACAAATCACGTAAAGAGAGTTAAAAAACGGTTTAGTAGACTCTCAGTGATATATGTCAGACACAAAAGTGAACAGAGATATGTGTCACACACAAAAGTGAACAGAGTGTGAAATAAGTGAGATACAAAAAAATTAATATTTGAAATCGTGCACAAATCACGTAAAGAGAGCTAAAAAATGGTTTACGAGTCTGTAAGTGTTATGTGTCAGACAACATTGTGTAAAAGTGAACAGAGTATGAGATACAAAAAAATGATTTTTTAATATAGTGGACAAATCACGTAAAGAGAGTTAAAAAATGGTTTAGTAGTCTCTCAGTGATATGTGTCACACACAAAAGTGAACAGAGTCTAAAGTAAGTGAGGTACAAAAAAATTAATATTTGAAATCGTGCACAAATCACGTAAAGAGAGCTAAAAAATTGTTTACGAGTCTGTAAGTGTTGTGTGTCAGACAACATTGTGTAAAAGTGAACAGAGTGTGAGATACAAAAAAATGAATTTTTTATATAGTGGACAAATCACGTGAAGAGAGTTAAAAGACGGTTTAGTAGTATCTCAGTAATATGTGTCACACACAAAAGTGAACAGATTGTGAAGTGAGGTACAAAAAAATTAATATTTGAAATCGTGCACAAATCACGTAAAGAGAGCTAAAAAATGGTTTACGAGTCTGTAAGTGTTATGTGTCAGACAACATTGTGTAAAAGTGAACAGAGTGTGAGATACAAAAAAATGAATTTTTTATATAGTGGACAAATCACGTAAAGAGAGTTAAAAAACGGTTTAGTAGTCTCTCAGTGATATATGTCAGACACAAAAGTGAACAGAGATATGTGTCACACACAAAAGTGAACAGAGTGTGAAGTAAGTGAGGTACAAAAAAATTAATATTTGAAATCGTGCACAAATCACGTAAAGAGAGCTAAAAAATGGTTTATGAGTCTGTAAGTGTTATGTGTCAGACAACATTGTGTAAAAGTGAACAGAGTGTGAGATACAAAAAAATGAATTTTTTATATAGTGGACAAATCACGTAAAGAGAGTTAAAAAACGGTTTAGTAGACTCTCAGTGATATATGTCAGTCACAAAAGTGAACAGAGATATTGTCACACACAAAAGTGAACAGAGTGTGAAGTAAGTGAGGTACAAAAAAATTAATATTTGAAATCCTGCACAAATCACGTAAAGAAAGCTAAAAAATGGTTTACGAGTCTGTAAATGTAATGTGTCAGACAACATTGTGTAAAAGTGAACAGAGTGTGAGATACAAAAAAATGATTTTTTTATATAGTGGACAAATCACGTAAAGAGAGTTAAAAAACGGTTTAGTAGTCTCTCAGTGATATGAGTCAGACACAAAAGTCAACAGAGTGTGAAGTAAGTGAGGTACAAAAAAATTAATATTTGAAATCGTGCACAAATCACGTAAAGAGAGCTAAAAATTGGTTTACGAGTCTGTAAGTGTTATGTGTCAGACAACATTGTGTAAAAGTGAACAGAGTGTGAGATACTAAAAAATGATTTTTTTATATAGTGGACAAATCACGTAAAGAGAGTTAAAAAACGGTTTAGTAGACTCTCAGTGATATATGTCAGACACAAAAGTGAACAGAGATATGTCACACACAAAAGTGAACAGAGTGTGAAATAAGTGAGATACAAAAAAATTAATATTTGAAATCGTGCACAAATCACGTAAAGAGAGCTAAAAAATGGTATACGAGTCTGTAAGTGTTATGTGTCAGACAACATTGTGTAAAAGTGAACAGAGTGTGAGATACAAAAAAATGAATTTTTAATATAGTGGACAAATCACGTAAAGAGAGTTAAAAACGGTTTAGTAGTCTCTCAGTGATATGTGTCAGACACAAAAGTGAACAGAGTGTGAAGTAAGTGAAGTACAAAAAAATTAATATTTGAAATCGTGCACAAATCACGTAAAGAAAGCTAAAAAATGGTTTACGAGTCTGTAAGTGTAATGTGTCAGACAACATTGTGTAAAAAAGTGAACAGAGTGTGAGATACAAAAAAATGATTTTTTTATATAATGGACAAATCACGTAAAGAGAGTTAAAAAATTGTTTAGTAGTCTCTCAGTGATAAATGTCAGACACAAAAGTGAACAGAGATATTGTCACACACAAAAGTGAACAGAGTGTGAAGTAAGTGAGGTACAAAAAAATTAATATTTGAAATCGTGCACAAATCACGTAAAGAGAGCTAAAAAATGGTATACGAGTCTGTAAGTGTTATGTGTCAGACAACATTGTGTAAAAGTGAACAGAGTGTGAGATACAAAAAAATGATTTTTTTATATAGTGGAAAAATCACGTAAAGAGAGTTAAAAAACGGTTTAGTAGTCTCTCAGTGATATGAGTCAGACACAAAAGTGAACAGAGTGTGAAGTAAGTGAGGTACAAAAAAATTAATTTTTGAAATCGTGCACAAATCACGTAAAAAGAGCTAAAAATTGGTTTACGAGTCTGTAAGTGTTATGTGTCAGACAACATTGTGTAAAAGTGAACAGAGTGTGAGATACAAAAAAATGATTTTTTTATATAGTGGACAAATCACGTAAAGAGAGTTAAAAAACGGTTTAGTAGACTCTCAGTGATATATGTCAGACACAAAAGTGAACAGAGATATGTGTCACACACAAAAGTGAACAGAGTGTGAAATAAGTGAGATACAAAAAAATTAATATTTGAAATCGTGCACAAATCACGTAAAGAGAGCTAAAAAATGGTTTACGAGTCTGTAAGTGTTATGTGTCAGACAACATTGTGTAAAAGTGAACAGAGTATGAGATACAAAAAAATGATTTTTTAATATAGTGGACAAATCACGTAAAGAGAGTTAAAAAATGGTTTAGTAGTCTCTCAGTGATATGTGTCACACACAAAAGTGAACAGAGTCTAAAGTAAGTGAGGTACAAAAAAATTAATATTTGAAATCGTGCACAAATCACGTAAAGAGAGCTAAAAAATTGTTTACGAGTCTGTAAGTGTTGTGTGTCAGACAACATTGTGTAAAAGTGAACAGAGTGTGAGATACAAAAAAATGAATTTTTTATATAGTGGACAAATCACGTGAAGAGAGTTAAAAGACGGTTTAGTAGTATCTCAGTAATATGTGTCACACACAAAAGTGAACAGATTGTGAAGTGAGGTACAAAAAAATTAATATTTGAAATCGTGCACAAATCACGTAAAGAGAGCTAAAAAATGGTTTACGAGTCTGTAAGTGTTATGTGTCAGACAACATTGTGTAAAAGTGAACAGAGTGTGAGATACAAAAAAATGAATTTTTTATATAGTGGACAAATCACGTAAAGAGAGTTAAAAAACGGTTTAGTAGTCTCTCAGTGATATATGTCAGACACAAAAGTGAACAGAGATATGTGTCACACACAAAAGTGAACAGAGTGTGAAGTAAGTGAGGTACAAAAAAATTAATATTTGAAATCGTGCACAAATCACGTAAAGAGAGCTAAAAAATGGTTTATGAGTCTGTAAGTGTTATGTGTCAGACAACATTGTGTAAAAGTGAACAGAGTGTGAGATACAAAAAAATGAATTTTTTATATAGTGGACAAATCACGTAAAGAGAGTTAAAAAACGGTTTAGTAGACTCTCAGTGATATATGTCAGTCACAAAAGTGAACAGAGATATTGTCACACACAAAAGTGAACAGAGTGTGAAGTAAGTGAGGTACAAAAAAATTAATATTTGAAATCCTGCACAAATCACGTAAAGAAAGCTAAAAAATGGTTTACGAGTCTGTAAATGTAATGTGTCAGACAACATTGTGTAAAAGTGAACAGAGTGTGAGATACAAAAAAATGATTTTTTTATATAATGGACAAATCACGTAAAGAGAGTTAAAAAATTGTTTAGTAGTCTCTCAGTGATTTGTTTCACACACAAAAGTGAACAGAGTGTGAAGCAAGTGAGGTAAAAAAAAATTAATATTTGAAATCGTGCACAAATCACGTAAAGAAAGCTAAAAAATGGTTTACGAGTCTGTAAGTGTAATGTGTCAGACAACATTGTTTAAAAAAGTGAACAGAGTGTGAGATACAAAAAAATGATTTTTTTATATAATGGACAAATCACGTAAAGAGAGTTAAAAAATTGTTTAGTAGTCTCTCAGTGATAAATGTCAGACACAAAAGTGAACAGAGATATTGTCACACACAAAAGTGAACAGAGTGTGAAGTAAGTGAGGTACAAAAAAATTAATATTTGAAATCGTGCACAAATCACGTAAAGAGAGCTAAAAAATGGTATACGAGTCTGTAAGTGTTATGTGTCAGACAACATTGTGTAAAAGTGAACAGAGTGTGAGATACAAAAAAATGATTTTTTTATATAGTGGAAAAATCACGTAAAGAGAGTTAAAAAACGGTTTAGTAGTCTCTCAGTGATATGAGTCAGACACAAAAGTGAACAGAGTGTGAAGTAAGTGAGGTACATAAAAATTAATTTTTGAAATCGTGCACAAATCACGTAAAAAGAGATAAAAATTGGTTTACGAGTCTGTAAGTGTTATGTGTCAGACAACATTGTGTAAAAGTGAACAGAGTGTGAGATACAAAAAAATGATTTTTTTATATAGTGGACAAATCACGTAAAGAGAGTTAAAAAACGGTTTAGTAGACTCTCAGTGATATATGTCAGACACAAAAGTGAACAGAGATATGTGTCACACACAAAAGTGAACAGAGTGTGAAATAAGTGAGATACAAAAAAATTAATATTTGAAATCGTGCACAAATCACGTAAAGAGAGCTAAAAAATGGTATACGAGTCTGTAAGTGTTATGTGTCAGACAACATTGTGTAAAAGTGAACAGAGTGTGAGATACATAAAAATGAATTTTTAATATAGTGGACAAATCACGTAAAGAGACTTAAAAAACGGTTTAGTAGCCTCTCAGTGATATGTGTCAGACACAAAAGTGAACAGAGTGTGAAGTAAGTGAGGTACAAAAAAATTAAAATTTGAAATCGTGCACAAATCACGTAAAGAAAGCTAAAAAATGGTTTACGAGTCTGTAAGTGTAATGTGTCAGACAACATTGTGTAAAAGTGAACAGAGTGTGAGATACAAAAAAATGATTTTTTTATATAATGGACAAATCACGTAAAGAGAGTTAAAAAATTGTTTAGTAGTCTCTCAGTGATTTGTTTCACACACAAAAGTGAACAGAGTGTGAAGCAAGTGAGGTACAAAAAAATTAAAATTTGAAATCGTGCACAAATCACGTAAAGAGAGCTAAAAAATGGTTTACGAGTCTGTAAGTGTTATGTGTCAGACAACATTGTGTAAAAGTGAACAGAGTATGAGATACAAAAAAATGATTTTTTAATATAGTGGACAAATCACGTAAAGAGAGTTAAAAAATGGTTTAGTAGTCTCTCAGTGATATGTGTCACACACAAAAGTGAACAGAGTCTAAAGTAAGTGAGGTACAAAAAAATTAATATTTGAAATCGTGCACAAATCACGTAAAGAGAGCTAAAAAATTGTTTACGAGTCTGTAAGTGTTGTGTGTCAGACAACATTGTGTAAAAGTGAACAGAGTGTGAGATACAAAAAAATGAATTTTTTATATAGTGGACAAATCACGTGAAGAGAGTTAAAAGACGGTTTAGTAGTATCTCAGTAATATGTGTCACACACAAAAGTGAACAGATTGTGAAGTAAGTGAGGTACAAAAAAATTAATATTTGAAATCGTGCACAAATCACGTAAAGAGAGCTAAAAAATGGTTTACGAGTCTGTAAGTGTTATGTGTCAGACAACATTGTGTAAAAGTGAACAGAGTGTGAGATACAAAAAAATGAATTTTTTATATAGTGGACAAATCACGTAAAGAGAGTTAAAAAACGGTTTAGTAGTCTCTCAGTGATATATGTCAGACACAAAAGTGAACAGAGATATGTGTCACACACAAAAGTGAACAGAGTGTGAAGTAAGTGAGGTACAAAAAAATTAATATTTGAAATCGTGCACAAATCACGTAAAGAGAGCTAAAAAATGGTTTATGAGTCTGTAAGTGTTATGTGTCAGACAACATTGTGTAAAAGTGAACAGAGTGTGAGATACAAAAAAATGAATTTTTTATATAGTGGACAAATCACGTAAAGAGAGTTAAAAAACGGTTTAGTAGACTCTCAGTGATATATGTCAGACACAAAAGTGAACAGAGATATTGTCACACACAAAAGTGAACAGAGTGTGAAGTAAGTGAGGTACAAAAAAATTAATATTTGAAATCCTGCACAAATCACGTAAAGAAAGCTAAAAAATGGTTTACGAGTCTGTAAATGTAATGTGTCAGACAACATTGTGTAAAAGTGAACAGAGTGTGAGATACAAAAAAATGATTTTTTTATATAATGGACAAATCACGTAAAGAGAGTTAAAAAATTGTTTAGTAGTCTCTCAGTGATTTGTTTCACACACAAAAGTGAACAGAGTGTGAAGCAAGTGAGGTAAAAAAAAATTAATATTTGAAATCGTGCACAAATCACGTAAAGAGAGCTAAAAAATGGTTTACGAGTCTGTAAGTGTTATGTGTCAGACAACATTGTGTAAAAGTGAACAGAGTATGAGATACAAAAAAATGATTTTTTAATATAGTGGACAAATCACGTAAAGAGAGTTAAAAAATGGTTTAGTAGTCTCTCAGTGATATGTGTCACACACAAAAGTGAACAGAGTGTAAAGTAAGTGAGGTACAAAAAAATTAATATTTGAAATCGTGCACAAATCACGTATAGAGAGCTAAAACATGGTTTACGAGTCTGTAAGTGTTATGTGTCAGACAACATTGTGTAAAAGTGAACAGAGTATGAGATACAAAAAAATGATTTTTTAATATAGTGGACAAATCACGTAAAGAGAGTTAAAAAACGGTTTAGTAGACTCTCAGTGATATATGTCAGACACAAAAGTGAACAGAGATATGTGTCACACACAAAAGTGAACAGAGTGTGAAATAAGTGAGATACAAAAAAATTAATATTTGAAATCGTGCACAAATCACGTAAAGAGAGCTAAAAAATGGTTTACGAGTCTGTAAGTGTTATGTGTCAGACAACATTGTGTAAAAGTGAACAGAGTATGAGATACAAAAAAATGATTTTTTAATATAGTGGACAAATCACGTAAAGAGAGTTAAAAAATGGTTTAGTAGTCTCTCAGTGATATGTGTCACACACAAAAGTGAACAGAGTCTAAAGTAAGTGAGGTACAAAAAAATTAATATTTGAAATCGTGCACAAATCACGTAAAGAGAGCTAAAAAATTGTTTACGAGTCTGTAAGTGTTGTGTGTCAGACAACATTGTGTAAAAGTGAACAGAGTGTGAGATACAAAAAAATGAATTTTTTATATAGTGGACAAATCACGTGAAGAGAGTTAAAAGACGGTTTAGTAGTATCTCAGTAATATGTGTCACACACAAAAGTGAACAGATTGTGAAGTGAGGTACAAAAAAATTAATATTTGAAATCGTGCACAAATCACGTAAAGAGAGCTAAAAAATGGTTTACGAGTCTGTAAGTGTTATGTGTCAGACAACATTGTGTAAAAGTGAACAGAGTGTGAGATACAAAAAAATGAATTTTTTATATAGTGGACAAATCACGTAAAGAGAGTTAAAAAACGGTTTAGTAGACTCTCAGTGATATATGTCAGTCACAAAAGTGAACAGAGATATTGTCACACACAAAAGTGAACAGAGTGTGAAGTAAGTGAGGTACAAAAAAATTAATATTTGAAATCCTGCACAAATCACGTAAAGAAAGCTAAAAAATGGTTTACGAGTCTGTAAATGTAATGTGTCAGACAACATTGTGTAAAAGTGAACAGAGTGTGAGATACAAAAAAATGATTTTTTTATATAATGGACAAATCACGTAAAGAGAGTTAAAAAATTGTTTAGTAGTCTCTCAGTGATTTGTTTCACACACAAAAGTGAACAGAGTGTGAAGCAAGTGAGGTAAAAAAAAATTAATATTTGAAATCGTGCACAAATCACGTAAAGAAAGCTAAAAAATGGTTTACGAGTCTGTAAGTGTAATGTGTCAGACAACATTGTTTAAAAAAGTGAACAGAGTGTGAGATACAAAAAAATGATTTTTTTATATAATGGACAAATCACGTAAAGAGAGTTAAAAAATTGTTTAGTAGTCTCTCAGTGATAAATGTCAGACACAAAAGTGAACAGAGATATTGTCACACACAAAAGTGAACAGAGTGTGAAGTAAGTGAGGTACAAAAAAATTAATATTTGAAATCGTGCACAAATCACGTAAAGAGAGCTAAAAAATGGTATACGAGTCTGTAAGTGTTATGTGTCAGACAACATTGTGTAAAAGTGAACAGAGTGTGAGATACAAAAAAATGATTTTTTTATATAGTGGAAAAATCACGTAAAGAGAGTTAAAAAACGGTTTAGTAGTCTCTCAGTGATATGAGTCAGACACAAAAGTGAACAGAGTGTGAAGTAAGTGAGGTACATAAAAATTAATTTTTGAAATCGTGCACAAATCACGTAAAAAGAGATAAAAATTGGTTTACGAGTCTGTAAGTGTTATGTGTCAGACAACATTGTGTAAAAGTGAACAGAGTGTGAGATACAAAAAAATGATTTTTTTATATAGTGGACAAATCACGTAAAGAGAGTTAAAAAACGGTTTAGTAGACTCTCAGTGATATATGTCAGACACAAAAGTGAACAGAGATATGTGTCACACACAAAAGTGAACAGAGTGTGAAATAAGTGAGATACAAAAAAATTAATATTTGAAATCGTGCACAAATCACGTAAAGAGAGCTAAAAAATGGTATACGAGTCTGTAAGTGTTATGTGTCAGACAACATTGTGTAAAAGTGAACAGAGTGTGAGATACATAAAAATGAATTTTTAATATAGTGGACAAATCACGTAAAGAGACTTAAAAAACGGTTTAGTAGCCTCTCAGTGATATGTGTCAGACACAAAAGTGAACAGAGTGTGAAGTAAGTGAGGTACAAAAAAATTAAAATTTGAAATCGTGCACAAATCACGTAAAGAAAGCTAAAAAATGGTTTACGAGTCTGTAAGTGTAATGTGTCAGACAACATTGTGTAAAAGTGAACAGAGTGTGAGATACAAAAAAATGATTTTTTTATATAATGGACAAATCACGTAAAGAGAGTTAAAAAATTGTTTAGTAGTCTCTCAGTGATTTGTTTCACACACAAAAGTGAACAGAGTGTGAAGCAAGTGAGGTACAAAAAAATTAAAATTTGAAATCGTGCACAAATCACGTAAAGAGAGCTAAAAAATGGTTTACGAGTCTGTAAGTGTTATGTGTCAGACAACATTGTGTAAAAGTGAACAGAGTATGAGATACAAAAAAATGATTTTTTAATATAGTGGACAAATCACGTAAAGAGAGTTAAAAAATGGTTTAGTAGTCTCTCAGTGATATGTGTCACACACAAAAGTGAACAGAGTCTAAAGTAAGTGAGGTACAAAAAAATTAATATTTGAAATCGTGCACAAATCACGTAAAGAGAGCTAAAAAATTGTTTACGAGTCTGTAAGTGTTGTGTGTCAGACAACATTGTGTAAAAGTGAACAGAGTGTGAGATACAAAAAAATGAATTTTTTATATAGTGGACAAATCACGTGAAGAGAGTTAAAAGACGGTTTAGTAGTATCTCAGTAATATGTGTCACACACAAAAGTGAACAGATTGTGAAGTAAGTGAGGTACAAAAAAATTAATATTTGAAATCGTGCACAAATCACGTAAAGAGAGCTAAAAAATGGTTTACGAGTCTGTAAGTGTTATGTGTCAGACAACATTGTGTAAAAGTGAACAGAGTGTGAGATACAAAAAAATGAATTTTTTATATAGTGGACAAATCACGTAAAGAGAGTTAAAAAACGGTTTAGTAGTCTCTCAGTGATATATGTCAGACACAAAAGTGAACAGAGATATGTGTCACACACAAAAGTGAACAGAGTGTGAAGTAAGTGAGGTACAAAAAAATTAATATTTGAAATCGTGCACAAATCACGTAAAGAGAGCTAAAAAATGGTTTATGAGTCTGTAAGTGTTATGTGTCAGACAACATTGTGTAAAAGTGAACAGAGTGTGAGATACAAAAAAATGAATTTTTTATATAGTGGACAAATCACGTAAAGAGAGTTAAAAAACGGTTTAGTAGACTCTCAGTGATATATGTCAGACACAAAAGTGAACAGAGATATTGTCACACACAAAAGTGAACAGAGTGTGAAGTAAGTGAGGTACAAAAAAATTAATATTTGAAATCCTGCACAAATCACGTAAAGAAAGCTAAAAAATGGTTTACGAGTCTGTAAATGTAATGTGTCAGACAACATTGTGTAAAAGTGAACAGAGTGTGAGATACAAAAAAATGATTTTTTTATATAATGGACAAATCACGTAAAGAGAGTTAAAAAATTGTTTAGTAGTCTCTCAGTGATTTGTTTCACACACAAAAGTGAACAGAGTGTGAAGCAAGTGAGGTAAAAAAAAATTAATATTTGAAATCGTGCACAAATCACGTAAAGAGAGCTAAAAAATGGTTTACGAGTCTGTAAGTGTTATGTGTCAGACAACATTGTGTAAAAGTGAACAGAGTATGAGATACAAAAAAATGATTTTTTAATATAGTGGACAAATCACGTAAAGAGAGTTAAAAAATGGTTTAGTAGTCTCTCAGTGATATGTGTCACACACAAAAGTGAACAGAGTGTAAAGTAAGTGAGGTACAAAAAAATTAATATTTGAAATCGTGCACAAATCACGTATAGAGAGCTAAAACATGGTTTACGAGTCTGTAAGTGTTATGTGTCAGACAACATTGTGTAAAAGTGAACAGAGTGTGAGATACAAAAAAATGAATTTTTTATATAGTGGACAAATCACGTAAAGAGAATTAAAAAATGGTTTAGTAGTCTCTCAGTGATATGTGTCACACACAAAAGTGAACAGAGTGTAAAGTAAGTGAGGTACAAAAAAATTAATATTTGAAATCGTGCACAAATCACGTAAAGAGAGCTAAAACATGGTTTACGAGTCTGTAAGTGTTATGTGTCAGACAACATTGTGTAAAAGTGAACAGAGTGTGAGATACAAAAAAATGATTTTTTCATATAGTGGACAAATCACGTGAAGAGAGTTAAAAAACGGTTTAGTAGTATCTCAGTAATATGTGTCACACACAAAAGTGAACAGATTGTGAAGTAAGTGAGGTACAAAAAAATTAATATTTGAAATCGTGCTCAAATCACGTAAAGAGAGCTAAAAAATGGTTTACGAGTATGTAAGTGTTATGTGTCAGACAACATTGTGTAAAAGTGAACAGAGTGTGAGATACAAAAAAATGAATTTTTTATATAGTGGACAAATCACGTAAAGAGAGTTAAAAAACAGTTTAGTTGTCTCTCAGTGATATATGTCAGACACAAAAGTGATCAGAGATATGTGTCACACACAAAAGTGAACAGAGTGTGAAGTAAGTGAGGTACAAAAAAATTAATATTTGAAATCGTGCACAAATCACGTAAAAAGAGCTAAAAATTGGTTTACGAGTCTGTAAGTGTTATGTGTCAGACAACATTGTGTAAAAGTGAACAGAGTGTGAGATACAAAAAAATGAATTTTTTATATAGTGGACAAATCACGTAAAGAGAGTTAAAAAACGGTTTAGTAGTCTCTCAGTGATATATGTCAGACACAAAAGTGAACAGAGATATTGTCACACACAAAAGTGAACAGAGTGTGAAGTAAGTGAGGTACAAAAAAATTAATATTTGAAATCGTGCACAAATCACGTAAAGAGAGCTAAAAAATGGTATACGAGTCTGTAAGTGTTATGTGTCAGACAACATTGTGTAAAAGTGAACAGAGTGTGAGATACAAAAAAATGATTTTTTTATATAGTGGACAAATCACGTAAAGAGAGTTAAAAAACGGTTTAGTAGTCTCTCAGTGATATGAGTCAGACACAAAAGTCAACAGAGTGTGAAGTAAGTGAGGTACAAAAAAATTAATATTTGAAATCGTGCACAAATCACGTAAAGAGAGCTAAAAATTGGTTTACGAGTCTGTAAGTGTTATGTGTCAGACAACATTGTGTAAAAGTGAACAGAGTGTGAGATACTAAAAAATGATTTTTTTATATAGTGGACAAATCACGTAAAGAGAGTTAAAAAACGGTTTAGTAGACTCTCAGTGATATATGTCAGACACAAAAGTGAACAGAGATATGTCACACACAAAAGTGAACAGAGTGTGAAATAAGTGAGATACAAAAAAATTAATATTTGAAATCGTGCACAAATCACGTAAAGAGAGCTAAAAAATGGTATACGAGTCTGTAAGTGTTATGTGTCAGACAACATTGTGTAAAAGTGAACAGAGTGTGAGATACAAAAAAATGAATTTTTAATATAGTGGACAAATCACGTAAAGAGAGTTAAAAACGGTTTAGTAGTCTCTCAGTGATATGTGTCAGACACAAAAGTGAACAGAGTGTGAAGTAAGTGAAGTACAAAAAAATTAATATTTGAAATCGTGCACAAATCACGTAAAGAAAGCTAAAAAATGGTTTACGAGTCTGTAAGTGTAATGTGTCAGACAACATTGTGTAAAAAAGTGAACAGAGTGTGAGATACAAAAAAATGATTTTTTTATATAATGGACAAATCACGTAAAGAGAGTTAAAAAATTGTTTAGTAGTCTCTCAGTGATAAATGTCAGACACAAAAGTGAACAGAGATATTGTCACACACAAAAGTGAACAGAGTGTGAAGTAAGTGAGGTACAAAAAAATTAATATTTGAAATCGTGCACAAATCACGTAAAGAGAGCTAAAAAATGGTATACGAGTCTGTAAGTGTTATGTGTCAGACAACATTGTGTAAAAGTGAACAGAGTGTGAGATACAAAAAAATGATTTTTTTATATAGTGGAAAAATCACGTAAAGAGAGTTAAAAAACGGTTTAGTAGTCTCTCAGTGATATGAGTCAGACACAAAAGTGAACAGAGTGTGAAGTAAGTGAGGTACAAAAAAATTAATTTTTGAAATCGTGCACAAATCACGTAAAAAGAGCTAAAAATTGGTTTACGAGTCTGTAAGTGTTATGTGTCAGACAACATTGTGTAAAAGTGAACAGAGTGTGAGATACAAAAAAATGATTTTTTTATATAGTGGACAAATCACGTAAAGAGAGTTAAAAAACGGTTTAGTAGACTCTCAGTGATATATGTCAGACACAAAAGTGAACAGAGATATGTGTCACACACAAAAGTGAACAGAGTGTGAAATAAGTGAGATACAAAAAAATTAATATTTGAAATCGTGCACAAATCACGTAAAGAGAGCTAAAAAATGGTTTACGAGTCTGTAAGTGTTATGTGTCAGACAACATTGTGTAAAAGTGAACAGAGTATGAGATACAAAAAAATGATTTTTTAATATAGTGGACAAATCACGTAAAGAGAGTTAAAAAATGGTTTAGTAGTCTCTCAGTGATATGTGTCACACACAAAAGTGAACAGAGTCTAAAGTAAGTGAGGTACAAAAAAATTAATATTTGAAATCGTGCACAAATCACGTAAAGAGAGCTAAAAAATTGTTTACGAGTCTGTAAGTGTTGTGTGTCAGACAACATTGTGTAAAAGTGAACAGAGTGTGAGATACAAAAAAATGAATTTTTTATATAGTGGACAAATCACGTGAAGAGAGTTAAAAGACGGTTTAGTAGTATCTCAGTAATATGTGTCACACACAAAAGTGAACAGATTGTGAAGTGAGGTACAAAAAAATTAATATTTGAAATCGTGCACAAATCACGTAAAGAGAGCTAAAAAATGGTTTACGAGTCTGTAAGTGTTATGTGTCAGACAACATTGTGTAAAAGTGAACAGAGTGTGAGATACAAAAAAATGAATTTTTTATATAGTGGACAAATCACGTAAAGAGAGTTAAAAAACGGTTTAGTAGTCTCTCAGTGATATATGTCAGACACAAAAGTGAACAGAGATATGTGTCACACACAAAAGTGAACAGAGTGTGAAGTAAGTGAGGTACAAAAAAATTAATATTTGAAATCGTGCACAAATCACGTAAAGAGAGCTAAAAAATGGTTTATGAGTCTGTAAGTGTTATGTGTCAGACAACATTGTGTAAAAGTGAACAGAGTGTGAGATACAAAAAAATGAATTTTTTATATAGTGGACAAATCACGTAAAGAGAGTTAAAAAACGGTTTAGTAGACTCTCAGTGATATATGTCAGACACAAAAGTGAACAGAGATATTGTCACACACAAAAGTGAACAGAGTGTGAAGTAAGTGAGGTACAAAAAAATTAATATTTGAAATCCTGCACAAATCACGTAAAGAAAGCTAAAAAATGGTTTACGAGTCTGTAAATGTAATGTGTCAGACAACATTGTGTAAAAGTGAACAGAGTGTGAGATACAAAAAAATGATTTTTTTATATAATGGACAAATCACGTAAAGAGAGTTAAAAAATTGTTTAGTAGTCTCTCAGTGATTTGTTTCACACACAAAAGTGAACAGAGTGTGAAGCAAGTGAGGTAAAAAAAAATTAATATTTGAAATCGTGCACAAATCACGTAAAGAGAGCTAAAAAATGGTTTACGAGTCTGTAAGTGTTATGTGTCAGACAACATTGTGTAAAAGTGAACAGAGTATGAGATACAAAAAAATGATTTTTTAATATAGTGGACAAATCACGTAAAGAGAGTTAAAAAATGGTTTAGTAGTCTCTCAGTGATATGTGTCACACACAAAAGTGAACAGAGTGTAAAGTAAGTGAGGTACAAAAAAATTAATATTTGAAATCGTGCACAAATCACGTATAGAGAGCTAAAACATGGTTTACGAGTCTGTAAGTGTTATGTGTCAGACAACATTGTGTAAAAGTGAACAGAGTGTGAGATACAAAAAAATGAATTTTTTATATAGTGGACAAATCACGTAAAGAGAATTAAAAAATGGTTTAGTAGTCTCTCAGTGATATGTGTCACACACAAAAGTGAACAGAGTGTAAAGTAAGTGAGGTACAAAAAAATTAATATTTGAAATCGTGCACAAATCACGTAAAGAGAGCTAAAACATGGTTTACGAGTCTGTAAGTGTTATGTGTCAGACAACATTGTGTAAAAGTGAACAGAGTGTGAGATACAAAAAAATGAATTTTTTATATAGTGGACAAATCACGTGAAGAGAGTTAAAAGACGGTTTAGTAGTATCTCAGTAATATGTGTCACACACAAAAGTGAACAGATTGTGAAGTAAGTGAGGTACAAAAAAATTAATATTTGAAATCGTGCACAAATCACGTAAAGAGAGCTAAAAAATGGTTTACGAGTCTGTAAGTGTTATGTGCAGACAACATTGTGTAAAAGTGAACAGAGTGTGAGATACAAAAAATGAATTTTTTATATAGTGGACAAATCACGTAAAGAGAGTTAAAAAAAAGTTTAGTTGTCTCTCAGTGATATATGTCAGACACAAAAGTGAACAAAGATATGTGTCACACAAAAGTGAACAGAGTGTGAAGTAAGTGAGGTACAAAAAAATTAATATTTGAAATCGTGCACAAATCACGTAAAGAGAGCTAAAAAATGGTTTACGAGTCTGTAAGTGTTATGTGTCAGACAACATTGTGTAAAAGTGAACAGAGTGTGAGATACAAAAAAATGAATTTTTTATATAGTGGACAAATCACGTAAAGAGAGTTAAAAAACGGTTTAGTAGTCTCTCAGTGATATATGTCAGACACAAAAGTGAACAGAGATATGTGTCACACACAAAAGTGAACAGAGTGTGAAGTAAGTGAGGTACAAAAAAATTAATATTTGAAATCGTGCACAAAT
Organism: Philonthus spinipes; assembly: GCA_963082785.1. Lineage (NCBI taxonomy): Eukaryota > Metazoa > Arthropoda > Insecta > Coleoptera > Staphylinidae > Philonthus > Philonthus spinipes. Next base: position 3,026,705 of record OY720304.1, read on the forward strand.
CACGTAAAGAGAGCTAAAAAATGGTTTACGAGTCTGTAAGTGTTATGTGTCAGACAACATTGTGTAAAAGTGAACAGAGTGTGAGATACAAAAAAATGAATTTTTTATATAGTGGACAAATCACGTAAAGAGAGTTAAAAAACGGTTTAGTAGTCTCTCAGTGATATGAGTCAGACACAAAAGTGAACAGAGTGTGAAGTAAGTGAGGTACAAAAAAATTAATATTTGAAATCGTGCACAAATCACGTAAAGATAGCTAAAAATTGGTTTACGAGTCTGTAAGTGTTATGTGTCAGACAACATTGTGTAAAAGTGAACAGAGTGTGACATACAAAAAAATGATTTTTTTATATAGTGGACAAATCACGTAAAGAGAGTTAAAAAACGGTTTAGTAGACTCTCAGTGATATATGTCAGACACAAAAGTGAACAGAGATATGTGTCACACACAAAAGTGAACAGAGTGTGAAATAAGTGAGATACAAAAAAATTAATATTTGAAATCGTGCACAAATCACGTAAAGAGAGCTAAAAAATGGTATACGAGTCTGTAAGTGTTATGTGTCAGACAACATTGTGTAAAAGTGAACAGAGTGTGAGATACAAAAAAATGATTTTTTTATATAGTGGACAAATCACGTAAAGAGAGTTAAAAAACGGTTTAGTAGTCTCTCAGTGATATGAGTCAGACACAAAAGTGAACAGAGTGTGAAGTAAGTGAGGTACAAAAAAATTAATATTTGAAATCGTGCACAAATCACGTAAAGAGAGCTAAAAATTGGTTTACGAGTCTCTAAGTGTTATGTGTCAGACAACATTGTGTAAAAGTGAACAGAGTGTGAGATACAAAAAAATGATTTTTTTATATAGTGGACAAATCACGTAAAGAGAGTTAAAAAATGGTTTAGTAGACTCTCAGTGATATATGTCAGACACAAAAGTGAACAGAGATATGTGTCTCACACTAAAGTGAACAGAGTGTGAAATAAGTGAGATACAAAAAAATTAATATTTGAAATCGTGCACAAATCACGTAAAGAGAGCTAAAAAATGGTATACGAGTCTGTAAGTGTTATGTGTCAGACAACATTGTGTAAAAGTGAACAGAGTATGAGATACAAAAAAATGAATTTTTAATATAGTGGACAAATCACGTAAAGAGAGTTAAAAAACGGTTTAGTAGTCTCTCAGTGATATGTGTCAGACACAAAAGTGAACAGAGTGTGAAGTAAGTGAGGTACAAAAAAATTAATATTTGAAATCGTGCACAAATCACGTAAAGAAAGCTAAAAAATGGTTTACGAGTCTGTAAGTGTAATGTGTCAGACAACATTGTGTAAAAGTGAACAGAGTGTGAGATACAAAAAAATGATTTTTTTATATAATGGACAAATCACGTAAAGAGAGTTAAAAAATTGTTTAGTAGTCTCTCAGTGATTTGTTTCACACACAAAAGTGAACAGAGTGTGAAGCAAGTGAGGTACAAAAAAATTAATATTTGAAATCGTGCACAAATCACGTAAAGAGAGCTAAAAAATGGTTTACGAGTCTGTAAGTGTTATGTGTCAGACAACATTGTGTAAAAGTGAACAGAGTATGAGATACAAAAAAATGATTTTTTAATATAGTGGACAAATCACGTAAAGAGAGTTAAAAAATGGTTTAGTAGTCTCTCAGTCATATGTGTCACACACAAAAGTGAACAGAGAGTAAAGTAAGTGAGGTACAAAAAAATTAATATTTGAAATTGTGCACAAATCACGTAAAGAGAGCTAAAACATGGTTTACGAGTCTGTAAGTGTTATGTGTCAGACAACATTGTGTAAAAGTGAACAGAGTGTGAGATACAAAAAAATGAATTTTTTATATAGTGGACAAATCACGTGAAGAGAGTTAAAAGACGGTTTAGTAGTATCTCAGTAATATGTGTCACACACAAAAGTGAACAGATTGTGAAGTAAGTGAGGTACAAAAAAATTAATATTTGAAATCGTGCACAAATCACGTAAAGAGAGCTAAAAAATGGTTTACGAGTCTGTAAGTGTTATGTGTCAGACAACATTGTGTAAAAGTGAACAGAGTGTGAGATACAAAAAAAATGAATTTTTTATATAGTGGACAAATCACGTAAAGAGAGTTAAAAAAAAGTTTAGTTGTCTCTCAGTGATATATGTCAGACACAAAAGTGAACAAAGATATGTGTCACACACAAAAGTGAACAGAGTGTGAAGTAAGTGAGGTACAAAAAAATTAATATTTGAAATGTGCACAAATCACGTAAAGAGAGCTAAAAAATAGTTTACGAGTCTGTAAGTGTTATGTGTCAGACAACATTGTGTAAAAGTGAACAGAGTGTGAGATACAAAAAAATGAATTTTTTATATAGTGGACAAATCACGTGAAGAGAGTTAAAAGACGGTTTAGTAGTATCTCAGTAATATGTGTCACACACAAAAGTGAACAGATTGTGAAGTAAGTGAGGTACAAAAAAATTAATATTTGAAATCGTGCACAAATCACGTAAAGAGAGCTAAAAAATGGTTTACGAGTCTGTAAGTGTTATGTGTCAGACAACATTGTGTAAAAGTGAACAGAGTGTGAGATACAAAAAAATGAATTTTTTATATAGTGAACAAATCACGTAAAGAGAGTTAAAAAACAGTTTAGTTGTCTCTCAGTGATATATGTCAGACACAAAAGTGAACAAAGATATGTGTCACACAAAAAAGTGAACAGAGTGTGAAGTAAGTGAGGTACAAAAAAATTAATATTTGAAATCGTGCACAAATCACGTAAAGAGAGCTAAAAAATGGTTTACGAGTCTGTAAGTGTTATGTGTCAGACAACATTGTGTAAAAGTGAACAGAGTGAGATACAAAAAAATGATTTTTTTATATAGTGGACAAATCACGTAAAGAGAGTTAAAAAACGGTTTAGTAGTCTCTCAGTGATATATGTCAGACACAAAAGTGAACAGAGATATTGTCACACACAAAAGTGAACAGATTGTGAAGTAAGTGAGGTACAAAAAATTAATATTTGAAATCGTGCACAAATCACGTAAAGAGAGCTAAAAAATGGTATACGAGTCTGTAAGTGTTATGTGTCAGACAACATTGTGTAAAAGTGAACAGAGTGTGAGATACAAAAAAATGAATTTTTAATATAGTGGACAAATTACGTAAAGAGAGTTAAAAAACGGTTTAGTAGTCTCTCAGTGATATGTGTCAGACACAAAAGTGAACAGAGTGTGAAGTAAGTGAGGTACAAAAAAATTAATATTTGAAATCGTGCACAAATCACGTAAAGAAAGCTAAAAAATGGTTTACGAGTCTGTAAGTGTAATGTGTCAGACAACATTGTGTAAAAGTGAACAGAGTGTGAGATACAAAAAAATGATTTTTTTATATAATGGACAAATCACGTAAAGAGAGTTAAAAAATTGTTTAGTAGTCTCTCAGTGATTTGTTTCACACACAAAAGTGAACAGAGTGTGAAGCAAGTGAGGTACAAAAAAATTAATATTTGAAATCGTGCACAAATCACGTAAAGAGAGCTAAAAAATGGTTTACGAGTCTGTAAGTGTTATGTGTCAGACAACATTGTGTAAAAGTGAACAGAGTATGAGATACAAAAAAATGATTTTTTAATATAGTGGACAAATCACGTAAAGAGAGTTAAAAAATGGTTTAGTAGTCTCTCAGTCATATGTGTCACACACAAAAGTGAACAGAGAGTAAAGTAAGTGAGGTACAAAAAAATTAATATTTGAAATCGTGCACAAATCACGTAAAGAGAGCTAAAACATGGTTTACGAGTCTGTAAGTGTTATGTGTCAGACAACATTGTGTAAAAGTGAACAGAGTGTGAGATACAAAAAAATGAATTTTTTATATAGTGGACAAATCACGTGAAGAGAGTTAAAAGACGGTTTAGTAGTATCTCAGTAATATGTGTCACACACAAAAGTGAACAGATTGTGAAGTAAGTGAGGTACAAAAAAATTAATATTTGAAATCGTGCACAAATCACGTAAAGAGAGCTAAAAAATGGTTTACGAGTCTGTAAGTGTTATGTGCAGACAACATTGTGTAAAAGTGAACAGAGTGTGAGATACAAAAAATGAATTTTTTATATAGTGGACAAATCACGTAAAGAGAGTTAAAAAAAAGTTTAGTTGTCTCTCAGTGATATATGTCAGACACAAAAGTGAACAAAGATATGTGTCACACAAAAGTGAACAGAGTGTGAAGTAAGTGAGGTACAAAAAAAATAATATTTGAAATCGTGCACAAATCACGTAAAGAGAGCTAAAAAATGGTTTACGAGTCTGTAAGTGTTATGTGTCAGACAACATTGTGTAAAAGTGAACAGAGTGTGAGATACAAAAAAATGAATTTTTTATATAGTGGACAAATCACGTAAAGAGAGTTAAAAAACGGTTTAGTAGTCTCTCAGTGATATATGTCAGACACAAAAGTGAACAGAGATATGTGTCACACACAAAAGTGAACAGAGTGTGAAGTAAGTGAGGTACAAAAAAATTAATATTTGAAATCGTGCACAAATCACGTAAAGAGAGCTAAAAAATGGTTTACGAGTCTGTAAGTGTTATGTGTCAGACAACATTGTGTAAAAGTGAACAGAGTGTGAGATACAAAAAAATGAATTTTTTATATAGTGGACAAATCACGTAAAGAGAGTTAAAAAACGGTTTAGTAGTCTCTCAGTGATATGAGTCAGACACAAAAGTGAACAGAGTGTGAAGTAAGTGAGGTACAAAAAAATTAATATTTGAAATCGTGCACAAATCACGTAAAGATAGCTAAAAATTGGTTTACGAGTCTGTAAGTGTTATGTGTCAGACAACATTGTGTAAAAGTGAACAGAGTGTGACATACAAAAAAATGATTTTTTTATATAGTGGACAAATCACGTAAAGAGAGTTAAAAAACGGTTTAGTAGACTCTCAGTGATATATGTCAGACACAAAAGTGAACAGAGATATGTGTCACACACAAAAGTGAACAGAGTGTGAAATAAGTGAGATACAAAAAAATTAATATTTGAAATCGTGCACAAATCACGTAAAGAGAGCTAAAAAATGGTATACGAGTCTGTAAGTGTTATGTGTCAGACAACATTGTGTAAAAGTGAACAGAGTGTGAGATACAAAAAAATGATTTTTTTATATAGTGGACAAATCACGTAAAGAGAGTTAAAAAACGGTTTAGTAGTCTCTCAGTGATATGAGTCAGACACAAAAGTGAACAGAGTGTGAAGTAAGTGAGGTACAAAAAAATTAATATTTGAAATCGTGCACAAATCACGTAAAGAGAGCTAAAAATTGGTTTACGAGTCTCTAAGTGTTATGAGTCAGACAACATTGTGTAAAAGTGAACAGAGTGTGAGATACAAAAAAATGATTTTTTTATATAGTGGACAAATCACGTAAAGAGAGTTAAAAAATGGTTTAGTAGACTCTCAGTGATATATGTCAGACACAAAAGTGAACAGAGATATGTGTCTCACACTAAAGTGAACAGAGTGTGAAATAAGTGAGATACAAAAAAATTAATATTTGAAATCGTGCACAAATCACGTAAAGAGAGCTAAAAAATGGTATACGAGTCTGTAAGTGTTATGTGTCAGACAACATTGTGTAAAAGTGAACAGAGTATGAGATACAAAAAAATGAATTTTTAATATAGTGGACAAATCACGTAAAAAAGAGAGTTAAAAACGGTTAGTAGTCTCTCAGTGATATGTGTCAGACACAAAAGTGAACAGAGTGTGAAGTAAGTGAGGTACAAAAAATTAATATTTGAAATCGTGCACAAATCACGTAAAGAAAGCTAAAAAATGGTTTACGAGTCTGTAAGTGTAATGTGTCAGACAACATTGTGTAAAAGTGAACAGAGTGTGAGATACAAAAAATGATTTTTTTATATAATGGACAAATCACGTAAAGAGAGTTAAAAAATTGTTTAGTAGTCTCTCAGTGATTTGTTTCACACACAAAAGTGAACAGAGTGTGAAGCAAGTGAGGTACAAAAAAATTAATATTTGAAATCGTGCACAAATCACGTAAAGAGAGCTAAAAAATGGTTTACGAGTCTGTAAGTGTTATGTGTCAGACAACATTGTGTAAAAGTGAACAGAGTATGAGATACAAAAAAATGATTTTTTAATATAGTGGACAAATCACGTAAAGAGAGTTAAAAAATGGTTTAGTAGTCTCTCAGTCATATGTGTCACACACAAAAGTGAACAGAGAGTAAAGTAAGTGAGGTACAAAAAAATTAATATTTGAAATTGTGCACAAATCACGTAAAGAGAGCTAAAACATGGTTTACGAGTCTGTAAGTGTTATGTGTCAGACAACATTGTGTAAAAGTGAACAGAGTGTGAGATACAAAAAAATGAATTTTTTATATAGTGGACAAATCACGTGAAGAGAGTTAAAAGACGGTTTAGTAGTATCTCAGTAATATGTGTCACACACAAAAGTGAACAGATTGTGAAGTAAGTGAGGTACAAAAAAATTAATATTTGAAATCGTGCACAAATCACGTAAAGAGAGCTAAAAAATGGTTTACGAGTCTGTAAGTGTTATGTGTCAGACAACATTGTGTAAAAGTGAACAGAGTGTGAGATACAAAAAAATGAATTTTTTATATAGTGAACAAATCACGTAAAGAGAGTTAAAAAACAGTTTAGTTGTCTCTCAGTGATATATGTCAGACACAAAAGTGAACAAAGATATGTGTCACACAAAAAAGTGAACAGAGTGTGAAGTAAGTGAGGTACAAAAAAATTAATATTTGAAATCGTGCACAAATCACGTAAAGAGAGCTAAAAAATGGTTTACGAGTCTGTAAGTGTTATGTGTCAGACAACATTGTGTAAAAGTGAACAGAGTGAGATACAAAAAAATGATTTTTTTATATAGTGGACAAATCACGTAAAGAGAGTTAAAAAACGGTTTAGTAGTCTCTCAGTGATATATGTCAGACACAAAAGTGAACAGAGATATTGTCACACACAAAAGTGAACAGATTGTGAAGTAAGTGAGGTACAAAAAATTAATATTTGAAATCGTGCACAAATCACGTAAAGAGAGCTAAAAAATGGTATACGAGTCTGTAAGTGTTATGTGTCAGACAACATTGTGTAAAAGTGAACAGAGTGTGAGATACAAAAAAATGAATTTTTAATATAGTGGACAAATCACGTAAAGAGAGTTAAAAAACGGTTTAGTAGTCTCTCAGTGATATGTGTCAGACACAAAAGTGAACAGAGTGTGAAGTAAGTGAGGTACAAAAAAATTAATATTTGAAATCGTGCACAAATCACGTAAAGAAAGCTAAAAAATGGTTTACGAGTCTGTAAGTGTAATGTGTCAGACAACATTGTGTAAAAGTGAACAGAGTGTGAGATACAAAAAAATGATTTTTTTATATAATGGACAAATCACGTAAAGAGAGTTAAAAAATTGTTTAGTAGTCTCTCAGTGATTTGTTTCACACACAAAAGTGAACAGAGTGTGAAGCAAGTGAGGTACAAAAAAATTAATATTTGAAATCGTGCACAAATCACGAAAAGAGAGCTAAAAAATGGTTTACGAGTCTGTAAGTGTTATGTGTCAGACAACATTGTGTAAAAGTGAACAGAGTATGAGATACAAAAAAATGATTTTTTAATATAGTGGACAAATCACGTAAAGAGAGTTAAAAAATGGTTTAGTAGTCTCTCAGTGATATGTGTCACACACAAAAGTGAACAGAGAGTAAAGTAAGTGAGGTACAAAAAAATTAATATTTGAAATCGTGCACAAATCACGTAAAGAGAGCTAAAACATGGTTTACGAGTCTGTAAGTGTTATGTGTCAGACAACATTGTGTAAAAGTGAACAGAGTGTGAGATACAAAAAAATGAATTTTTTATATAGTGGACAAATCACGTGAAGAGAGTTAAAAGACGGTTTAGTAGTATCTCAGTAATATGTGTCACACACAAAAGTGAACAGATTGTGAAGTAAGTGAGGTACAAAAAAATTAATATTTGAAATCATGCACAAATCACGTAAAGAGAGCTAAAAAATGGTTTACGAGTCTGTAAGTGTTATGTGTCAGACAACATTGTGTAAAAGTGAACAGAGTGTGAGATACAAAAAAATGAATTTTTTATATAGTGGACAAATCACGTAAAGAGAGTTAAAAAAAAGTTTAGTTGTCTCTCAGTGATATATGTCAGACACAAAAGTGAACAAAGATATGTGTCACACACAAAAGTGAACAGAGTGTGAAGTAAGTGAGGTACAAAAAAATTAATATTTGAAATCGTGCACAAATCACGTAAAGAGAGCTAAAAAATGGTTTACGAGTCTGTAAGTGTTATGTGTCAGACAACATTGTGTAAAAGTGAACAGAGTGTGAGATACAAAAAAATGAATTTTTTATATAGTGGACAAATCACGTGAAGAGAGTTAAAAGACGGTTTAGTAGTATCTCAGTAATATGTGTCACACACAAAAGTGAACAGATTGTGAAGTAAGTGAGGTACAAAAAAATTAATATTTGAAATCGTGCACAAATCACGTAAAGAGAGCTAAAAAATGGTTTACGAGTCTGTAAGTGTTATGTGTCAGACAACATTGTGTAAAAGTGAACAGAGTGTGAGATACAAAAAAATGAATTTTTTATATAGTGGACAAATCACGTAAAGAGAGTTAAAAAACAGTTTAGTTGTCTCTCAGTGATATATGTCAGACACAAAAGTGAACAAAGATATGTGTCACACACAAAAGTGAACAGAGTGTGAAGTAAGTGAGGTACAAAAAAATTAATATTTGAAATCGTGCACAAATCACGTAAAGAGAGCTAAAAAATGGTTTACGAGTCTGTAAGTGTTATGTGTCAGACAACATTGTGTAAAAGTGAACAGAGTGAGATACAAAAAAATGAATTTTTTATATAGTGGACAAATCACGTAAAGAGAGTTAAAAAACGGTTTAGTAGTCTCTCAGTGATATATGTCAGACACAAAAGTGAACAGAGATATTGTCACACACAAAAGTGAACAGATTGTGAAGTAAGTGAGGTACAAAAAATTAATATTTGAAATCGTGCACAAATCACGTAAAGAGAGCTAAAAAATGGTATACGAGTCTGTAAGTGTTATGTGTCAGACAACATTGTGTAAAAGTGAACAGAGTGTGAGATACAAAAAAATGATTTTTTTATATAGTGGACAAATCACGTAAAGAGAGTTAAAAAACGGTTTAGTAGTCTCTCAGTGATATGAGTCAGACACAAAAGTGAACAGAGTGTGAAGTAAGTGAGGTACAAAAAAATTAATATTTGAAATCGTGCACAAATCACGTAAAGAGAGCTAAAAATTGGTTTACGAGCCTGTAAGTGTTATGTGTCAGACAACATTGTGTAAAAGTGAACAGAGTATGAGATACAAAAAAATGATTTTTTAATATAGTGGACAAATCACGTAAAGAGAGTTAAAAAATGGTTTAGTAGTCTCTCAGTGATATGTGTCACACACAAAAGTGAACAGAGTGTAAAGTAAGTGAGGTACAAAAAAATTAATATTTGAAATCCTGCACAAATCACGTAAAGAGAGCTAAAACATGGTTTACGAGTCTGTAAGTGTTATGTGTCAGACAACATTGTGTAAAAGTGAACAGAGTGTGAGATACAAAAAAATGAATTTTTTATATAGTGGACAAATCACGTGAAGAGAGTTAAAAGACGGTTTAGTAGTATCTCAGTAATATGTGTCACACACAAAAGTGAACAGATTGTGAAGTAAGTGAGGTACAAAAAAATTAATATTTGAAATCGTGCACAAATCACGTAAAGAGAGCTAAAAAACGGTTTACGAGTCTGTAAGTGTTATGTGCAGACAACATTGTGTAAAAGTGAACAGAGTGTGAGATACAAAAAAATGATTTTTTTATATAGTGGACAAATCACGTAAAGAGAGTTAAAAAACGGTTTAGTTGTCTCTCAGTGATATATGTCAGACACAAAAGTGAACAAAGATATGTGTCACACACAAAAGTAAACAGAGTGTGAAGTAAGTGAGGTACAAAAAAAATAATATTTGAAATCGTGCACAAATCACGTAAAGAGAGCTAAAAAATGGTTTACGAGTCTGTAAGTGTTATGTGTCAGACAACATTTTGTAAAAGTGAACAGAGTGTGAGATACAAAAAAATGAATTTTTTATATAGTGGACAAATCACGTAAAGAGAGTTAAAAAACGGTTTAGTAGTCTCTAATTCATATATGTCAGACACAAAAGTGAACAGAGTGTGAAGTAAGTGAGGTACAAAAAAATTAATATTTGAAATCGTGCACAAATCACGTAAAGAGAGCTAAAAAATGGTATACGAGTCTGTAAGTGTTATGTGTCAGACAACATTGTGTAAAAGTGAACAGAGTGTGAGATACAAAAAAATGATTTTTTCATATAGTGGACAAATCACGTAAAGAGAGTTAAAAAATGGTTTAGTAGTCTCTCAGTGATATGTGTCACACACAAAAGTGGACAGAGTGTGAAGTAAGTGAGGTACAAAAAAATTAATATTTGAAATCGTGCACAAGTCACGCAAAGAGAGCTAAAAAATGGTTTACGAGTCTGTAAGTGTTATGTGTCAGACAACATTGTGTAAAAGTGAACAGAGTGTGACATACAAAAAAATGATTTTTTTATATAGTGGACAAATTACGTGAAGAGAGTTAAAAAACGGTTTAGTAGTATCTCAGTAATATGTGTCACACACAAAAGTGAACAGATTGTGAAGTAAGTGAGGTACAAAAAAATTAATATTTGAAATCGTGCACAAATCACGTAAAGAGAGCTAAAAAATGGTTTACGAGTCTGTAAGTGTTATGTGTCAGACAACATTGTGTAAAAGTGAACAGAGTGTGAGATACAAAAAAAAATGAATTTTTTATATAGTGGACAAATCACGTAAAGAGAGTTAAAAAACGGTTTAGTTGTCTCTCAGTGATATATGTCAGACACAAAAGTGAACAGAGATATGTGTCACACACAAAAGTGAACAGAGTGTGAAGTAAGTGAGGTACAAAAAAATTAATATTTGAAATCGTGCATAAATCACGTAAAGAAAGCTAAAAAATGGTTTACGAGTCTGTAAGTGTTAAGTGTCAGACAACATTGTGTAAAAGTGAACAGAGTGTGAGATACAAAAAAATGATTTTTTTATATAGTGGACAAATCACGTAAAGAGAGTTAAAAAATGGTTTAGTAGTCTCTCAGTGATATGTGTCACACACAAAAGTGAACAGAGTCTAAAGTAAGTGAGGTACAAAAAAATTAATATTTGAAATCGTGCACAAATCACGTAAAGAGAGCTAAAAAATGGTTTACGAGTCTGTAAGTGTTGTGTGTCAGACAACATTGTGTAAAAGGGAACAGAGTGTGAGATACAAAAAAATGAATTTTTTATATAGTGGACAAATCACGTAAAGAGAGCTAAAAAATGGTTTACGAGTCTGTAAGTGTTATGTGTCAGACAACATTGTGTAAAAGTGAACAGAGTGTGAGATACAAAAAAATGAATTTTTTATATAGTGGACAAATCACGTAAAGAGAGTTAAAAAACAGTTTAGTTGTCTCTCAGTGATATATGTCAGACACAAAAGTGAACAGAGATATGTGTCACACACAAATGTGAACAGAGTGTGAAGTAAGTGTGGTACAAAAAAATTAATATTTGAAATCGTGCACAAATTACGTAAATAGAGCTAAAAAATGGTTTACGAGTCTGTAAGTGTTATGTGTCAGACAATATTGTGTAAAAGTGAACAGAGTGTGAGATACAAAAAAATGATTTTTTTATATAGTGGACAAATCATGTGAAGAGAGTTAAAAAACGGTTTAGTAGTATCTCAGTAATATGTGTCACACACAAAAGTGAACAGATTGTGAAGTAAGTGAGGTACAAAAAAATTAATATTTGAAATCGTGCACAAATCACGTAAAGAGAGCTAAATAATGGTTTACGAGTCTGTAAGTGTTATGTATCAGACAACATTGTGTAAAAGTGAACAGAGTGTGAGATACAAAAAAATGATTTTTTTATATAGTGGACAAATCACGTAAAGAGAGTTAAAAAACGGTTTAGTTGTCTCTCAGTGATATATGTCAGACACAAAAGTGAACAGAGATATGTGTCACACACAAAAGTGAACAGAGTGTGAAGTAAGTGAGGTACAAAAAAATTAATATTTGAAATCGTGCACAAATCACGTAAAGAGAGCTAAAAAATGTTTTACGAGTCTGTAAGTGTTATGTGTCAGACAACATTGTGTAAAAGTGAACAGAGTGTGAGATACAAAAAAATGAATTTTTTATATAGTGGACAAATCACGTAAAGAGAGTTAAAAAACGGTTTAGTAGTCTCTCAGTGATATATGTCAGACACAAAAGTGAACAGAGATATTGTCACATACAAAAGTGAACAGAGTGTGAAGTAAGTGAGGTACAAAAAAATTAATATTTGAAATCGTGCACAAGTCACGCAAAGAGAGCTAAAAAATGGTTTACGAGTCTGTAAGTGTTATGTGTCAGACAACATTGTGTAAAAGTGAACAGAGTGTGAGATACAAAAAAATGATTTTTTTATATAGTGGACAAATCATGTGAAGAGAGTTAAAAAACGGTTTAGTAGTATCTCAGTAATATGTGTCACACACAAAAGTGAACAGATTGTGAAGTAAGTGAGGTACAAAAAAATTAATATTTGAAATCGTGCACAAATCACGTAAAGAGAGCTAAAAAATGGTTTACGAGTCTGTAAGTGTTATGTGTCAGACAACATTGTGTAAAAGTGAACAGAGTGTGAGATACAAAAAAAAGATTTTTTTATATAGTGGACAAATCACGTAAAGAGAGTTAAAAAACGGTTTAGTTGTCTCTCAGTGATATATGTCAGACACAAAAGTGAACAGAGATATGTGTCACACACAAAAGTGAACAGAGTGTGAAGTAAGTGAGGTACAAAAAAATTAATATTTGAAATCGTGCACAAATCACGTAAAGAGAGCTAAAAAATGGTATACGAGTCTGTAAGTGTAATGGGTCAGACAACATTGTGTAAAAGTGAACAGAGTGTGAGATACAAAAAAATGATTTTTTTATATAGTGGACAAATCACGTAATGAGAGTTAAAAAACGGTTTAGTAGTCTCTCAGTGATATGAGTCAGACACAAAAGTGAACAGAGTGTGAAGTAAGTGAGGTACAAAAAAAGTAATATTTGAAATCGTGCACAAATCACGTAAAGAGAGCTAAAAAATGGTTTACGAGTCTGTAAGTGTTGTGTCAGACAACATTGTGTAAAAGTGAACAGAGTGTGAGATACAAAAAAATGATTTGTTTATATTTTGGACAAATCACGTAAAGAGAGTTAAAAAACGGTTTAGTAGACTCTCAGTGATATATGTCAGACACAAAAGTGAACAGAGATATGTGTCACACACGAAAGTGAACAGAGTGTGAAGTAAGTGAGGTACAAAAAAATTAATATTTGAAATCGTGCAAAAATCACGTAAAGAGAGCTAAAAAATGGTATACGAGTCTGTAAGTGTTATGTGTCAGACAACTTTGTGTAAAAGTGAACAGAGTGTGAGATACAAAAAAATTATTTTTTATATAGTGGACAAATCACGTAAAGAGAGTTAAAAAATGGTTTAGTAGTCTCTCAGTGATATGTGTCACACACAAAAGTGGACAGAGTGTGAAGTAAGTGAGGTACAAAAAAATTAATATTTGAAATCGTGCACAAGTCACGCAAAGAGAGCTAAAAAATGGTTTACGAGTCTGTAAGTGTTATGTGTCAGACAACATTGTGTAAAAGTGAACAGAGTGTGAGATACAAAAAAATGATTTTTTTATATAGTGGACAAATCATGTGAAGAGAGTTAAAAAACGGTTTAGTAGTATCTCAGTAATATGTGTCACACACAAAAGTGAACAGATTGTGAAGTAAGTGAGGTACAAAAAAATTAATATTTGAAATCGTGCACAAATCACGTAAAGAGAGCTAAAAAATGGTTTACGAGTCTGTAAGTGTTATGTGTCAGACAACATTGTGTAAAAGTGAACAGAGTGTGAGATACAAAAAAATGATTTTTTTATATAGTGGACAAATCACGTAAAGAGAGTTAAAAAACGGTTTAGTTGTCTCTCAGTGATATATGTCAGACACAAAAGTGAACAGAGATATGTGTCACACACAAAAGTGAACAGAGTGTGAAGTAAGTGAGGTACAAAAAAATTAATATTTGAAATCGTGCACAAATCACGTAAAGAGAGCTAAAAAATGGTATACGAGTCTGTAAGTGTTATGTGTCAGACAACATTGTGTAAAAGTGAACAGAGTGTGAGATACAAAAAAATGATTTTTTTATATAGTGGACAAATCACGTAAAGAGAGTTAAAAAACGGTTTAGTAGTCTCTCAGTGATATGAGTCAGACACAAAAGTGAACAGAGTGTGAAGTAAGTGAGGTACAAAAAAATTAATATTTGAAATCGTGCACAAATCACGTAAAGAGAGCTAAAAATTGGTTTACGAGTCTCTAAGTGTTATGAGTCAGACAACATTGTGTAAAAGTGAACAGAGTGTGAGATACAAAAAAATGATTTTTTTATATAGTGGACAAATCACGTAAAGAGAGTTAAAAAATGGTTTAGTAGACTCTCAGTGATATATGTCAGACACAAAAGTGAACAGAGATATGTGTCTCACACTAAAGTGAACAGAGTGTGAAATAAGTGAGATACAAAAAAATTAATATTTGAAATCGTGCACAAATCACGTAAAGAGAGCTAAAAAATGGTATACGAGTCTGTAAGTGTTATGTGTCAGACAACATTGTGTAAAAGTGAACAGAGTATGAGATACAAAAAAATGAATTTTTAATATAGTGGACAAATCACGTAAAGAGAGTTAAAAAACGGTTTAGTAGTCTCTCAGTGATATGTGTCAGACACAAAAGTGAACAGAGTGTGAAGTAAGTGAGGTACAAAAAAATTAATATTTGAAATCGTGCACAAATCACGTAAAGAAAGCTAAAAAATGGTTTACGAGTCTGTAAGTGTAATGTGTCAGACAACATTGTGTAAAAGTGAACAGAGTGTGAGATACAAAAAATGATTTTTTTATATAATGGACAAATCACGTAAAGAGAGTTAAAAAATTGTTTAGTAGTCTCTCAGTGATTTGTTTCACACACAAAAGTGAACAGAGTGTGAAGCAAGTGAGGTACAAAAAAATTAATATTTGAAATCGTGCACAAATCACGTAAAGAGAGCTAAAAAATGGTTTACGAGTCTGTAAGTGTTATGTGTCAGACAACATTGTGTAAAAGTGAACAGAGTATGAGATACAAAAAAATGATTTTTTAATATAGTGGACAAATCACGTAAAGAGAGTTAAAAAATGGTTTAGTAGTCTCTCAGTCATATGTGTCACACACAAAAGTGAACAGAGAGTAAAGTAAGTGAGGTACAAAAAAATTAATATTTGAAATTGTGCACAAATCACGTAAAGAGAGCTAAAACATGGTTTACGAGTCTGTAAGTGTTATGTGTCAGACAACATTGTGTAAAAGTGAACAGAGTGTGAGATACAAAAAAATGAATTTTTTATATAGTGGACAAATCACGTGAAGAGAGTTAAAAGACGGTTTAGTAGTATCTCAGTAATATGTGTCACACACAAAAGTGAACAGATTGTGAAGTAAGTGAGGTACAAAAAAATTAATATTTGAAATCGTGCACAAATCACGTAAAGAGAGCTAAAAAATGGTTTACGAGTCTGTAAGTGTTATGTGTCAGACAACATTGTGTAAAAGTGAACAGAGTGTGAGATACAAAAAAATGAATTTTTTATATAGTGAACAAATCACGTAAAGAGAGTTAAAAAACAGTTTAGTTGTCTCTCAGTGATATATGTCAGACACAAAAGTGAACAAAGATATGTGTCACACAAAAAAGTGAACAGAGTGTGAAGTAAGTGAGGTACAAAAAAATTAATATTTGAAATCGTGCACAAATCACGTAAAGAGAGCTAAAAAATGGTTTACGAGTCTGTAAGTGTTATGTGTCAGACAACATTGTGTAAAAGTGAACAGAGTGAGATACAAAAAAATGATTTTTTTATATAGTGGACAAATCACGTAAAGAGAGTTAAAAAACGGTTTAGTAGTCTCTCAGTGATATATGTCAGACACAAAAGTGAACAGAGATATTGTCACACACAAAAGTGAACAGATTGTGAAGTAAGTGAGGTACAAAAAATTAATATTTGAAATCGTGCACAAATCACGTAAAGAGAGCTAAAAAATGGTATACGAGTCTGTAAGTGTTATGTGTCAGACAACATTGTGTAAAAGTGAACAGAGTGTGAGATACAAAAAAATGAATTTTTAATATAGTGGACAAATCACGTAAAGAGAGTTAAAAAACGGTTTAGTAGTCTCTCAGTGATATGTGTCAGACACAAAAGTGAACAGAGTGTGAAGTAAGTGAGGTACAAAAAAATTAATATTTGAAATCGTGCACAAATCACGTAAAGAAAGCTAAAAAATGGTTTACGAGTCTGTAAGTGTAATGTGTCAGACAACATTGTGTAAAAGTGAACAGAGTGTGAGATACAAAAAAATGATTTTTTTATATAATGGACAAATCACGTAAAGAGAGTTAAAAAATTGTTTAGTAGTCTCTCAGTGATTTGTTTCACACACAAAAGTGAACAGAGTGTGAAGCAAGTGAGGTACAAAAAAATTAATATTTGAAATCGTGCACAAATCACGAAAAGAGAGCTAAAAAATGGTTTACGAGTCTGTAAGTGTTATGTGTCAGACAACATTGTGTAAAAGTGAACAGAGTATGAGATACAAAAAAATGATTTTTTAATATAGTGGACAAATCACGTAAAGAGAGTTAAAAAATGGTTTAGTAGTCTCTCAGTGATATGTGTCACACACAAAAGTGAACAGAGAGTAAAGTAAGTGAGGTACAAAAAAATTAATATTTGAAATCGTGCACAAATCACGTAAAGAGAGCTAAAACATGGTTTACGAGTCTGTAAGTGTTATGTGTCAGACAACATTGTGTAAAAGTGAACAGAGTGTGAGATACAAAAAAATGAATTTTTTATATAGTGGACAAATCACGTGAAGAGAGTTAAAAGACGGTTTAGTAGTATCTCAGTAATATGTGTCACACACAAAAGTGAACAGATTGTGAAGTAAGTGAGGTACAAAAAAATTAATATTTGAAATCATGCACAAATCACGTAAAGAGAGCTAAAAAATGGTTTACGAGTCTGTAAGTGTTATGTGTCAGACAACATTGTGTAAAAGTGAACAGAGTGTGAGATACAAAAAAATGAATTTTTTATATAGTGGACAAATCACGTAAAGAGAGTTAAAAAAAAGTTTAGTTGTCTCTCAGTGATATATGTCAGACACAAAAGTGAACAAAGATATGTGTCACACACAAAAGTGAACAGAGTGTGAAGTAAGTGAGGTACAAAAAAATTAATATTTGAAATCGTGCACAAATCACGTAAAGAGAGCTAAAAAATGGTTTACGAGTCTGTAAGTGTTATGTGTCAGACAACATTGTGTAAAAGTGAACAGAGTGTGAGATACAAAAAAATGAATTTTTTATATAGTGGACAAATCACGTGAAGAGAGTTAAAAGACGGTTTAGTAGTATCTCAGTAATATGTGTCACACACAAAAGTGAACAGATTGTGAAGTAAGTGAGGTACAAAAAAATTAATATTTGAAATCGTGCACAAATCACGTAAAGAGAGCTAAAAAATGGTTTACGAGTCTGTAAGTGTTATGTGTCAGACAACATTGTGTAAAAGTGAACAGAGTGTGAGATACAAAAAAATGAATTTTTTATATAGTGGACAAATCACGTAAAGAGAGTTAAAAAACAGTTTAGTTGTCTCTCAGTGATATATGTCAGACACAAAAGTGAACAAAGATATGTGTCACACACAAAAGTGAACAGAGTGTGAAGTAAGTGAGGTACAAAAAAATTAATATTTGAAATCGTGCACAAATCACGTAAAGAGAGCTAAAAAATGGTTTACGAGTCTGTAAGTGTTATGTGTCAGACAACATTGTGTAAAAGTGAACAGAGTGAGATACAAAAAAATGAATTTTTTATATAGTGGACAAATCACGTAAAGAGAGTTAAAAAACGGTTTAGTAGTCTCTCAGTGATATATGTCAGACACAAAAGTGAACAGAGATATTGTCACACACAAAAGTGAACAGATTGTGAAGTAAGTGAGGTACAAAAAATTAATATTTGAAATCGTGCACAAATCACGTAAAGAGAGCTAAAAAATGGTATACGAGTCTGTAAGTGTTATGTGTCAGACAACATTGTGTAAAAGTGAACAGAGTGTGAGATACAAAAAAATGATTTTTTTATATAGTGGACAAATCACGTAAAGAGAGTTAAAAAACGGTTTAGTAGTCTCTCAGTGATATGAGTCAGACACAAAAGTGAACAGAGTGTGAAGTAAGTGAGGTACAAAAAAATTAATATTTGAAATCGTGCACAAATCACGTAAAGAGAGCTAAAAATTGGTTTACGAGCCTGTAAGTGTTATGTGTCAGACAACATTGTGTAAAAGTGAACAGAGTATGAGATACAAAAAAATGATTTTTTAATATAGTGGACAAATCACGTAAAGAGAGTTAAAAAATGGTTTAGTAGTCTCTCAGTGATATGTGTCACACACAAAAGTGAACAGAGTGTAAAGTAAGTGAGGTACAAAAAAATTAATATTTGAAATCCTGCACAAATCACGTAAAGAGAGCTAAAACATGGTTTACGAGTCTGTAAGTGTTATGTGTCAGACAACATTGTGTAAAAGTGAACAGAGTGTGAGATACAAAAAAATGAATTTTTTATATAGTGGACAAATCACGTGAAGAGAGTTAAAAGACGGTTTAGTAGTATCTCAGTAATATGTGTCACACACAAAAGTGAACAGATTGTGAAGTAAGTGAGGTACAAAAAAATTAATATTTGAAATCGTGCACAAATCACGTAAAGAGAGCTAAAAAACGGTTTACGAGTCTGTAAGTGTTATGTGCAGACAACATTGTGTAAAAGTGAACAGAGTGTGAGATACAAAAAAATGATTTTTTTATATAGTGGACAAATCACGTAAAGAGAGTTAAAAAACGGTTTAGTTGTCTCTCAGTGATATATGTCAGACACAAAAGTGAACAAAGATATGTGTCACACACAAAAGTAAACAGAGTGTGAAGTAAGTGAGGTACAAAAAAAATAATATTTGAAATCGTGCACAAATCACGTAAAGAGAGCTAAAAAATGGTTTACGAGTCTGTAAGTGTTATGTGTCAGACAACATTTTGTAAAAGTGAACAGAGTGTGAGATACAAAAAAATGAATTTTTTATATAGTGGACAAATCACGTAAAGAGAGTTAAAAAACGGTTTAGTAGTCTCTAATTCATATATGTCAGACACAAAAGTGAACAGAGTGTGAAGTAAGTGAGGTACAAAAAAATTAATATTTGAAATCGTGCACAAATCACGTAAAGAGAGCTAAAAAATGGTATACGAGTCTGTAAGTGTTATGTGTCAGACAACATTGTGTAAAAGTGAACAGAGTGTGAGATACAAAAAAATGATTTTTTCATATAGTGGACAAATCACGTAAAGAGAGTTAAAAAATGGTTTAGTAGTCTCTCAGTGATATGTGTCACACACAAAAGTGGACAGAGTGTGAAGTAAGTGAGGTACAAAAAAATTAATATTTGAAATCGTGCACAAGTCACGCAAAGAGAGCTAAAAAATGGTTTACGAGTCTGTAAGTGTTATGTGTCAGACAACATTGTGTAAAAGTGAACAGAGTGTGACATACAAAAAAATGATTTTTTTATATAGTGGACAAATTACGTGAAGAGAGTTAAAAAACGGTTTAGTAGTATCTCAGTAATATGTGTCACACACAAAAGTGAACAGATTGTGAAGTAAGTGAGGTACAAAAAAATTAATATTTGAAATCGTGCACAAATCACGTAAAGAGAGCTAAAAAATGGTTTACGAGTCTGTAAGTGTTATGTGTCAGACAACATTGTGTAAAAGTGAACAGAGTGTGAGATACAAAAAAAAATGAATTTTTTATATAGTGGACAAATCACGTAAAGAGAGTTAAAAAACGGTTTAGTTGTCTCTCAGTGATATATGTCAGACACAAAAGTGAACAGAGATATGTGTCACACACAAAAGTGAACAGAGTGTGAAGTAAGTGAGGTACAAAAAAATTAATATTTGAAATCGTGCATAAATCACGTAAAGAAAGCTAAAAAATGGTTTACGAGTCTGTAAGTGTTAAGTGTCAGACAACATTGTGTAAAAGTGAACAGAGTGTGAGATACAAAAAAATGATTTTTTTATATAGTGGACAAATCACGTAAAGAGAGTTAAAAAATGGTTTAGTAGTCTCTCAGTGATATGTGTCACACACAAAAGTGAACAGAGTCTAAAGTAAGTGAGGTACAAAAAAATTAATATTTGAAATCGTGCACAAATCACGTAAAGAGAGCTAAAAAATGGTTTACGAGTCTGTAAGTGTTGTGTGTCAGACAACATTGTGTAAAAGGGAACAGAGTGTGAGATACAAAAAAATGAATTTTTTATATAGTGGACAAATCACGTAAAGAGAGCTAAAAAATGGTTTACGAGTCTGTAAGTGTTATGTGTCAGACAACATTGTGTAAAAGTGAACAGAGTGTGAGATACAAAAAAATGAATTTTTTATATAGTGGACAAATCACGTAAAGAGAGTTAAAAAACAGTTTAGTTGTCTCTCAGTGATATATGTCAGACACAAAAGTGAACAGAGATATGTGTCACACACAAATGTGAACAGAGTGTGAAGTAAGTGTGGTACAAAAAAATTAATATTTGAAATCGTGCACAAATTACGTAAATAGAGCTAAAAAATGGTTTACGAGTCTGTAAGTGTTATGTGTCAGACAATATTGTGTAAAAGTGAACAGAGTGTGAGATACAAAAAAATGATTTTTTTATATAGTGGACAAATCATGTGAAGAGAGTTAAAAAACGGTTTAGTAGTATCTCAGTAATATGTGTCACACACAAAAGTGAACAGATTGTGAAGTAAGTGAGGTACAAAAAAATTAATATTTGAAATCGTGCACAAATCACGTAAAGAGAGCTAAATAATGGTTTACGAGTCTGTAAGTGTTATGTATCAGACAACATTGTGTAAAAGTGAACAGAGTGTGAGATACAAAAAAATGATTTTTTTATATAGTGGACAAATCACGTAAAGAGAGTTAAAAAACGGTTTAGTTGTCTCTCAGTGATATATGTCAGACACAAAAGTGAACAGAGATATGTGTCACACACAAAAGTGAACAGAGTGTGAAGTAAGTGAGGTACAAAAAAATTAATATTTGAAATCGTGCACAAATCACGTAAAGAGAGCTAAAAAATGTTTTACGAGTCTGTAAGTGTTATGTGTCAGACAACATTGTGTAAAAGTGAACAGAGTGTGAGATACAAAAAAATGAATTTTTTATATAGTGGACAAATCACGTAAAGAGAGTTAAAAAACGGTTTAGTAGTCTCTCAGTGATATATGTCAGACACAAAAGTGAACAGAGATATTGTCACATACAAAAGTGAACAGAGTGTGAAGTAAGTGAGGTACAAAAAAATTAATATTTGAAATCGTGCACAAGTCACGCAAAGAGAGCTAAAAAATGGTTTACGAGTCTGTAAGTGTTATGTGTCAGACAACATTGTGTAAAAGTGAACAGAGTGTGAGATACAAAAAAATGATTTTTTTATATAGTGGACAAATCATGTGAAGAGAGTTAAAAAACGGTTTAGTAGTATCTCAGTAATATGTGTCACACACAAAAGTGAACAGATTGTGAAGTAAGTGAGGTACAAAAAAATTAATATTTGAAATCGTGCACAAATCACGTAAAGAGAGCTAAAAAATGGTTTACGAGTCTGTAAGTGTTATGTGTCAGACAACATTGTGTAAAAGTGAACAGAGTGTGAGATACAAAAAAAAGATTTTTTTATATAGTGGACAAATCACGTAAAGAGAGTTAAAAAACGGTTTAGTTGTCTCTCAGTGATATATGTCAGACACAAAAGTGAACAGAGATATGTGTCACACACAAAAGTGAACAGAGTGTGAAGTAAGTGAGGTACAAAAAAATTAATATTTGAAATCGTGCACAAATCACGTAAAGAGAGCTAAAAAATGGTATACGAGTCTGTAAGTGTAATGGGTCAGACAACATTGTGTAAAAGTGAACAGAGTGTGAGATACAAAAAAATGATTTTTTTATATAGTGGACAAATCACGTAATGAGAGTTAAAAAACGGTTTAGTAGTCTCTCAGTGATATGAGTCAGACACAAAAGTGAACAGAGTGTGAAGTAAGTGAGGTACAAAAAAAGTAATATTTGAAATCGTGCACAAATCACGTAAAGAGAGCTAAAAAATGGTTTACGAGTCTGTAAGTGTTGTGTCAGACAACATTGTGTAAAAGTGAACAGAGTGTGAGATACAAAAAAATGATTTGTTTATATTTTGGACAAATCACGTAAAGAGAGTTAAAAAACGGTTTAGTAGACTCTCAGTGATATATGTCAGACACAAAAGTGAACAGAGATATGTGTCACACACGAAAGTGAACAGAGTGTGAAGTAAGTGAGGTACAAAAAAATTAATATTTGAAATCGTGCAAAAATCACGTAAAGAGAGCTAAAAAATGGTATACGAGTCTGTAAGTGTTATGTGTCAGACAACTTTGTGTAAAAGTGAACAGAGTGTGAGATACAAAAAAATTATTTTTTATATAGTGGACAAATCACGTAAAGAGAGTTAAAAAATGGTTTAGTAGTCTCTCAGTGATATGTGTCACACACAAAAGTGGACAGAGTGTGAAGTAAGTGAGGTACAAAAAAATTAATATTTGAAATCGTGCACAAGTCACGCAAAGAGAGCTAAAAAATGGTTTACGAGTCTGTAAGTGTTATGTGTCAGACAACATTGTGTAAAAGTGAACAGAGTGTGAGATACAAAAAAATGATTTTTTTATATAGTGGACAAATCATGTGAAGAGAGTTAAAAAACGGTTTAGTAGTATCTCAGTAATATGTGTCACACACAAAAGTGAACAGATTGTGAAGTAAGTGAGGTACAAAAAAATTAATATTTGAAATCGTGCACAAATCACGTAAAGAGAGCTAAAAAATGGTTTACGAGTCTGTAAGTGTTATGTGTCAGACAACATTGTGTAAAAGTGAACAGAGTGTGAGATACAAAAAAATGATTTTTTTATATAGTGGACAAATCACGTAAAGAGAGTTAAAAAACGGTTTAGTTGTCTCTCAGTGATATATGTCAGACACAAAAGTGAACAGAGATATGTGTCACACACAAAAGTGAACAGAGTGTGAAGTAAGTGAGGTACAAAAAAATTAATATTTGAAATCGTGCACAAATCACGTAAAGAGAGCTAAAAAATGTTTTACGAGTCTGTAAGTGTTATGTGTCAGACAACATTGTGTAAAAGTGAACAGAGTGTGAGATACAAAAAAATGAATTTTTTATATAGTGGACAAATCACGTAAAGAGAGTTAAAAAACGGTTTAGTAGTCTCTCAGTGATATATGTCAGACACAAAAGTGAACAGAGATATTGTCACATACAAAAGTGAACAGAGTGTGAAGTAAGTGAGGTACAAAAAAATTAATATTTGAAATCGTGCACAAGTCACGCAAAGAGAGCTAAAAAATGGTTTACGAGTCTGTAAGTGTTATGTGTCAGACAACATTGTGTAAAAGTGAACAGAGTGTGAGATACAAAAAAATGATTTTTTTATATAGTGGACAAATCATGTGAAGAGAGTTAAAAAACGGTTTAGTAGTATCTCAGTAATATGTGTCACACACAAAAGTGAACAGATTGTGAAGTAAGTGAGGTACAAAAAAATTAATATTTGAAATCGTGCACAAATCACGTAAAGAGAGCTAAAAAATGGTTTACGAGTCTGTAAGTGTTATGTGTCAGACAACATTGTGTAAAAGTGAACAGAGTGTGAGATACAAAAAAATGATTTTTTTATATAGTGGACAAATCACGTAAAGAGAGTTAAAAAACGGTTTAGTTGTCTCTCAGTGATATATGTCAGACACAAAAGTGAACAGAGATATGTGTCACACACAAAAGTGAACAGAGTGTGAAGTAAGTGAGGTACAAAAAAATTAATATTTGAAATCGTGCACAAATCACGTAAAGAGAGCTAAAAAATGTTTTACGAGTCTGTAAGTGTTATGTGTCAGACAACATTGTGTAAAAGTGAACAGAGTGTGAGATACAAAAAAATGAATTTTTTATATAGTGGACAAATCACGTAAAGAGAGTTAAAAAACGGTTTAGTAGTCTCTCAGTGATATATGTCAGACACAAAAGTGAACAGAGATATTGTCACATACAAAAGTGAACAGAGTGTGAAGTAAGTGAGGTACAAAAAAATTAATATTTGAAATCGTGCACAAATCACGTAAAGAGAGCTAAAAAATGGTATACGAGACTGTAAGTGTTATGTGTCAGACAACATTGTGTAAAAGTGAACAGAGTGTGAGATACAAAAAAATGAATTTTTAATATAGTGGACAAATCACGTAAAGAGAGTTAAAAAACGGTTTAGTAGTCTCTCAGTGATATGTGTCAGACACAAAAGTGAACAGAGTGTGAAGTAAGTGAGGTACAAAAAAATTAATATTTGAAATCGTGCACAAATCACGTAAAGAAAGCTAAAAAATGGTTTACGAGTCTGTAAGTGTAATGTGTCAGACAACATTGTGTAAAAGTGAACAGAGTGTGAGATACAAAAAAATGATTTTTTTATATAATGGACAAATCACGTAAAGAGAGTTAAAAAATTGTTTAGTAGTCTCTCAGTGATTTGTTTCACACACAAAAGTGAACAGAGTGTGAAGCAAGTGAGGTACAAAAAAATTAATATTTGAAATCGTGCACAAATCACGTAAAGAGAGCTAAAAAATGTTTTACGAGTCTGTAAGTGTTGTGTCAGACAACATTGTGTAAAAGTGAACAGAGTGTGAGATACAAAAAAATGATTTGTTTATATTTTGGACAAATCACGTAAAGAGAGTTAAAAAACGGTTTAGTAGACTCTCAGTGATATATGTCAGACACAAAAGTGAACAGAGATATGTGTCACACACGAAAGTGAACAGAGTGTGAAGTAAGTGAGGTACAAAAAAATTAATATTTGAAATCGTGCAAAAATCACGTAAAGAGAGCTAAAAAATGGTATACGAGTCTGTAAGTGTTATGTGTCAGACAACTTTGTGTAAAAGTGAACAGAGTGTGAGATACAAAAAAATTATTTTTTTATATAGTGGACAAATCACGTAAAGAGAGTTAAAAAATGGTTTAGTAGTCTCTCAGTGATATGTGTCACACACAAAAGTGGACAGAGTGTGAAGTAAGTGAGGTACAAAAAAATTAATATTTGAAATCGTGCACAAGTCACGCAAAGAGAGCTAAAAAATGGTTTACGAGTCTGTAAGTGTTATGTGTCAGACAACATTGTGTAAAAGTGAACAGAGTGTGAGATACAAAAAAATGATTTTTTTATATAGTGGACAAATCATGTGAAGAGAGTTAAAAAACGGTTTAGTAGTATCTCAGTAATATGTGTCACACACAAAAGTGAACAGATTGTGAAGTAAGTGAGGTACAAAAAAATTAATATTTGAAATCGTGCACAAATCACGTAAAGAGAGCTAAAAAATGGTTTACGAGTCTGTAAGTGTTATGTGTCAGACAACATTGTGTAAAAGTGAACAGAGTGTGAGATACAAAAAAATGATTTTTTTATATAGTGGACAAATCACGTAAAGAGAGTTAAAAAACGGTTTAGTTGTCTCTCAGTGATATATGTCAGACACAAAAGTGAACAGAGATATGTGTCACACACAAAAGTGAACAGAGTGTGAAGTAAGTGAGGTACAAAAAAATTAATATTTGAAATCGTGCACAAATCACGTAAAGAGAGCTAAAAAATGTTTTACGAGTCTGTAAGTGTTATGTGTCAGACAACATTGTGTAAAAGTGAACAGAGTGTGAGATACAAAAAAATGAATTTTTTATATAGTGGACAAATCACGTAAAGAGAGTTAAAAAACGGTTTAGTAGTCTCTCAGTGATATATGTCAGACACAAAAGTGAACAGAGATATTGTCACATACAAAAGTGAACAGAGTGTGAAGTAAGTGAGGTACAAAAAAATTAATATTTGAAATCGTGCACAAGTCACGCAAAGAGAGCTAAAAAATGGTTTACGAGTCTGTAAGTGTTATGTGTCAGACAACATTGTGTAAAAGTGAACAGAGTGTGAGATACAAAAAAATGATTTTTTTATATAGTGGACAAATCATGTGAAGAGAGTTAAAAAACGGTTTAGTAGTATCTCAGTAATATGTGTCACACACAAAAGTGAACAGATTGTGAAGTAAGTGAGGTACAAAAAAATTAATATTTGAAATCGTGCACAAATCACGTAAAGAGAGCTAAAAAATGGTTTACGAGTCTGTAAGTGTTATGTGTCAGACAACATTGTGTAAAAGTGAACAGAGTGTGAGATACAAAAAAATGATTTTTTTATATAGTGGACAAATCACGTAAAGAGAGTTAAAAAACGGTTTAGTTGTCTCTCAGTGATATATGTCAGACACAAAAGTGAACAGAGATATGTGTCACACACAAAAGTGAACAGAGTGTGAAGTAAGTGAGGTACAAAAAAATTAATATTTGAAATCGTGCACAAATCACGTAAAGAGAGCTAAAAAATGTTTTACGAGTCTGTAAGTGTTATGTGTCAGACAACATTGTGTAAAAGTGAACAGAGTGTGAGATACAAAAAAATGAATTTTTTATATAGTGGACAAATCACGTAAAGAGAGTTAAAAAACGGTTTAGTAGTCTCTCAGTGATATATGTCAGACACAAAAGTGAACAGAGATATTGTCACATACAAAAGTGAACAGAGTGTGAAGTAAGTGAGGTACAAAAAAATTAATATTTGAAATCGTGCACAAATCACGTAAAGAGAGCTAAAAAATGGTATACGAGTCTGTAAGTGTTATGTGTCAGACAACATTGTGTAAAAGTGAACAGAGTGTGAGATACAAAAAAATGAATTTTTTATATAGTGGACAAATCACGTAAAGAGAGTTAAAAAACGGTTTAGTAGTCTCTCAGTGATATATGTCAGACACAAAAGTGAACAGAGATTTGTGTCACACACAAAAGTGAACAGAGTGTGAAGTAAGTGAGGTACAAAAAAATTAATATTTGAAATCGTGCACAAATCACGTAAAGAGAGCTAAAAAATGGTATACGAGTCTGTAAGTGTTATGTGTCAGACAACATTGTGTAAAAGTGAACAGAGTGTGAGATACAAAAAAATGAATTTTTAATATAGTGGACAAATCACGTAAAGAGAGTTAAAAAACGGTTTAGTAGTCTCTCAGTGATATGTGTCAGACACAAAAGTGAACAGAGTGTGAAGTAAGTGAGGTACAAAAAAATTAATATTTGAAATCGTGCACAAATCACGTAAAGAAAGCTAAAAAATGGTTTACGAGTCTGTAAGTGTAATGTGTCAGACAACATTGTGTAAAAGTGAACAGAGTGTGAGATACAAAAAAATGATTTTTTTATATAATGGACAAATCACGTAAAGAGAGTTAAAAAATTGTTTAGTAGTCTCTCAGTGATTTGTTTCACACACAAAAGTGAACAGAGTGTGAAGCAAGTGAGGTACAAAAAAATTAATATTTGAAATCGTGCACAAATCACGTAAAGAGAGCTAAAAAATGTTTTACGAGTCTGTAAGTGTTGTGTCAGACAACATTGTGTAAAAGTGAACAGAGTGTGAGATACAAAAAAATGATTTGTTTATATTTTGGACAAATCACGTAAAGAGAGTTAAAAAACGGTTTAGTAGACTCTCAGTGATATATGTCAGACACAAAAGTGAACAGAGATATGTGTCACACACGAAAGTGAACAGAGTGTGAAGTAAGTGAGGTACAAAAAAATTAATATTTGAAATCGTGCAAAAATCACGTAAAGAGAGCTAAAAAATGGTATACGAGTCTGTAAGTGTTATGTGTCAGACAACTTTGTGTAAAAGTGAACAGAGTGTGAGATACAAAAAAATTATTTTTTTATATAGTGGACAAATCACGTAAAGAGAGTTAAAAAATGGTTTAGTAGTCTCTCAGTGATATGTGTCACACACAAAAGTGGACAGAGTGTGAAGTAAGTGAGGTACAAAAAAATTAATATTTGAAATCGTGCACAAGTCACGCAAAGAGAGCTAAAAAATGGTTTACGAGTCTGTAAGTGTTATGTGTCAGACAACATTGTGTAAAAGTGAACAGAGTGTGAGATACAAAAAAATGATTTTTTTATATAGTGGACAAATCATGTGAAGAGAGTTAAAAAACGGTTTAGTAGTATCTCAGTAATATGTGTCACACACAAAAGTGAACAGATTGTGAAGTAAGTGAGGTACAAAAAAATTAATATTTGAAATCGTGCACAAATCACGTAAAGAGAGCTAAAAAATGGTTTACGAGTCTGTAAGTGTTATGTGTCAGACAACATTGTGTAAAAGTGAACAGAGTGTGAGATACAAAAAAATGATTTTTTTATATAGTGGACAAATCACGTAAAGAGAGTTAAAAAACGGTTTAGTTGTCTCTCAGTGATATATGTCAGACACAAAAGTGAACAGAGATATGTGTCACACACAAAAGTGAACAGAGTGTGAAGTAAGTGAGGTACAAAAAAATTAATATTTGAAATCGTGCACAAATCACGTAAAGAGAGCTAAAAAATGTTTTACGAGTCTGTAAGTGTTATGAGTCAGACAACATTGTGTAAAAGTGAACAGAGTGTGAGATACAAAAAAATGATTTTTTTATATAGTGGACAAATCACGTAAAGAGAGTTAAAAAACGGTTTAGTAGTCTCTCAGTGATATATGTCAGACACAAAAGTGAACAGAGATATTGTCACATACAAAAGTGAACAGAGTGTGAAGTAAGTGAGGTACAAAAAAATTAATATTTGAAATCGTGCACAAGTCACGCAAAGAGAGCTAAAAAATGGTTTACGAGTCTGTAAGTGTTATGTGTCAGACAACATTGTGTAAAAGTGAACAGAGTGTGAGATACAAAAAAATGATTTTTTTATATAGTGGACAAATCATGTGAAGAGAGTTAAAAAACGGTTTAGTAGTATCTCAGTAATATGTGTCACACACAAAAGTGAACAGATTGTGAAGTAAGTGAGGTACAAAAAAATTAATATTTGAAATCGTGCACAAATCACGTAAAGAGAGCTAAAAAATGGTTTACGAGTCTGTAAGTGTTATGTGTCAGACAACATTGTGTAAAAGTGAACAGAGTGTGAGATACAAAAAAATGATTTTTTTATATAGTGGACAAATCACGTAAAGAGAGTTAAAAAACGGTTTAGTTGTCTCTCAGTGATATATGTCAGACACAAAAGTGAACAGAGATATGTGTCACACACAAAAGTGAACAGAGTGTGAAGTAAGTGAGGTACAAAAAAATTAATATTTGAAATCGTGCACAAATCACGTAAAGAGAGCTAAAAAATGTTTTACGAGTCTGTAAGTGTTATGTGTCAGACAACATTGTGTAAAAGTGAACAGAGTGTGAGATACAAAAAAATGAATTTTTTATATAGTGGACAAATCACGTAAAGAGAGTTAAAAAACGGTTTAGTAGTCTCTCAGTGATATATGTCAGACACAAAAGTGAACAGAGATATTGTCACATACAAAAGTGAACAGAGTGTGAAGTAAGTGAGGTACAAAAAAATTAATATTTGAAATCGTGCACAAATCACGTAAAGAGAGCTAAAAAATGGTATACGAGTCTGTAAGTGTTATGTGTCAGACAACTTTGTGTAAAAGTGAACAGAGTGTGAGATACAAAAAAATGAATTTTTAATATAGTGGACAAATCACGTAAAGAGAGTTAAAAAACGGTTTAGTAGTCTCTCAGTGATATGTGTCAGACACAAAAGTGAACAGAGTGTGAAGTAAGTGAGGTACAAAAAAATTAATATTTGAAATCGTGCACAAATCACGTAAAGAAAGCTAAAAAATGGTTTACGAGTCTGTAAGTGTAATGTGTCAGACAACATTGTGTAAAAGTGAACAGAGTATGAGATACAAAAAAATGATTTTTTTATATAATGGACAAATCACGTAAAGAGAGTTAAAAAATTGTTTAGTAGTCTCTCAGTGATTTGTTTCACACACAAAAGTGAACAGAGTGTGAAGCAAGTGAGGTACAAAAAAATTAATATTTGAAATCGTGCACAAATCACGTAAAGAGAGCTAAAAAATGGTTTACGAGTCTGTAAGTGTTATGTGTCAGACAACATTGTGTAAAAGTGAACAGAGTGTGAGATACAAAAAAATGAATTTTTTATATAGTGGACAAATCACGTAAAGAGAGTTAAAAAACGGTTTAGTAGTCTCTCAGTGATATATGTCAGACACAAAAGTGAACAGAGATTTGTGTCACACACAAAAGTGAACAGAGTGTGAAGTAAGTGAGGTACAAAAAAATTAATATTTGAAATCGTGCACAAATCACGTAAAGAGAGCTAAAAAATGGTATACGAGTCTGTAAGTGTTATGTGTCAGACTACATTGTGTAAAAGTGAACAGAGTGTGAGATACAAAAAAATGATTTTTTTATATAGTGGACAAATCACGTAAAGAGAGTTAAAAAATGGTTTAGTAGTCTCTCAGTGATATGTGTCACACACAAAAGTGGACAGAGTGTGAAGTAAGTGAGGTACAAAAAAATTAATATTTGAAATCGTGCACAAATCACGTAAAGAAAGCTAAAAAATGGTTTACGAGTCTGTAAGTGTAATGTGTCAGACAACATTGTGTAAAAGTGAACAGAGTGTGAGATACAAAAAAATGATTTTTTTATATAGTGGACAAATCACGTAAAGAGAGTTAAAAAACGGTTTAGTTGTCTCTCAGTGATATATGTCAGACAAAAAAGTGAACAGAGATATGTGTCACACACAAAAGTGAACAGAGTGTGAAGTAAGTGAGGTACAAAAAAATTAATATTTGAAATCGTGCACAAATCACGTAAAGAGAGCTAAAAAATGGTATACGAGTCTGTAAGTGTAATGGGTCAGACAACATTGTGTAAAAGTGAACAGAGTGTGAGATACAAAAAAATGATTTTTTTATATAGTGGACAAATCACGTAATGAGAGTTAAAAAACGGTTTAGTAGTCTCTCAGTGATATGAGTCAGACACAAAAGTGAACAGAGTGTGAAGTAAGTGAGGTACAAAAAAAGTAATATTTGAAATCGTGCACAAATCACGTAAAGAGAGCTAAAAAATGTTTTACGAGTCTGTAAGTGTTATGTGTCAGACAACATTGTGTAAAAGTGAACAGAGTGTGAGATACAAAAAAATGAATTTTTTATATAGTGGACAAATCACGTAAAGAGAGTTAAAAAACGGTTTAGTAGTCTCTCAGTGATATATGTCAGACACAAAAGTGAACAGAGATATGTGTCACACACAAAAGTGAACAGAGTGTGAAGTAAGTGAGGTACAAAAAAATTAATATTTGAAATCGTGCACAAATCACGTAAAGAGAGCTAAAA
Organism: Philonthus spinipes; assembly: GCA_963082785.1. Taxonomy (NCBI): domain Eukaryota; kingdom Metazoa; phylum Arthropoda; class Insecta; order Coleoptera; family Staphylinidae; genus Philonthus; species Philonthus spinipes. The sequence goes on from OY720304.1 coordinate 3,058,593, forward strand.
AATGTTTTACGAGTCTGTAAGTGTTATGTGTCAGACAACATTGTGTAAAAGTGAACAGAGTGTGAGATACAAAAAAATGAATTTTTTATATAGTGGACAAATCACGTAAAGAGAGTTAAAAAACGGTTTAGTAGTCTCTCAGTGATATATGTCAGACACAAAAGTGAACAGAGATATTGTCACATACAAAAGTGAACAGAGTGTGAAGTAAGTGAGGTACAAAAAAATTAATATTTGAAATCGTGCACAAGTCACGCAAAGAGAGCTAAAAAATGGTTTACGAGTCTGTAAGTGTTATGTGTCAGACAACATTGTGTAAAAGTGAACAGAGTGTGAGATACAAAAAAATGATTTTTTTATATAGTGGACAAATCATGTGAAGAGAGTTAAAAAACGGTTTAGTAGTATCTCAGTAATATGTGTCACACACAAAAGTGAACAGATTGTGAAGTAAGTGAGGTACAAAAAAATTAATATTTGAAATCGTGCACAAATCACGTAAAGAGAGCTAAAAAATGGTTTACGAGTCTGTAAGTGTTATGTGTCAGACAACATTGTGTAAAAGTGAACAGAGTGTGAGATACAAAAAAATGATTTTTTTATATAGTGGACAAATCACGTAAAGAGAGTTAAAAAACGGTTTAGTTGTCTCTCAGTGATATATGTCAGACACAAAAGTGAACAGAGATATGTGTCACACACAAAAGTGAACAGAGTGTGAAGTAAGTGAGGTACAAAAAAATTAATATTTGAAATCGTGCACAAATCACGTAAAGAGAGCTAAAAAATGTTTTACGAGTCTGTAAGTGTTATGTGTCAGACAACATTGTGTAAAAGTGAACAGAGTGTGAGATACAAAAAAATGAATTTTTTATATAGTGGACAAATCACGTAAAGAGAGTTAAAAAACGGTTTAGTAGTCTCTCAGTGATATATGTCAGACACAAAAGTGAACAGAGATATTGTCACATACAAAAGTGAACAGAGTGTGAAGTAAGTGAGGTACAAAAAAATTAATATTTGAAATCGTGCACAAATCACGTAAAGAGAGCTAAAAAATGGTATACGAGTCTGTAAGTGTTATGTGTCAGACAACTTTGTGTAAAAGTGAACAGAGTGTGAGATACAAAAAAATGAATTTTTAATATAGTGGACAAATCACGTAAAGAGAGTTAAAAAACGGTTTAGTAGTCTCTCAGTGATATGTGTCAGACACAAAAGTGAACAGAGTGTGAAGTAAGTGAGGTACAAAAAAATTAATATTTGAAATCGTGCACAAATCACGTAAAGAAAGCTAAAAAATGGTTTACGAGTCTGTAAGTGTAATGTGTCAGACAACATTGTGTAAAAGTGAACAGAGTATGAGATACAAAAAAATGATTTTTTTATATAATGGACAAATCACGTAAAGAGAGTTAAAAAATTGTTTAGTAGTCTCTCAGTGATTTGTTTCACACACAAAAGTGAACAGAGTGTGAAGCAAGTGAGGTACAAAAAAATTAATATTTGAAATCGTGCACAAATCACGTAAAGAGAGCTAAAAAATGGTTTACGAGTCTGTAAGTGTTATGTGTCAGACAACATTGTGTAAAAGTGAACAGAGTGTGAGATACAAAAAAATGAATTTTTTATATAGTGGACAAATCACGTAAAGAGAGTTAAAAAACGGTTTAGTAGTCTCTCAGTGATATATGTCAGACACAAAAGTGAACAGAGATTTGTGTCACACACAAAAGTGAACAGAGTGTGAAGTAAGTGAGGTACAAAAAAATTAATATTTGAAATCGTGCACAAATCACGTAAAGAGAGCTAAAAAATGGTATACGAGTCTGTAAGTGTTATGTGTCAGACTACATTGTGTAAAAGTGAACAGAGTGTGAGATACAAAAAAATGATTTTTTTATATAGTGGACAAATCACGTAAAGAGAGTTAAAAAATGGTTTAGTAGTCTCTCAGTGATATGTGTCACACACAAAAGTGGACAGAGTGTGAAGTAAGTGAGGTACAAAAAAATTAATATTTGAAATCGTGCACAAATCACGTAAAGAAAGCTAAAAAATGGTTTACGAGTCTGTAAGTGTAATGTGTCAGACAACATTGTGTAAAAGTGAACAGAGTGTGAGATACAAAAAAATGATTTTTTTATATAGTGGACAAATCACGTAAAGAGAGTTAAAAAACGGTTTAGTTGTCTCTCAGTGATATATGTCAGACACAAAAGTGAACAGAGATATGTGTCACACACAAAAGTGAACAGAGTGTGAAGTAAGTGAGGTACAAAAAAATTAATATTTGAAATCGTGCACAAATCACGTAAAGAGAGCTAAAAAATGGTATACGAGTCTGTAAGTGTAATGGGTCAGACAACATTGTGTAAAAGTGAACAGAGTGTGAGATACAAAAAAATGATTTTTTTATATAGTGGACAAATCACGTAATGAGAGTTAAAAAACGGTTTAGTAGTCTCTCAGTGATATGAGTCAGACACAAAAGTGAACAGAGTGTGAAGTAAGTGAGGTACAAAAAAAGTAATATTTGAAATCGTGCACAAATCACGTAAAGAGAGCTAAAAAATGTTTTACGAGTCTGTAAGTGTTATGTGTCAGACAACATTGTGTAAAAGTGAACAGAGTGTGAGATACAAAAAAATGAATTTTTTATATAGTGGACAAATCACGTAAAGAGAGTTAAAAAACGGTTTAGTAGTCTCTCAGTGATATATGTCAGACACAAAAGTGAACAGAGATATTGTCACATACAAAAGTGAACAGAGTGTGAAGTAAGTGAGGTACAAAAAAATTAATATTTGAAATCGTGCACAAGTCACGCAAAGAGAGCTAAAAAATGGTTTACGAGTCTGTAAGTGTTATGTGTCAGACAACATTGTGTAAAAGTGAACAGAGTGTGAGATACAAAAAAATGATTTTTTTATATAGTGGACAAATCATGTGAAGAGAGTTAAAAAACGGTTTAGTAGTATCTCAGTAATATGTGTCACACACAAAAGTGAACAGATTGTGAAGTAAGTGAGGTACAAAAAAATTAATATTTGAAATCGTGCACAAATCACGTAAAGAGAGCTAAAAAATGGTTTACGAGTCTGTAAGTGTTATGTGTCAGACAACATTGTGTAAAAGTGAACAGAGTGTGAGATACAAAAAAATGATTTTTTTATATAGTGGACAAATCACGTAAAGAGAGTTAAAAAACGGTTTAGTTGTCTCTCAGTGATATATGTCAGACACAAAAGTGAACAGAGATATGTGTCACACACAAAAGTGAACAGAGTGTGAAGTAAGTGAGGTACAAAAAAATTAATATTTGAAATCGTGCACAAATCACGTAAAGAGAGCTAAAAAATGTTTTACGAGTCTGTAAGTGTTATGTGTCAGACAACATTGTGTAAAAGTGAACAGAGTGTGAGATACAAAAAAATGAATTTTTTATATAGTGGACAAATCACGTAAAGAGAGTTAAAAAACGGTTTAGTAGTCTCTCAGTGATATATGTCAGACACAAAAGTGAACAGAGATATTGTCACATACAAAAGTGAACAGAGTGTGAAGTAAGTGAGGTACAAAAAAATTAATATTTGAAATCGTGCACAAGTCACGCAAAGAGAGCTAAAAAATGGTTTACGAGTCTGTAAGTGTTATGTGTCAGACAACATTGTGTAAAAGTGAACAGAGTGTGAGATACAAAAAAATGATTTTTTTATATAGTGGACAAATCATGTGAAGAGAGTTAAAAAACGGTTTAGTAGTATCTCAGTAATATGTGTCACACACAAAAGTGAACAGATTGTGAAGTAAGTGAGGTACAAAAAAATTAATATTTGAAATCGTGCACAAATCACGTAAAGAGAGCTAAAAAATGGTTTACGAGTCTGTAAGTGTTATGTGTCAGACAACATTGTGTAAAAGTGAACAGAGTGTGAGATACAAAAAAATGATTTTTTTATATAGTGGACAAATCACGTAAAGAGAGTTAAAAAACGGTTTAGTTGTCTCTCAGTGATATATGTCAGACACAAAAGTGAACAGAGATATGTGTCACACACAAAAGTGAACAGAGTGTGAAGTAAGTGAGGTACAAAAAAATTAATATTTGAAATCGTGCACAAATCACGTAAAGAGAGCTAAAAAATGTTTTACGAGTCTGTAAGTGTTATGTGTCAGACAACATTGTGTAAAAGTGAACAGAGTGTGAGATACAAAAAAATGAATTTTTTATATAGTGGACAAATCACGTAAAGAGAGTTAAAAAACGGTTTAGTAGTCTCTCAGTGATATATGTCAGACACAAAAGTGAACAGAGATATTGTCACATACAAAAGTGAACAGAGTGTGAAGTAAGTGAGGTACAAAAAAATTAATATTTGAAATCGTGCACAAATCACGTAAAGAGAGCTAAAAAATGGTATACGAGTCTGTAAGTGTTATGTGTCAGACAACATTGTGTAAAAGTGAACAGAGTGTGAGATACAAAAAAATGAATTTTTAATATAGTGGACAAATCACGTAAAGAGAGTTAAAAAACGGTTTAGTAGTCTCTCAGTGATATGTGTCAGACACAAAAGTGAACAGAGTGTGAAGTAAGTGAGGTACAAAAAAATTAATATTTGAAATCGTGCACAAATCACGTAAAGAAAGCTAAAAAATGGTTTACGAGTCTGTAAGTGTAATGTGTCAGACAACATTGTGTAAAAGTGAACAGAGTGTGAGATACAAAAAAATGATTTTTTTATATAATGGACAAATCACGTAAAGAGAGTTAAAAAATTGTTTAGTAGTCTCTCAGTGATTTGTTTCACACACAAAAGTGAACAGAGTGTGAAGCAAGTGAGGTACAAAAAAATTAATATTTGAAATCGTGCACAAATCACGTAAAGAGAGCTAAAAAATGTTTTACGAGTCTGTAAGTGTTGTGTCAGACAACATTGTGTAAAAGTGAACAGAGTGTGAGATACAAAAAAATGATTTGTTTATATTTTGGACAAATCACGTAAAGAGAGTTAAAAAACGGTTTAGTAGACTCTCAGTGATATATGTCAGACACAAAAGTGAACAGAGATATGTGTCACACACGAAAGTGAACAGAGTGTGAAGTAAGTGAGGTACAAAAAAATTAATATTTGAAATCGTGCAAAAATCACGTAAAGAGAGCTAAAAAATGGTATACGAGTCTGTAAGTGTTATGTGTCAGACAACTTTGTGTAAAAGTGAACAGAGTGTGAGATACAAAAAAATTATTTTTTTATATAGTGGACAAATCACGTAAAGAGAGTTAAAAAATGGTTTAGTAGTCTCTCAGTGATATGTGTCACACACAAAAGTGGACAGAGTGTGAAGTAAGTGAGGTACAAAAAAATTAATATTTGAAATCGTGCACAAGTCACGCAAAGAGAGCTAAAAAATGGTTTACGAGTCTGTAAGTGTTATGTGTCAGACAACATTGTGTAAAAGTGAACAGAGTGTGAGATACAAAAAAATGATTTTTTTATATAGTGGACAAATCATGTGAAGAGAGTTAAAAAACGGTTTAGTAGTATCTCAGTAATATGTGTCACACACAAAAGTGAACAGAGATATGTGTCACACACAAAAGTGAACAGAGTGTGAAGTAAGTGAGGTACAAAAAAATTAATATTTGAAATCGTGCACAAATCACGTAAAGAGAGCTAAAAAATGGTATACGAGTCTGTAAGTGTAATGGGTCAGACAACATTGTGTAAAAGTGAACAGAGTGTGAGATACAAAAAAATGATTTTTTTATATAGTGGACAAATCACGTAATGAGAGTTAAAAAACGGTTTAGTAGTCTCTCAGTGATATGAGTCAGACACAAAAGTGAACAGAGTGTGAAGTAAGTGAGGTACAAAAAAAGTAATATTTGAAATCGTGCACAAATCACGTAAAGAGAGCTAAAAAATGTTTTACGAGTCTGTAAGTGTTATGTGTCAGACAACATTGTGTAAAAGTGAACAGAGTGTGAGATACAAAAAAATGAATTTTTTATATAGTGGACAAATCACGTAAAGAGAGTTAAAAAACGGTTTAGTAGTCTCTCAGTGATATATGTCAGACACAAAAGTGAACAGAGATATTGTCACATACAAAAGTGAACAGAGTGTGAAGTAAGTGAGGTACAAAAAAATTAATATTTGAAATCGTGCACAAGTCACGCAAAGAGAGCTAAAAAATGGTTTACGAGTCTGTAAGTGTTATGTGTCAGACAACATTGTGTAAAAGTGAACAGAGTGTGAGATACAAAAAAATGATTTTTTTATATAGTGGACAAATCATGTGAAGAGAGTTAAAAAACGGTTTAGTAGTATCTCAGTAATATGTGTCACACACAAAAGTGAACAGATTGTGAAGTAAGTGAGGTACAAAAAAATTAATATTTGAAATCGTGCACAAATCACGTAAAGAGAGCTAAAAAATGGTTTACGAGTCTGTAAGTGTTATGTGTCAGACAACATTGTGTAAAAGTGAACAGAGTGTGAGATACAAAAAAATGATTTTTTTATATAGTGGACAAATCACGTAAAGAGAGTTAAAAAACGGTTTAGTTGTCTCTCAGTGATATATGTCAGACACAAAAGTGAACAGAGATATGTGTCACACACAAAAGTGAACAGAGTGTGAAGTAAGTGAGGTACAAAAAAATTAATATTTGAAATCGTGCACAAATCACGTAAAGAGAGCTAAAAAATGTTTTACGAGTCTGTAAGTGTTATGTGTCAGACAACATTGTGTAAAAGTGAACAGAGTGTGAGATACAAAAAAATGAATTTTTTATATAGTGGACAAATCACGTAAAGAGAGTTAAAAAACGGTTTAGTAGTCTCTCAGTGATATATGTCAGACACAAAAGTGAACAGAGATATTGTCACATACAAAAGTGAACAGAGTGTGAAGTAAGTGAGGTACAAAAAAATTAATATTTGAAATCGTGCACAAGTCACGCAAAGAGAGCTAAAAAATGGTTTACGAGTCTGTAAGTGTTATGTGTCAGACAACATTGTGTAAAAGTGAACAGAGTGTGAGATACAAAAAAATGATTTTTTTATATAGTGGACAAATCATGTGAAGAGAGTTAAAAAACGGTTTAGTAGTATCTCAGTAATATGTGTCACACACAAAAGTGAACAGATTGTGAAGTAAGTGAGGTACAAAAAAATTAATATTTGAAATCGTGCACAAATCACGTAAAGAGAGCTAAAAAATGGTTTACGAGTCTGTAAGTGTTATGTGTCAGACAACATTGTGTAAAAGTGAACAGAGTGTGAGATACAAAAAAATGATTTTTTTATATAGTGGACAAATCACGTAAAGAGAGTTAAAAAACGGTTTAGTTGTCTCTCAGTGATATATGTCAGACACAAAAGTGAACAGAGATATGTGTCACACACAAAAGTGAACAGAGTGTGAAGTAAGTGAGGTACAAAAAAATTAATATTTGAAATCGTGCACAAATCACGTAAAGAGAGCTAAAAAATGTTTTACGAGTCTGTAAGTGTTATGTGTCAGACAACATTGTGTAAAAGTGAACAGAGTGTGAGATACAAAAAAATGAATTTTTTATATAGTGGACAAATCACGTAAAGAGAGTTAAAAAACGGTTTAGTAGTCTCTCAGTGATATATGTCAGACACAAAAGTGAACAGAGATATTGTCACATACAAAAGTGAACAGAGTGTGAAGTAAGTGAGGTACAAAAAAATTAATATTTGAAATCGTGCACAAATCACGTAAAGAGAGCTAAAAAATGGTATACGAGTCTGTAAGTGTTATGTGTCAGACAACATTGTGTAAAAGTGAACAGAGTGTGAGATACAAAAAAATGAATTTTTAATATAGTGGACAAATCACGTAAAGAGAGTTAAAAAACGGTTTAGTAGTCTCTCAGTGATATGTGTCAGACACAAAAGTGAACAGAGTGTGAAGTAAGTGAGGTACAAAAAAATTAATATTTGAAATCGTGCACAAATCACGTAAAGAAAGCTAAAAAATGGTTTACGAGTCTGTAAGTGTAATGTGTCAGACAACATTGTGTAAAAGTGAACAGAGTGTGAGATACAAAAAAATGATTTTTTTATATAATGGACAAATCACGTAAAGAGAGTTAAAAAATTGTTTAGTAGTCTCTCAGTGATTTGTTTCACACACAAAAGTGAACAGAGTGTGAAGCAAGTGAGGTACAAAAAAATTAATATTTGAAATCGTGCACAAATCACGTAAAGAGAGCTAAAAAATGTTTTACGAGTCTGTAAGTGTTGTGTCAGACAACATTGTGTAAAAGTGAACAGAGTGTGAGATACAAAAAAATGATTTGTTTATATTTTGGACAAATCACGTAAAGAGAGTTAAAAAACGGTTTAGTAGACTCTCAGTGATATATGTCAGACACAAAAGTGAACAGAGATATGTGTCACACACGAAAGTGAACAGAGTGTGAAGTAAGTGAGGTACAAAAAAATTAATATTTGAAATCGTGCAAAAATCACGTAAAGAGAGCTAAAAAATGGTATACGAGTCTGTAAGTGTTATGTGTCAGACAACTTTGTGTAAAAGTGAACAGAGTGTGAGATACAAAAAAATTATTTTTTTATATAGTGGACAAATCACGTAAAGAGAGTTAAAAAATGGTTTAGTAGTCTCTCAGTGATATGTGTCACACACAAAAGTGGACAGAGTGTGAAGTAAGTGAGGTACAAAAAAATTAATATTTGAAATCGTGCACAAGTCACGCAAAGAGAGCTAAAAAATGGTTTACGAGTCTGTAAGTGTTATGTGTCAGACAACATTGTGTAAAAGTGAACAGAGTGTGAGATACAAAAAAATGATTTTTTTATATAGTGGACAAATCATGTGAAGAGAGTTAAAAAACGGTTTAGTAGTATCTCAGTAATATGTGTCACACACAAAAGTGAACAGATTGTGAAGTAAGTGAGGTACAAAAAAATTAATATTTGAAATCGTGCACAAATCACGTAAAGAGAGCTAAAAAATGGTTTACGAGTCTGTAAGTGTTATGTGTCAGACAACATTGTGTAAAAGTGAACAGAGTGTGAGATACAAAAAAATGATTTTTTTATATAGTGGACAAATCACGTAAAGAGAGTTAAAAAACGGTTTAGTTGTCTCTCAGTGATATATGTCAGACACAAAAGTGAACAGAGATATGTGTCACACACAAAAGTGAACAGAGTGTGAAGTAAGTGAGGTACAAAAAAATTAATATTTGAAATCGTGCACAAATCACGTAAAGAGAGCTAAAAAATGTTTTACGAGTCTGTAAGTGTTATGTGTCAGACAACATTGTGTAAAAGTGAACAGAGTGTGAGATACAAAAAAATGAATTTTTTATATAGTGGACAAATCACGTAAAGAGAGTTAAAAAACGGTTTAGTAGTCTCTCAGTGATATATGTCAGACACAAAAGTGAACAGAGATATTGTCACATACAAAAGTGAACAGAGTGTGAAGTAAGTGAGGTACAAAAAAATTAATATTTGAAATCGTGCACAAGTCACGCAAAGAGAGCTAAAAAATGGTTTACGAGTCTGTAAGTGTTATGTGTCAGACAACATTGTGTAAAAGTGAACAGAGTGTGAGATACAAAAAAATGATTTTTTTATATAGTGGACAAATCATGTGAAGAGAGTTAAAAAACGGTTTAGTAGTATCTCAGTAATATGTGTCACACACAAAAGTGAACAGATTGTGAAGTAAGTGAGGTACAAAAAAATTAATATTTGAAATCGTGCACAAATCACGTAAAGAGAGCTAAAAAATGGTTTACGAGTCTGTAAGTGTTATGTGTCAGACAACATTGTGTAAAAGTGAACAGAGTGTGAGATACAAAAAAATGATTTTTTTATATAGTGGACAAATCACGTAAAGAGAGTTAAAAAACGGTTTAGTTGTCTCTCAGTGATATATGTCAGACACAAAAGTGAACAGAGATATGTGTCACACACAAAAGTGAACAGAGTGTGAAGTAAGTGAGGTACAAAAAAATTAATATTTGAAATCGTGCACAAATCACGTAAAGAGAGCTAAAAAATGTTTTACGAGTCTGTAAGTGTTATGTGTCAGACAACATTGTGTAAAAGTGAACAGAGTGTGAGATACAAAAAAATGAATTTTTTATATAGTGGACAAATCACGTAAAGAGAGTTAAAAAACGGTTTAGTAGTCTCTCAGTGATATATGTCAGACACAAAAGTGAACAGAGATATTGTCACATACAAAAGTGAACAGAGTGTGAAGTAAGTGAGGTACAAAAAAATTAATATTTGAAATCGTGCACAAATCACGTAAAGAGAGCTAAAAAATGGTATACGAGTCTGTAAGTGTTATGTGTCAGACAACTTTGTGTAAAAGTGAACAGAGTGTGAGATACAAAAAAATGAATTTTTAATATAGTGGACAAATCACGTAAAGAGAGTTAAAAAACGGTTTAGTAGTCTCTCAGTGATATGTGTCAGACACAAAAGTGAACAGAGTGTGAAGTAAGTGAGGTACAAAAAAATTAATATTTGAAATCGTGCACAAATCACGTAAAGAAAGCTAAAAAATGGTTTACGAGTCTGTAAGTGTAATGTGTCAGACAACATTGTGTAAAAGTGAACAGAGTGTGAGATACAAAAAAATGATTTTTTTATATAATGGACAAATCACGTAAAGAGAGTTAAAAAATTGTTTAGTAGTCTCTCAGTGATTTGTTTCACACACAAAAGTGAACAGAGTGTGAAGCAAGTGAGGTACAAAAAAATTAATATTTGAAATCGTGCACAAATCACGTAAAGAGAGCTAAAAAATGGTTTACGAGTCTGTAAGTGTTATGTGTCAGACAACATTGTGTAAAAGTGAACAGAGTGTGAGATACAAAAAAATGAATTTTTTATATAGTGGACAAATCACGTAAAGAGAGTTAAAAAACGGTTTAGTAGTCTCTCAGTGATATATGTCAGACACAAAAGTGAACAGAGATTTGTGTCACACACAAAAGTGAACAGAGTGTGAAGTAAGTGAGGTACAAAAAAATTAATATTTGAAATCGTGCACAAATCACGTAAAGAGAGCTAAAAAATGGTATACGAGTCTGTAAGTGTTATGTGTCAGACTACATTGTGTAAAAGTGAACAGAGTGTGAGATACAAAAAAATGATTTTTTTATATAGTGGACAAATCACGTAAAGAGAGTTAAAAAATGGTTTAGTAGTCTCTCAGTGATATGTGTCACACACAAAAGTGGACAGAGTGTGAAGTAAGTGAGGTACAAAAAAATTAATATTTGAAATCGTGCACAAATCACGTAAAGAGAGCTAAAAAATGTTTTACGAGTCTGTAAGTGTTATGTGTCAGACAACATTGTGTAAAAGTGAACAGAGTGTGAGATACAAAAAAATGAATTTTTTATATAGTGGACAAATCACGTAAAGAGAGTTAAAAAACGGTTTAGTAGTCTCTCAGTGATATATGTCAGACACAAAAGTGAACAGAGATATTGTCACATACAAAAGTGAACAGAGTGTGAAGTAAGTGAGGTACAAAAAAATTAATATTTGAAATCGTGCACAAATCACGTAAAGAGAGCTAAAAAATGGTATACGAGTCTGTAAGTGTTATGTGTCAGACAACATTGTGTAAAAGTGAACAGAGTGTGAGATACAAAAAAATGAATTTTTAATATAGTGGACAAATCACGTAAAGAGAGTTAAAAAACGGTTTAGTAGTCTCTCAGTGATATGTGTCAGACACAAAAGTGAACAGAGTGTGAAGTAAGTGAGGTACAAAAAAATTAATATTTGAAATCGTGCACAAATCACGTAAAGAAAGCTAAAAAATGGTTTACGAGTCTGTAAGTGTAATGTGTCAGACAACATTGTGTAAAAGTGAACAGAGTGTGAGATACAAAAAAATGATTTTTTTATATAATGGACAAATCACGTAAAGAGAGTTAAAAAATTGTTTAGTAGTCTCTCAGTGATTTGTTTCACACACAAAAGTGAACAGAGTGTGAAGCAAGTGAGGTACAAAAAAATTAATATTTGAAATCGTGCACAAATCACGTAAAGAGAGCTAAAAAATGTTTTACGAGTCTGTAAGTGTTGTGTCAGACAACATTGTGTAAAAGTGAACAGAGTGTGAGATACAAAAAAATGATTTGTTTATATTTTGGACAAATCACGTAAAGAGAGTTAAAAAACGGTTTAGTAGACTCTCAGTGATATATGTCAGACACAAAAGTGAACAGAGATATGTGTCACACACGAAAGTGAACAGAGTGTGAAGTAAGTGAGGTACAAAAAAATTAATATTTGAAATCGTGCAAAAATCACGTAAAGAGAGCTAAAAAATGGTATACGAGTCTGTAAGTGTTATGTGTCAGACAACTTTGTGTAAAAGTGAACAGAGTGTGAGATACAAAAAAATTATTTTTTTATATAGTGGACAAATCACGTAAAGAGAGTTAAAAAATGGTTTAGTAGTCTCTCAGTGATATGTGTCACACACAAAAGTGGACAGAGTGTGAAGTAAGTGAGGTACAAAAAAATTAATATTTGAAATCGTGCACAAGTCACGCAAAGAGAGCTAAAAAATGGTTTACGAGTCTGTAAGTGTTATGTGTCAGACAACATTGTGTAAAAGTGAACAGAGTGTGAGATACAAAAAAATGATTTTTTTATATAGTGGACAAATCATGTGAAGAGAGTTAAAAAACGGTTTAGTAGTATCTCAGTAATATGTGTCACACACAAAAGTGAACAGATTGTGAAGTAAGTGAGGTACAAAAAAATTAATATTTGAAATCGTGCACAAATCACGTAAAGAGAGCTAAAAAATGGTTTACGAGTCTGTAAGTGTTATGTGTCAGACAACATTGTGTAAAAGTGAACAGAGTGTGAGATACAAAAAAATGATTTTTTTATATAGTGGACAAATCACGTAAAGAGAGTTAAAAAACGGTTTAGTTGTCTCTCAGTGATATATGTCAGACACAAAAGTGAACAGAGATATGTGTCACACACAAAAGTGAACAGAGTGTGAAGTAAGTGAGGTACAAAAAAATTAATATTTGAAATCGTGCACAAATCACGTAAAGAGAGCTAAAAAATGTTTTACGAGTCTGTAAGTGTTATGTGTCAGACAACATTGTGTAAAAGTGAACAGTGTGAGATACAAAAAAATGAATTTTTTATATAGTGGACAAATCACGTAAAGAGAGTTAAAAAACGGTTTAGTAGTCTCTCAGTGATATATGTCAGACACAAAAGTGAACAGAGATATTGTCACATACAAAAGTGAACAGAGTGTGAAGTAAGTGAGGTACAAAAAAATTAATATTTGAAATCGTGCACAAGTCACGCAAAGAGAGCTAAAAAATGGTTTACGAGTCTGTAAGTGTTATGTGTCAGACAACATTGTGTAAAAGTGAACAGAGTGTGAGATACAAAAAAATGATTTTTTTATATAGTGGACAAATCATGTGAAGAGAGTTAAAAAACGGTTTAGTAGTATCTCAGTAATATGTGTCACACACAAAAGTGAACAGATTGTGAAGTAAGTGAGGTACAAAAAAATTAATATTTGAAATCGTGCACAAATCACGTAAAGAGAGCTAAAAAATGGTTTACGAGTCTGTAAGTGTTATGTGTCAGACAACATTGTGTAAAAGTGAACAGAGTGTGAGATACAAAAAAATGATTTTTTTATATAGTGGACAAATCACGTAAAGAGAGTTAAAAAACGGTTTAGTTGTCTCTCAGTGATATATGTCAGACACAAAAGTGAACAGAGATATGTGTCACACACAAAAGTGAACAGAGTGTGAAGTAAGTGAGGTACAAAAAAATTAATATTTGAAATCGTGCACAAATCACGTAAAGAGAGCTAAAAAATGTTTTACGAGTCTGTAGTGTTATGTGTCAGACAACATTGTGTAAAAGTGAACAGAGTGTGAGATACAAAAAAATGAATTTTTTATATAGTGGACAAATCACGTAAAGAGAGTTAAAAAACGGTTTAGTAGTCTCTCAGTGATATATGTCAGACACAAAAGTGAACAGAGATATTGTCACATACAAAAGTGAACAGAGTGTGAAGTAAGTGAGGTACAAAAAAATTAATATTTGAAATCGTGCACAAATCACGTAAAGAGAGCTAAAAAATGGTATACGAGTCTGTAAGTGTTATGTGTCAGACAACTTTGTGTAAAAGTGAACAGAGTGTGAGATACAAAAAAATGAATTTTTAATATAGTGGACAAATCACGTAAAGAGAGTTAAAAAACGGTTTAGTAGTCTCTCAGTGATATGTGTCAGACACAAAAGTGAACAGAGTGTGAAGTAAGTGAGGTACAAAAAAATTAATATTTGAAATCGTGCACAAATCACGTAAAGAAAGCTAAAAAATGGTTTACGAGTCTGTAAGTGTAATGTGTCAGACAACATTGTGTAAAAGTGAACAGAGTATGAGATACAAAAAAATGATTTTTTTATATAATGGACAAATCACGTAAAGAGAGTTAAAAAATTGTTTAGTAGTCTCTCAGTGATTTGTTTCACACACAAAAGTGAACAGAGTGTGAAGCAAGTGAGGTACAAAAAAATTAATATTTGAAATCGTGCACAAATCACGTAAAGAGAGCTAAAAAATGGTTTACGAGTCTGTAAGTGTTATGTGTCAGACAACATTGTGTAAAAGTGAACAGAGTGTGAGATACAAAAAAATGAATTTTTTATATAGTGGACAAATCACGTAAAGAGAGTTAAAAAACGGTTTAGTAGTCTCTCAGTGATATATGTCAGACACAAAAGTGAACAGAGATTTGTGTCACACACAAAAGTGAACAGAGTGTGAAGTAAGTGAGGTACAAAAAAATTAATATTTGAAATCGTGCACAAATCACGTAAAGAGAGCTAAAAAATGGTATACGAGTCTGTAAGTGTTATGTGTCAGACTACATTGTGTAAAAGTGAACAGAGTGTGAGATACAAAAAAATGATTTTTTTATATAGTGGACAAATCACGTAAAGAGAGTTAAAAAATGGTTTAGTAGTCTCTCAGTGATATGTGTCACACACAAAAGTGGACAGAGTGTGAAGTAAGTGAGGTACAAAAAAATTAATATTTGAAATCGTGCACAAATCACGTAAAGAGAGCTAAAAATGGTTTACGAGTCTGTAAGTGTTATGTGTCAGACAACATTGTGTAAAAGTGAACAGAGTGTGAGATACAAAAAAATGAATTTTTTATATAGTGGACAAATCACGTAAAGAGAGTTAAAAAACGGTTTAGTAGTCTCTCAGTGATATATGTCAGACACAAAAGTGAACAGAGATATGTGTCACACACAAAAGTGAACAGAGTGTGAAGTAAGTGAGGTACAAAAAAATTAATATTTGAAATCGTGCACAAATCACGTAAAGAAAGCTAAAAAATGGTTTACGAGTCTGTAAGTGTTAAGTGTCAGACAACATTGTGTAAAAGTGAACAGAGTGTGAGATACAAAAAAATGATTTTTTTATATAGTGGACAAATCACGTAAAGAGAGTTAAAAAATGGTTTAGTAGTCTCTCAGTGATATGTGTCACACACAAAAGTGAACAGAGTCTAAAGTAAGTGAGGTACAAAAAAATTAATATTTGAAATCGTGCACAAGTCACGCAAAGAGAGCTAAAAAATGGTTTACGAGTCTGTAAGTGTTATGTGTCAGACAACATTGTGTAAAAGTGAACAGAGTGTGAGATACAAAAAAATGATTTTTTTATATAGTGGACAAATCACGTAAAGAGAGTTAAAAAACGGTTTAGTTGTCTCTCAGTGATATATGTCAGACACAAAAGTGAACAGAGATATGTGTCACACACAAAAGTGAACAGAGTGTGAAATAAGTGAGATACAAAAAAATTAATATTTGAAATCGTGCACAAATCATGTAAAGAGAGCTAAAAAATGGTATACGAGTCTGTAAGTGTTATGTGTCAGACAACATTGTGTAAAAGTGAACAGAGTGTGAGATACAAAAAAATGAATTTTTAATATAGTGGACAAATCACGTAAAGAGAGTTAAAAAACGGTTTAGTAGTCTCTCAGTGATATGTGTCAGACACAAAAGTGAACAGAGTGTGAAGTAAGTGAGGTACAAAAAAATTAATATTTGAAATCGTGCACAAATCACGTAAAGAAAGCTAAAAAATGGTTTACGAGTCTGTAAGTGTAATGTGTCAGACAACATTGTGTAAAAGTGAACAGAGTGTGAGATACAAAAAAATGATTTTTTTATATAATGGACAAATCACGTAAAGAGAGTTAAAAAATTGTTTAGTAGTCTCTCAGTGATTTGTTTCACACACAAAAGTGAACAGAATGTGAAGCAAGTGAGGTACAAAAAAATTAATATTTGAAATCGTGCACAAATCACGTAAAGAGAGCTAAAAAATGGTTTACGAGTCTGTAAGTGTTATGTGTCAGACAACATTGTGTAAAAGTGAACAGAGTGTGAGATACAAAAAAATGAATTTTTTATATAGTGGACAAATCACGTAAAGAGAGTTAAAAAACGGTTTAGTAGTCTCTCAGTGATATATGTCAGACACAAAAGTGAACAGAGATTTGTGTCACACACAAAAGTGAACAGAGTGTGAAGTAAGTGAGGTACAAAAAAATTAATATTTGAAATCGTGCACAAATCACGTAAAGAGAGCTAAAAAATGGTTTACGAGTCTGTAAGTGTTATGTGTCAGACAACATTGTGTAAAAGTGAACAGAGTATGAGATACAAAAAAATGATTTTTTCATATAGTGGACAAATCACGTAAAGAGAGTTAAAAAATGGTTTAGTAGTCTCTCAGTGATATGTGTCACACACAAAAGTGAACAGAGTGTAAAGTAAGTGAGGTACAAAAAAATTAATATTTGAAATCGTGCACAAATCACGTAAAGAGAGCTAAAACATGGTTTACGAGTCTGTAAGTGTTATGTGTCAGACAACATTGTGTAAAAGTGAACAGAGTGTGAGATACAAAAAAATGAATTTTTTATATAGTGGACAAATCACGTGAAGAGAGTTAAAAGACGGTTTAGTAGTATCTCAGTAATATGAGTCACACACAAAAGTGAACAGATTGTGAAGTAAGTGAGGTACAAAAAAATTAATATTTGAAATCGTGCACAAATCACGTAAAGAGAGCTAAAAAATGGTTTACGAGTCTGTAAGTGTTAAGTGTCAGACAACATTGTGTAAAAGTGAACAGAGTGTGAGATACAAAAAAATGAATTTTTTATATAGTGGACAAATCACGTAAAGAGAGTTAAAAAACGGTTTAGTAGTCTCTCAGTGATATATGTCAGACACAAAAGTGAACAGAGATATGTGTCACACACAAAAGTGAACAGAGTGTGAAGTAAGTGAGGTACAAAAAAATTAATATTTGAAATCGTGCACAAATCACGTAAAGAGAGCTAAAAAATGGAATACGAGTCTGTAAGTGTAATGGGTCAGACAACATTGTGTAAAAGTGAACAGAGTGTGAGATACAAAAAAATGATTTTTTTATATAGTGGAAAAATCACGTAATGAGAGTTAAAAAACGGTTTAGTAGTCTCTCAGTGATATGAGTCAGACACAAAAGTGAACAGAGTGTGAAGTAAGTGAGGTACAAAAAAAGTAATATTTGAAATCGTGCACAAATCACGTAAAGAGAGCTAAAAAATGGTTTACGAGTCTGTAAGTGTTGTGTCAGACAACATTGTGTAAAAGTGAACAGAGTGTGAGATACAAAAAAATGATTTGTTTATATTTTGGACAAATCACGTAAAGAGAGTTAAAAAACGGTTTAGTAGACTCTCAGTGATATATGTCAGACACAAAAGTGAACAGAGATATGTGTCACACACGAAAGTGAACAGAGTGTGAAGTAAGTGAGGTACAAAAAAATTAATATTTGAAATCGTGCAAAAATCACGTAAAGAGAGCTAAAAAATGGTATACGAGTCTGTAAGTGTTATGAGTCAGACAACTTTGTGTAAAAGTGAACAGAGTGTGAGATACAAAAAAATTATTTTTTTATATAGTGGACAAATCACGTAAAGAGAGTTAAAAAATGGTTTAGTAGTCTCTCAGTGAAATGTGTCACACACAAAAGTGGACAGAGTGTGAAGTAAGTGAGGTACAAAAAAATTAATATTTGAAATCGTGCACAAGTCACGCAAAGAGAGCTAAAAAATGGTTTACGAGTCTGTAAGTGTTATGTGTCAGACAACATTGTGTAAAAGTGAACAGAGTGTGAGATACAAAAAAATGATTTTTTTATATAGTGGACAAATCATGTGAAGAGAGTTAAAAAACGGTTTAGTAGTATCTCAGTAATATGTGTCACACACAAAAGTGAACAGATTGTGAAGTAAGTGAGGTACAAAAAAATTAATATTTGAAATCGTGCACAAATCACGTAAAGAGAGCTAAAAAATGGTTTACGAGTCTGTAAGTGTTATGTGTCAGACAACATTGTGTAAAAGTGAACAGAGTGTGAGATACAAAAAAATGATTTTTTTATATAGTGGACAAATCACGTAAAGAGAGTTAAAAAACGGTTTAGTTGTCTCTCAGTGATATATGTCAGACACAAAAGTGAACAGAGATATGTGTCACACACAAAAGTGAACAGAGTGTGAAGTAAGTGAGGTACAAAAAAATTAATATTTGAAATCGTGCACAAATCACGTAAAGAGAGCTAAAAAATGGTTTACGAGTCTGTAAGTGTTATGTGTCAGACAACATTGTGTAAAAGTGAACAGAGTATGAGATACAAAAAAATGATTTTTTCATATAGTGGACAAATCACGTAAAGAGAGTTAAAAAATGGTTTAGTAGTCTCTCAGTGATATGTGTCACACACAAAAGTGAACAGAGTGTAAAGTAAGTGAGGTACAAAAAAATTAATATTTGAAATCGTGCACAAATCACGTAAAGAGAGCTAAAACATGGTTTACGAGTCTGTAAGTGTTATGTGTCAGACAACATTGTGTAAAAGTGAACAGAGTGTGAGATACAAAAAAATGAATTTTTTATATAGTGGACAAATCACGTGAAGAGAGTTAAAAGACGGTTTAGTAGTATCTCAGTAATATGAGTCACACACAAAAGTGAACAGATTGTGAAGTAAGTGAGGTACAAAAAAATTAATATTTGAAATCGTGCACAAATCACGTAAAGAGAGCTAAAAAATGGTTTACGAGTCTGTAAGTGTTAAGTGTCAGACAACATTGTGTAAAAGTGAACAGAGTGTGAGATACAAAAAATTGATTTTTTTATATAGTGGACAAATCACGTAAAGAGAGTTAAAAAACGGTTTAGTAGTCTCTCAGTGATATATGTCAGACACAAAAGTGAACAGAGATATGTGTCACACACAAAAGTGAACAGAGTGTGAAGTAAGTGAGGTACAAAAAAATTAATATTTGAAATCGTGCACAAATCACGTAAAGAGAGCTAAAAAATGGTATACGAGTCTGTAAGTGTAATGGGTCAGACAACATTGTGTAAAAGTGAACAGAGTGTGAGATACAAAAAAATGATTTTTTTATATAGTGGACAAATCACGTAATGAGAGTTAAAAAACGGTTTAGTAGTCTCTCAGTGATATGAGTCAGACACAAAAGTGAACAGAGTGTGAAGTAAGTGAGGTACAAAAAAAGTAATATTTGAAATCGTGCACAAATCACGTAAAGAGAGCTAAAAAATGGTTTACGAGTCTGTAAGTGTTGTGTCAGACAACATTGTGTAAAAGTGAACAGAGTGTGAGATACAAAAAAATGATTTGTTTATATTTTGGACAAATCACGTAAAGGGAGTTAAAAAACGGTTTAGTAGACTCTCAGTGATATATGTCAGACACAAAAGTGAACAGAGATATGTGTCACACACGAAAGTGAACAGAGTGTGAAGTAAGTGAGGTACAAAAAAATTAATATTTGAAATCGTGCAAAAATCACGTAAAGAGAGCTAAAAAATGGTATACGAGTCTGTAAGTGTTATGTGTCAGACAACTTTGTGTAAAAGTGAACAGAGTGTGAGATACAAAAAAATTATTTTTTTATATAGTGGACAAATCACGTAAAGAGAGTTAAAAAATGGTTTAGTAGTCTCTCAGTGATATGTGTCACACACAAAAGTGGACAGAGTGTGAAGTAAGTGAGGTACAAAAAAATTAATATTTGAAATCGTGCACAAGTCACGCAAAGAGAGCTAAAAAATGGTTTACGAGTCTGTAAGTGTTATGTGTCAGACAACATTGTGTAAAAGTGAACAGAGTGTGAGATACAAAAAAATGATTTTTTTATATAGTGGACAAATCATGTGAAGAGAGTTAAAAAACGGTTTAGTAGTATCTCAGTAATATGTGTCACACACAAAAGTGAACAGATTGTGAAGTAAGTGAGGTACAAAAAAATTAATATTTGAAATCGTGCACAAATCACGTAAAGAGAGCTAAAAAATGGTTTACGAGTCTGTAAGTGTTATGTGTCAGACAACATTGTGTAAAAGTGAACAGAGTGTGAGATACAAAAAAATGATTTTTTTATATAGTGGACAAATCACGTAAAGAGAGTTAAAAAACGGTTTAGTTGTCTCTCAGTGATATATGTCAGACACAAAAGTGAACAGAGATATGTGTCACACACAAAAGTGAACAGAGTGTGAAGTAAGTGAGGTACAAAAAAATTAATATTTGAAATCGTGCACAAATCACGTAAAGAGAGCTAAAAAATGTTTTACGAGTCTGTAAGTGTTATGTGTCAGACAACATTGTGTAAAAGTGAACAGAGTGTGAGATACAAAAAAATGAATTTTTTATATAGTGGACAAATCACGTAAAGAGAGTTAAAAAACGGTTTAGTAGTCTCTCAGTGATATATGTCAGACACAAAAGTGAACAGAGATATTGTCACATACAAAAGTGAACAGAGTGTGAAGTAAGTGAGGTACAAAAAAATTAATATTTGAAATCGTGCACAAATCACGTAAAGAGAGCTAAAAAATGGTATACGAGTCTGTAAGTGTTATGTGTCAGACAACATTGTGTAAAAGTGAACAGAGTGTGAGATACAAAAAAATGATTTTTTTATATAGTGGACAAATCACGTAAAGAGAGTTAAAAAACGGTTTAGTAGTCTCTCAGTGATATGAGTCAGACACAAAAGTGAACAGAGTGTGAAGTAAGTGAGGTACAAAAAAATTAATATTTGAAATCGTGCACAAATCACGTAAAGAGAGCTAAAAATTGGTTTACGAGTCTGTAAGTGTTATGTGTCAGACAACATTGTGTAAAAGTGAACAGAGTGTGAGATACAAAAAAATGATTTTTTTATATAGTGGACAAATCACGTAAAGAGAGTTAAAAACGGTTTAGTAGACTCTCAGTGATATATGTCAGACACAAAAGTGAACAGAGATATGTGTCACACACAAAAGTGAACAGAGTGTGAAATAAGTGAGATACAAAAAAATTAATATTTGAAATCGTGCACAAATCATGTAAAGAGAGCTAAAAAATGGTATACGAGTCTGTAAGTGTTATGTGTCAGACAACATTGTGTAAAAGTGAACAGAGTGTGAGATACAAAAAAATGATTTTTTTATATAGTGGACAAATCACGTAAAGAGAGTTAAAAAACGGTTTAGTAGTCTCTCAGTGATATATGTCAGACACAAAAGTGAACAGAGATATTGTCACATACAAAAGTGAACAGAGAGTGAAGTAAGTGAGGTACAAAAAAATTAATATTTGAAATCGTGCACAAATCACGTAAAGAGAGCTAAAAAATGGTTTACGAGTCTGTAAGTGTTATGTGTCAGACAACATTGTGTAAAAGTGAACAGAGTGTGAGATACAAAAAAATGATTTTTTTATATAGTGGACAAATCACGTAAAGAGAGTTAAAAAACGGTTTAGTAGTCTCTCAGTGATATGAGTCGGACACAAAAGTGAACAGAGTGTGAAGTAAGTGAGGTACAAAAAAATTAATATTTGAAATCGTGCACAAATCACGTAAAGAGAGCTAAAAAATGGTTTACGAGTCTGTAAGTGTTATGTGTCAGACAACATTGTGTAAAAGTGAACAGAGTGTGAGATACAAAAAAATGATTTTTTTATATAGTGGACAAATCACGTAAAGAGAGTTAAAAAACGGTTAAGTAGACTCTCAGTGATATAAGTCAGACACAAAAGTGAACAGAGATATGTGTCACACACAAAAGTGAACAGAGTGTGAAATAAGTGAGATACAAAAAAATTAATATTTGAAATCGTGCACAAATCATGTAAAGAGAGCTAAAAAATGGTATACGAGTCTGTAAGTGTTATGTGTCAGACAACATTGTGTAAAAGTGAACAGAGTGTGAGATACAAAAAAATGAATTTTTAATATAGTGGACAAATCACGTAAAGAGAGTTAAAAAACGGTTTAGTAGTCTCTCAGTGATATGTGTCAGACACAAAAGTGAACAGAGTGTGAAGTAAGTGAGGTACAAAAAAATTAATATTTGAAATCGTGCACAAATCACGTAAAGAAAGCTAAAAAATGGTTTACGAGTCTGTAAGTGTAATGTGTCAGACAACATTGTGTAAAAGTGAACAGAGTGTGAGATACAAAAAAATGATTTTTTTATATAGTGGACAAATCACGTAAAGAGAGTTAAAAAACGGTTTAGTTGTCTCTCAGTGATATATGTCAGACACAAAAGTGAACAGAGATATGTGTCACACACAAAAGTGAACAGAGTGTGAAGTAAGTGAGGTACAAAAAAATTAATATTTGAAATCGTGCACAAATCACGTAAAGAGAGCTAAAAAATGGTTTACGAGTCTGTAAGTGTTATGTGTCAGACAACATTGTGTAAAAGTGAACAGAGTGTGAGATACAAAAAAATGAATTTTTTATATAGTGGACAAATCACGTAAAGAGAGTTAAAAAACGGTTTAGTAGTCTCTCAGTCACAAAAGTGAACAGAGATATGTGTCACACACGAAAGTGAACAGAGTGTGAAGTAAGTGAGGTACAAAAAAATTAATATTTGAAATCGTGCAAAAATCACGTAAAGAGAGCTAAAAAATGGTATACGAGTCTGTAAGTGTTATGTGTCAGACAACTTTGTGTAAAAGTGAACAGAGTGTGAGATACAAAAAAATTATTTTTTTATATAGTGGACAAATCACGTAAAGAGAGTTAAAAAATGGTTTAGTAGTCTCTCAGTGATATGTGTCACACACAAAAGTGGACAGAGTGTGAAGTAAGTGAGGTACAAAAAAATTAATATTTGAAATCGTGCACAAGTCACGCAAAGAGAGCTAAAAAATGGTTTACGAGTCTGTAAGTGTTATGTGTCAGACAACATTGTGTAAAAGTGAACAGAGTGTGAGATACAAAAAAATGATTTTTTTATATAGTGGACAAATCATGTGAAGAGAGTTAAAAAACGGTTTAGTAGTATCTCAGTAATATGTGTCACACACAAAAGTGAACAGATTGTGAAGTAAGTGAGGTACAAAAAAATTAATATTTGAAATCGTGCACAAATCACGTAAAGAGAGCTAAAAAATGGTTTACGAGTCTGTAAGTGTTATGTGTCAGACAACATTGTGTAAAAGTGAACAGAGTGTGAGATACAAAAAAATGATTTTTTTATATAGTGGACAAATCACGTAAAGAGAGTTAAAAAACGGTTTAGTTGTCTCTCAGTGATATATGTCAGACACAAAAGTGAACAGAGATATGTGTCACACACAAAAGTGAACAGAGTGTGAAGTAAGTGAGGTACAAAAAAATTAATATTTGAAATCGTGCACAAATCACGTAAAGAGAGCTAAAAAATGTTTTACGAGTCTGTAAGTGTTATGTGTCAGACAACATTGTGTAAAAGTGAACAGAGTGTGAGATACAAAAAAATGAATTTTTTATATAGTGGACAAATCACGTAAAGAGAGTTAAAAAACGGTTTAGTAGTCTCTCAGTGATATATGTCAGACACAAAAGTGAACAGAGATATTGTCACATACAAAAGTGAACAGAGTGTGAAGTAAGTGAGGTACAAAAAAATTAATATTTGAAATCGTGCACAAATCACGTAAAGAGAGCTAAAAAATGGTATACGAGTCTGTAAGTGTTATGTGTCAGACAACATTGTGTAAAAGTGAACAGAGTGTGAGATACAAAAAAATGATTTTTTTATATAGTGGACAAATCACGTAAAGAGAGTTAAAAAACGGTTTAGTAGTCTCTCAGTGATATGAGTCAGACACAAAAGTGAACAGAGTGTGAAGTAAGTGAGGTACAAAAAAATTAATATTTGAAATCGTGCACAAATCACGTAAAGAGAGCTAAAAATTGGTTTACGAGTCTGTAAGTGTTATGTGTCAGACAACATTGTGTAAAAGTGAACAGAGTGTGAGATACAAAAAAATGATTTTTTTATATAGTGGACAAATCACGTAAAGAGAGTTAAAAACGGTTTAGTAGACTCTCAGTGATATATGTCAGACACAAAAGTGAACAGAGATATGTGTCACACACAAAAGTGAACAGAGTGTGAAATAAGTGAGATACAAAAAAATTAATATTTGAAATCGTGCACAAATCATGTAAAGAGAGCTAAAAAATGGTATACGAGTCTGTAAGTGTTATGTGTCAGACAACATTGTGTAAAAGTGAACAGAGTGTGAGATACAAAAAAATGATTTTTTTATATAGTGGACAAATCACGTAAAGAGAGTTAAAAAACGGTTTAGTAGTCTCTCAGTGATATATGTCAGACACAAAAGTGAACAGAGATATTGTCACATACAAAAGTGAACAGAGAGTGAAGTAAGTGAGGTACAAAAAAATTAATATTTGAAATCGTGCACAAATCACGTAAAGAGAGCTAAAAAATGGTTTACGAGTCTGTAAGTGTTATGTGTCAGACAACATTGTGTAAAAGTGAACAGAGTGTGAGATACAAAAAAATGATTTTTTTATATAGTGGACAAATCACGTAAAGAGAGTTAAAAAACGGTTTAGTAGTCTCTCAGTGATATGAGTCGGACACAAAAGTGAACAGAGTGTGAAGTAAGTGAGGTACAAAAAAATTAATATTTGAAATCGTGCACAAATCACGTAAAGAGAGCTAAAAAATGGTTTACGAGTCTGTAAGTGTTATGTGTCAGACAACATTGTGTAAAAGTGAACAGAGTGTGAGATACAAAAAAATGATTTTTTTATATAGTGGACAAATCACGTAAAGAGAGTTAAAAAACGGTTAAGTAGACTCTCAGTGATATAAGTCAGACACAAAAGTGAACAGAGATATGTGTCACACACAAAAGTGAACAGAGTGTGAAATAAGTGAGATACAAAAAAATTAATATTTGAAATCGTGCACAAATCATGTAAAGAGAGCTAAAAAATGGTATACGAGTCTGTAAGTGTTATGTGTCAGACAACATTGTGTAAAAGTGAACAGAGTGTGAGATACAAAAAAATGAATTTTTAATATAGTGGACAAATCACGTAAAGAGAGTTAAAAAACGGTTTAGTAGTCTCTCAGTGATATGTGTCAGACACAAAAGTGAACAGAGTGTGAAGTAAGTGAGGTACAAAAAAATTAATATTTGAAATCGTGCACAAATCACGTAAAGAAAGCTAAAAAATGGTTTACGAGTCTGTAAGTGTAATGTGTCAGACAACATTGTGTAAAAGTGAACAGAGTGTGAGATACAAAAAAATGATTTTTTTATATAGTGGACAAATCACGTAAAGAGAGTTAAAAAACGGTTTAGTTGTCTCTCAGTGATATATGTCAGACACAAAAGTGAACAGAGATATGTGTCACACACAAAAGTGAACAGAGTGTGAAGTAAGTGAGGTACAAAAAAATTAATATTTGAAATCGTGCACAAATCACGTAAAGAGAGCTAAAAAATGGTTTACGAGTCTGTAAGTGTTATGTGTCAGACAACATTGTGTAAAAGTGAACAGAGTGTGAGATACAAAAAAATGAATTTTTTATATAGTGGACAAATCACGTAAAGAGAGTTAAAAAACGGTTTAGTAGTCTCTCAGTCACAAAAGTGAACAGAGATATGTGTCACACACGAAAGTGAACAGAGTGTGAAGTAAGTGAGGTACAAAAAAATTAATATTTGAAATCGTGCAAAAATCACGTAAAGAGAGCTAAAAAATGGTATACGAGTCTGTAAGTGTTATGTGTCAGACAACTTTGTGTAAAAGTGAACAGAGTGTGAGATACAAAAAAATTATTTTTTTATATAGTGGACAAATCACGTAAAGAGAGTTAAAAAATGGTTTAGTGGTCTCTCAGTAATATGTGTCACACACAAAAGTGGACAGAGTGTGAAGTAAGTGAGGTACAAAAAAATTAATATTTGAAATCGTGCACAAGTCACGCAAAGAGAGCTAAAAAATGGTTTACGAGTCTGTAAGTGTTATGTGTCAGACAACATTGTGTAAAAGTGAACAGAGTGTGAGATACAAAAAAATGATTTTTTTATATAGTGGACAAATCACGTAAAGAGAGTTAAAAAATGGTTTAGTAGTCTCTCAGTGATATGTGTCCACACAAAAGTGGACAGAGTGTGAAGTAAGTGAGGTACAAAAAAATTAATATTTGAAATCGTGCACAAATCACGTAAAGAGAGCTAAAAAATGGTTTACGAGTCTGTAAGTGTTATGTGTCAGACAACATTGTGTAAAAGTGAACAGAGTGTGAGATACAAAAAAATGAATTTTTTATATAGTGGACAAATCACGTAAAGAGTGTTAAAAAACGGTTTAGTTGTCTCTCAGTGATATATGTCAGACACAAAAGTGAACAGAGATATGTGTCACACACAAATGTGAACAGAGTGTGAAGTAAGTGTGGTACAAAAAAATTAATATTTGAAATCGTGCACAAATTACGTAAAGAGAGCTAAAAAAATGGTTTACGAGTCTGTAAGTGTTATGTGTCAGACAACATTGTGTAAAAGTGAACAGAGTGTGAAATACAAAAAAATGATTTTTTTATATAGTGGACAAATCACGTAAAGAGAGTTAAAAAACGGTTTAGTAGTCTCTCAGTGATATATATCAGACACAAAAGTGAACAGAGATATGTGTCACACACAAAAGTGAACAGAGTGTGAAGTAAGTGAGGTACAAAAAAATTAATATTTGAAATCGTGCACAAATCACGTAAAGAGAGCTAAAAAATGGTTTACGAGTCTGTAAGTGTTATGTGTCAGACAACATTGTGTAAAAGTGAACAGAGTGTGAGATACAAAAAAATGAATTTTTTATATAGTGGACAAATCACGTAAAGAGAGTTAAAAAACGGTTTAGTAGTCTCTCAGTGATATATGTCAGACACAAAAGTGAACAGAGATATGTGTCACACACAAAAGTGAACAGAGTGTGAAGTAAGTGAGGTACAAAAAAATTAATATTTGAAATCGTGCACAAATCACGTAAAGAGAGCTAAAAAATGGTATACGAGTCTGTAAGTGTTATGTGTCAGACAACATTGTGTAAAAGTGAACAGAGTGTGAGATACAAAAAAATGATTTTTTTATATAGTGGACAAATCACGTAAAGAGAGTTAAAAAACGGTTTAGTAGTCTCTCAGTGATATGAGTCAGACTCAAAAGTGAACAGAGTGTGAAGTAAGTGAGGTACAAAAAAATTAATATTTGAAATCGTGCACAAATCACGTAAAGAGAGCTAAAAATTGGTTTACGAGTCTGTAAGTGTTATGTGTCAGACAACATTGTGTAAAAGTGAACAGAGTGTGAGATACAAAAAATGAATTTTTTATATAGTGGACAAATCACGTAAAGAGAGTTAAAAAACGGTTTAGTAGTCTCTCAGTGATATATGTCAGACACAAAAGTGAACAGAGATATGTGTCACACACAAAAGTGAACAGAGTGTGAAGTAAGTGATGTACAAAAAAATTAATATTTGAAATCGTGCACAAATCACGTAAAGAGAGCTAAAAAATGGTATACGAGTCTGTAAGTGTTATGTGTCAGACAACATTGTGTAAAAGTGAACAGAGTGTGAGATACAAAAAAATGATTTTTTTATAAAGTGGACAAATCACGTGAAGAGAGTTAAAAAACGGTTTAGTAGTATCTCAGTAATATGTGTCACACACAAAAATGAACAGATTGTGAAGTAAGTGAGGTACAAAAAAATTAATATTTGAAATCGTGCACAAATCACTTAAAGAGAGCTAAAAAATGGTTTACGAGTCTGTAAGTGTTATGTGTCAGACAACATTGTGTAAAAGTGAACAGAGTGTGAGATACAAAAAAATGAATTTTTTATATAGTGGACAAATCACGTAAAGAGAGTTAAAAAACGGTTTAGTAGTCTATCAGTGATATATGTCAGACACAAAAGTGAACAGAGATATGTGTCACACACAAAAGTGAACAGAGTGTGAAGTAAGTGATGTACAAAAAAATTAATATTTGAAATCGTGCACAAATCACGTAAAGAGAGCTAAAAAATGGTATACAAGTCTGTAAGTGTTATGTGTCAGACAACATTGTGTAAAAGTGAACAGAGTGTGAGATACAAAAAAATGAATTTTTAATATAGTGGACAAATCACGTAAAGAGAGTTAAAAAACGGTTTAGTAGTCTCTCAGTGATATGTGTCAGACACAAAAGTGAACAGAGTGTGAAGTAAGTGAGGTACAAAAAAATAAATATTTGAAATCGTGCACAAATCACGTAAAGAAAGCTAAAAAATGGTTTACGAGTCTGTAAGAGTAATGTGTCAGACAACATTGTGTAAAAGTGAACAGAGTGTGAGATACAAAAAAATGATTTTTTTATATAATGGACAAATCACGTAAAGAGAGTTAAAAAATTGTTTAGTAGTCTCTCAGTGATTTGTTTCACACACAAAAGTGAACAGAGTGTGAAGCAAGTGAGGTACAAAAAAATTAATATTTGAAATCGTGCACAAATCACGTAAAGAGAGCTAAAACATGGTTTACGAGTCTGTGTTATGTGTCAGACAACATTGTGTAAAAGTGAACAGAGTGTGAGATACAAAAAAATGAATTTTTTATATAGTGGACAAATCACGTGAAGAGAGTTAAAAGACGGTTTAGTAGTATCTCAGTAATATGTGTCACACACAAAAGTGAACAGATTGTGAAGTAAGTGAGGTACAAAAAAATTAATATTTGAAATCGTGCACAAATCACGTAAAAAGAGCTAAAAAATGGTTTACGAGTCTGTAAGTGTTATGTGTCAGACAACATTGTGTAAAAGTGAACAGAGTGTGAGATACAAAAAAATGAATTTTTTATATAGTGGACAAATCACGTAAAGAGAGTTAAAAAAAAGTTTAGTTGTCTCTCAGTGATATATGTCAGACACAAAAGTGAACAAAGATATGTGTCACACACAAAAGTGAACAAAGATATGTGTCACACACAAAAGTGAACAGAGTGTGAAGTAAGTGAGGTACAAAAAAATTAATATTTGAAATCGTGCACAAATCACGTAAAGAGAGCTAAAAAATGGTTTACGAGTCTGTAAGTGTTATGTGTCAGACAACATTGTGTAAAAGTGAACAGAGTGTGAGATACAAAAAAATGAATTTTTTATATAGTGGACAAATCACGTAAAGAGAGTTAAAAAACGGTTTAGTAGTCTCTCAGTGATATATGTCAGACACAAAAGTGAACAGAGATATTGTCACACACAAAAGTGAACAGAGTGTGAAGTAAGTGAGGTACAAAAAAATTAATATTTGAAATCGTGCACAAATCACGTAAAGAGAGCTAAAAAATGGTATACGAGTCTGTAAGTGTTATGTGTCAGACAACATTGTGTAAAAGTGAACAGAGTGTGAGATACAAAAAAATGATTTTTTTATATAGTGGACAAATCACGTAAAGAGAGTTAAAAAACGGTTTAGTAGTCTCTTAGTGATATGAGTCAGACACAAAAGTGAACAGAGTGTGAAGTAAGTGAGGTACAAAAAATTAATATTTGAAATCGTGCACAAATCACGTAAAGAGAGCTAAAAATTGGTTTACGAGTCTGTAAGTGTTATGTGTCAGACAACATTGTGTAAAAGTGAACAGAGTGTGAGATACAAAAAAATGATTTTTTTATATAGTGGACAAATCACGTAAAGAGAGTTAAAAAACGGTTTAGTAGACTCTCAGTGATATATGTCAGACACAAAAGTGAACAGAGATATGTGTCACACACAAAAGTGAACAGAGTGTGAAATAAGTGAGATACAAAAAAATTAATATTTGAAATCGTGCACAAATCATGTAAAGAGAGCTAAAAAATGGTATACGAGTCTGTAAGTGTTATGTGTCAGACAACATTGTGTAAAAGTGAACAGAGTGTGAGATACAAAAAAATGAATTTTTAATATAGTGGACAAATCACGTAAAGAGAGTTAAAAAACGGTTTAGTAGTCTCTCAGTGATATGTGTCAGACACAAAAGTGAACAGAGTGTGAAGTAAGTGAGGTACAAAAAAATTAATATTTGAAATCGTGCACAAATCACGTAAAGAAAGCTAAAAAATGGTTTACGAGTCTGTAAGTGTAATGTGTCAGACAACATTGTGTAAAAGTGAACAGAGTGTGAGATACAAAAAAATGATTTTTTTATATAATGGACAAATCACGTAAAGAGAGTTAAAAAATTGTTTAGTAGTCTCTCAGTGATTTGTTTCACACACAAAGTGAACAGAGTGTGAAGCAAGTGAGGTACAAAAATATTAATATTTGAAATCGTGCACAAATCACGTAAAGAGAGCTAAAAAATGGTTTACGAGTCTGTAAGTGTTATGTGTCAGACAACATTGTGTAAAAGTGAACAGAGTATGAGATACAAAAAAATGATTTTTTTAATATAGTGGACAAATCACGTAAAGAGAGTTAAAAAATGGTTTAGTAGTCTCTCAGTGATATGTGTCACACACAAAAGTGAACAGAGTGTAAAGTAAGTGAGGTACAAAAAAATTAATATTTGAAATCGTGCACAAATCACGTAAAGAGAGCTAAAACATGGTTTACGAGTCTGTAAGTGTTATGTGTCAGACAACATTGTGTAAAAGTGAACAGAGTGTGAGATACAAAAAAATGAATTTTTTAAATAGTGGACAAATCACGTGAAGAGAGTTAAAAGACGGTTTAGTAGTATTTCAGTAATATGTGTCACACACAAAAGTGAACAGATTGTGAAGTAAGTGAGGTACAAAAAAATTAATATTTGAAATCGTGCACAAATCACGTAAAGAGAGCTAAAAAATGGTTTACGAGTCTGTAAGTGTTATGTGTCAGACAACATTGTGTAAAAGTGAACAGAGTGTGAGATACAAAAAAATGAATTTTTTATATAGTGGACAAATCACGTAAAGAGAGTTAAAAAACGGTTTAGTAGTCTCTCAGTGATATATGTCAGACACAAAAGTGAACAGAGATATTGTCACACACAAAAGTGAACAGAGTGTGAAGTAAGTGAGGTACAAAAAAATTAATATTTGAAATCGTGCACAAATCACGTAAAGAGAGCTAAAAAATGGTATACGAGTCTGTAAGTGTTATGTGTCAGACAACATTGTGTAAAAGTGAACAGAGTGTGAGATACAAAAAAATGATTTTTTTATATAATGGACAAATCACGTAAAGAGAGTTAAAAAATTGTTTAGTAGTCTCTCAGTGATTTGTTTCACACACAAAAGTGAACAGAGTGTGAAGCAAGTGAGGTACAAAAAAATTAATATTTGAAATCGTGCACAAATCACGTAAAGAGAGCTAAAAAATGGTTTACGAGTCTGTAAGTGTTATGTGTCAGACAACATTGTGTAAAAGTGAACAGAGTATGAGATACAAAAAAATGATTTTTTTAATATAGTGGACAAATCACGTAAAGAGAGTTAAAAAATGGTTTAGTAGTCTCTCAGTGATATGTGTCACACACAAAAGTGAACAGAGTGTAAAGTAAGTGAGGTACAAAAAAATTAATATTTAAAATCGTGCACAAATCACGTAAAGAGAGCTAAAACATGGTTTACGAGTCTGTAAGTGTTATGTGTCAGACAACATTGTGTAAAAGTGAACAGAGTGTGAGATACAAAAAAATGAATTTTTTAAATAGTGGACAAATCACGTGAAGAGAGTTAAAAGACGGTTTAGTAGTATTTCAGTAATATGTGTCACACACAAAAGTGAACAGATTGTGAAGTAAGTGAGGTACAAAAAAATTAATATTTGAAATCGTGCACAAATCACGTAAAGAGAGCTAAAAAATGGTTTACGAGTCTGTAAGTGTTATGTGTCAGACAACATTGTGTAAAAGTGAACAGAGTGTGAGATACAAAAAAATGAATTTTTTATATAGTGGACAAATCACGTAAAGAGAGTTAAAAAACGGTTTAGTAGTCTCTCAGTGATATATGTCAGACACAAAAGTGAACAGAGATATTGTCACACACAAAAGTGAACAGAGTGTGAAGTAAGTGAGGTACAAAAAAATTAATATTTGAAATCGTGCACAAATCACGTAAAGAGAGCTAAAAAATGGTATACGAGTCTGTAAGTGTTATGTGTCAGACAACATTGTGTAAAAGTGAACAGAGTGTGAGATACAAAAAAATGATTTTTTTATATAATGGACAAATCACGTAAAGAGAGTTAAAAAATTGTTTAGTAGTCTCTCAGTGATTTGTTTCACACACAAAAGTGAACAGAGTGTGAAGCAAGTGAGGTACAAAAAAATTAATATTTGAAATCGTGCACAAATCACGTAAAGAGAGCTAAAAAATGGTTTACGAGTCTGTAAGTGTTATGTGTCAGACAACATTGTGTAAAAGTGAACAGAGTATGAGATACAAAAAAATGATTTTTTTAATATAGTGGACAAATCACGTAAAGAGAGTTAAAAAATGGTTTAGTAGTCTCTCAGTGATATGTGTCACACACAAAAGTGAACAGAGTGTAAAGTAAGTGAGGTACAAAAAAATTAATATTTAAAATCGTGCACAAATCACGTAAAGAGAGCTAAAACATGGTTTACGAGTCTGTAAGTGTTATGTGTCAGACAACATTGTGTAAAAGTGAACAGAGTGTGAGATACAAAAAAATGAATTTTTTATATAGTGGACAAATCACGTGAAGAGAGTTAAAAGATGGTTTAGTAGTATCTCAGTAATATGTGTCACACACAAAAGTGAACAGATTGTGAAGTAAGTGAGGTACAAAAAAATTAATATTTGAAATCGTGCACAAATCACGTAAAGAGAGCTAAAAAATGGCTTACGAGTCTGTAAGTGTTATGTGTCAGACAACATTGTGTAAAAGTGAACAGAGTGTGAGATACAAAAAAATGAATTTTTTATATAGTAGACAAATCACGTAAAGAGAGTTAAAAAAAAAGTTTATTTGTCTCTCAGTGATATATGTCAGACACAAAAGTGAACAGAGTGTGAAGTAAGTGAGGTACAAAAAAATTAATATTTGAAATCGTGCACAAATCACGTAAAGAGAGCTAAAAAATGGTTTACGAGTCTGTAAGTGTTATGTGTCAGACAACATTGTGTAAAAGTGAACAGAGTGTGAGATACAAAAAAATGAATTTTTTATATAGTGGACAAATCACGTGAAGAGAGTTAAAAGACGGTTTAGTAGTATCTCAGTAATATGTGTCACACACAAAAGTGAACAGATTGTGAAGTAAGTGAGGTACAAAAAAATTAATATTTGAAATCGTGCACAAATCACGTAAAGAGAGCTAAAAAATGGTTTACGAGTCTGTAAGTGTTATGTGTCAGACAACATTGTGTAAAAGTGAACAGAGTGTTAGATACAAAAAAATGAATTTTTTATATAGTGGACAAATCACGTAAAGAGAGTTAAAAAACGGTTTAGTAGTATCTCAGTAATATGTGTCACACACAAAAGTGAACAGATTGTGAAGTAAGTGAGGTACAAAAAAAATAATATTTGAAATCGTGCACAAATCACGTAAAGAGAGCTAAAAAATGGTTTACGAGTCTGTAAGTGTTATGTGTCAGACAACATTGTGTAAAAGTGAACAGAGTGTGAGATACAAAAAAATGAATTTTTTATATAGTGGACAAATCACGTAAAGAGAGTTAAAAAACGGTTTAGTTGTCTCTCAGTGATATATGTCAGACACAAAAGTGAACAGAGATATGTGTCACACACAAAAGTGAACAGAGTGTGAAGTAAGTGAGGTACAAAAAAATTAATATTTGAAATCGTGCACAAATCACGTAAAGAAAGCTAAAAAATGGTTTACGAGTCTGTAAGTGTTAAGTGTCAGACAACATTGTGTAAAAGTGAACAGAGTGTGAGATACAAAAAAATGATTTTTTTATATAGTGGACAAATCACGTAAAGAGAGTTAAAAAATGGTTTAGTAGTCTCTCAGTGATATGTGTCACACACAAAAGTGAACAGAGTCTAAAGTAAGTGAGGTACAAAAAAATTAATATTTGAAATCGTGCACAAATCACGTAAAGAGAGCTAAAAAATGGTTTACGAGTCTGTAAGTGTTGTGTGTCAGACAACATTGTGTAAAAGTGAACAGAGTGTGAGATACAAAAAAAATGAATTTTTTATATATTGGACAAATCACGTGAAGAGAGTTAAAAGACGGTTTAGTAGTATCTCAGTAAAATGTGTCACACACAAAAGTGAACAGATTGTGAAGTAAGTGAGGTACAAAAAAATTAATATTTGAAATCGTGCACAAATCACGTAAAGAGAGCTAAAAAATGGTTTACGAGTCTGTAAGTGTTATGTGTCAGACAACATTGTGTAAAAGTGAACAGAGTGTGAGATACAAAAAAATGAATTTTTTATATAGTGGACAAATCACGTAAAGAGAGTTAAAAAACAGTTTAGTTGTCTCTCAGTGATATATGTCAGACACAAAAGTGAACAGAGATATGTGTCACACACAAATGTGAACAGAGTGTGAAGTAAGTGTGGTACAAAAAAATTAATATTTGAAATCGTGCACAAATTACGTAAAGAGAGCTAAAAAATGGTTTACGAGTCTGTAAGTGTTATGTGTCAGACAACATTGTGTAAAAGTGAACAGAGTGTGAGATACAAAAAAATGAATTTTTTATATAGTGGACAAATCACGTAAAGAGAGTTAAAAAACGGTTTAGTAGTCTCTCAGTGATATATGTCAGACACAAAAGTGAACAGAGATATGTGTCACACACAAAAGTGAACAGAGTGTGAAGTAAGTGATGTACAAAAAAATTAATATTTGAAATCGTGCACAAATCACGTAAAGAGAGCTAAAAAATGGTATACGAGTCTGTAAGTGTTATGTGTCAGACAACATTGTGTAAAAGTGAACAGAGTGTGAGATACAAAAAAATGATTTTTTTATAAAGTGGACAAATCACGTGAAGAGAGTTAAAAAACGGTTTAGTAGTATCTCAGTAATATGTGTCACACACAAAAATGAACAGATTGTGAAGTAAGTGAGGTACAAAAAAATTAATATTTGAAATCGTGCACAAATCACTTAAAGAGAGCTAAAAAATGGTTTACGAGTCTGTAAGTGTTATGTGTCAGACAACATTGTGTAAAAGTGAACAGAGTGTGAGATACAAAAAAATGAATTTTTTATATAGTGGACAAATCACGTAAAGAGAGTTAAAAAACGGTTTAGTAGTCTATCAGTGATATATGTCAGACACAAAAGTGAACAGAGATATGTGTCACACACAAAAGTGAACAGAGTGTGAAGTAAGTGATGTACAAAAAAATTAATATTTGAAATCGTGCACAAATCACGTAAAGAGAGCTAAAAATGGTATACAAGTCTGTAAGTGTTATGTGTCAGACAACATTGTGTAAAAGTGAACAGAGTGTGAGATACAAAAAAATGAATTTTTAATATAGTGGACAAATCACGTAAAGAGAGTTAAAAAACGGTTTAGTAGTCTCTCAGTGATATGTGTCAGACACAAAAGTGAACAGAGTGTGAAGTAAGTGAGGTACAAAAAAATAAATATTTGAAATCGTGCACAAATCACGTAAAGAAAGCTAAAAAATGGTTTACGAGTCTGTAAGAGTAATGTGTCAGACAACATTGTGTAAAAGTGAACAGAGTGTGAGATACAAAAAAATGATTTTTTTATATAATGGACAAATCACGTAAAGAGAGTTAAAAAATTGTTTAGTAGTCTCTCAGTGATTTGTTTCACACACAAAAGTGAACAGAGTGTGAAGCAAGTGAGGTACAAAAAAATTAATATTTGAAATCGTGCACAAATCACGTAAAGAGAGCTAAAACATGGTTTACGAGTCTGTGTTATGTGTCAGACAACATTGTGTAAAAGTGAACAGAGTGTGAGATACAAAAAAATGAATTTTTTATATAGTGGACAAATCACGTGAAGAGAGTTAAAAGACGGTTTAGTAGTATCTCAGTAATATGTGTCACACACAAAAGTGAACAGATTGTGAAGTAAGTGAGGTACAAAAAAATTAATATTTGAAATCGTGCACAAATCACGTAAAAAGAGCTAAAAAATGGTTTACGAGTCTGTAAGTGTTATGTGTCAGACAACATTGTGTAAAAGTGAACAGAGTGTGAGATACAAAAAAATGAATTTTTTATATAGTGGACAAATCACGTAAAGAGAGTTAAAAAAAAGTTTAGTTGTCTCTCAGTGATATATGTCAGACACAAAAGTGAACAAAGATATGTGTCACACACAAAAGTGAACAAAGATATGTGTCACACACAAAAGTGAACAGAGTGTGAAGTAAGTGAGGTACAAAAA
Organism: Philonthus spinipes; assembly: GCA_963082785.1. Lineage (NCBI taxonomy): Eukaryota > Metazoa > Arthropoda > Insecta > Coleoptera > Staphylinidae > Philonthus > Philonthus spinipes. Next base: position 3,095,471 of record OY720304.1, read on the forward strand.
AATTAATATTTGAAATCGTGCACAAATCACGTAAAGAGAGCTAAAAAATGGTTTACGAGTCTGTAAGTGTTATGTGTCAGACAACATTGTGTAAAAGTGAACAGAGTGTGAGATACAAAAAAATGAATTTTTTATATAGTGGACAAATCACGTAAAGAGAGTTAAAAAACGGTTTAGTAGTCTCTCAGTGATATATGTCAGACACAAAAGTGAACAGAGATATTGTCACACACAAAAGTGAACAGAGTGTGAAGTAAGTGAGGTACAAAAAAATTAATATTTGAAATCGTGCACAAATCACGTAAAGAGAGCTAAAAAATGGTATACGAGTCTGTAAGTGTTATGTGTCAGACAACATTGTGTAAAAGTGAACAGAGTGTGAGATACAAAAAAATGATTTTTTTATATAGTGGACAAATCACGTAAAGAGAGTTAAAAAACGGTTTAGTAGTCTCTTAGTGATATGAGTCAGACACAAAAGTGAACAGAGTGTGAAGTAAGTGAGGTACAAAAAATTAATATTTGAAATCGTGCACAAATCACGTAAAGAGAGCTAAAAATTGGTTTACGAGTCTGTAAGTGTTATGTGTCAGACAACATTGTGTAAAAGTGAACAGAGTGTGAGATACAAAAAAATGATTTTTTTATATAGTGGACAAATCACGTAAAGAGAGTTAAAAAACGGTTTAGTAGACTCTCAGTGATATATGTCAGACACAAAAGTGAACAGAGATATGTGTCACACACAAAAGTGAACAGAGTGTGAAATAAGTGAGATACAAAAAAATTAATATTTGAAATCGTGCACAAATCATGTAAAGAGAGCTAAAAAATGGTATACGAGTCTGTAAGTGTTATGTGTCAGACAACATTGTGTAAAAGTGAACAGAGTGTGAGATACAAAAAAATGAATTTTTAATATAGTGGACAAATCACGTAAAGAGAGTTAAAAAACGGTTTAGTAGTCTCTCAGTGATATGTGTCAGACACAAAAGTGAACAGAGTGTGAAGTAAGTGAGGTACAAAAAAATTAATATTTGAAATCGTGCACAAATCACGTAAAGAAAGCTAAAAAATGGTTTACGAGTCTGTAAGTGTAATGTGTCAGACAACATTGTGTAAAAGTGAACAGAGTGTGAGATACAAAAAAATGATTTTTTTATATAATGGACAAATCACGTAAAGAGAGTTAAAAAATTGTTTAGTAGTCTCTCAGTGATTTGTTTCACACACAAAGTGAACAGAGTGTGAAGCAAGTGAGGTACAAAAATATTAATATTTGAAATCGTGCACAAATCACGTAAAGAGAGCTAAAAAATGGTTTACGAGTCTGTAAGTGTTATGTGTCAGACAACATTGTGTAAAAGTGAACAGAGTATGAGATACAAAAAAATGATTTTTTTAATATAGTGGACAAATCACGTAAAGAGAGTTAAAAAATGGTTTAGTAGTCTCTCAGTGATATGTGTCACACACAAAAGTGAACAGAGTGTAAAGTAAGTGAGGTACAAAAAAATTAATATTTGAAATCGTGCACAAATCACGTAAAGAGAGCTAAAACATGGTTTACGAGTCTGTAAGTGTTATGTGTCAGACAACATTGTGTAAAAGTGAACAGAGTGTGAGATACAAAAAAATGAATTTTTTAAATAGTGGACAAATCACGTGAAGAGAGTTAAAAGACGGTTTAGTAGTATTTCAGTAATATGTGTCACACACAAAAGTGAACAGATTGTGAAGTAAGTGAGGTACAAAAAAATTAATATTTGAAATCGTGCACAAATCACGTAAAGAGAGCTAAAAAATGGTTTACGAGTCTGTAAGTGTTATGTGTCAGACAACATTGTGTAAAAGTGAACAGAGTGTGAGATACAAAAAAATGAATTTTTTATATAGTGGACAAATCACGTAAAGAGAGTTAAAAAACGGTTTAGTAGTCTCTCAGTGATATATGTCAGACACAAAAGTGAACAGAGATATTGTCACACACAAAAGTGAACAGAGTGTGAAGTAAGTGAGGTACAAAAAAATTAATATTTGAAATCGTGCACAAATCACGTAAAGAGAGCTAAAAAATGGTATACGAGTCTGTAAGTGTTATGTGTCAGACAACATTGTGTAAAAGTGAACAGAGTGTGAGATACAAAAAAATGATTTTTTTATATAATGGACAAATCACGTAAAGAGAGTTAAAAAATTGTTTAGTAGTCTCTCAGTGATTTGTTTCACACACAAAAGTGAACAGAGTGTGAAGCAAGTGAGGTACAAAAAAATTAATATTTGAAATCGTGCACAAATCACGTAAAGAGAGCTAAAAAATGGTTTACGAGTCTGTAAGTGTTATGTGTCAGACAACATTGTGTAAAAGTGAACAGAGTATGAGATACAAAAAAATGATTTTTTTAATATAGTGGACAAATCACGTAAAGAGAGTTAAAAAATGGTTTAGTAGTCTCTCAGTGATATGTGTCACACACAAAAGTGAACAGAGTGTAAAGTAAGTGAGGTACAAAAAAATTAATATTTAAAATCGTGCACAAATCACGTAAAGAGAGCTAAAACATGGTTTACGAGTCTGTAAGTGTTATGTGTCAGACAACATTGTGTAAAAGTGAACAGAGTGTGAGATACAAAAAAATGAATTTTTTATATAGTGGACAAATCACGTGAAGAGAGTTAAAAGATGGTTTAGTAGTATCTCAGTAATATGTGTCACACACAAAAGTGAACAGATTGTGAAGTAAGTGAGGTACAAAAAAATTAATATTTGAAATCGTGCACAAATCACGTAAAGAGAGCTAAAAAATGGCTTACGAGTCTGTAAGTGTTATGTGTCAGACAACATTGTGTAAAAGTGAACAGAGTGTGAGATACAAAAAAATGAATTTTTTATATAGTAGACAAATCACGTAAAGAGAGTTAAAAAAAAAGTTTATTTGTCTCTCAGTGATATATGTCAGACACAAAAGTGAACAAAGATATGTGTCACACACAAAAGTGAACAGAGTGTGAAGTAAGTGAGGTACAAAAAAATTAATATTTGAAATCGTGCACAAATCACGTAAAGAGAGCTAAAAAATGGTTTACGAGTCTGTAAGTGTTATGTGTCAGACAACATTGTGTAAAAGTGAACAGAGTGTGAGATACAAAAAAATGAATTTTTTATATAGTGGACAAATCACGTGAAGAGAGTTAAAAGACGGTTTAGTAGTATCTCAGTAATATGTGTCACACACAAAAGTGAACAGATTGTGAAGTAAGTGAGGTACAAAAAAATTAATATTTGAAATCGTGCACAAATCACGTAAAGAGAGCTAAAAAATGGTTTACGAGTCTGTAAGTGTTATGTGTCAGACAACATTGTGTAAAAGTGAACAGAGTGTTAGATACAAAAAAATGAATTTTTTATATAGTGGACAAATCACGTAAAGAGAGTTAAAAAACGGTTTAGTAGTATCTCAGTAATATGTGTCACACACAAAAGTGAACAGATTGTGAAGTAAGTGAGGTACAAAAAAAATAATATTTGAAATCGTGCACAAATCACGTAAAGAGAGCTAAAAAATGGTTTACGAGTCTGTAAGTGTTATGTGTCAGACAACATTGTGTAAAAGTGAACAGAGTGTGAGATACAAAAAAATGAATTTTTTATATAGTGGACAAATCACGTAAAGAGAGTTAAAAAACGGTTTAGTTGTCTCTCAGTGATATATGTCAGACACAAAAGTGAACAGAGATATGTGTCACACACAAAAGTGAACAGAGTGTGAAGTAAGTGAGGTACAAAAAAATTAATATTTGAAATCGTGCACAAATCACGTAAAGAAAGCTAAAAAATGGTTTACGAGTCTGTAAGTGTTAAGTGTCAGACAACATTGTGTAAAAGTGAACAGAGTGTGAGATACAAAAAAATGATTTTTTTATATAGTGGACAAATCACGTAAAGAGAGTTAAAAAATGGTTTAGTAGTCTCTCAGTGATATGTGTCACACACAAAAGTGAACAGAGTCTAAAGTAAGTGAGGTACAAAAAAATTAATATTTGAAATCGTGCACAAATCACGTAAAGAGAGCTAAAAAATGGTTTACGAGTCTGTAAGTGTTGTGTGTCAGACAACATTGTGTAAAAGTGAACAGAGTGTGAGATACAAAAAAAATGAATTTTTTATATATTGGACAAATCACGTGAAGAGAGTTAAAAGACGGTTTAGTAGTATCTCAGTAAAATGTGTCACACACAAAAGTGAACAGATTGTGAAGTAAGTGAGGTACAAAAAAATTAATATTTGAAATCGTGCACAAATCACGTAAAGAGAGCTAAAAAATGGTTTACGAGTCTGTAAGTGTTATGTGTCAGACAACATTGTGTAAAAGTGAACAGAGTGTGAGATACAAAAAAATGAATTTTTTATATAGTGGACAAATCACGTAAAGAGAGTTAAAAAACAGTTTAGTTGTCTCTCAGTGATATATGTCAGACACAAAAGTGAACAGAGATATGTGTCACACACAAATGTGAACAGAGTGTGAAGTAAGTGTGGTACAAAAAAATTAATATTTGAAATCGTGCACAAATTACGTAAAGAGAGCTAAAAAATGGTTTACGAGTCTGTAAGTGTTATGTGTCAGACAACATTGTGTAAAAGTGAACAGAGTGTGAGATACAAAAAAATGAATTTTTTATATAGTGGACAAATCACGTAAAGAGAGTTAAAAAACGGTTTAGTAGTCTCTCAGTGATATATGTCAGACACAAAAGTGAACAGAGATATGTGTCACACACAAAAGTGAACAGAGTGTGAAGTAAGTGAGGTACAAAAAAATTAATATTTGAAATCGTGCACAAATCACGTAAAGAGAGCTAAAAAATGGTTTACGAGTCTGTAAGTGTTATGTGTCAGACAACATTGTGTAAAAGTGAACAGAGTGTGAGATACAAAAAAATGAATTTTTTATATAGTGGACAAATCACGTAAAGAGAGTTAAAAAACGGTTTAGTAGTCTCTCAGTGATATATGTCAGACACAAAAGGGAACAGAGATATGTGTCACACACAAAAGTGAACAGAGTGTGAAGTAAGTGAGGTACAAAAAAATTAATATTTGAAATCGTGCACAAATCACGTAAAGAGACCTAAAAAATGGTTTACGAGTCTGTAAGTGTTATGTGTCAGACAACATTGTGTAAAAGTGAACAGAGTGTGAGATACAAAAAAATGAATTTTTTATATAGTGGACAAATCACGTAAAGAGAGTTAAAAAACGGTTTAGTAGTCTCACAGTGATATATGTCAGACACAAAAGTGAACAGAGATATGTGTCACACACAAAAGTGAACAGAGTGTGAAGTAAGTGAGGTACAAAAAAATTAATATTTGAAATCGTGCACAAATCACGTAAAGAGAGCTAAAAAATGGTATACGAGTCTGTAAGTGTTATGTGTCAGACAACATTGTGTAAAAGTGAACAGAGAGTGAGATACAAAAAAATGATTTTTTTATATAGTGGACAAATCACGTAAAGAGAGTTAAAAAACGGTTTAGTAGTCTCTCAGTGATATGAGTCAGACACAAAAGTGAACAGAGTGTGAAGTAAGTGAGGTACAAAAAAATTAATATTTGAAATCGTGCACAAATCACGTAAAGAGAGCTAAAAAATGGTTTACGAGTCTGTAAGTGTTGTGTCAGACAACATTGTGTAAAAGTGAACAGAGTGTGAGATACAAAAAAATGATTTTTTTTATATTTTGGACAAATCACGTAAAGAGAGTTAAAAAACGGTTTAGTAGACTCTCAGTCACAAAAGTGAACAGAGATATGTGTCACACACGAAAGTGAACAGAGTGTGAAGTAAGTGAGGTACAAAAAAATTAATATTTGAAATCGTGCAAAAATCACGTAAAGAGAGCTAAAAAATGGTATACGAGTCTGTAAGTGTTATGTGTCAGACAACTTTGTGTAAAAGTGAACAGAGTGTGAGATACAAAAAAATAATTTTTTTATATAGTGGACAAATCACGTAAAGAGAGTTAAAAAATGGTTTAGTGGTCTCTCAGTGATATGTGTCACACACAAAAGTGGACAGAGTGTGAAGTAAGTGAGGTACAAAAAAATTAATATTTGAAATCGTGCACAAGTCACGCAAAGAGAGCTAAAAAATGGTTTACGAGTCTGTAAGTGTTATGTGTCAGACAACATTGTGTAAAAGTGAACAGAGTGTGAGATACAAAAAAATGATTTTTTTATATAGTGGACAAATCATGTGAAGAGAGTTAAAAAACGGTTTAGTAGTATCTCAGTAATATGTGTCACACACAAAAGTGAACAGATTGTGAAGTAAGTGAGGTACAAAAAAATTAATATTTGAAATCGTGCACAAATCACGTAAAGAGAGCTAAAAAATGGTTTACGAGTCTGTAAGTGTTATGTGTCAGACAACATTGTGTAAAAGTGAACAGAGTGTGAGATACAAAAAAATGATTTTTTTATATAGTGGACAAATCACGTAAAGAGAGTTAAAAAACGGTTTAGTTGTCTCTCAGTGATATATGTCAGACACAAAAGTGAAAAGAGATATGTGTCACACACAAAAGTGAACAGAGTGTGAAGTAAGTGAGGTACAAAAAAATTAATATTTGAAATCGTGCACAAATCACGTAAAGAGAGCTAAAAAATGGTTTACGAGTCTGTAAGTGTTATGTGTCAGACAACATTGTGTAAAAGTGAACAGAGTGTGAGATACAAAAAATGAATTTTTTATATAGTGGACAAATCAAGTAAAGAGAGTTAAAAAACGGTTTAGTAGTCTCTCAGTGATATATGTCAGACACAAAAGTGAACAGAGATATGTGTCACACACAAAAGTGAACAGAGTGTGAAGTAAGTGATGTACAAAAAAATTAATATTTGAAATCGAGCTAAAAAATGGTATACGAGTCTGTAAGTGTTATGTGTCAGACAACATTGTGTAAAAGTGAACAGAGTGTGAGATACATAAAAATGAATTTTTAATATAGTGGACAAATCACGTGAAGAGAGTTAAAAAACGGTTTAGTAGTCTCTCAGTGATATGTGTCAGACACAAAAGTGAACAGAGTGTGAAGTAAGTGAGGTACAAAAAAATTAATATTTGAAATCGTGCACAAATCACGTAAAGAGAGCTAAAAAATGGTATACGAGTCTGTAAGTGTTATGTGTCAGACAACATTGTGTAAAAGTGAACAGAGTGTGAGATACAAAAAAATGAATTTTTAATATAGTGGACAAATCACGTAAAGAGAGTTAAAAAACGGTTTAGTAGTCTCTCAGTGATTTGTTTCACACACAAAAGTGAACAGAGTGTGAAGCAAGTGAGGTACAAAAAAATTAATATTTGAAATCGTGCACAAATCACGTAAAGAGAGCTAAAAAATGGTTTACGAGTCTGTAAGTGTTATGTGTCAGACAACATTGTGTAAAAGTGAACAGAGTATGAGATACAAAAAAATGATTTTTTAATATAGTGGACAAATCACGTAAAGAGAGTTAAAAAATGGTTTAGTAGTCTCTCAGTGATATGTGTCACACACAAAAGTGAACAGAGTGTAAAGTAAGTGAGGTACAAAAAAATTAATATTTGAAATCGTGCACAAATCACGTAAAGAGAGCTAAAACATGGTTTACGAGTCTGTAAGTGTTATGTGTCAGACAACATTGTGTAAAAGTGAACAGAGTGTGAGATACAAAAAAATGATTTTTTTATATAGTGGACAAATCACGTGAAGAGAGTTAAAAGACGGTTTAGTAGTATCTCAGTAATATGTGTCACACACAAAAGTGAACAGATTGTGAAGTAAGTGAGGTACAAAAAAATTAATATTTGAAATCGTGCACAAATCACGTAAAAAGAGCTAAAAAATGGTTTACGAGTCTGTAAGTGTTATGTGTCAGACAACATTGTGTAAAAGTGAACAGAGTGTGAGATACAAAAAAATGAATTTTTTATATAGTGGACAAATCACGTAAAGAGAGTTAAAAAAAAGTTTAGTTGTCTCTCAGTGATATATGTCAGACACAAAAGTGAACAAAGATATGTGTCACACACAAAAGTGAACAAAGATATGTGTCACACACAAAAGTGAACAGTGTGAAGTAAGTGAGGTACAAAAAAATTAATATTTGAAATCGTGCACAAATCACGTAAAGAGAGCTAAAAAATGGTTTACGAGTCTGTAAGTGTTATGTGTCAGACAACATTGTGTAAAAGTGAACAGAGTGTGAGATACAAAAAAATGAATTTTTTATATAGTGGACAAATCACGTAAAGAGAGTTAAAAAACGGTTTAGTAGTCTCTCAGTGATATATGTCAGACACAAAAGTGAACAGAGATATTGTCACACACAAAAGTGAACTGAGTGTGAAGTAAGTGAGGTACAAAAAAATTAATATTTGAAATCGTGCACAAATCACGTAAAGAGAGCTAAAAAATGGTATACGAGTCTGTAAGTGTTATGTGTCAGACAACATTGTGTAAAAGTGAACAGAGTGTGAGATACAAAAAAATGATTTTTTTATATAGTAGACAAATCACGTAAAGAGAGTTAAAAAACGGTTTAGTAGTCTCTCAGTGATATGAGTCAGACACAAAAGTGAACAGAGTCTGAAGTAAGTGAGGTACAAAAAAATTAATATTTGAAATCGTGCACAAATCACGTAAAGAGAGCTAAAAATTGGTTTACGAGTCTGTAAGTGTTATGTGTCAGACAACATTGTGTAAAAGTGAACAGAGTGTGAGATACAAAAAAATGATTTTTTTATATAGTGGACAAATCACGTAAAGAGAGTTAAAAAACGGTTTAGTAGACTCTCAGTGATATATGTCAGACACAAAAGTGAACAGAGATATGTGTCACACGCAAAAGTGAACAGAATGTGAAATAAGTGAGATACAAAAAAATTAATATTTGAAATCGTGCACAAATCATGTAAAGAGAGCTAAAAAATGGTATACGAGTCGGTAAGTGTTATGTGTCAGACAACATTGTGTAAAAGTGAACAGAGTGTGAGATACAAAAAAATGAATTTTTAATATAGTGGACAAATCACGTAAAGAGAGTTAAAAAACGGTTTAGTAGTCTCTCAGTGATATGTGTCAGACACAAAAGTGAACAGAGTGTGAAGTAAGTGAGGTACAAAAAAATTAATATTTGAAATCGTGCACAAATCACGTAAAGAAAGCTAAAAAATGGTTTACGAGTCTGTAAGTGTAATGTGTCAGACAACATTGTGTAAAAGTGAACAGAGTGTGAGATACAAAAAAATGATTTTTTTATATAATGGACAAATCACGTAAAGAGAGTTAAAAAATTGTTTAGTAGTCTCTCAGTGATTTGTTTCACACACAAAAGTGAACAGAGTGTGAAGCAAGTGAGGTACAAAAAAATTAATATTTGAAATCGTGCACAAATCACGTAAAGAGAGCTAAAAAATGGTTTACGAGTCTGTAAGTGTTATGTGTCAGACAACATTGTGTAAAAGTGAACCGAGTATGAGATACAAAAAAATGATTTTTTTAATATAGTGGACAAATCACGTAAAGAGAGTTAAAAAATGGTTTAGTAGTCTCTCAGTGATATGTGTCACACACAAAAGTGAACAGAGTGTAAAGTAAGTGAGGTACAAAAAAATTAATATTTGAAATCGTGCACAAATCACGTAAAGAGAGCTAAAACATGGTTTACGAGTCTGGAAGTGTTATGTGTCAGACAACATTGTGTAAAAGTGAACAGAGTGTGAGATACAAAAAAATGAATTTTTTATATAGTGGACAAATCACGTGAAGAGAGTTTAGTAGTATCTCAGTAATATGTGTCACACACAAAAGTGAACAGATTGTGAAGTAAGTGAGGTACAAAAAAATTAATATTTGAAATCGTGCACAAATCACGTAAAGAGAGCTAAAAAATGGTTTACGAGTCTGTAAGTGTTATGTGTCAGACAACATTGTGTAAAAGTGAACAGAGTGTGAGATACAAAAAAATGAATTTTTTATATAGTGGACAAATCACGTAAAGAGAGTTAAAAAAAAAGTTTAGTTGTCTCTCAGTGATATATGTCAGACACAAAAGTGAACAAAGATAAGTGTCACACACAAATGTGAACAGAGTGTGAAGTAAGTGAGGTACAAAAAAATTAATATTTGAAATCGTGCACAAATCACGTAAAGAGAGCTAAAAAATGGTTTACGAGTCTGTAAGTGTTATGTGTCAGACAACATTGTGTAAAAGTGAACAGAGTGTGAGATACAAAAAAATGAATTTTTTATATAGTGGACAAATCACGTGAAGAGAGTTAAAAGACGGTTTAGTAGTATCTCAGTAATATGTGTCACACACAAAAGTGAACAGATTGTGAAGTAAGTGAGGTACAAAAAAATTAATATTTGAAATCGTGCACAAATCACGTAAAGAGAGCTAAAAAATGGTTTACGAGTCTGTAAGTGTTATGTGTCAGACAACATTGTGTAAAAGTGAACAGAGTGTGAGATACAAAAAAATGAATTTTTTATATAGTGGACAAATCACGTAAAGAGAGTTAAAAAACGGTTTAGTTGTCTCTCAGTGATATATGTCAGACACAAAAGTGAACAAAGATATGTGTCACACACAAAAGTAAACAGAGTGTGAAGTAAGTGAGGTACAAAAAAATTAATATTTGAAATCGTGCACAAATCACGTAAAGAGAACTAAAAAATGGTTTACGAGTCTGTAAGTGTTATGTGTCAGACAACATTTTGTAAAAGTGAACAGAGTGTGAGATACAAAAAAATGAATTTTTTATATAGTGGACAAATCACGTAAAGAGAGCTAAAAAATGGTATACGAGTCTGTAAGTGTTATGTGTCAGACAACATTGTGTAAAAGTGAACAGAGTGTGAGATACAAAAAAATGATTTTTTTATATAGTGGACAAATCACGTAAAGAGAGTTAAAAAACGGTTTAGTAGACTCTCAGTGATATATGTCAGACACAAAAGTGAACAGAGATATGTGTCACACACAAAAGTGAACAGAGTGTGAAATAAGTGAGATACAAAAAAATTAATATTTGAAATCGTGCACAAATCATGTAAAGAGAGCTAAAAAATGGTATACGAGTCTGTAAGTGTTATGTGTCAGACAACATTGTGTAAAAGTGAACAGAGTGTGAGATACAAAAAAATGAATTTTTAATATAGTGGACAAATCACGTAAAGAGAGTTAAAAAACGGTTTAGTAGTCTCTCAGTGATATGTGTCAGACACAAAAGTGAACAGAGTGTGAAGTAAGTGAGGTACAAAAAAATTAATATTTGAAATCGTGCACAAATCACGTAAAGAAAGCTAAAAAATGGTTTACGAGTCTGTAAGTGTAATGTGTCAGACAACATTGTGTAAAAGTGAACAGAGTGTGAGATACAAAAAAATGATTTTTTTATATAATGGACAAATCACGTAAAGAGAGTTAAAAAATTGTTTAGTAGTCTCTCAGTGATTTGTTTCACACACAAAGTGAACAGAGTGTGAAGCAAGTGAGGTACAAAAATATTAATATTTGAAATCGTGCACAAATCACGTAAAGAGAGCTAAAAAATGGTTTACGAGTCTGTAAGTGTTATGTGTCAGACAACATTGTGTAAAAGTGAACAGAGTATGAGATACAAAAAAATGATTTTTTTAATATAGTGGACAAATCACGTAAAGAGAGTTAAAAAATGGTTTAGTAGTCTCTCAGTGATATGTGTCACACACAAAAGTGAACAGAGTGTAAAGTAAGTGAGGTACAAAAAAATTAATATTTGAAATCGTGCACAAATCACGTAAAGAGAGCTAAAACATGGTTTACGAGTCTGTAAGTGTTATGTGTCAGACAACATTGTGTAAAAGTGAACAGAGTGTGAGATACAAAAAAATGAATTTTTTAAATAGTGGACAAATCACGTGAAGAGAGTTAAAAGACGGTTTAGTAGTATTTCAGTAATATGTGTCACACACAAAAGTGAACAGATTGTGAAGTAAGTGAGGTACAAAAAAATTAATATTTGAAATCGTGCACAAATCACGTAAAGAGAGCTAAAAAATGGTTTACGAGTCTGTAAGTGTTATGTGTCAGACAACATTGTGTAAAAGTGAACAGAGTGTGAGATACAAAAAAATGAATTTTTTATATAGTGGACAAATCACGTAAAGAGAGTTAAAAAACGGTTTAGTAGTCTCTCAGTGATATATGTCAGACACAAAAGTGAACAGAGATATTGTCACACACAAAAGTGAACAGAGTGTGAAGTAAGTGAGGTACAAAAAAATTAATATTTGAAATCGTGCACAAATCACGTAAAGAGAGCTAAAAAATGGTATACGAGTCTGTAAGTGTTATGTGTCAGACAACATTGTGTAAAAGTGAACAGAGTGTGAGATACAAAAAAATGATTTTTTTATATAATGGACAAATCACGTAAAGAGAGTTAAAAAATTGTTTAGTAGTCTCTCAGTGATTTGTTTCACACACAAAAGTGAACAGAGTGTGAAGCAAGTGAGGTACAAAAAAATTAATATTTGAAATCGTGCACAAATCACGTAAAGAGAGCTAAAAAATGGTTTACGAGTCTGTAAGTGTTATGTGTCAGACAACATTGTGTAAAAGTGAACAGAGTATGAGATACAAAAAAATGATTTTTTTAATATAGTGGACAAATCACGTAAAGAGAGTTAAAAAATGGTTTAGTAGTCTCTCAGTGATATGTGTCACACACAAAAGTGAACAGAGTGTAAAGTAAGTGAGGTACAAAAAAATTAATATTTAAAATCGTGCACAAATCACGTAAAGAGAGCTAAAACATGGTTTACGAGTCTGTAAGTGTTATGTGTCAGACAACATTGTGTAAAAGTGAACAGAGTGTGAGATACAAAAAAATGAATTTTTTATATAGTGGACAAATCACGTGAAGAGAGTTAAAAGATGGTTTAGTAGTATCTCAGTAATATGTGTCACACACAAAAGTGAACAGATTGTGAAGTAAGTGAGGTACAAAAAAATTAATATTTGAAATCGTGCACAAATCACGTAAAGAGAGCTAAAAAATGGCTTACGAGTCTGTAAGTGTTATGTGTCAGACAACATTGTGTAAAAGTGAACAGAGTGTGAGATACAAAAAAATGAATTTTTTATATAGTAGACAAATCACGTAAAGAGAGTTAAAAAAAAAGTTTATTTGTCTCTCAGTGATATATGTCAGACACAAAAGTGAACAAAGATATGTGTCACACACAAAAGTGAACAGAGTGTGAAGTAAGTGAGGTACAAAAAAATTAATATTTGAAATCGTGCACAAATCACGTAAAGAGAGCTAAAAAATGGTTTACGAGTCTGTAAGTGTTATGTGTCAGACAACATTGTGTAAAAGTGAACAGAGTGTGAGATACAAAAAAATGAATTTTTTATATAGTGGACAAATCACGTGAAGAGAGTTAAAAGACGGTTTAGTAGTATCTCAGTAATATGTGTCACACACAAAAGTGAACAGATTGTGAAGTAAGTGAGGTACAAAAAAATTAATATTTGAAATCGTGCACAAATCACGTAAAGAGAGCTAAAAAATGGTTTACGAGTCTGTAAGTGTTATGTGTCAGACAACATTGTGTAAAAGTGAACAGAGTGTTAGATACAAAAAAATGAATTTTTTATATAGTGGACAAATCACGTAAAGAGAGTTAAAAAACGGTTTAGTAGTATCTCAGTAATATGTGTCACACACAAAAGTGAACAGATTGTGAAGTAAGTGAGGTACAAAAAAAATAATATTTGAAATCGTGCACAAATCACGTAAAGAGAGCTAAAAAATGGTTTACGAGTCTGTAAGTGTTATGTGTCAGACAACATTGTGTAAAAGTGAACAGAGTGTGAGATACAAAAAAATGAATTTTTTATATAGTGGACAAATCACGTAAAGAGAGTTAAAAAACGGTTTAGTTGTCTCTCAGTGATATATGTCAGACACAAAAGTGAACAGAGATATGTGTCACACACAAAAGTGAACAGAGTGTGAAGTAAGTGAGGTACAAAAAAATTAATATTTGAAATCGTGCACAAATCACGTAAAGAAAGCTAAAAAATGGTTTACGAGTCTGTAAGTGTTAAGTGTCAGACAACATTGTGTAAAAGTGAACAGAGTGTGAGATACAAAAAAATGATTTTTTTATATAGTGGACAAATCACGTAAAGAGAGTTAAAAAATGGTTTAGTAGTCTCTCAGTGATATGTGTCACACACAAAAGTGAACAGAGTCTAAAGTAAGTGAGGTACAAAAAAATTAATATTTGAAATCGTGCACAAATCACGTAAAGAGAGCTAAAAAATGGTTTACGAGTCTGTAAGTGTTGTGTGTCAGACAACATTGTGTAAAAGTGAACAGAGTGTGAGATACAAAAAAAATGAATTTTTTATATATTGGACAAATCACGTGAAGAGAGTTAAAAGACGGTTTAGTAGTATCTCAGTAAAATGTGTCACACACAAAAGTGAACAGATTGTGAAGTAAGTGAGGTACAAAAAAATTAATATTTGAAATCGTGCACAAATCACGTAAAGAGAGCTAAAAAATGGTTTACGAGTCTGTAAGTGTTATGTGTCAGACAACATTGTGTAAAAGTGAACAGAGTGTGAGATACAAAAAAATGAATTTTTTATATAGTGGACAAATCACGTAAAGAGAGTTAAAAAACAGTTTAGTTGTCTCTCAGTGATATATGTCAGACACAAAAGTGAACAGAGATATGTGTCACACACAAATGTGAACAGAGTGTGAAGTAAGTGTGGTACAAAAAAATTAATATTTGAAATCGTGCACAAATTACGTAAAGAGAGCTAAAAAATGGTTTACGAGTCTGTAAGTGTTATGTGTCAGACAACATTGTGTAAAAGTGAACAGAGTGTGAGATACAAAAAAATGAATTTTTTATATAGTGGACAAATCACGTAAAGAGAGTTAAAAAACGGTTTAGTAGTCTCTCAGTGATATATGTCAGACACAAAAGTGAACAGAGATATGTGTCACACACAAAAGTGAACAGAGTGTGAAGTAAGTGAGGTACAAAAAAATTAATATTTGAAATCGTGCACAAATCACGTAAAGAGAGCTAAAAAATGGTTTACGAGTCTGTAAGTGTTATGTGTCAGACAACATTGTGTAAAAGTGAACAGAGTGTGAGATACAAAAAAATGAATTTTTTATATAGTGGACAAATCACGTAAAGAGAGTTAAAAAACGGTTTAGTAGTCTCTCAGTGATATATGTCAGACACAAAAGGGAACAGAGATATGTGTCACACACAAAAGTGAACAGAGTGTGAAGTAAGTGAGGTACAAAAAAATTAATATTTGAAATCGTGCACAAATCACGTAAAGAGACCTAAAAAATGGTTTACGAGTCTGTAAGTGTTATGTGTCAGACAACATTGTGTAAAAGTGAACAGAGTGTGAGATACAAAAAAATGAATTTTTTATATAGTGGACAAATCACGTAAAGAGAGTTAAAAAACGGTTTAGTAGTCTCACAGTGATATATGTCAGACACAAAAGTGAACAGAGATATGTGTCACACACAAAAGTGAACAGAGTGTGAAGTAAGTGAGGTACAAAAAAATTAATATTTGAAATCGTGCACAAATCACGTAAAGAGAGCTAAAAAATGGTATACGAGTCTGTAAGTGTTATGTGTCAGACAACATTGTGTAAAAGTGAACAGAGAGTGAGATACAAAAAAATGATTTTTTTATATAGTGGACAAATCACGTAAAGAGAGTTAAAAAACGGTTTAGTAGTCTCTCAGTGATATGAGTCAGACACAAAAGTGAACAGAGTGTGAAGTAAGTGAGGTACAAAAAAATTAATATTTGAAATCGTGCACAAATCACGTAAAGAGAGCTAAAAAATGGTTTACGAGTCTGTAAGTGTTGTGTCAGACAACATTGTGTAAAAGTGAACAGAGTGTGAGATACAAAAAAATGATTTTTTTTATATTTTGGACAAATCACGTAAAGAGAGTTAAAAAACGGTTTAGTAGACTCTCAGTCACAAAAGTGAACAGAGATATGTGTCACACACGAAAGTGAACAGAGTGTGAAGTAAGTGAGGTACAAAAAAATTAATATTTGAAATCGTGCAAAAATCACGTAAAGAGAGCTAAAAAATGGTATACGAGTCTGTAAGTGTTATGTGTCAGACAACTTTGTGTAAAAGTGAACAGAGTGTGAGATACAAAAAAATAATTTTTTTATATAGTGGACAAATCACGTAAAGAGAGTTAAAAAATGGTTTAGTGGTCTCTCAGTGATATGTGTCACACACAAAAGTGGACAGAGTGTGAAGTAAGTGAGGTACAAAAAAATTAATATTTGAAATCGTGCACAAGTCACGCAAAGAGAGCTAAAAAATGGTTTACGAGTCTGTAAGTGTTATGTGTCAGACAACATTGTGTAAAAGTGAACAGAGTGTGAGATACAAAAAAATGATTTTTTTATATAGTGGACAAATCATGTGAAGAGAGTTAAAAAACGGTTTAGTAGTATCTCAGTAATATGTGTCACACACAAAAGTGAACAGATTGTGAAGTAAGTGAGGTACAAAAAAATTAATATTTGAAATCGTGCACAAATCACGTAAAGAGAGCTAAAAAATGGTTTACGAGTCTGTAAGTGTTATGTGTCAGACAACATTGTGTAAAAGTGAACAGAGTGTGAGATACAAAAAAATGATTTTTTTATATAGTGGACAAATCACGTAAAGAGAGTTAAAAAACGGTTTAGTTGTCTCTCAGTGATATATGTCAGACACAAAAGTGAAAAGAGATATGTGTCACACACAAAAGTGAACAGAGTGTGAAGTAAGTGAGGTACAAAAAAATTAATATTTGAAATCGTGCACAAATCACGTAAAGAGAGCTAAAAAATGGTTTACGAGTCTGTAAGTGTTATGTGTCAGACAACATTGTGTAAAAGTGAACAGAGTGTGAGATACAAAAAATGAATTTTTTATATAGTGGACAAATCAAGTAAAGAGAGTTAAAAAACGGTTTAGTAGTCTCTCAGTGATATATGTCAGACACAAAAGTGAACAGAGATATGTGTCACACACAAAAGTGAACAGAGTGTGAAGTAAGTGATGTACAAAAAAATTAATATTTGAAATCGAGCTAAAAAATGGTATACGAGTCTGTAAGTGTTATGTGTCAGACAACATTGTGTAAAAGTGAACAGAGTGTGAGATACATAAAAATGAATTTTTAATATAGTGGACAAATCACGTGAAGAGAGTTAAAAAACGGTTTAGTAGTCTCTCAGTGATATGTGTCAGACACAAAAGTGAACAGAGTGTGAAGTAAGTGAGGTACAAAAAAATTAATATTTGAAATCGTGCACAAATCACGTAAAGAGAGCTAAAAAATGGTATACGAGTCTGTAAGTGTTATGTGTCAGACAACATTGTGTAAAAGTGAACAGAGTGTGAGATACAAAAAAATGAATTTTTAATATAGTGGACAAATCACGTAAAGAGAGTTAAAAAACGGTTTAGTAGTCTCTCAGTGATTTGTTTCACACACAAAAGTGAACAGAGTGTGAAGCAAGTGAGGTACAAAAAAATTAATATTTGAAATCGTGCACAAATCACGTAAAGAGAGCTAAAAAATGGTTTACGAGTCTGTAAGTGTTATGTGTCAGACAACATTGTGTAAAAGTGAACAGAGTATGAGATACAAAAAAATGATTTTTTAATATAGTGGACAAATCACGTAAAGAGAGTTAAAAAATGGTTTAGTAGTCTCTCAGTGATATGTGTCACACACAAAAGTGAACAGAGTGTAAAGTAAGTGAGGTACAAAAAAATTAATATTTGAAATCGTGCACAAATCACGTAAAGAGAGCTAAAACATGGTTTACGAGTCTGTAAGTGTTATGTGTCAGACAACATTGTGTAAAAGTGAACAGAGTGTGAGATACAAAAAAATGATTTTTTTATATAGTGGACAAATCACGTGAAGAGAGTTAAAAGACGGTTTAGTAGTATCTCAGTAATATGTGTCACACACAAAAGTGAACAGATTGTGAAGTAAGTGAGGTACAAAAAAATTAATATTTGAAATCGTGCACAAATCACGTAAAAAGAGCTAAAAAATGGTTTACGAGTCTGTAAGTGTTATGTGTCAGACAACATTGTGTAAAAGTGAACAGAGTGTGAGATACAAAAAAATGAATTTTTTATATAGTGGACAAATCACGTAAAGAGAGTTAAAAAAAAGTTTAGTTGTCTCTCAGTGATATATGTCAGACACAAAAGTGAACAAAGATATGTGTCACACACAAAAGTGAACAAAGATATGTGTCACACACAAAAGTGAACAGTGTGAAGTAAGTGAGGTACAAAAAAATTAATATTTGAAATCGTGCACAAATCACGTAAAGAGAGCTAAAAAATGGTTTACGAGTCTGTAAGTGTTATGTGTCAGACAACATTGTGTAAAAGTGAACAGAGTGTGAGATACAAAAAAATGAATTTTTTATATAGTGGACAAATCACGTAAAGAGAGTTAAAAAACGGTTTAGTAGTCTCTCAGTGATATATGTCAGACACAAAAGTGAACAGAGATATTGTCACACACAAAAGTGAACTGAGTGTGAAGTAAGTGAGGTACAAAAAAATTAATATTTGAAATCGTGCACAAATCACGTAAAGAGAGCTAAAAAATGGTATACGAGTCTGTAAGTGTTATGTGTCAGACAACATTGTGTAAAAGTGAACAGAGTGTGAGATACAAAAAAATGATTTTTTTATATAGTAGACAAATCACGTAAAGAGAGTTAAAAAACGGTTTAGTAGTCTCTCAGTGATATGAGTCAGACACAAAAGTGAACAGAGTCTGAAGTAAGTGAGGTACAAAAAAATTAATATTTGAAATCGTGCACAAATCACGTAAAGAGAGCTAAAAATTGGTTTACGAGTCTGTAAGTGTTATGTGTCAGACAACATTGTGTAAAAGTGAACAGAGTGTGAGATACAAAAAAATGATTTTTTTATATAGTGGACAAATCACGTAAAGAGAGTTAAAAAACGGTTTAGTAGACTCTCAGTGATATATGTCAGACACAAAAGTGAACAGAGATATGTGTCACACGCAAAAGTGAACAGAATGTGAAATAAGTGAGATACAAAAAAATTAATATTTGAAATCGTGCACAAATCATGTAAAGAGAGCTAAAAAATGGTATACGAGTCGGTAAGTGTTATGTGTCAGACAACATTGTGTAAAAGTGAACAGAGTGTGAGATACAAAAAAATGAATTTTTAATATAGTGGACAAATCACGTAAAGAGAGTTAAAAAACGGTTTAGTAGTCTCTCAGTGATATGTGTCAGACACAAAAGTGAACAGAGTGTGAAGTAAGTGAGGTACAAAAAAATTAATATTTGAAATCGTGCACAAATCACGTAAAGAAAGCTAAAAAATGGTTTACGAGTCTGTAAGTGTAATGTGTCAGACAACATTGTGTAAAAGTGAACAGAGTGTGAGATACAAAAAAATGATTTTTTTATATAATGGACAAATCACGTAAAGAGAGTTAAAAAATTGTTTAGTAGTCTCTCAGTGATTTGTTTCACACACAAAAGTGAACAGAGTGTGAAGCAAGTGAGGTACAAAAAAATTAATATTTGAAATCGTGCACAAATCACGTAAAGAGAGCTAAAAAATGGTTTACGAGTCTGTAAGTGTTATGTGTCAGACAACATTGTGTAAAAGTGAACCGAGTATGAGATACAAAAAAATGATTTTTTTAATATAGTGGACAAATCACGTAAAGAGAGTTAAAAAATGGTTTAGTAGTCTCTCAGTGATATGTGTCACACACAAAAGTGAACAGAGTGTAAAGTAAGTGAGGTACAAAAAAATTAATATTTGAAATCGTGCACAAATCACGTAAAGAGAGCTAAAACATGGTTTACGAGTCTGGAAGTGTTATGTGTCAGACAACATTGTGTAAAAGTGAACAGAGTGTGAGATACAAAAAAATGAATTTTTTATATAGTGGACAAATCACGTGAAGAGAGTTTAGTAGTATCTCAGTAATATGTGTCACACACAAAAGTGAACAGATTGTGAAGTAAGTGAGGTACAAAAAAATTAATATTTGAAATCGTGCACAAATCACGTAAAGAGAGCTAAAAAATGGTTTACGAGTCTGTAAGTGTTATGTGTCAGACAACATTGTGTAAAAGTGAACAGAGTGTGAGATACAAAAAAATGAATTTTTTATATAGTGGACAAATCACGTAAAGAGAGTTAAAAAAAAAGTTTAGTTGTCTCTCAGTGATATATGTCAGACACAAAAGTGAACAAAGATAAGTGTCACACACAAATGTGAACAGAGTGTGAAGTAAGTGAGGTACAAAAAAATTAATATTTGAAATCGTGCACAAATCACGTAAAGAGAGCTAAAAAATGGTTTACGAGTCTGTAAGTGTTATGTGTCAGACAACATTGTGTAAAAGTGAACAGAGTGTGAGATACAAAAAAATGAATTTTTTATATAGTGGACAAATCACGTGAAGAGAGTTAAAAGACGGTTTAGTAGTATCTCAGTAATATGTGTCACACACAAAAGTGAACAGATTGTGAAGTAAGTGAGGTACAAAAAAATTAATATTTGAAATCGTGCACAAATCACGTAAAGAGAGCTAAAAAATGGTTTACGAGTCTGTAAGTGTTATGTGTCAGACAACATTGTGTAAAAGTGAACAGAGTGTGAGATACAAAAAAATGAATTTTTTATATAGTGGACAAATCACGTAAAGAGAGTTAAAAAACGGTTTAGTTGTCTCTCAGTGATATATGTCAGACACAAAAGTGAACAAAGATATGTGTCACACACAAAAGTAAACAGAGTGTGAAGTAAGTGAGGTACAAAAAAATTAATATTTGAAATCGTGCACAAATCACGTAAAGAGAACTAAAAAATGGTTTACGAGTCTGTAAGTGTTATGTGTCAGACAACATTTTGTAAAAGTGAACAGAGTGTGAGATACAAAAAAATGAATTTTTTATATAGTGGACAAATCACGTAAAGAGAGCTAAAAAATGGTATACGAGTCTGTAAGTGTTATGTGTCAGACAACATTGTGTAAAAGTGAACAGAGTGTGAGATACAAAAAAATGATTTTTTTATATAGTGGACAAATTACGTGAAGAGAGTTAAAAAACGGTTTAGTAGTATCTCAGTAATATGTGTCACACACAAAAGTGAACAGATTGTGAAGTAAGTGAGGTACAAAAAAAATAATATTTGAAATCGTGCACAAATCACGTAAAGAGAGCTAAAAAATGGTTTACGAGTCTGTAAGTGTTATGTGTCAGACAACATTGTGTAAAAGTGAACAGAGTGTGAGATACAAAAAAATGAATTTTTTATATAGTGGACAAATCACGTAAAGAGAGTTAAAAAACGGTTTAGTTGTCTCTCAGTGATATATGTCAGACACAAAAGTGAACAGAGATATGTGTCACACACAAAAGTGAACAGAGTGTGAAGTAAGTGAGGTACAAAAAAATTAATATATGAAATCGTGCACAAATCACGTAAAGAAAGCTAAAAAATGGTTTACGAGTCTGTAAGTGTTAAGTGTCAGACAACATTGTGAAAAGTGAACAGAGTGTGAGATACAAAAAAATGATTTTTTTATATAGTTGACAAATCACGTAAAGAGAGTTAAAAAATGGTTTAGTAGTCTCTCAGTGATATGTGTCACACACAAAAGTGAACAGAGTCTAAAGTAAGTGAGGTACAAAAAAAATAATATTTGAAATCGTGCACAAATCACGTAAAGAGAGCTAAAACATGGTTTACGAGTCTGGAAGTGTTATGTGTCAGACAACATTGTGTAAAAGTGAACAGAGTGTGAGATACAAAAAAATGAATTTTTAATATAGTGGACAAATCACGTAAAGAGAGTTAAAAAACGGTTTAGTAGTCTCTCAGTGATATGAGTCAGACACAAAAGTGAACAGAGTCTGAAGTAAGTGAGGTACAAAAAAATTAATATTTGAAATCGTGCACAAATCACGTAAAAAGAGCTAAAAAATGGTTTACGAGTCTGTAAGTGTTATGTGTCAGACAACATTGTGTAAAAGTGAACAGAGTGTGAGATACAAAAAAATGAATTTTTTATATAGTGGACAAATCACGTAAAGAGAGTTAAAAAAAAGTTTAGTTGTCTCTCAGTGATATATGTCAGACACAAAAGTGAACAAAGATATGTGTCACACACAAAAGTGAACAAAGATATGTGTCACACACAAAAGTGAACAGTGTGAAGTAAGTGAGGTACAAAAAAATTAATATTTGAAATCGTGCACAAATCACGTAAAGAGAGCTAAAAAATGGTTTACGAGTCTGTAAGTGTTATGTGTCAGACAACATTGTGTAAAAGTGAACAGAGTGTGAGATACAAAAAAATGAATTTTTTATATAGTGGACAAATCACGTAAAGAGAGTTAAAAAACGGTTTAGTAGTCTCTCAGTGATATATGTCAGACACAAAAGTGAACAGAGATATTGTCACACACAAAAGTGAACTGAGTGTGAAGTAAGTGAGGTACAAAAAAATTAATATTTGAAATCGTGCACAAATCACGTAAAGAGAGCTAAAAAATGGTATACGAGTCTGTAAGTGTTATGTGTCAGACAACATTGTGTAAAAGTGAACAGAGTGTGAGATACAAAAAAATGATTTTTTTATATAGTAGACAAATCACGTAAATAGAGTTAAAAAACGGTTTAGTAGTCTCTCAGTGATATGAGTCAGACACAAAAGTGAACAGAGTCTGAAGTAAGTGAGGTACAAAAAAATTAATATTTGAAATCGTGCACAAATCACGTAAAGAGAGCTAAAACATGGATTACGAGTCTGGAAGTGTTATGTGTCAGACAACATTGTGTAAAAGTGAACAGAGTGTGAGATACAAAAAAATGATTTTTTTATATAGTGGACAAATCACGTAAAGAGAGTTAAAAAATGGTTTAGTAGTCTCTCAGTGATATGTGTCACACACAAAAGTGAACAGAGTCTAAAGTAAGTGAGGTACAAAAAAAATAATATTTGAAATCGTGCACAAATCACGTAAAGAGAGCTAAAAAATGGTTTACGAGTCTGTAAGTGTTGTGTGTCAGACAACATTGTGTAAAAGTGAACAGAGTGTGAGATACAAAAAAATGAATTTTTTATATAGTGGACAAATCACGTGAAGAGAGTTAAAAGACGGTTTAGTAGTATCTCAGTAATATGTGTCACACACAAAAGTGAACAGATTGTGAAGTAAGTGAGGTACAAAAAAATTAATATTTGAAATCGTGCACAAATCACGTAAAGAGAGCTAAAAAATGGTTTACGAGTCTGTAAGTGTTATGTGTCAGACAACATTGTGTAAAAGTGAACAGAGTGTGAGATACAAAAAAATGAATTTTTTATATAGTGGACAAATCACGTGAAGAGAGTTAAAAGACGGTTTAGTAGTATCTCAGTAATATGTGTCACACACAAAAGTGAACAGATTGTGAAGTAAGTGAGGTACAAAAAAATTAATATTTGAAATCGTGCACAAATCACGTAAAGAGAGCTAAAAAATGGTTTACGAGTCTGTAAGTGTTATGTGTCAGACAACATTGTGTAAAAGTGAACAGAGTGTGAGATACAAAAAAATGAATTTTTTATATAGTGGACAAATCACGTAAAGAGAGTTAAAAAACGGTTTAGTTGTCTCTCAGTGATATATGTCAGACACAAAAGTGAACAAAGATATGTGTCACACACAAAAGTAAACAGAGTGTGAAGTAAGTGAGGTACAAAAAAATTAATATTTGAAATCGTGCACAAATCACGTAAAGAGAACTAAAAAATGGTTTACGAGTCTGTAAGTGTTATGTGTCAGACAACATTTTGTAAAAGTGAACAGAGTGTGAGATACAAAAAAATGAATTTTTTATATAGTGGACAAATCACGTAAAGAGAGCTAAAAAATGGTATACGAGTCTGTAAGTGTTATGTGTCAGACAACATTGTGTAAAAGTGAACAGAGTGTGAGATACAAAAAAATGATTTTTTTATATAGTGGACAAATTACGTGAAGAGAGTTAAAAAACGGTTTAGTAGTATCTCAGTAATATGTGTCTCACACAAAAGTGAACAGATTGTGAAGTAAGTGAGGTACAAAACGGTTTAGTTGTCTCTCAGTGATATATGTCAGACACAAAAGTGAACAGAGATATGTGTCACACACAAAAGTGAACAGAGTGTGAAGTAAGTGAGGTACAAAAAAATTAATATATGAAATCGTGCACAAATCACGTAAAGAAAGCTAAAAAATGGTTTACGAGTCTGTAAGTGTTAAGTGTCAGACAACATTGTGCAAAAGTGAACAGAGTGTGAGATACAAAAAAATGATTATTTTATATAGTGGACAAATCACGTAAAGAGAGTTAAAAAATGGTTTAGTAGTCTCTCAGTGATATGTGTCACACACAAAAGTGAACAGAGTCTAAAGTAAGTGAGGTACAAAAAAAATAATATTTGAAATCGTGCACAAATCACGTAAAGAGAGCTAAAAAATGGTTTACGAGTCTGTAAGTGTTGTGTGTCAGACAACATTGTGTAAAAGTGAACAGAGTGTGAGATACAAAAAAATGAATTTTTTATCTAGTGGACAAATCACGTGAAGAGAGTTAAAAGACGGTTTAGTAGTATCTCAGTAATATGTGTCACACACAAAAGTGAACAGATTGTGAAGTAAGTGAGGTACAAAAAAATTAATATTTGAAATCGTGCACAAATCACGTAAAGAGAGCTAAAAATGGTATACAAGTCTGTAAGTGTTATGTGTCAGACAACATTGTGTAAAAGTGAACAGAGTGTGAGATACAAAAAAATGAATTTTTAATATAGTGGACAAATCACGTAAAGAGAGTTAAAAAACGGTTTAGTAGTCTCTCAGTGATATGTGTCAGACACAAAAGTGAACAGAGTGTGAAGTAAGTGAGGTACAAAAAAATAAATATTTGAAATCGTGCACAAATCACGTAAAGAAAGCTAAAAAATGGTTTACGAGTCTGTAAGAGTAATGTGTCAGACAACATTGTGTAAAAGTGAACAGAGTGTGAGATACAAAAAAATGATTTTTTTATATAATGGACAAATCACGTAAAGAGAGTTAAAAAATTGTTTAGTAGTCTCTCAGTGATTTGTTTCACACACAAAAGTGAACAGAGTGTGAAGCAAGTGAGGTACAAAAAAATTAATATTTGAAATCGTGCACAAATCACGTAAAGAGAGCTAAAACATGGTTTACGAGTCTGTGTTATGTGTCAGACAACATTGTGTAAAAGTGAACAGAGTGTGAGATACAAAAAAATGAATTTTTTATATAGTGGACAAATCACGTGAAGAGAGTTAAAAGACGGTTTAGTAGTATCTCAGTAATATGTCACACACAAAAGTGAACAGATTGTGAAGTAAGTGAGGTACAAAAAAATTAATATTTGAAATCGTGCACAAATCACGTAAAAAGAGCTAAAAAATGGTTTACGAGTCTGTAAGTGTTATGTGTCAGACAACATTGTGTAAAAGTGAACAGAGTGTGAGATACAAAAAAATGAATTTTTTATATAGTGGACAAATCACGTAAAGAGAGTTAAAAAAAAGTTTAGTTGTCTCTCAGTGATATATGTCAGACACAAAAGTGAACAAAGATATGTGTCACACACAAAAGTGAACAAAGATATGTGTCACACACAAAAGTGAACAGAGTGTGAAGTAAGTGAGGTACAAAAAAATTAATATTTGAAATCGTGCACAAATCACGTAAAGAGAGCTAAAAAATGGTTTACGAGTCTGTAAGTGTTATGTGTCAGACAACATTGTGTAAAAGTGAACAGAGTGTGAGATACAAAAAAATGAATTTTTTATATAGTGGACAAATCACGTAAAGAGAGTTAAAAAACGGTTTAGTAGTCTCTCAGTGATATATGTCAGACACAAAAGTGAACAGAGATATTGTCACACACAAAAGTGAACAGAGTGTGAAGTAAGTGAGGTACAAAAAAATTAATATTTGAAATCGTGCACAAATCACGTAAAGAGAGCTAAAAAATGGTATACGAGTCTGTAAGTGTTATGTGTCAGACAACATTGTGTAAAAGTGAACAGAGTGTGAGATACAAAAAAATGATTTTTTTATATAGTGGACAAATCACGTAAAGAGAGTTAAAAAACGGTTTAGTAGTCTCTTAGTGATATGAGTCAGACACAAAAGTGAACAGAGTGTGAAGTAAGTGAGGTACAAAAAATTAATATTTGAAATCGTGCACAAATCACGTAAAGAGAGCTAAAAATTGGTTTACGAGTCTGTAAGTGTTATGTGTCAGACAACATTGTGTAAAAGTGAACAGAGTGTGAGATACAAAAAAATGATTTTTTTATATAGTGGACAAATCACGTAAAGAGAGTTAAAAAACGGTTTAGTAGACTCTCAGTGATATATGTCAGACACAAAAGTGAACAGAGATATGTGTCACACACAAAAGTGAACAGAGTGTGAAATAAGTGAGATACAAAAAAATTAATATTTGAAATCGTGCACAAATCATGTAAAGAGAGCTAAAAAATGGTATACGAGTCTGTAAGTGTTATGTGTCAGACAACATTGTGTAAAAGTGAACAGAGTGTGAGATACAAAAAAATGAATTTTTAATATAGTGGACAAATCACGTAAAGAGAGTTAAAAAACGGTTTAGTAGTCTCTCAGTGATATGTGTCAGACACAAAAGTGAACAGAGTGTGAAGTAAGTGAGGTACAAAAAAATTAATATTTGAAATCGTGCACAAATCACGTAAAGAAAGCTAAAAAATGGTTTACGAGTCTGTAAGTGGAATGTGTCAGACAACATTGTGTAAAAGTGAACAGAGTGTGAGATACAAAAAAATGATTTTTTTATATAATGGACAAATCACGTAAAGAGAGTTAAAAAATTGTTTAGTAGTCTCTCAGTGATTTGTTTCACACACAAAGTGAACAGAGTGTGAAGCAAGTGAGGTACAAAAATATTAATATTTGAAATCGTGCACAAATCACGTAAAGAGAGCTAAAAAATGGTTTACGAGTCTGTAAGTGTTATGTGTCAGACAACATTGTGTAAAAGTGAACAGAGTATGAGATACAAAAAAATGATTTTTTTAATATAGTGGACAAATCACGTAAAGAGAGTTAAAAAATGGTTTAGTAGTCTCTCAGTGATATGTGTCACACACAAAAGTGAACAGAGTGTAAAGTAAGTGAGGTACAAAAAAATTAATATTTGAAATCGTGCACAAATCACGTAAAGAGAGCTAAAACATGGTTTACGAGTCTGTAAGTGTTATGTGTCAGACAACATTGTGTAAAAGTGAACAGAGTGTGAGATACAAAAAAATGAATTTTTTAAATAGTGGACAAATCACGTGAAGAGAGTTAAAAGACGGTTTAGTAGTATTTCAGTAATATGTGTCACACACAAAAGTGAACAGATTGTGAAGTAAGTGAGGTACAAAAAAATTAATATTTGAAATCGTGCACAAATCACGTAAAGAGAGCTAAAAAATGGTTTACGAGTCTGTAAGTGTTATGTGTCAGACAACATTGTGTAAAAGTGAACAGAGTGTGAGATACAAAAAAATGAATTTTTTATATAGTGGACAAATCACGTAAAGAGAGTTAAAAAACGGTTTAGTAGTCTCTCAGTGATATATGTCAGACACAAAAGTGAACAGAGATATTGTCACACACAAAAGTGAACAGAGTGTGAAGTAAGTGAGGTACAAAAAAATTAATATTTGAAATCGTGCACAAATCACGTAAAGAGAGCTAAAAAATGGTATACGAGTCTGTAAGTGTTATGTGTCAGACAACATTGTGTAAAAGTGAACAGAGTGTGAGATACAAAAAAATGATTTTTTTATATAATGGACAAATCACGTAAAGAGAGTTAAAAAATTGTTTAGTAGTCTCTCAGTGATTTGTTTCACACACAAAAGTGAACAGAGTGTGAAGCAAGTGAGGTACAAAAAAATTAATATTTGAAATCGTGCACAAATCACGTAAAGAGAGCTAAAAAATGGTTTACGAGTCTGTAAGTGTTATGTGTCAGACAACATTGTGTAAAAGTGAACAGAGTATGAGATACAAAAAAATGATTTTTTTAATATAGTGGACAAATCACGTAAAGAGAGTTAAAAAATGGTTTAGTAGTCTCTCAGTGATATGTGTCACACACAAAAGTGAACAGAGTGTAAAGTAAGTGAGGTACAAAAAAATTAATATTTAAAATCGTGCACAAATCACGTAAAGAGAGCTAAAACATGGTTTACGAGTCTGTAAGTGTTATGTGTCAGACAACATTGTGTAAAAGTGAACAGAGTGTGAGATACAAAAAAATGAATTTTTTATATAGTGGACAAATCACGTGAAGAGAGTTAAAAGATGGTTTAGTAGTATCTCAGTAATATGTGTCACACACAAAAGTGAACAGATTGTGAAGTAAGTGAGGTACAAAAAAATTAATATTTGAAATCGTGCACAAATCACGTAAAGAGAGCTAAAAAATGGCTTACGAGTCTGTAAGTGTTATGTGTCAGACAACATTGTGTAAAAGTGAACAGAGTGTGAGATACAAAAAAATGAATTTTTTATATAGTAGACAAATCACGTAAAGAGAGTTAAAAAAAAAGTTTATTTGTCTCTCAGTGATATATGTCAGACACAAAAGTGAACAAAGATATGTGTCACACACAAAAGTGAACAGAGTGTGAAGTAAGTGAGGTACAAAAAAATTAATATTTGAAATCGTGCACAAATCACGTAAAGAGAGCTAAAAAATGGTTTACGAGTCTGTAAGTGTTATGTGTCAGACAACATTGTGTAAAAGTGAACAGAGTGTGAGATACAAAAAAATGAATTTTTTATATAGTGGACAAATCACGTGAAGAGAGTTAAAAGACGGTTTAGTAGTATCTCAGTAATATGTGTCACACACAAAAGTGAACAGATTGTGAAGTAAGTGAGGTACAAAAAAATTAATATTTGAAATCGTGCACAAATCACGTAAAGAGAGCTAAAAAATGGTTTACGAGTCTGTAAGTGTTATGTGTCAGACAACATTGTGTAAAAGTGAACAGAGTGTTAGATACAAAAAAATGAATTTTTTATATAGTGG
Organism: Philonthus spinipes; assembly: GCA_963082785.1. NCBI lineage: Eukaryota > Metazoa > Arthropoda > Insecta > Coleoptera > Staphylinidae > Philonthus > Philonthus spinipes. The sequence goes on from OY720304.1 coordinate 3,124,767, forward strand.
ACAAATCACGTAAAGAGAGTTAAAAAACGGTTTAGTAGTATCTCAGTAATATGTGTCACACACAAAAGTGAACAGATTGTGAAGTAAGTGAGGTACAAAAAAAATAATATTTGAAATCGTGCACAAATCACGTAAAGAGAGCTAAAAAATGGTTTACGAGTCTGTAAGTGTTATGTGTCAGACAACATTGTGTAAAAGTGAACAGAGTGTGAGATACAAAAAAATGAATTTTTTATATAGTGGACAAATCACGTAAAGAGAGTTAAAAAACGGTTTAGTTGTCTCTCAGTGATATATGTCAGACACAAAAGTGAACAGAGATATGTGTCACACACAAAAGTGAACAGAGTGTGAAGTAAGTGAGGTACAAAAAAATTAATATTTGAAATCGTGCACAAATCACGTAAAGAAAGCTAAAAAATGGTTTACGAGTCTGTAAGTGTTAAGTGTCAGACAACATTGTGTAAAAGTGAACAGAGTGTGAGATACAAAAAAATGATTTTTTTATATAGTGGACAAATCACGTAAAGAGAGTTAAAAAATGGTTTAGTAGTCTCTCAGTGATATGTGTCACACACAAAAGTGAACAGAGTCTAAAGTAAGTGAGGTACAAAAAAATTAATATTTGAAATCGTGCACAAATCACGTAAAGAGAGCTAAAAAATGGTTTACGAGTCTGTAAGTGTTGTGTGTCAGACAACATTGTGTAAAAGTGAACAGAGTGTGAGATACAAAAAAAATGAATTTTTTATATATTGGACAAATCACGTGAAGAGAGTTAAAAGACGGTTTAGTAGTATCTCAGTAAAATGTGTCACACACAAAAGTGAACAGATTGTGAAGTAAGTGAGGTACAAAAAAATTAATATTTGAAATCGTGCACAAATCACGTAAAGAGAGCTAAAAAATGGTTTACGAGTCTGTAAGTGTTATGTGTCAGACAACATTGTGTAAAAGTGAACAGAGTGTGAGATACAAAAAAATGAATTTTTTATATAGTGGACAAATCACGTAAAGAGAGTTAAAAAACAGTTTAGTTGTCTCTCAGTGATATATGTCAGACACAAAAGTGAACAGAGATATGTGTCACACACAAATGTGAACAGAGTGTGAAGTAAGTGTGGTACAAAAAAATTAATATTTGAAATCGTGCACAAATTACGTAAAGAGAGCTAAAAAATGGTTTACGAGTCTGTAAGTGTTATGTGTCAGACAACATTGTGTAAAAGTGAACAGAGTGTGAGATACAAAAAAATGAATTTTTTATATAGTGGACAAATCACGTAAAGAGAGTTAAAAAACGGTTTAGTAGTCTCTCAGTGATATATGTCAGACACAAAAGTGAACAGAGATATGTGTCACACACAAAAGTGAACAGAGTGTGAAGTAAGTGAGGTACAAAAAAATTAATATTTGAAATCGTGCACAAATCACGTAAAGAGAGCTAAAAAATGGTTTACGAGTCTGTAAGTGTTATGTGTCAGACAACATTGTGTAAAAGTGAACAGAGTGTGAGATACAAAAAAATGAATTTTTTATATAGTGGACAAATCACGTAAAGAGAGTTAAAAAACGGTTTAGTAGTCTCTCAGTGATATATGTCAGACACAAAAGGGAACAGAGATATGTGTCACACACAAAAGTGAACAGAGTGTGAAGTAAGTGAGGTACAAAAAAATTAATATTTGAAATCGTGCACAAATCACGTAAAGAGACCTAAAAAATGGTTTACGAGTCTGTAAGTGTTATGTGTCAGACAACATTGTGTAAAAGTGAACAGAGTGTGAGATACAAAAAAATGAATTTTTTATATAGTGGACAAATCACGTAAAGAGAGTTAAAAAACGGTTTAGTAGTCTCACAGTGATATATGTCAGACACAAAAGTGAACAGAGATATGTGTCACACACAAAAGTGAACAGAGTGTGAAGTAAGTGAGGTACAAAAAAATTAATATTTGAAATCGTGCACAAATCACGTAAAGAGAGCTAAAAAATGGTATACGAGTCTGTAAGTGTTATGTGTCAGACAACATTGTGTAAAAGTGAACAGAGAGTGAGATACAAAAAAATGATTTTTTTATATAGTGGACAAATCACGTAAAGAGAGTTAAAAAACGGTTTAGTAGTCTCTCAGTGATATGAGTCAGACACAAAAGTGAACAGAGTGTGAAGTAAGTGAGGTACAAAAAAATTAATATTTGAAATCGTGCACAAATCACGTAAAGAGAGCTAAAAAATGGTTTACGAGTCTGTAAGTGTTGTGTCAGACAACATTGTGTAAAAGTGAACAGAGTGTGAGATACAAAAAAATGATTTTTTTTATATTTTGGACAAATCACGTAAAGAGAGTTAAAAAACGGTTTAGTAGACTCTCAGTCACAAAAGTGAACAGAGATATGTGTCACACACGAAAGTGAACAGAGTGTGAAGTAAGTGAGGTACAAAAAAATTAATATTTGAAATCGTGCAAAAATCACGTAAAGAGAGCTAAAAAATGGTATACGAGTCTGTAAGTGTTATGTGTCAGACAACTTTGTGTAAAAGTGAACAGAGTGTGAGATACAAAAAAATAATTTTTTTATATAGTGGACAAATCACGTAAAGAGAGTTAAAAAATGGTTTAGTGGTCTCTCAGTGATATGTGTCACACACAAAAGTGGACAGAGTGTGAAGTAAGTGAGGTACAAAAAAATTAATATTTGAAATCGTGCACAAGTCACGCAAAGAGAGCTAAAAAATGGTTTACGAGTCTGTAAGTGTTATGTGTCAGACAACATTGTGTAAAAGTGAACAGAGTGTGAGATACAAAAAAATGATTTTTTTATATAGTGGACAAATCATGTGAAGAGAGTTAAAAAACGGTTTAGTAGTATCTCAGTAATATGTGTCACACACAAAAGTGAACAGATTGTGAAGTAAGTGAGGTACAAAAAAATTAATATTTGAAATCGTGCACAAATCACGTAAAGAGAGCTAAAAAATGGTTTACGAGTCTGTAAGTGTTATGTGTCAGACAACATTGTGTAAAAGTGAACAGAGTGTGAGATACAAAAAATGAATTTTTTATATAGTGGACAAATCAAGTAAAGAGAGTTAAAAAACGGTTTAGTAGTCTCTCAGTGATATATGTCAGACACAAAAGTGAACAGAGATATGTGTCACACACAAAAGTGAACAGAGTGTGAAGTAAGTGATGTACAAAAAAATTAATATTTGAAATCGAGCTAAAAAATGGTATACGAGTCTGTAAGTGTTATGTGTCAGACAACATTGTGTAAAAGTGAACAGAGTGTGAGATACAAAAAAATGAATTTTTAATATAGTGGACAAATCACGTGAAGAGAGTTAAAAAACGGTTTAGTAGTCTCTCAGTGATATGTGTCAGACACAAAAGTGAACAGAGTGTGAAGTAAGTGAGGTACAAAAAAATTAATATTTGAAATCGTGCACAAATCACGTAAAGAGAGCTAAAAAATGGTATACGAGTCTGTAAGTGTTATGTGTCAGACAACATTGTGTAAAAGTGAACAGAGTGTGAGATACAAAAAAATGAATTTTTAATATAGTGGACAAATCACGTAAAGAGAGTTAAAAAACGGTTTAGTAGTCTCTCAGTGATTTGTTTCACACACAAAAGTGAACAGAGTGTGAAGCAAGTGAGGTACAAAAAAATTAATATTTGAAATCGTGCACAAATCACGTAAAGAGAGCTAAAAAATGGTTTACGAGTCTGTAAGTGTTATGTGTCAGACAACATTGTGTAAAAGTGAACAGAGTATGAGATACAAAAAAATGATTTTTTAATATAGTGGACAAATCACGTAAAGAGAGTTAAAAAATGGTTTAGTAGTCTCTCAGTGATATGTGTCACACACAAAAGTGAACAGAGTGTAAAGTAAGTGAGGTACAAAAAAATTAATATTTGAAATCGTGCACAAATCACGTAAAGAGAGCTAAAACATGGTTTACGAGTCTGTAAGTGTTATGTGTCAGACAACATTGTGTAAAAGTGAACAGAGTGTGAGATACAAAAAAATGATTTTTTTATATAGTGGACAAATCACGTGAAGAGAGTTAAAAGACGGTTTAGTAGTATCTCAGTAATATGTGTCACACACAAAAGTGAACAGATTGTGAAGTAAGTGAGGTACAAAAAAATTAATATTTGAAATCGTGCACAAATCACGTAAAAAGAGCTAAAAAATGGTTTACGAGTCTGTAAGTGTTATGTGTCAGACAACATTGTGTAAAAGTGAACAGAGTGTGAGATACAAAAAAATGAATTTTTTATATAGTGGACAAATCACGTAAAGAGAGTTAAAAAAAAGTTTAGTTGTCTCTCAGTGATATATGTCAGACACAAAAGTGAACAAAGATATGTGTCACACACAAAAGTGAACAAAGATATGTGTCACACACAAAAGTGAACAGTGTGAAGTAAGTGAGGTACAAAAAAATTAATATTTGAAATCGTGCACAAATCACGTAAAGAGAGCTAAAAAATGGTTTACGAGTCTGTAAGTGTTATGTGTCAGACAACATTGTGTAAAAGTGAACAGAGTGTGAGATACAAAAAAATGAATTTTTTATATAGTGGACAAATCACGTAAAGAGAGTTAAAAAACGGTTTAGTAGTCTCTCAGTGATATATGTCAGACACAAAAGTGAACAGAGATATTGTCACACACAAAAGTGAACTGAGTGTGAAGTAAGTGAGGTACAAAAAAATTAATATTTGAAATCGTGCACAAATCACGTAAAGAGAGCTAAAAAATGGTATACGAGTCTGTAAGTGTTATGTGTCAGACAACATTGTGTAAAAGTGAACAGAGTGTGAGATACAAAAAAATGATTTTTTTATATAGTAGACAAATCACGTAAAGAGAGTTAAAAAACGGTTTAGTAGTCTCTCAGTGATATGAGTCAGACACAAAAGTGAACAGAGTCTGAAGTAAGTGAGGTACAAAAAAATTAATATTTGAAATCGTGCACAAATCACGTAAAGAGAGCTAAAAATTGGTTTACGAGTCTGTAAGTGTTATGTGTCAGACAACATTGTGTAAAAGTGAACAGAGTGTGAGATACAAAAAAATGATTTTTTTATATAGTGGACAAATCACGTAAAGAGAGTTAAAAAACGGTTTAGTAGACTCTCAGTGATATATGTCAGACACAAAAGTGAACAGAGATATGTGTCACACGCAAAAGTGAACAGAATGTGAAATAAGTGAGATACAAAAAAATTAATATTTGAAATCGTGCACAAATCATGTAAAGAGAGCTAAAAAATGGTATACGAGTCGGTAAGTGTTATGTGTCAGACAACATTGTGTAAAAGTGAACAGAGTGTGAGATACAAAAAAATGAATTTTTAATATAGTGGACAAATCACGTAAAGAGAGTTAAAAAACGGTTTAGTAGTCTCTCAGTGATATGTGTCAGACACAAAAGTGAACAGAGTGTGAAGTAAGTGAGGTACAAAAAAATTAATATTTGAAATCGTGCACAAATCACGTAAAGAAAGCTAAAAAATGGTTTACGAGTCTGTAAGTGTAATGTGTCAGACAACATTGTGTAAAAGTGAACAGAGTGTGAGATACAAAAAAATGATTTTTTTATATAATGGACAAATCACGTAAAGAGAGTTAAAAAATTGTTTAGTAGTCTCTCAGTGATTTGTTTCACACACAAAAGTGAACAGAGTGTGAAGCAAGTGAGGTACAAAAAAATTAATATTTGAAATCGTGCACAAATCACGTAAAGAGAGCTAAAAAATGGTTTACGAGTCTGTAAGTGTTATGTGTCAGACAACATTGTGTAAAAGTGAACCGAGTATGAGATACAAAAAAATGATTTTTTTAATATAGTGGACAAATCACGTAAAGAGAGTTAAAAAATGGTTTAGTAGTCTCTCAGTGATATGTGTCACACACAAAAGTGAACAGAGTGTAAAGTAAGTGAGGTACAAAAAAATTAATATTTGAAATCGTGCACAAATCACGTAAAGAGAGCTAAAACATGGTTTACGAGTCTGGAAGTGTTATGTGTCAGACAACATTGTGTAAAAGTGAACAGAGTGTGAGATACAAAAAAATGAATTTTTTATATAGTGGACAAATCACGTGAAGAGAGTTTAGTAGTATCTCAGTAATATGTGTCACACACAAAAGTGAACAGATTGTGAAGTAAGTGAGGTACAAAAAAATTAATATTTGAAATCGTGCACAAATCACGTAAAGAGAGCTAAAAAATGGTTTACGAGTCTGTAAGTGTTATGTGTCAGACAACATTGTGTAAAAGTGAACAGAGTGTGAGATACAAAAAAATGAATTTTTTATATAGTGGACAAATCACGTAAAGAGAGTTAAAAAAAAAGTTTAGTTGTCTCTCAGTGATATATGTCAGACACAAAAGTGAACAAAGATAAGTGTCACACACAAATGTGAACAGAGTGTGAAGTAAGTGAGGTACAAAAAAATTAATATTTGAAATCGTGCACAAATCACGTAAAGAGAGCTAAAAAATGGTTTACGAGTCTGTAAGTGTTATGTGTCAGACAACATTGTGTAAAAGTGAACAGAGTGTGAGATACAAAAAAATGAATTTTTTATATAGTGGACAAATCACGTGAAGAGAGTTAAAAGACGGTTTAGTAGTATCTCAGTAATATGTGTCACACACAAAAGTGAACAGATTGTGAAGTAAGTGAGGTACAAAAAAATTAATATTTGAAATCGTGCACAAATCACGTAAAGAGAGCTAAAAAATGGTTTACGAGTCTGTAAGTGTTATGTGTCAGACAACATTGTGTAAAAGTGAACAGAGTGTGAGATACAAAAAAATGAATTTTTTATATAGTGGACAAATCACGTAAAGAGAGTTAAAAAACGGTTTAGTTGTCTCTCAGTGATATATGTCAGACACAAAAGTGAACAAAGATATGTGTCACACACAAAAGTAAACAGAGTGTGAAGTAAGTGAGGTACAAAAAAATTAATATTTGAAATCGTGCACAAATCACGTAAAGAGAACTAAAAAATGGTTTACGAGTCTGTAAGTGTTATGTGTCAGACAACATTTTGTAAAAGTGAACAGAGTGTGAGATACAAAAAAATGAATTTTTTATATAGTGGACAAATCACGTAAAGAGAGCTAAAAAATGGTATACGAGTCTGTAAGTGTTATGTGTCAGACAACATTGTGTAAAAGTGAACAGAGTGTGAGATACAAAAAAATGATTTTTTTATATAGTGGACAAATTACGTGAAGAGAGTTAAAAAACGGTTTAGTAGTATCTCAGTAATATGTGTCACACACAAAAGTGAACAGATTGTGAAGTAAGTGAGGTACAAAAAAAATAATATTTGAAATCGTGCACAAATCACGTAAAGAGAGCTAAAAAATGGTTTACGAGTCTGTAAGTGTTATGTGTCAGACAACATTGTGTAAAAGTGAACAGAGTGTGAGATACAAAAAAATGAATTTTTTATATAGTGGACAAATCACGTAAAGAGAGTTAAAAAACGGTTTAGTTGTCTCTCAGTGATATATGTCAGACACAAAAGTGAACAGAGATATGTGTCACACACAAAAGTGAACAGAGTGTGAAGTAAGTGAGGTACAAAAAAATTAATATATGAAATCGTGCACAAATCACGTAAAGAAAGCTAAAAAATGGTTTACGAGTCTGTAAGTGTTAAGTGTCAGACAACATTGTGAAAAGTGAACAGAGTGTGAGATACAAAAAAATGATTTTTTTATATAGTTGACAAATCACGTAAAGAGAGTTAAAAAATGGTTTAGTAGTCTCTCAGTGATATGTGTCACACACAAAAGTGAACAGAGTCTAAAGTAAGTGAGGTACAAAAAAAATAATATTTGAAATCGTGCACAAATCACGTAAAGAGAGCTAAAACATGGTTTACGAGTCTGGAAGTGTTATGTGTCAGACAACATTGTGTAAAAGTGAACAGAGTGTGAGATACAAAAAAATGATTTTTTTATATAGTGGACAAATCACGTAAAGAGAGTTAAAAAATGGTTTAGTAGTCTCTCAGTGATATGTGTCACACACAAAAGTGAACAGAGTCTAAAGTAAGTGAGGTACAAAAAAAATAATATTTGAAATCGTGCACAAATCACGTAAAGAGAGCTAAAAAATGGTTTACGAGTCTGTAAGTGTTGTGTGTCAGACAACATTGTGTAAAAGTGAACAGAGTGTGAGATACAAAAAAATGAATTTTTTATATAGTGGACAAATCACGTGAAGAGAGTTAAAAGACGGTTTAGTAGTATCTCAGTAATATGTGTCACACACAAAAGTGAACAGATTGTGAAGTAAGTGAGGTACAAAAAAATTAATATTTGAAATCGTGCACAAATCACGTAAAGAGAGCTAAAAAATGGTTTACGAGTCTGTAAGTGTTATGTGTCAGACAACATTGTGTAAAAGTGAACAGAGTGTGAGATACAAAAAAATGAATTTTTTATATAGTGGACAAATCACGTGAAGAGAGTTAAAAGACGGTTTAGTAGTATCTCAGTAATATGTGTCACACACAAAAGTGAACAGATTGTGAAGTAAGTGAGGTACAAAAAAATTAATATTTGAAATCGTGCACAAATCACGTAAAGAGAGCTAAAAAATGGTTTACGAGTCTGTAAGTGTTATGTGTCAGACAACATTGTGTAAAAGTGAACAGAGTGTGAGATACAAAAAAATGAATTTTTTATATAGTGGACAAATCACGTAAAGAGAGTTAAAAAACGGTTTAGTTGTCTCTCAGTGATATATGTCAGACACAAAAGTGAACAAAGATATGTGTCACACACAAAAGTAAACAGAGTGTGAAGTAAGTGAGGTACAAAAAAATTAATATTTGAAATCGTGCACAAATCACGTAAAGAGAACTAAAAAATGGTTTACGAGTCTGTAAGTGTTATGTGTCAGACAACATTTTGTAAAAGTGAACAGAGTGTGAGATACAAAAAAATGAATTTTTTATATAGTGGACAAATCACGTAAAGAGAGCTAAAAAATGGTATACGAGTCTGTAAGTGTTATGTGTCAGACAACATTGTGTAAAAGTGAACAGAGTGTGAGATACAAAAAAATGATTTTTTTATATAGTGGACAAATTACGTGAAGAGAGTTAAAAAACGGTTTAGTAGTATCTCAGTAATATGTGTCTCACACAAAAGTGAACAGATTGTGAAGTAAGTGAGGTACAAAACGGTTTAGTTGTCTCTCAGTGATATATGTCAGACACAAAAGTGAACAGAGATATGTGTCACACACAAAAGTGAACAGAGTGTGAAGTAAGTGAGGTACAAAAAAATTAATATATGAAATCGTGCACAAATCACGTAAAGAAAGCTAAAAAATGGTTTACGAGTCTGTAAGTGTTAAGTGTCAGACAACATTGTGTAAAAGTGAACAGAGTGTGAGATACAAAAAAATGATTATTTTATATAGTGGACAAATCACGTAAAGAGAGTTAAAAAATGGTTTAGTAGTCTCTCAGTGATATGTGTCACACACAAAAGTGAACAGAGTCTAAAGTAAGTGAGGTACAAAAAAAATAATATTTGAAATCGTGCACAAATCACGTAAAGAGAGCTAAAAAATGGTTTACGAGTCTGTAAGTGTTGTGTGTCAGACAACATTGTGTAAAAGTGAACAGAGTGTGAGATACAAAAAAATGAATTTTTTATCTAGTGGACAAATCACGTGAAGAGAGTTAAAAGACGGTTTAGTAGTATCTCAGTAATATGTGTCACACACAAAAGTGAACAGATTGTGAAGTAAGTGAGGTACAAAAAAATTAATATTTGAAATCGTGCACAAATCACGTAAAGAGAGCTAAAAAATGGTTTACGAGTCTGTAAGTGTTATGTGTCAGACAACATTGTGTAAAAGTGAACAGTTTGAGATACAAAAAAATGATTTTTTTATATAGTGGACAAATCACGTAAAGTTAAAAAACAGTTTAGTTGTCTCTCAGTGATATATGTCAGACACAAAAGTGAACAGAGATATGTGTCACACACAAAAGTGAACAGATTGTGAAGTAAGTGAGGTACAAAAAAATTAATATTTGAAATCGTGCACAAATCACGTAAAGAGAGCTAAAAAATGGTTTACGAGTCTGTAAGTGTTATGTGTCAGACAACATTGTGTAAAAGTGAACAGAGTGTGAGATACAAAAAAATGAATTTTTTATATAGTGGACAAATCACGTAAAGAGAGTTAAAAAACGGTTTAGTTGTCTCTCAGTGATATATGTCAGACACAAAAGTGAACAAAGATATGTGTCACACACAAAAGTAAACAGAGTGTGAAGTAAGTGAGGTACAAAAAAATTAATATTTGAAATCGTGCACAAATCACGTAAAGAGAACTAAAAAATGGTTTACGAGTCTGTAAGTGTTATGTGTCAGACAACATTTTGTAAAAGTGAACAGAGTGTGAGATACAAAAAAATGAATTTTTTATATAGTGGACAAATCACGTAAAGAGAGCTAAAAAATGGTATACGAGTCTGTAAGTGTTATGTGTCAGACAACATTGTGTAAAAGTGAACAGAGTGTGAGATACAAAAAAATGATTTTTTTATATAGTGGACAAATTACGTGAAGAGAGTTAAAAAACGGTTTAGTAGTATCTCAGTAATATGTGTCACACACAAAAGTGAACAGATTGTGAAGTAAGTGAGGTACAAAACGGTTTAGTTGTCTCTCAGTGATATATGTCAGACACAAAAGTGAACAGAGATATGTGTCACACACAAAAGTGAACAGAGTGTGAAGTAAGTGAGGTACAAAAAAATTAATATATGAAATCGTGCACAAATCACGTAAAGAAAGCTAAAAAATGGTTTACGAGTCTGTAAGTGTTAAGTGTCAGACAACATTGTGTAAAAGTGAACAGAGTGTGAGATACAAAAAAATGATTTTTTTATATAGTGGACAAATCACGTAAAGAGAGTTAAAAAATGGTTTAGTAGTCTCTCAGTGATATGTGTCACACACAAAAGTGAACAGAGTCTAAAGTAAGTGAGGTACAAAAAAAATAATATTTGAAATCGTGCACAAATCACGTAAAGAGAGCTAAAAAATGGTTTACGAGTCTGTAAGTGTTGTGTGTCAGACAACATTGTGTAAAAGTGAACAGAGTGTGAGATACAAAAAAATGAATTTTTTATCTAGTGGACAAATCACGTGAAGAGAGTTAAAAGACGGTTTAGTAGTATCTCAGTAATATGTGTCACACACAAAAGTGAACAGATTGTGAAGTAAGTGAGGTACAAAAAAATTAATATTTGAAATCGTGCACAAATCACGTAAAGAGAGCTAAAAAATGGTTTACGAGTCTGTAAGTGTTATGTGTCAGACAACATTGTGTAAAAGTGAACAGTTTGAGATACAAAAAAATGATTTTTTTATATAGTGGACAAATCACGTAAAGAGAGTTAAAAAACAGTTTAGTTGTCTCTCAGTGATATATGTCAGACACAAAAGTGAACAGAGATATGTGTCACACACAAAAGTGAACAGAGTGTGAATTAAGTGTGGTACAAAAAAATTAATATTTGAAATCGTGCACAAATTACGTAAAGAGAGCTAAAAAATGGTTTACGAGTCTGTAAGTGTTATGTGTCAGACAACATTGTGTAAAAGTGAACAGAGTGTGAGATACAAAAAAATGAATTTTTTATATAGTGGACAAATCACGTAAAGAGAGTTAAAAAAAAAGTTTAGTTGTCTCTCAGTGATATATGTCAGACACAAAAGTGAACAAAGATAAGTGTCACACACAAAAGTGAACAGAGTGTGAAGTAAGTGAGGTACAAAAAAATTAATATTTGAAATCGTGCACAAATCACGTAAAGAGAGCTAAAAAATGGTTTACGAGTCTGTAAGTGTTATGTGTCAGACAACATTGTGTAAAAGTGAACAGAGTCTGAGATACAAAAAAATGAATTTTTTATATAGTGGACAAATCACGTGAAGAGAGTTAAAAGACGGTTTAGTAGTATCTCAGTAATATGTGTCACACACAAAAGTGAACAGATTGTGAAGTAAGTGAGGTACAAAAAAATTTATATTTGAAATCGTGCACAAATCACGTAAAGAGAACTAAAAAATGGTTTACGAGTCTGTAAGTGTTATGTGTCAGACAACATTTTGTAAAAGTGAACAGAGTGTGAGATACAAAAAAATGAATTTTTTATATAGTGGACAAATCACGTAAAGAGAGCTAAAAAATGGTATACGAGTCTGTAAGTGTTATGTGTCAGACAACATTGTGTAAAAGTGAACAGAGTGTGAGATACAAAAAAATGAATTTTTTATATAGTGGACAAATCACGTAAAGAGAGTTAAAAAACGGTTTAGTTGTCTCTCAGTGATATGTCAGACACAAAAGTGAACAAAGATATGTGTCACACACAAAAGTAAACAGAGTGTGAAGTAAGTGAGGTACAAAAAAATTTATATTTGAAATCGTGCACAAATCACGTAAAGAGAACTAAAAAATGGTTTACGAGTCTGTAAGTGTTATGTGTCAGACAACATTTTGTAAAAGTGAACAGAGTGTGAGATACAAAAAAATGAATTTTTTATATAGTGGACAAATCACGTAAAGAGAGCTAAAAAATGGTATACGAGTCTGTAAGTGTTATGTGTCAGACAACATTGTGTAAAAGTGAACAGAGTGTGAGATACAAAAAAATGATTTTTTTATATAGTGGACAAATTACGTGAAGAGAGTTAAAAAACGGTTTAGTAGTATCTCAGTAATATGTGTCACACACAAAAGTGAACAGATTGTGAAGTAAGTGAGGTACAAAAAAAATAATATTTGAAATCGTGCACAAATCACGTAAAGAGAGCTAAAAAATGGTTTACGAGTCTGTAAGTGTTATGTGTCAGACAACATTGTGTAAAAGTGAACAGAGTGTGAGATACAAAAAAATGAATTTTTTATATAGTGGACAAATCACGTAAAGAGAGTTAAAAAACGGTTTAGTTGTCTCTCAGTGATATATGTCAGACACAAAAGTGAACAGAGATATGTGTCACACACAAAAGTGAACAGAGTGTGAAGTAAGTGAGGTACAAAAAAATTAATATATGAAATCGTGCACAAATCACGTAAAGAAAGCTAAAAAATGGTTTACGAGTCTGTAAGTGTTAAGTGTCAGACAACATTGTGTAAAAGTGAACAGAGTGTGAGATACAAAAAAATGATTTTTTTATATAGTGGACAAATCACGTAAAGAGAGTTAAAAAATGGTTTAGTAGTCTCTCAGTGATATGTGTCACACACAAAAGTGAACAGAGTCTAAAGTAAGTGAGGTACAAAAAAAATAATATTTGAAATCGTGCACAAATCACGTAAAGAGAGCTAAAAAATGGTTTACGAGTCTGTAAGTGTTGTGTGTCAGACAACATTGTGTAAAAGTGAACAGAGTGTGAGATACAAAAAAATGAATTTTTTATATAGTGGACAAATCACGTGAAGAGAGTTAAAAGACGGTTTAGTAGTATCTCAGTAATATGTGTCACACACAAAAGTGAACAGATTGTGAAGTAAGTGAGGTACAAAAAAATTAATATTTGAAATCGTGCACAAATCACGTAAAGAGAGCTAAAAAATGGTTTACGAGTCTGTAAGTGTTATGTGTCAGACAACATTGTGTAAAAGTGAACAGTTTGAGATACAAAAAAATGATTTTTTTATATAGTGGACAAATCACGTAAAGAGAGTTAAAAAACAGTTTAGTTGTCTCTCAGTGATATATGTCAGACACAAAAGTGAACAGAGATATGTGTCACACACAAAAGTGAACAGAGTGTGAATTAAGTGTGGTACAAAAAAATTAATATTTGAAATCGTGCACAAATTACGTAAAGAGAGCTAAAAAATGGTTTACGAGTCTGTAAGTGTTATGTGTCAGACAACATTGTGTAAAAGTGAACAGAGTGTGAGATACAAAAAAATGAATTTTTTATATAGTGGACAAATCACGTAAAGAGAGTTAAAAAACGGTTTAGTAGTCTCTCAGTGATATATGTCAGACACAAAAGTGAACAGAGATATGTGTCACACACAAAAGTGAACAGAGTGTGAAGTAAGTGAGGTACAAAAAAATTTATATTTGAAATCGTGCACAAATCACGTAAAGAGAGCTAAAAAATGGTTTACGAGTCTGTAAGTGTTATGTGTCAGACAACATTGTGTAAAAGTGAACAGAGTGTGAGATACAAAAAAATGAATTTTTTATATAGTGGACAAATCACGTAAAGAGAGTTAAAAAACGGTTTAGTAGTCTCTCAGTGATATATGTCAGACACAAAAGTGAACAGAGATATGTGTCACACACAAAAGTGAACAGAGTGTGAAGTAAGTGAGGTACAAAAAAATTAATATTTGAAATCGTGCACAAATCACGTAAAGAGAGCTAAAAAATGGTTTACGAGTCTGTAAGTGTTATGTGTCAGACAACATTGTGTAAAAGTGAACAGAGTGTGAGATACAAAAAAATGAATTTTTAATATAGTGGACAAATCACGTAAAGAGAGTTAAAAAACGGTTTAGTAGTCTCTCAGTGATATGTGTCAGACACAAAAGTGAACAGAGTGTGAAGTAAGTGAGGTACAAAAAAATTAATATTTGAAATCGTGCACAAATCACGTAAAGAAAGCTAAAAAATGGTTTACGAGTCTGTAAGTGTAATGTGTCAGACAACATTGTGTAAAAGTGAACAGAGTATGAGATACAAAAAAATGATTTTTTTAATATAGTGGACAAATCACGTAAAGAGAGTTAAAAAATGGTTTAGTAGTCTCTCAGTGATATGTGTCACACACAAAAGTGAACAGAGTGTAAAGTAAGTGAGGTACAAAAAAATTAATATTTGAAATCGTGCACAAATCACGTAAAGAGAGCTAAAACATGGTTTACGAGTCTGGAAGTGTTATGTGTCAGACAACATTGTGTAAAAGTGAACAGAGTGTGAGATACAAAAAAATGAATTTTTTATATAGTGGACAAATCACGTGAAGAGAGTTAAAAGACGGTTTAGTAGTATCTCAGTAATATGTGTCACACACAAAAGTGAACAGATTGTGAAGTAAGTGAGGTACAAAAAAATTAATATTTGAAATCGTGCACAAATCACGTAAAGAGAGCTAAAAAATGGTTTACGAGTCTGTAAGTGTTATGTGTCAGACAACATTGTGTAAAAGTGAACAGAGTGTGAGATACAAAAAAATGAATTTTTTATATAGTGGACAAATCACGTAAAGAGAGTTAAAAAAAAAGTTTAGTTGTCTCTCAGTGATATATGTCAGACACAAAAGTGAACAAAGATAAGTGTCACACACAAAAGTGAACAGAGTGTGAAGTAAGTGAGGTACAAAAAAATTAATATTTGAAATCGTGCACAAATCACGTAAAGAGAGCTAAAAAATGGTTTACGAGTCTGTAAGTGTTATGTGTCAGACAACATTGTGTAAAAGTGAACAGAGTGTGAGATACAAAAAAATGAATTTTTTATATAGTGGACAAATCACGTGAAGAGAGTTAAAAGACGGTTTAGTAGTATCTCAGTAATATGTGTCACACACAAAAGTGAACAGATTGTGAAGTAAGTGAGGTACAAAAAAATTAATATTTGAAATCGTGCACAAATCACGTAAAGAGAGCTAAAAAATGGTTTACGAGTCTGTAAGTGTTATGTGTCAGACAACATTGTGTAAAAGTGAACAGAGTGTGAGATACAAAAAAATGAATTTTTTATATAGTGGACAAATCACGTAAAGAGAGTTAAAAAACGGTTTAGTTGTCTCTCAGTGATATATGTCAGACACAAAAGTGAACAAAGATATGTGTCACACACAAAAGTAAACAGAGTGTGAAGTAAGTGAGGTACAAAAAAATTAATATTTGAAATCGTGCACAAATCACGTAAAGAGAACTAAAAAATGGTTTACGAGTCTGTAAGTGTTATGTGTCAGACAACATTTTGTAAAAGTGAACAGAGTGTGAGATACAAAAAAATGAATTTTTTATATAGTGTACAAATCACGTAAAGAGAGCTAAAAAATGGTATACGAGTCTGTAAGTGTTATGTGTCAGACAACATTGTGTAAAAGTGAACAGAGTGTGAGATACAAAAAAATGAATTTTTTATATAGTGGACAAATCACGTGAAGAGAGTTAAAAGACGGTTTAGTAGTATCTCAGTAATATGTGTCACACATAAAAGTGAACAGATTGTGAAGTAAGTGAGGTACAAAAAAATTAATATTTGAAATCGTGCACAAATCACGTAAAGAGAGCTAAAAAATGGTTTACGAGTCTGTAAGTGTTATGTGTCAGACAACATTGTGTAAAAGTGAACAGAGTGTGAGATACAAAAAAATGAATTTTTTATATAGTGGACAAATCACGTAAAGAGAGTTAAAAAAAAGTTTAGTTGTCTCTCAGTGATATATGTCAGACACAAAAGTGAACAAAGATAAGTGTCACACACAAAAGTGAACAGAGTGTGAAGTAAGTGAGGTACAAAAAAATTAATATTTGAAATCGTGCACAAATCACGTAAAGAGAGCTAAAAAATGGTTTACGAGTCTGTAAGTGTTATGTGTCAGACAACATTGTGTAAAAGTGAACAGAGTGTGAGATACAAAAAAATGAATTTTTTATATAGTGGACAAATCACGTGAAGAGAGTTAAAAGACGGTTTAGTAGTATCTCAGTAATATGTGTCACACACAAAAGTGAACAGATTGTGAAGTAAGTGAGGTACAAAAAAATTAATATTTGAAATCGTGCACAAATCACGTAAAGAGAGCTAAAAAATGGTTTACGAGTCTGTAAGTGTTATGTGTCAGACAACATTGTGTAAAAGTGAACAGTTTGAGATACAAAAAAATGATTTTTTTATATAGTGGACAAATCACGTAAAGAGAGTTAAAAAACAGTTTAGTTGTCTCTCAGTGATATATGTCAGACACAAAAGTGAACAGAGATATGTGTCACACACAAAAGTGAACAGAGTGTGAATTAAGTGTGGTACAAAAAAATTAATATTTGAAATCGTGCACAAATTACGTAAAGAGAGCTAAAAAATGGTTTACGAGTCTGTAAGTGTTATGTGTCAGACAACATTGTGTAAAAGTGAACAGAGTGTGAGATACAAAAAAATGAATTTTTTATATAGTGGACAAATCACGTAAAGAGAGTTAAAAAAAAAGTTTAGTTGTCTCTCAGTGATATATGTCAGACACAAAAGTGAACAAAGATAAGTGTCACACACAAAAGTGAACAGAGTGTGAAGTAAGTGAGGTACAAAAAAATTAATATTTGAAATCGTGCACAAATCACGTAAAGAGAGCTAAAAAATGGTTTACGAGTCTGTAAGTGTTATGTGTCAGACAACATTTTGTAAAAGTGAACAGAGTGTGAGATACAAAAAAATGAATTTTTTATATAGTGGACAAATCACGTAAAGAGAGCTAAAAAATGGTATACGAGTCTGTAAGTGTTATGTGTCAGACAACATTGTGTAAAAGTGAACAGAGTGTGAGATACAAAAAAATGATTTTTTTATATAGTGGACAAATTACGTGAAGAGAGTTAAAAAACGGTTTAGTAGTATCTCAGTAATATGTGTCACACACAAAAGTGAACAGATTGTGAAGTAAGTGAGGTACAAAAAAAATAATATTTGAAATCGTGCACAAATCACGTAAAGAGAGCTAAAAAATGGTTTACGAGTCTGTAAGTGTTATGTGTCAGACAACATTGTGTAAAAGTGAACAGAGTGTGAGATACAAAAAAATGAATTTTTTATATAGTGGACAAATCACGTAAAGAGAGTTAAAAAACGGTTTAGTTGTCTCTGAGTGATATATGTCAGACACAAAAGTGAACAGAGATATGTGTCACACACAAAAGTGAACAGAGTGTGAAGTAAGTGAGGTACAAAAAAATTAATATACGAAATCGTGCACAAATCACGTAAAGAAAGCTAAAAAATGGTTTACGAGTCTGTAAGTGTTAAGTGTCAGACAACATTGTGTAAAAGTGAACAGAGTGTGAGATACAAAAAAATGATTTTTTTATATAGTGGACAAATCACGTAAAGAGAGTTAAAAAATGGTTTAGTAGTCTCTCAGTGATATGTGTCACACACAAAAGTGAACAGAGTCTAAAGTAAGTGAGGTACAAAAAAAATAATATTTGAAATCGTGCACAAATCACGTAAAGAGAGCTAAAAAATGGTTTACGAGTCTGTAAGTGTTGTGTGTCAGACAACATTGTGTAAAAGTGAACAGAGTGTGAGATACAAAAAAATGAATTTTTTATATAGTGGACAAATCACGTGAAGAGAGTTAAAAGACGGTTTAGTAGTATCTCAGTAATATGTGTCACACACAAAAGTGAACAGATTGTGAAGTAAGTGAGGTACAAAAAAATTAATATTTGAAATCGTGTACAAATCACGTAAAGAGAGCTAAAAAATGGTTTACGAGTCTGTAAGTGTTATGTGTCAGACAACATTGTGTAAAAGTGAACAGTTTGAGATACAAAAAAATGATTTTTTTATATAGTGGACAAATCACGTAAAGAGAGTTAAAAAACAGTTTAGTTGTCTCTCAGTGATATATGTCAGACACAAAAGTGAACAGAGATATGTGTCACACACAAAAGTGAACAGAGTGTGAATTAAGTGTGGTACAAAAAAATTAATATTTGAAATCGTGCACAAATTACGTAAAGAGAGCTAAAAAATGGTTTACGAGTCTGTAAGTGTTATGTGTCAGACAACATTGTGTAAAAGTGAACAGAGTGTGAGATACAAAAAAATGAATTTTTTATATAGTGGACAAATCACGTAAAGAGAGTTAAAAAACGGTTTAGTAGTCTCTCAGTGATATATGTCAGACACAAAAGTGAACAGAGATATGTGTCACACACAAAAGTGAACAGAGTGTGAAGTAAGTGAGGTACAAAAAAATTTATATTTGAAATCGTGCACAAATCACGTAAAGAGAGCTAAAAAATGGTTTACGAGTCTGTAAGTGTTATCTGTCAGACAACATTGTGTAAAAGTGAACAGAGTGTGAGATACAAAAAAATGAATTTTTTATATAGTGGACAAATCACGTAAAGAGAGTTAAAAAACGGTTTAGTAGTCTCTCAGTGATATATGTCAGACACAAAAGTGAACAGAGATATGTGTCACACACAAAAGTGAACAGAGTGTGAAGTAAGTGAGGTACAAAAAAATTAATATTTGAAATCGTGCACAAATCACGTAAAGAGAGCTAAAAAATGGTTTACGAGTCTGTAAGTGTTATGTGTCAGACAACATTGTGTAAAAGTGAACAGAGTGTGAGATACAAAAAAATGAATTTTTAATATAGTGGACAAATCACGTAAAGAGAGTTAAAAAACGGTTTAGTAGTCTCTCAGTGATATGTGTCAGACACAAAAGTGAACAGAGTGTGAAGTAAGTGAGGTACAAAAAAATTAATATTTGAAATCGTGCACAAATCACGTAAAGAGAGCTAAAAAATGGTTTACGAGTCTGTAAGTGTTGTGTGTCAGACAACATTGTGTAAAAGTGAACAGAGTGTGAGATACAAAAAAATGAATTTTTTATATAGTGGACAAATCACGTGAAGAGAGTTAAAAGACGGTTTAGTAGTATCTCAGTAATATGTGTCACACACAAAAGTGAACAGATTGTGAAGTAAGTGAGGTACAAAAAAATTAATATTTGAAATCGTGCACAAATCACGTAAAGAGAGCTAAAAAATGGTTTACGAGTCTGTAAGTGTTATGTGTCAGACAACATTGTGTAAAAGTGAACAGTTTGAGATACAAAAAAATGATTTTTTTATATAGTGGACAAATCACGTAAAGAGAGTTAAAAAACAGTTTAGTTGTCTCTCAGTGATATATGTCAGACACAAAAGTGAACAGAGATATGTGTCACACACAAAAGTGAACAGAGTGTGAATTAAGTGTGGTACAAAAAAATTAATATTTGAAATCGTGCACAAATTACGTAAAGAGAGCTAAAAAATGGTTTACGAGTCTGTAAGTGTTATGTGTCAGACAACATTGTGTAAAAGTGAACAGAGTGTGAGATACAAAAAAATGAATTTTTTATATAGTGGACAAATCACGTAAAGAGAGTTAAAAAACGGTTTAGTAGTCTCTCAGTGATATATGTCAGACACAAAAGTGAACAGAGATATGTGTCACACACAAAAGTGAACAGAGTGTGAAGTAAGTGAGGTACAAAAAAATTTATATTTGAAATCGTGCACAAATCACGTAAAGAGAGCTAAAAAATGGTTTACGAGTCTGTAAGTGTTATGTGTCAGACAACATTGTGTAAAAGTGAACAGAGTGTGAGATACAAAAAAATGAATTTTTTATATAGTGGACAAATCACGTAAAGAGAGTTAAAAAACGGTTTAGTAGTCTCTCAGTGATATATGTCAGACACAAAAGTGAACAGAGATATGTGTCACACACAAAAGTGAACAGAGTGTGAAGTAAGTGAGGTACAAAAAAATTAATATTTGAAATCGTGCACAAATCACGTAAAGAGAGCTAAAAAATGGTTTACGAGTCTGTAAGTGTTATGTGTCAGACAACATTGTGTAAAAGTGAACAGAGTGTGAGATACAAAAAAATGAATTTTTAATATAGTGGACAAATCACGTAAAGAGAGTTAAAAAACGGTTTAGTAGTCTCTCAGTGATATGTGTCAGACACAAAAGTGAACAGAGTGTGAAGTAAGTGAGGTACAAAAAAATTAATATTTGAAATCGTGCACAAATCACGTAAAGAAAGCTAAAAAATGGTTTACGAGTCTGTAAGTGTAATGTGTCAGACAACATTGTGTAAAAGTGAACAGAGTATGAGATACAAAAAAATGATTTTTTTAATATAGTGGACAAATCACGTAAAGAGAGTTAAAAAATGGTTTAGTAGTCTCTCAGTGATATGTGTCACACACAAAAGTGAACAGAGTGTAAAGTAAGTGAGGTACAAAAAAATTAATATTTGAAATCGTGCACAAATCACGTAAAGAGAGCTAAAACATGGTTTACGAGTCTGGAAGTGTTATGTGTCAGACAACATTGTGTAAAAGTGAACAGAGTGTGAGATACAAAAAAATGAATTTTTTATATAGTGGACAAATCACGTGAAGAGAGTTAAAAGACGGTTTAGTAGTATCTCAGTAATATGTGTCACACACAAAAGTGAACAGATTGTGAAGTAAGTGAGGTACAAAAAAAATAATATTTGAAATCGTGCACAAATCACGTAAAGAGAGCTAAAAAATGGTTTACGAGTCTGTAAGTGTTATGTGTCAGACAACATTGTGTAAAAGTGAACAGAGTGTGAGATACAAAAAAATGAATTTTTTATATAGTGGACAAATCACGTAAAGAGAGCTAAAAAATGGTATACGAGTCTGTAAGTGTTATGTGTCAGACAACATTGTGTAAAAGTGAACAGAGTGTGAGATACAAAAAAATGATTTTTTTATATAGTGGACAAATTACGTGAAGAGAGTTAAAAAACGGTTTAGTAGTATCTCAGTAATATGTGTCACACACAAAAGTGAACAGATTGTGAAGTAAGTGAGGTACAAAAAAAATAATATTTGAAATCGTGCACAAATCACGTAAAGAGAGCTAAAAAATGGTTTACGAGTCTGTAAGTGTTATGTGTCAGACAACATTGTGTAAAAGTGAACAGAGTGTGAGATACAAAAAAATGAATTTTTTATATAGTGGACAAATCACGTAAAGAGAGTTAAAAAACGGTTTAGTTGTCTCTGAGTGATATATGTCAGACACAAAAGTGAACAGAGATATGTGTCACACACAAAAGTGAACAGAGTGTGAAGTAAGTGAGGTACAAAAAAATTAATATACGAAATCGTGCACAAATCACGTAAAGAAAGCTAAAAAATGGTTTACGAGTCTGTAAGTGTTAAGTGTCAGACAACATTGTGTAAAAGTGAACAGAGTGTGAGATACAAAAAAATGATTTTTTTATATAGTGGACAAATCACGTAAAGAGAGTTAAAAAATGGTTTAGTAGTCTCTCAGTGATATGTGTCACACACAAAAGTGAACAGAGTCTAAAGTAAGTGAGGTACAAAAAAAATAATATTTGAAATCGTGCACAAATCACGTAAAGAGAGCTAAAAAATGGTTTACGAGTCTGTAAGTGTTGTGTGTCAGACAACATTGTGTAAAAGTGAACAGAGTGTGAGATACAAAAAAATGAATTTTTTATATAGTGGACAAATCACGTGAAGAGAGTTAAAAGACGGTTTAGTAGTATCTCAGTAATATGTGTCACACACAAAAGTGAACAGATTGTGAAGTAAGTGAGGTACAAAAAAATTAATATTTGAAATCGTGTACAAATCACGTAAAGAGAGCTAAAAAATGGTTTACGAGTCTGTAAGTGTTATGTGTCAGACAACATTGTGTAAAAGTGAACAGTTTGAGATACAAAAAAATGATTTTTTTATATAGTGGACAAATCACGTAAAGAGAGTTAAAAAACAGTTTAGTTGTCTCTCAGTGATATATGTCAGACACAAAAGTGAACAGAGATATGTGTCACACACAAAAGTGAACAGAGTGTGAATTAAGTGTGGTACAAAAAAATTAATATTTGAAATCGTGCACAAATTACGTAAAGAGAGCTAAAAAATGGTTTACGAGTCTGTAAGTGTTATGTGTCAGACAACATTGTGTAAAAGTGAACAGAGTGTGAGATACAAAAAAATGAATTTTTTATATAGTGGACAAATCACGTAAAGAGAGTTAAAAAACGGTTTAGTAGTCTCTCAGTGATATATGTCAGACACAAAAGTGAACAGAGATATGTGTCACACACAAAAGTGAACAGAGTGTGAAGTAAGTGAGGTACAAAAAAATTTATATTTGAAATCGTGCACAAATCACGTAAAGAGAGCTAAAAAATGGTTTACGAGTCTGTAAGTGTTATCTGTCAGACAACATTGTGTAAAAGTGAACAGAGTGTGAGATACAAAAAAATGAATTTTTTATATAGTGGACAAATCACGTAAAGAGAGTTAAAAAACGGTTTAGTAGTCTCTCAGTGATATATGTCAGACACAAAAGTGAACAGAGATATGTGTCACACACAAAAGTGAACAGAGTGTGAAGTAAGTGAGGTACAAAAAAATTAATATTTGAAATCGTGCACAAATCACGTAAAGAGAGCTAAAAAATGGTTTACGAGTCTGTAAGTGTTATGTGTCAGACAACATTGTGTAAAAGTGAACAGAGTGTGAGATACAAAAAAATGAATTTTTAATATAGTGGACAAATCACGTAAAGAGAGTTAAAAAACGGTTTAGTAGTCTCTCAGTGATATGTGTCAGACACAAAAGTGAACAGAGTGTGAAGTAAGTGAGGTACAAAAAAATTAATATTTGAAATCGTGCACAAATCACGTAAAGAGAGCTAAAAAATGGTTTACGAGTCTGTAAGTGTTGTGTGTCAGACAACATTGTGTAAAAGTGAACAGAGTGTGAGATACAAAAAAATGAATTTTTTATATAGTGGACAAATCACGTGAAGAGAGTTAAAAGACGGTTTAGTAGTATCTCAGTAATATGTGTCACACACAAAAGTGAACAGATTGTGAAGTAAGTGAGGTACAAAAAAATTAATATTTGAAATCGTGCACAAATCACGTAAAGAGAGCTAAAAAATGGTTTACGAGTCTGTAAGTGTTATGTGTCAGACAACATTGTGTAAAAGTGAACAGTTTGAGATACAAAAAAATGATTTTTTTATATAGTGGACAAATCACGTAAAGAGAGTTAAAAAACAGTTTAGTTGTCTCTCAGTGATATATGTCAGACACAAAAGTGAACAGAGATATGTGTCACACACAAAAGTGAACAGAGTGTGAATTAAGTGTGGTACAAAAAAATTAATATTTGAAATCGTGCACAAATTACGTAAAGAGAGCTAAAAAATGGTTTACGAGTCTGTAAGTGTTATGTGTCAGACAACATTGTGTAAAAGTGAACAGAGTGTGAGATACAAAAAAATGAATTTTTTATATAGTGGACAAATCACGTAAAGAGAGTTAAAAAACGGTTTAGTAGTCTCTCAGTGATATATGTCAGACACAAAAGTGAACAGAGATATGTGTCACACACAAAAGTGAACAGAGTGTGAAGTAAGTGAGGTACAAAAAAATTTATATTTGAAATCGTGCACAAATCACGTAAAGAGAGCTAAAAAATGGTTTACGAGTCTGTAAGTGTTATGTGTCAGACAACATTGTGTAAAAGTGAACAGAGTGTGAGATACAAAAAAATGAATTTTTTATATAGTGGACAAATCACGTAAAGAGAGTTAAAAAACGGTTTAGTAGTCTCTCAGTGATATATGTCAGACACAAAAGTGAACAGAGATATGTGTCACACACAAAAGTGAACAGAGTGTGAAGTAAGTGAGGTACAAAAAAATTAATATTTGAAATCGTGCACAAATCACGTAAAGAGAGCTAAAAAATGGTTTACGAGTCTGTAAGTGTTATGTGTCAGACAACATTGTGTAAAAGTGAACAGAGTGTGAGATACAAAAAAATGAATTTTTAATATAGTGGACAAATCACGTAAAGAGAGTTAAAAAACGGTTTAGTAGTCTCTCAGTGATATGTGTCAGACACAAAAGTGAACAGAGTGTGAAGTAAGTGAGGTACAAAAAAATTAATATTTGAAATCGTGCACAAATCACGTAAAGAAAGCTAAAAAATGGTTTACGAGTCTGTAAGTGTAATGTGTCAGACAACATTGTGTAAAAGTGAACAGAGTATGAGATACAAAAAAATGATTTTTTTAATATAGTGGACAAATCACGTAAAGAGAGTTAAAAAATGGTTTAGTAGTCTCTCAGTGATATGTGTCACACACAAAAGTGAACAGAGTGTAAAGTAAGTGAGGTACAAAAAAATTAATATTTGAAATCGTGCACAAATCACGTAAAGAGAGCTAAAACATGGTTTACGAGTCTGGAAGTGTTATGTGTCAGACAACATTGTGTAAAAGTGAACAGAGTGTGAGATACAAAAAAATGAATTTTTTATATAGTGGACAAATCACGTGAAGAGAGTTAAAAGACGGTTTAGTAGTATCTCAGTAATATGTGTCACACACAAAAGTGAACAGATTGTGAAGTAAGTGAGGTACAAAAAAATTAATATTTGAAATCGTGCACAAATCACGTAAAGAGAGCTAAAAAATGGTTTACGAGTCTGTAAGTGTTATGTGTCAGACAACATTGTGTAAAAGTGAACAGAGTGTGAGATACAAAAAAATGAATTTTTTATATAGTGGACAAATCACGTAAAGAGAGTTAAAAAAAAAGTTTAGTTGTCTCTCAGTGATATATGTCAGACACAAAAGTGAACAAAGATAAGTGTCACACACAAAAGTGAACAGAGTGTGAACTAAGTGAGGTACAAAAAAATTAATATTTGAAATCGTGCACAAATCACGTAAAGAGAGCTATAAAATGGTTTACGAGTCTGTAAGTGTTATGTGTCAGACAACATTGTGTAAAAGTGAACAGAGTGTGAGATACAAAAAAATGAATTTTTTATATAGTGGACAAATCACGTGAAGAGAGTTAAAAGACGGTTTAGTAGTATCTCAGTAATATGTGTCACACACAAAAGTGAACAGATTGTGAAGTAAGTGAGGTACAAAAAAATTAATATTTGAAATCGTGCACAAATCACGTAAAGAGAGCTAAAAAATGGTTTACGAGTCTGTAAGTGTTATGTGTCAGACAACATTGTGTAAAAGTGAACAGAGTGTGAGATACAAAAAAATGAATTTTTTATATAGTGGACAAATCACGTAAAGAGAGTTAAAAAACGGTTTAGTTGTCTCTCAGTGATATATGTCAGACACAAAAGTGAACAAAGATATGTGTCACACACAAAAGTAAACAGAGTGTGAAGTA
This sequence comes from Philonthus spinipes, assembly GCA_963082785.1. NCBI lineage: Eukaryota > Metazoa > Arthropoda > Insecta > Coleoptera > Staphylinidae > Philonthus > Philonthus spinipes. The sequence continues at coordinate 3,150,839 of OY720304.1, forward strand.
AGTGAGGTACAAAAAAATTAATATTTGAAATCGTGCACAAATCACGTAAAGAGAACTAAAAAATGGTTTACGAGTCTGTAAGTGTTATGTGTCAGACAACATTTTGTAAAAGTGAACAGAGTGTGAGATACAAAAAAATGAATTTTTTATATAGTGTACAAATCACGTAAAGAGAGCTAAAAAATGGTATACGAGTCTGTAAGTGTTATGTGTCAGACAACATTGTGTAAAAGTGAACAGAGTGTGAGATACAAAAAAATGAATTTTTTATATAGTGGACAAATCACGTGAAGAGAGTTAAAAGACGGTTTAGTAGTATCTCAGTAATATGTGTCACACATAAAAGTGAACAGATTGTGAAGTAAGTGAGGTACAAAAAAATTAATATTTGAAATCGTGCACAAATCACGTAAAGAGAGCTAAAAAATGGTTTACGAGTCTGTAAGTGTTATGTGTCAGACAACATTGTGTAAAAGTGAACAGAGTGTGAGATACAAAAAAATGAATTTTTTATATAGTGGACAAATCACGTAAAGAGAGTTAAAAAAAAAGTTTAGTTGTCTCTCAGTGATATATGTCAGACACAAAAGTGAACAAAGATAAGTGTCACACACAAAAGTGAACAGAGTGTGAAGTAAGTGAGGTACAAAAAAATTAATATTTGAAATCGTGCACAAATCACGTAAAGAGAGCTAAAAAATGGTTTACGAGTCTGTAAGTGTTATGTGTCAGACAACATTGTGTAAAAGTGAACAGAGTGTGAGATACAAAAAAATGAATTTTTTATATAGTGGACAAATCACGTGAAGAGAGTTAAAAGACGGTTTAGTAGTATCTCAGTAATATGTGTCACACACAAAAGTGAACAGATTGTGAAGTAAGTGAGGTACAAAAAAATTAATATTTGAAATCGTGCACAAATCACGTAAAGAGAGCTAAAAAATGGTTTACGAGTCTGTAAGTGTTATGTGTCAGACAACATTGTGTAAAAGTGAACAGTTTGAGATACAAAAAAATGATTTTTTTATATAGTGGACAAATCACGTAAAGAGAGTTAAAAAACAGTTTAGTTGTCTCTCAGTGATATATGTCAGACACAAAAGTGAACAGAGATATGTGTCACACACAAAAGTGAACAGAGTGTGAATTAAGTGTGGTACAAAAAAATTAATATTTGAAATCGTGCACAAATTACGTAAAGAGAGCTAAAAAATGGTTTACGAGTCTGTAAGTGTTATGTGTCAGACAACATTGTGTAAAAGTGAACAGAGTGTGAGATACAAAAAAATGAATTTTTTATATAGTGGACAAATCACGTAAAGAGAGTTAAAAAAAAAGTTTAGTTGTCTCTCAGTGATATATGTCAGACACAAAAGTGAACAAAGATAAGTGTCACACACAAAAGTGAACAGAGTGTGAAGTAAGTGAGGTACAAAAAAATTAATATTTGAAATCGTGCACAAATCACGTAAAGAGAGCTAAAAAATGGTTTACGAGTCTGTAAGTGTTATGTGTCAGACAACATTGTGTAAAAGTGAACAGAGTGTGAGATACAAAAAAATGAATTTTTTATATAGTGGACAAATCACGTGAAGAGAGTTAAAAGACGGTTTAGTAGTATCTCAGTAATATGTGTCACACACAAAAGTGAACAGATTGTGAAGTAAGTGAGGTACAAAAAAATTAATATTTGAAATCGTGCACAAATCACGTAAAGAGAGCTAAAAAATGGTTTACGAGTCTGTAAGTGTTATGTGTCAGACAACATTGTGTAAAAGTGAACAGAGTGTGAGATACAAAAAAATGAATTTTTTATATAGTGGACAAATCACGTAAAGAGAGTTAAAAAACGGTTTAGTTGTCTCTCAGTGATATATGTCAGACACAAAAGTGAACAAAGATATGTGTCACACACAAAAGTAAACAGAGTGTGAAGTAAGTGAGGTACAAAAAAATTAATATTTGAAATCGTGCACAAATCACGTAAAGAGAACTAAAAAATGGTTTACGAGTCTGTAAGTGTTATGTGTCAGACAACATTTTGTAAAAGTGAACAGAGTGTGAGATACAAAAAAATGAATTTTTTATATAGTGGACAAATCACGTAAAGAGAGCTAAAAAATGGTATACGAGTCTGTAAGTGTTATGTGTCAGACAACATTGTGTAAAAGTGAACAGAGTGTGAGATACAAAAAAATGATTTTTTTATATAGTGGACAAATTACGTGAAGAGAGTTAAAAAACGGTTTAGTAGTATCTCAGTAATATGTGTCACACACAAAAGTGAACAGATTGTGAAGTAAGTGAGGTACAAAAAAAATAATATTTGAAATCGTGCACAAATCACGTAAAGAGAGCTAAAAAATGGTTTACGAGTCTGTAAGTGTTATGTGTCAGACAACATTGTGTAAAAGTGAACAGAGTGTGAGATACAAAAAAATGAATTTTTTATATAGTGGACAAATCACGTAAAGAGAGTTAAAAAACGGTTTAGTTGTCTCTGAGTGATATATGTCAGACACAAAAGTGAACAGAGATATGTGTCACACACAAAAGTGAACAGAGTGTGAAGTAAGTGAGGTACAAAAAAATTAATATACGAAATCGTGCACAAATCACGTAAAGAAAGCTAAAAAATGGTTTACGAGTCTGTAAGTGTTAAGTGTCAGACAACATTGTGTAAAAGTGAACAGAGTGTGAGATACAAAAAAATGATTTTTTTATATAGTGGACAAATCACGTAAAGAGAGTTAAAAAATGGTTTAGTAGTCTCTCAGTGATATGTGTCACACACAAAAGTGAACAGAGTCTAAAGTAAGTGAGGTACAAAAAAAATAATATTTGAAATCGTGCACAAATCACGTAAAGAGAGCTAAAAAATGGTTTACGAGTCTGTAAGTGTTGTGTGTCAGACAACATTGTGTAAAAGTGAACAGAGTGTGAGATACAAAAAAATGAATTTTTTATATAGTGGACAAATCACGTGAAGAGAGTTAAAAGACGGTTTAGTAGTATCTCAGTAATATGTGTCACACACAAAAGTGAACAGATTGTGAAGTAAGTGAGGTACAAAAAAATTAATATTTGAAATCGTGTACAAATCACGTAAAGAGAGCTAAAAAATGGTTTACGAGTCTGTAAGTGTTATGTGTCAGACAACATTGTGTAAAAGTGAACAGTTTGAGATACAAAAAAATGATTTTTTTATATAGTGGACAAATCACGTAAAGAGAGTTAAAAAACAGTTTAGTTGTCTCTCAGTGATATATGTCAGACACAAAAGTGAACAGAGATATGTGTCACACACAAAAGTGAACAGAGTGTGAAGTAAGTGAGGTACAAAAAAATTTATATTTGAAATCGTGCACAAATCACGTAAAGAGAGCTAAAAAATGGTTTACGAGTCTGTAAGTGTTATCTGTCAGACAACATTGTGTAAAAGTGAACAGAGTGTGAGATACAAAAAAATGAATTTTTTATATAGTGGACAAATCACGTAAAGAGAGTTAAAAAACGGTTTAGTAGTCTCTCAGTGATATATGTCAGACACAAAAGTGAACAGAGATATGTGTCACACACAAAAGTGAACAGAGTGTGAAGTAAGTGAGGTACAAAAAAATTAATATTTGAAATCGTGCACAAATCACGTAAAGAGAGCTAAAAAATGGTTTACGAGTCTGTAAGTGTTATGTGTCAGACAACATTGTGTAAAAGTGAACAGAGTGTGAGATACAAAAAAATGAATTTTTAATATAGTGGACAAATCACGTAAAGAGAGTTAAAAAACGGTTTAGTAGTCTCTCAGTGATATGTGTCAGACACAAAAGTGAACAGAGTGTGAAGTAAGTGAGGTACAAAAAAATTAATATTTGAAATCGTGCACAAATCACGTAAAGAAAGCTAAAAAATGGTTTACGAGTCTGTAAGTGTAATGTGTCAGACAACATTGTGTAAAAGTGAACAGAGTATGAGATACAAAAAAATGATTTTTTTAAAATAGTGGACAAATCACGTAAAGAGAGTTAAAAAATGGTTTAGTAGTCTCTCAGTGATATGTGTCACACACAAAAGTGAACAGAGTGTAAAGTAAGTGAGGTACAAAAAAATTAATATTTGAAATCGTGCACAAATCACGTAAAGAGAGCTAAAACATGGCTTACGAGTCTGGAAGTGTTATGTGTCAGACAACATTGTGTAAAAGTGAACAGAGTGTGAGATACAAAAAAATGAATTTTTTATATAGTGGACAAATCACGTGAAGAGAGTTAAAAGACGGTTTAGTAGTATCTCAGTAATATGTGTCACACACAAAAGTGAACAGATTGTGAAGTAAGTGAGGTACAAAAAAATTAATATTTGAAATCGTGCACAAATCACGTAAAGAGAGCTAAAAAATGGTTTACGAGTCTGTAAGTGTTATGTGTCAGACAACATTGTGTAAAAGTGAACAGAGTGTGAGATACAAAAAAATGAATTTTTTATATAGTGGACAAATCACGTAAAGAGAGTTAAAAAAAAAGTTTAGTTGTCTCTCAGTGATATATGTCAGACACAAAAGTGAACAAAGATAAGTGTCATACACAAAAGTGAACAGAGTGTGAAGTAAGTGAGGTACAAAAAAATTAATATTTGAAATCGTGCACAAATCACGTAAAGAGAGCTAAAAAATGGTTTACGAGTCTGTAAGTGTTATGTGTCAGACAACATTGTGTAAAAGTGAACAGAGTGTGAGATACAAAAAAATGAATTTTTTATATAGTGGACAAATCACGTGAAGAGAGTTAAAAGACGGTTTAGTAGTATCTCAGTAATATGTGTCACACACAAAAGTGAACAGATTGTGAAGTAAGTGAGGTACAAAAAAATTAATATTTGAAATCGTGCACAAATCACGTAAAGAGAGCTAAAAAATGGTTTACGAGTCTGTAAGTGTTATGTGTCAGACAACATTGTGTAAAAGTGAACAGAGTGTGAGATACAAAAAAATGAATTTTTTATATAGTGGACAAATCACGTAAAGAGAGTTAAAAAACGGTTTAGTTGTCTCTCAGTGATATATGTCAGACACAAAAGTGAACAAAGATATGTGTCACACACAAAAGTAAACAGAGTGTGAAGTAAGTGAGGTACAAAAAAATTAATATTTGAAATCGTGCACAAATCACGTAAAGAGAACTAAAAAATGGTTTACGAGTCTGTAAGTGTTATGTGTCAGACAACATTTTGTAAAAGTGAACAGAGTGTGAGATACAAAAAAATGAATTTTTTATATAGTGTACAAATCACGTAAAGAGAGCTAAAAAATGGTATACGAGTCTGTAAGTGTTATGTGTCAGACAACATTGTGTAAAAGTGAACAGAGTGTGAGATACAAAAAAATGATTTTTTTATATAGTGGACAAATTACGTGAAGAGAGTTAAAAAACGGTTTAGTAGTATCTCAGTAATATGTGTCACACACAAAAGTGAACAGATTGTGAAGTAAGTGAGGTACAAAAAAAATAATATTTGAAATCGTGCACAAATCACGTAAAGAGAGCTAAAAAATGGTTTACGAGTCTGTAAGTGTTATGTGTCAGACAACATTGTGTAAAAGTGAACAGAGTGTGAGATACAAAAAAATGAATTTTTTATATAGTGGACAAATCACGTAAAGAGAGTTAAAAAACGGTTTAGTTGTCTCTCAGTGATATATGTCAGACACAAAAGTGAACAGAGATATGTGTCACACACAAAAGTGAACAGAGTGTGAAGTAAGTGAGGTACAAAAAAATTAATATATGAAATCGTGCACAAATCACGTAAAGAAAGCTAAAAAATGGTTTACGAGTCTGTAAGTGTTAAGTGTCAGACAACATTGTGTAAAAGTGAACAGAGTGTGAGATACAAAAAAATGATTTTTTTATATAGTGGACAAATCACGTAAAGAGAGTTAAAAAATGGTTTAGTAGTCTCTCAGTGATATGTGTCACACACAAAAGTGAACAGAGTCTAAAGTAAGTGAGGTACAAAAAAAATAATATTTGAAATCGTGCACAAATCACGTAAAGAGAGCTAAAAAATGGTTTACGAGTCTGTAAGTGTTGTGTGTCAGACAACATTGTGTAAAAGTGAACAGAGTGTGAGATACAAAAAAATGAATTTTTTATATAGTGGACAAATCACGTGAAGAGAGTTAAAAGACGGTTTAGTAGTATCTCAGTAATATGTGTCACACACAAAAGTGAACAGATTGTGAAGTAAGTGAGGTACAAAAAAATTAATATTTGAAATCGTGCACAAATCACGTAAAGAGAGCTAAAAAATGGTTTACGAGTCTGTAAGTGTTATGTGTCAGACAACATTGTGTAAAAGTGAACAGTTTGAGATACAAAAAAATGATTTTTTTATATAGTGGACAAATCACGTAAAGAGAGTTAAAAAACAGTTTAGTTGTCTCTCAGTGATATATGTCAGACACAAAAGTGAACAGAGATATGTGTCACACACAAAAGTGAACAGAGTTTGAATTTAGTGTGGTACAAAAAAATTAATATTTGAAATCGTGCACAAATTACGTAAAGAGAGCTAAAAAATGGTTTACGAGTCTGTAAGTGTTATGTGTCAGACAACATTGTGTAAAAGTGAACAGAGTGTGAGATACAAAAAAATGAATTTTTTATATAGTGGACAAATCACGTAAAGAGAGTTAAAAAACGGTTTAGTAGTCTCTCAGTGATATATGTCAGACACAAAAGTGAACAGAGATATGTGTCACACACAAAAGTGAACAGAGTGTGAAGTAAGTGAGGTACAAAAAAATTAATATTTGAAATCGTGCACAAATCACGTAAAGAGAGCTAAAAAATGGTTTACGAGTCTGCAAGTGTTGTGTGTCAGACAACATTGTGTAAAAGTGAACAGAGTGTGAGATACAAAAAAATGAATTTTTTATATAGTGGACAAATCACGTGAAGAGAGTTAAAAGACGGTTTAGTAGTATCTCAGTAATATGTGTCACACACAAAAGTGAACAGATTGTGAAGTAAGTGAGGTACAAAAAAATTAATATTTGAAATCGTGCACAAATCACGTAAAGAGAGCTAAAAAATGGTTTACGAGTCTGTAAGTGTTATGTGTCAGACAACATTGTGTAAAAGTGAACAGTTTGAGATACAAAAAAATGATTTTTTTATATAGTGGACAAATCACGTAAAGAGAGTTAAAAAACAGTTTAGTTGTCTCTCAGTGATATATGTCAGACACAAAAGTGAACAGAGATATGTGTCACACACAAAAGTGAACAGAGTTTGAATTTAGTGTGGTACAAAAAAATTAATATTTGAAATCGTGCACAAATTACGTAAAGAGAGCTAAAAAATGGTTTACGAGTCTGTAAGTGTTATGTGTCAGACAACATTGTGTAAAAGTGAACAGAGTGTGAGATACAAAAAAATGAATTTTTTATATAGTGGACAAATCACGTAAAGAGAGTTAAAAAACGGTTTAGTAGTCTCTCAGTGATATATGTCAGACACAAAAGTGAACAGAGATATGTGTCACACACAAAAGTGAACAGAGTGTGAAGTAAGTGAGGTACAAAAAAATTAATATTTGAAATCGTGCACAAATCACGTAAAGAGAGCTAAAAAATGGTTTACGAGTCTGTAAGTGTTATGTGTCAGACAACATTGTGTAAAAGTGAACAGAGTGTGAGATACAAAAAAATGAATTTTTAATATAGTGGACAAATCACGTAAAGAGAGTTAAAAAACGGTTTAGTAGTCTCTCAGTGATATGTGTCAGACACAAAAGTGAACAGAGTGTGAAGTAAGTGAGGTACAAAAAAATTAATATTTGAAATCGTGCACAAATCACGTAAAGAAAGCTAAAAAATGGTTTACGAGTCTGTAAGTGTAATGTGTCAGACAACATTGTGTAAAAGTGAACAGAGTATGAGATACAAAAAAATGATTTTTTTAATATAGTGGACAAATCACGTAAAGAGAGTTAAAAAATGGTTTAGTAGTCTCTCAGTGATATGTGTCACACACAAAAGTGAACAGAGTGTAAAGTAAGTGAGGTACAAAAAAATTAATATTTGAAATCGTGCACAAATCACGTAAAGAGAGCTAAAACATGGCTTACGAGTCTGGAAGTGTTATGTGTCAGACAACATTGTGTAAAAGTGAACAGAGTGTGAGATACAAAAAAATGAATTTTTTATATAGTGGACAAATCACGTGAAGAGAGTTAAAAGACGGTTTAGTAGTATCTCAGTAATATGTGTCACACACAAAAGTGAACAGATTGTGAAGTAAGTGAGGTACAAAAAAATTAATATTTGAAATCGTGCACAAATCACGTAAAGAGAGCTAAAAAATGGTTTACGAGTCTGTAAGTGTTATGTGTCAGACAACATTGTGTAAAAGTGAACAGAGTGTGAGATACAAAAAAATGAATTTTTTATATAGTGGACAAATCACGTAAAGAGAGTTAAAAAAAAAGTTTAGTTGTCTCTCAGTGATATATGTCAGACACAAAAGTGAACAAAGATAAGTGTCATACACAAAAGTGAACAGAGTGTGAAGTAAGTGAGGTACAAAAAAATTAATATTTGAAATCGTGCACAAATCACGTAAAGAGAGCTAAAAAATGGTTTACGAGTCTGTAAGTGTTATGTGTCAGACAACATTGTGTAAAAGTGAACAGAGTGTGAGAAACAAAAAAATGATTTTTTTATATAGTGGACAAATCACGTGAAGAGAGTTAAAAGACGGTTTAGTAGTATCTCAGTAATATGTGTCACACACAAAAGTGAACAGATTGTGAAGTAAGTGAGGTACAAAAAAATTAATATTTGAAATCGTGCACAAATCACGTAAAAAGAGCTAAAAAATGGTTTACGAGTCTGTAAGTGTTATGTGTCAGACAACATTGTGTAAAAGTGAACAGAGTGTGAGATACAAAAAAATGAATTTTTTATATAGTGGACAAATCACGTAAAGAGAGTTAAAAAAAAGTTTAGTTGTCTCTCAGTGATATATGTCAGACACAAAAGTGAACAAAGATATGTGTCACACACAAAAGTGAACAAAGATATGTGTCACACACAAAAGTGAACAGTGTGAAGTAAGTGAGGTACAAAAAAATTAATATTTGAAATCGTGCACAAATCACGTAAAGAGAGCTAAAAAATGGTTTACGAGTCTGTAAGTGTTATGTGTCAGACAACATTGTGTAAAAGTGAACAGTTTGAGATACAAAAAAATGATTTTTTTATATAGTGGACAAATCACGTAAAGAGAGTTAAAAAACAGTTTAGTTGTCTCTCAGTGATATATGTCAGACACAAAAGTGAACAGAGATATGTGTCACACACAAAAGTGAACAGAGTTTGAATTTAGTGTGGTACAAAAAAATTAATATTTGAAATCGTGCACAAATTACGTAAAGAGAGCTAAAAAATGGTTTACGAGTCTGTAAGTGTTATGTGTCAGACAACATTGTGTAAAAGTGAACAGAGTGTGAGATACAAAAAAATGAATTTTTTATATAGTGGACAAATCACGTAAAGAGAGTTAAAAAACGGTTTAGTAGTCTCTCAGTGATATATGTCAGACACAAAAGTGAACAGAGATATGTGTCACACACAAAAGTGAACAGAGTGTGAAGTAAGTGAGGTACAAAAAAATTAATATTTGAAATCGTGCACAAATCACGTAAAGAGAGCTAAAAAATGGTTTACGAGTCTGTAAGTGTTATGTGTCAGACAACATTGTGTAAAAGTGAACAGAGTGTGAGATACAAAAAAATGAATTTTTTATATAGTGGACAAATCACGTAAAGAGAGTTAAAAAACGGTTTAGTAGTCTCTCAGTGATATATGTCAGACACAAAAGTGAACAGAGATATGTGTCACACACAAAAGTGAACAGAGTGTGAAGTAAGTGAGGTACAAAAAAATTTATATTTGAAATCGTGCACAAATCACGTAAAGAGAGCTAAAAAATGGTTTACGAGTCTGTAAGTGTTATCTGTCAGACAACATTGTGTAAAAGTGAACAGAGTGTGAGATACAAAAAAATGAATTTTTTATATAGTGGACAAATCACGTAAAGAGAGTTAAAAAACGGTTTAGTAGTCTCTCAGTGATATATGTCAGACACAAAAGTGAACAGAGATATGTGTCACACACAAAAGTGAACAGAGTGTGAAGTAAGTGAGGTACAAAAAAATTAATATTTGAAATCGTGCACAAATCACGTAAAGAGAGCTAAAAAATGGTTTACGAGTCTGTAAGTGTTATGTGTCAGACAACATTGTGTAAAAGTGAACAGAGTGTGAGATACAAAAAAATGAATTTTTAATATAGTGGACAAATCACGTAAAGAGAGTTAAAAAACGGTTTAGTAGTCTCTCAGTGATATGTGTCAGACACAAAAGTGAACAGAGTGTGAAGTAAGTGAGGTACAAAAAAATTAATATTTGAAATCGTGCACAAATCACGTAAAGAAAGCTAAAAAATGGTTTACGAGTCTGTAAGTGTAATGTGTCAGACAACATTGTGTAAAAGTGAACAGAGTATGAGATACAAAAAAATGATTTTTTTAATATAGTGGACAAATCACGTAAAGAGAGTTAAAAAATGGTTTAGTAGTCTCTCAGTGATATGTGTCACACACAAAAGTGAACAGAGTGTAAAGTAAGTGAGGTACAAAAAAATTAATATTTGAAATCGTGCACAAATCACGTAAAGAGAGCTAAAACATGGCTTACGAGTCTGGAAGTGTTATGTGTCAGACAACATTGTGTAAAAGTGAACAGAGTGTGAGATACAAAAAAATGAATTTTTTATATAGTGGACAAATCACGTGAAGAGAGTTAAAAGACGGTTTAGTAGTATCTCAGTAATATGTGTCACACACAAAAGTGAACAGATTGTGAAGTAAGTGAGGTACAAAAAAATTAATATTTGAAATCGTGCACAAATCACGTAAAGAGAGCTAAAAAATGGTTTACGAGTCTGTAAGTGTTATGTGTCAGACAACATTGTGTAAAAGTGAACAGAGTGTGAGATACAAAAAAATGAATTTTTTATATAGTGGACAAATCACGTAAAGAGAGTTAAAAAAAAAGTTTAGTTGTCTCTCAGTGATATATGTCAGACACAAAAGTGAACAAAGATAAGTGTCATACACAAAAGTGAACAGAGTGTGAAGTAAGTGAGGTACAAAAAAATTAATATTTGAAATCGTGCACAAATCACGTAAAGAGAGCTAAAAAATGGTTTACGAGTCTGTAAGTGTTATGTGTCAGACAACATTGTGTAAAAGTGAACAGAGTGTGAGATACAAAAAAATGAATTTTTTATATAGTGGACAAATCACGTGAAGAGAGTTAAAAGACGGTTTAGTAGTATCTCAGTAATATGTGTCACACACAAAAGTGAACAGATTGTGAAGTAAGTGAGGTACAAAAAAATTAATATTTGAAATCGTGCACAAATCACGTAAAGAGAGCTAAAAAATGGTTTACGAGTCTGTAAGTGTTATGTGTCAGACAACATTGTGTAAAAGTGAACAGAGTGTGAGATACAAAAAAATGAATTTTTTATATAGTGGACAAATCACGTAAAGAGAGTTAAAAAACGGTTTAGTTGTCTCTCAGTGATATATGTCAGACACAAAAGTGAACAAAGATATGTGTCACACACAAAAGTAAACAGAGTGTGAAGTAAGTGAGGTACAAAAAAATTAATATTTGAAATCGAGCTAAAAAATGGTATACGAGTCTGTAAGTGTTATGTGTCAGACAACATTGTGTAAAAGTGAACAGAGTGTGAGATACAAAAAAATGAATTTTTAATATAGTGGACAAATCACGTAAAGAGAGTTAAAAAACGGTTTAGTAGTCTCTCAGTGATTTGTTTCACACACAAAAGTGAACAGAGTGTGAAGCAAGTGAGGTACAAAAAAATTAATATTTGAAATCGTGCACAAATCACGTAAAGAGAGCTAAAAAATGGTTTACGAGTCTGTAAGTGTTATGTGTCAGACAACATTGTGTAAAAGTGAACAGAGTATGAGATACAAAAAAATGATTTTTTAATATAGTGGACAAATCACGTAAAGAGAGTTAAAAAATGGTTTAGTAGTCTCTCAGTGATATGTGTCACACACAAAAGTGAACAGAGTGTAAAGTAAGTGAGGTACAAAAAAATTAATATTTGAAATCGTGCACAAATCACGTAAAGAGAGCTAAAACATGGTTTACGAGTCTGTAAGTGTTATGTGTCAGACAACATTGTGTAAAAGTGAACAGAGTGTGAGATACAAAAAAATGATTTTTTTATATAGTGGACAAATCACGTGAAGAGAGTTAAAAGACGGTTTAGTAGTATCTCAGTAATATGTGTCACACACAAAAGTGAACAGATTGTGAAGTAAGTGAGGTACAAAAAAATTAATATTTGAAATCGTGCACAAATCACGTAAAAAGAGCTAAAAAATGGTTTACGAGTCTGTAAGTGTTATGTGTCAGACAACATTGTGTAAAAGTGAACAGAGTGTGAGATACAAAAAAATGAATTTTTTATATAGTGGACAAATCACGTAAAGAGAGTTAAAAAAAAGTTTAGTTGTCTCTCAGTGATATATGTCAGACACAAAAGTGAACAAAGATATGTGTCACACACAAAAGTGAACAAAGATATGTGTCACACACAAAAGTGAACAGTGTGAAGTAAGTGAGGTACAAAAAAATTAATATTTGAAATCGTGCACAAATCACGTAAAGAGAGCTAAAAAATGGTTTACGAGTCTGTAAGTGTTATGTGTCAGACAACATTGTGTAAAAGTGAACAGAGTGTGAGATACAAAAAAATGAATTTTTTATATAGTGGACAAATCACGTAAAGAGAGTTAAAAAACGGTTTAGTAGTCTCTCAGTGATATATGTCAGACACAAAAGTGAACAGAGATATTGTCACACACAAAAGTGAACTGAGTGTGAAGTAAGTGAGGTACAAAAAAATTAATATTTGAAATCGTGCACAAATCACGTAAAGAGAGCTAAAAAATGGTATACGAGTCTGTAAGTGTTATGTGTCAGACAACATTGTGTAAAAGTGAACAGAGTGTGAGATACAAAAAAATGATTTTTTTATATAGTAGACAAATCACGTAAAGAGAGTTAAAAAACGGTTTAGTAGTCTCTCAGTGATATGAGTCAGACACAAAAGTGAACAGAGTCTGAAGTAAGTGAGGTACAAAAAAATTAATATTTGAAATCGTGCACAAATCACGTAAAGAGAGCTAAAAATTGGTTTACGAGTCTGTAAGTGTTATGTGTCAGACAACATTGTGTAAAAGTGAACAGAGTGTGAGATACAAAAAAATGATTTTTTTATATAGTGGACAAATCACGTAAAGAGAGTTAAAAAACGGTTTAGTAGACTCTCAGTGATATATGTCAGACACAAAAGTGAACAGAGATATGTGTCACACGCAAAAGTGAACAGAATGTGAAATAAGTGAGATACAAAAAAATTAATATTTGAAATCGTGCACAAATCATGTAAAGAGAGCTAAAAAATGGTATACGAGTCGGTAAGTGTTATGTGTCAGACAACATTGTGTAAAAGTGAACAGAGTGTGAGATACAAAAAAATGAATTTTTAATATAGTGGACAAATCACGTAAAGAGAGTTAAAAAACGGTTTAGTAGTCTCTCAGTGATATGTGTCAGACACAAAAGTGAACAGAGTGTGAAGTAAGTGAGGTACAAAAAAATTAATATTTGAAATCGTGCACAAATCACGTAAAGAAAGCTAAAAAATGGTTTACGAGTCTGTAAGTGTAATGTGTCAGACAACATTGTGTAAAAGTGAACAGAGTGTGAGATACAAAAAAATGATTTTTTTATATAATGGACAAATCACGTAAAGAGAGTTAAAAAATTGTTTAGTAGTCTCTCAGTGATTTGTTTCACACACAAAAGTGAACAGAGTGTGAAGCAAGTGAGGTACAAAAAAATTAATATTTGAAATCGTGCACAAATCACGTAAAGAGAGCTAAAAAATGGTTTACGAGTCTGTAAGTGTTATGTGTCAGACAACATTGTGTAAAAGTGAACCGAGTATGAGATACAAAAAAATGATTTTTTTAATATAGTGGACAAATCACGTAAAGAGAGTTAAAAAATGGTTTAGTAGTCTCTCAGTGATATGTGTCACACACAAAAGTGAACAGAGTGTAAAGTAAGTGAGGTACAAAAAAATTAATATTTGAAATCGTGCACAAATCACGTAAAGAGAGCTAAAACATGGTTTACGAGTCTGGAAGTGTTATGTGTCAGACAACATTGTGTAAAAGTGAACAGAGTGTGAGATACAAAAAAATGAATTTTTTATATAGTGGACAAATCACGTGAAGAGAGTTTAGTAGTATCTCAGTAATATGTGTCACACACAAAAGTGAACAGATTGTGAAGTAAGTGAGGTACAAAAAAATTAATATTTGAAATCGTGCACAAATCACGTAAAGAGAGCTAAAAAATGGTTTACGAGTCTGTAAGTGTTATGTGTCAGACAACATTGTGTAAAAGTGAACAGAGTGTGAGATACAAAAAAATGAATTTTTTATATAGTGGACAAATCACGTAAAGAGAGTTAAAAAAAAAGTTTAGTTGTCTCTCAGTGATATATGTCAGACACAAAAGTGAACAAAGATAAGTGTCACACACAAATGTGAACAGAGTGTGAAGTAAGTGAGGTACAAAAAAATTAATATTTGAAATCGTGCACAAATCACGTAAAGAGAGCTAAAAAATGGTTTACGAGTCTGTAAGTGTTATGTGTCAGACAACATTGTGTAAAAGTGAACAGAGTGTGAGATACAAAAAAATGAATTTTTTATATAGTGGACAAATCACGTGAAGAGAGTTAAAAGACGGTTTAGTAGTATCTCAGTAATATGTGTCACACACAAAAGTGAACAGATTGTGAAGTAAGTGAGGTACAAAAAAATTAATATTTGAAATCGTGCACAAATCACGTAAAGAGAGCTAAAAAATGGTTTACGAGTCTGTAAGTGTTATGTGTCAGACAACATTGTGTAAAAGTGAACAGAGTGTGAGATACAAAAAAATGAATTTTTTATATAGTGGACAAATCACGTAAAGAGAGTTAAAAAACGGTTTAGTTGTCTCTCAGTGATATATGTCAGACACAAAAGTGAACAAAGATATGTGTCACACACAAAAGTGAACAGAGTGTGAAGTAAGTGAGGTACAAAAAAATTAATATATGAAATCGTGCACAAATCACGTAAAGAAAGCTAAAAAATGGTTTACGAGTCTGTAAGTGTTAAGTGTCAGACAACATTGTGAAAAGTGAACAGAGTGTGAGATACAAAAAAATGATTTTTTTATATAGTTGACAAATCACGTAAAGAGAGTTAAAAAATGGTTTAGTAGTCTCTCAGTGATATGTGTCACACACAAAAGTGAACAGAGTCTAAAGTAAGTGAGGTACAAAAAAAATAATATTTGAAATCGTGCACAAATCACGTAAAGAGAGCTAAAACATGGTTTACGAGTCTGGAAGTGTTATGTGTCAGACAACATTGTGTAAAAGTGAACAGAGTGTGAGATACAAAAAAATGATTTTTTTATATAGTGGACAAATCACGTAAAGAGAGTTAAAAAATGGTTTAGTAGTCTCTCAGTGATATGTGTCACACACAAAAGTGAACAGAGTCTAAAGTAAGTGAGGTACAAAAAAAATAATATTTGAAATCGTGCACAAATCACGTAAAGAGAGCTAAAAAATGGTTTACGAGTCTGTAAGTGTTGTGTGTCAGACAACATTGTGTAAAAGTGAACAGAGTGTGAGATACAAAAAAATGAATTTTTTATATAGTGGACAAATCACGTGAAGAGAGTTAAAAGACGGTTTAGTAGTATCTCAGTAATATGTGTCACACACAAAAGTGAACAGATTGTGAAGTAAGTGAGGTACAAAAAAATTAATATTTGAAATCGTGCACAAATCACGTAAAGAGAGCTAAAAAATGGTTTACGAGTCTGTAAGTGTTGTGTGTCAGACAACATTGTGTAAAAGTGAACAGAGTGTGAGATACAAAAAAATGAATTTTTTATATAGTGGACAAATCACGTGAAGAGAGTTAAAAGACGGTTTAGTAGTATCTCAGTAATATGTGTCACACACAAAAGTGAACAGATTGTGAAGTAAGTGAGGTACAAAAAAATTAATATTTGAAATCGTGCACAAATCACGTAAAGAGAGCTAAAAAATGGTTTACGAGTCTGTAAGTGTTATGTGTCAGACAACATTGTGTAAAAGTGAACAGAGTGTGAGATACAAAAAAATGAATTTTTTATATAGTGGACAAATCACGTAAAGAGAGTTAAAAAACGGTTTAGTAGTCTCTCAGTGATATATGTCAGACACAAAAGTGAACAGAGATATTGTCACACACAAAAGTGAACTGAGTGTGAAGTAAGTGAGGTACAAAAAAATTAATATTTGAAATCGTGCACAAATCACGTAAAGAGAGCTAAAAAATGGTATACGAGTCTGTAAGTGTTATGTGTCAGACAACATTGTGTAAAAGTGAACAGAGTGTGAGATACAAAAAAATGATTTTTTTATATAGTAGACAAATCACGTAAAGAGAGTTAAAAAACGGTTTAGTAGTCTCTCAGTGATATGAGTCAGACACAAAAGTGAACAGAGTCTGAAGTAAGTGAGGTACAAAAAAATTAATATTTGAAATCGTGCACAAATCACGTAAAGAGAGCTAAAAATTGGTTTACGAGTCTGTAAGTGTTATGTGTCAGACAACATTGTGTAAAAGTGAACAGAGTGTGAGATACAAAAAAATGATTTTTTTATATAGTGGACAAATCACGTAAAGAGAGTTAAAAAACGGTTTAGTAGACTCTCAGTGATATATGTCAGACACAAAAGTGAACAGAGATATGTGTCACACGCAAAAGTGAACAGAATGTGAAATAAGTGAGATACAAAAAAATTAATATTTGAAATCGTGCACAAATCATGTAAAGAGAGCTAAAAAATGGTATACGAGTCGGTAAGTGTTATGTGTCAGACAACATTGTGTAAAAGTGAACAGAGTGTGAGATACAAAAAAATGAATTTTTAATATAGTGGACAAATCACGTAAAGAGAGTTAAAAAACGGTTTAGTAGTCTCTCAGTGATATGTGTCAGACACAAAAGTGAACAGAGTGTGAAGTAAGTGAGGTACAAAAAAATTAATATTTGAAATCGTGCACAAATCACGTAAAGAAAGCTAAAAAATGGTTTACGAGTCTGTAAGTGTAATGTGTCAGACAACATTGTGTAAAAGTGAACAGAGTGTGAGATACAAAAAAATGATTTTTTTATATAATGGACAAATCACGTAAAGAGAGTTAAAAAATTGTTTAGTAGTCTCTCAGTGATTTGTTTCACACACAAAAGTGAACAGAGTGTGAAGCAAGTGAGGTACAAAAAAATTAATATTTGAAATCGTGCACAAATCACGTAAAGAGAGCTAAAAAATGGTTTACGAGTCTGTAAGTGTTATGTGTCAGACAACATTGTGTAAAAGTGAACCGAGTATGAGATACAAAAAAATGATTTTTTTAATATAGTGGACAAATCACGTAAAGAGAGTTAAAAAATGGTTTAGTAGTCTCTCAGTGATATGTGTCACACACAAAAGTGAACAGAGTGTAAAGTAAGTGAGGTACAAAAAAATTAATATTTGAAATCGTGCACAAATCACGTAAAGAGAGCTAAAACATGGTTTACGAGTCTGGAAGTGTTATGTGTCAGACAACATTGTGTAAAAGTGAACAGAGTGTGAGATACAAAAAAATGAATTTTTTATATAGTGGACAAATCACGTGAAGAGAGTTTAGTAGTATCTCAGTAATATGTGTCACACACAAAAGTGAACAGATTGTGAAGTAAGTGAGGTACAAAAAAATTAATATTTGAAATCGTGCACAAATCACGTAAAGAGAGCTAAAAAATGGTTTACGAGTCTGTAAGTGTTATGTGTCAGACAACATTGTGTAAAAGTGAACAGAGTGTGAGATACAAAAAAATGAATTTTTTATATAGTGGACAAATCACGTAAAGAGAGTTAAAAAAAAAGTTTAGTTGTCTCTCAGTGATATATGTCAGACACAAAAGTGAACAAAGATAAGTGTCACACACAAATGTGAACAGAGTGTGAAGTAAGTGAGGTACAAAAAAATTAATATTTGAAATCGTGCACAAATCACGTAAAGAGAGCTAAAAAATGGTTTACGAGTCTGTAAGTGTTATGTGTCAGACAACATTGTGTAAAAGTGAACAGAGTGTGAGATACAAAAAAATGAATTTTTTATATAGTGGACAAATCACGTGAAGAGAGTTAAAAGACGGTTTAGTAGTATCTCAGTAATATGTGTCACACACAAAAGTGAACAGATTGTGAAGTAAGTGAGGTACAAAAAAATTAATATTTGAAATCGTGCACAAATCACGTAAAGAGAGCTAAAAAATGGTTTACGAGTCTGTAAGTGTTATGTGTCAGACAACATTGTGTAAAAGTGAACAGAGTGTGAGATACAAAAAAATGAATTTTTTATATAGTGGACAAATCACGTAAAGAGAGTTAAAAAACGGTTTAGTTGTCTCTCAGTGATATATGTCAGACACAAAAGTGAACAAAGATATGTGTCACACACAAAAGTAAACAGAGTGTGAAGTAAGTGAGGTACAAAAAAATTAATATTTGAAATCGTGCACAAATCACGTAAAGAGAACTAAAAAATGGTTTACGAGTCTGTAAGTGTTATGTGTCAGACAACATTTTGTAAAAGTGAACAGAGTGTGAGATACAAAAAAATGAATTTTTTATATAGTGGACAAATCACGTAAAGAGAGCTAAAAAATGGTATACGAGTCTGTAAGTGTTATGTGTCAGACAACATTGTGTAAAAGTGAACAGAGTGTGAGATACAAAAAAATGATTTTTTTATATAGTGGACAAATTACGTGAAGAGAGTTAAAAAACGGTTTAGTAGTATCTCAGTAATATGTGTCACACACAAAAGTGAACAGATTGTGAAGTAAGTGAGGTACAAAAAAAATAATATTTGAAATCGTGCACAAATCACGTAAAGAGAGCTAAAAAATGGTTTACGAGTCTGTAAGTGTTATGTGTCAGACAACATTGTGTAAAAGTGAACAGAGTGTGAGATACAAAAAAATGAATTTTTTATATAGTGGACAAATCACGTAAAGAGAGTTAAAAAACGGTTTAGTTGTCTCTCAGTGATATATGTCAGACACAAAAGTGAACAGAGATATGTGTCACACACAAAAGTGAACAGAGTGTGAAGTAAGTGAGGTACAAAAAAATTAATATATGAAATCGTGCACAAATCACGTAAAGAAAGCTAAAAAATGGTTTACGAGTCTGTAAGTGTTAAGTGTCAGACAACATTGTGAAAAGTGAACAGAGTGTGAGATACAAAAAAATGATTTTTTTATATAGTTGACAAATCACGTAAAGAGAGTTAAAAAATGGTTTAGTAGTCTCTCAGTGATATGTGTCACACACAAAAGTGAACAGAGTCTAAAGTAAGTGAGGTACAAAAAAAATAATATTTGAAATCGTGCACAAATCACGTAAAGAGAGCTAAAACATGGTTTACGAGTCTGGAAGTGTTATGTGTCAGACAACATTGTGTAAAAGTGAACAGAGTGTGAGATACAAAAAAATGATTTTTTTATATAGTGGACAAATCACGTAAAGAGAGTTAAAAAATGGTTTAGTAGTCTCTCAGTGATATGTGTCACACACAAAAGTGAACAGAGTCTAAAGTAAGTGAGGTACAAAAAAAATAATATTTGAAATCGTGCACAAATCACGTAAAGAGAGCTAAAAAATGGTTTACGAGTCTGTAAGTGTTGTGTGTCAGACAACATTGTGTAAAAGTGAACAGAGTGTGAGATACAAAAAAATGAATTTTTTATATAGTGGACAAATCACGTGAAGAGAGTTAAAAGACGGTTTAGTAGTATCTCAGTAATATGTGTCACACACAAAAGTGAACAGATTGTGAAGTAAGTGAGGTACAAAAAAATTAATATTTGAAATCGTGCACAAATCACGTAAAGAGAGCTAAAAAATGGTTTACGAGTCTGTAAGTGTTATGTGTCAGACAACATTGTGTAAAAGTGAACAGAGTGTGAGATACAAAAAAATGAATTTTTTATATAGTGGACAAATCACGTGAAGAGAGTTAAAAGACGGTTTAGTAGTATCTCAGTAATATGTGTCACACACAAAAGTGAACAGATTGTGAAGTAAGTGAGGTACAAAAAAATTAATATTTGAAATCGTGCACAAATCACGTAAAGAGAGCTAAAAAATGGTTTACGAGTCTGTAAGTGTTATGTGTCAGACAACATTGTGTAAAAGTGAACAGAGTGTGAGATACAAAAAAATGAATTTTTTATATAGTGGACAAATCACGTAAAGAGAGTTAAAAAACGGTTTAGTTGTCTCTCAGTGATATATGTCAGACACAAAAGTGAACAAAGATATGTGTCACACACAAAAGTAAACAGAGTGTGAAGTAAGTGAGGTACAAAAAAATTAATATTTGAAATCGTGCACAAATCACGTAAAGAGAACTAAAAAATGGTTTACGAGTCTGTAAGTGTTATGTGTCAGACAACATTTTGTAAAAGTGAACAGAGTGTGAGATACAAAAAAATGAATTTTTTATATAGTGGACAAATCACGTAAAGAGAGCTAAAAAATGGTATACGAGTCTGTAAGTGTTATGTGTCAGACAACATTGTGTAAAAGTGAACAGAGTGTGAGATACAAAAAAATGATTTTTTTATATAGTGGACAAATTACGTGAAGAGAGTTAAAAAACGGTTTAGTAGTATCTCAGTAATATGTGTCTCACACAAAAGTGAACAGATTGTGAAGTAAGTGAGGTACAAAACGGTTTAGTTGTCTCTCAGTGATATATGTCAGACACAAAAGTGAACAGAGATATGTGTCACACACAAAAGTGAACAGAGTGTGAAGTAAGTGAGGTACAAAAAAATTAATATATGAAATCGTGCACAAATCACGTAAAGAAAGCAAAAAAATGGTTTACGAGTCTGTAAGTGTTAAGTGTCAGACAACATTGTGTAAAAGTGAACAGAGTGTGAGATACAAAAAAATGATTATTTTATATAGTGGACAAATCACGTAAAGAGAGTTAAAAAATGGTTTAGTAGTCTCTCAGTGATATGTGTCACACACAAAAGTGAACAGAGTCTAAAGTAAGTGAGGTACAAAAAAAATAATATTTGAAATCGTGCACAAATCACGTAAAGAGAGCTAAAAAATGGTTTACGAGTCTGTAAGTGTTGTGTGTCAGACAACATTGTGTAAAAGTGAACAGAGTGTGAGATACAAAAAAATGAATTTTTTATCTAGTGGACAAATCACGTGAAGAGAGTTAAAAGACGGTTTAGTAGTATCTCAGTAATATGTGTCACACACAAAAGTGAACAGATTGTGAAGTAAGTGAGGTACAAAAAAATTAATATTTGAAATCGTGCACAAATCACGTAAAGAGAGCTAAAAAATGGTTTACGAGTCTGTAAGTGTTATGTGTCAGACAACATTGTGTAAAAGTGAACAGTTTGAGATACAAAAAAATGATTTTTTTATATAGTGGACAAATCACGTAAAGAGAGTTAAAAAACAGTTTAGTTGTCTCTCAGTGATATATGTCAGACACAAAAGTGAACAGAGATATGTGTCACACACAAAAGTGAACAGAGTGTGAATTAAGTGTGGTACAAAAAAATTAATATTTGAAATCGTGCACAAATTACGTAAAGAGAGCTAAAAAATGGTTTACGAGTCTGTAAGTGTTATGTGTCAGACAACATTGTGTAAAAGTGAACAGAGTGTGAGATACAAAAAAATGAATTTTTTATATAGTGGACAAATCACGTAAAGAGAGTTAAAAAAAAAGTTTAGTTGTCTCTCAGTGATATATGTCAGACACAAAAGTGAACAAAGATAAGTGTCACACACAAAAGTGAACAGAGTGTGAAGTAAGTGAGGTACAAAAAAATTAATATTTGAAATCGTGCACAAATCACGTAAAGAGAGCTAAAAAATGGTTTACGAGTCTGTAAGTGTTATGTGTCAGACAACATTGTGTAAAAGTGAACAGAGTGTGAGATACAAAAAAATGAATTTTTTATATAGTGGACAAATCACGTGAAGAGAGTTAAAAGACGGTTTAGTAGTATCTCAGTAATATGTGTCACACACAAAAGTGAACAGATTGTGAAGTAAGTGAGGTACAAAAAAATTAATATTTGAAATCGTGCACAAATCACGTAAAGAGAGCTAAAAAATGGTTTACGAGTCTGTAAGTGTTATGTGTCAGACAACATTGTGTAAAAGTGAACAGAGTGTGAGATACAAAAAAATGAATTTTTTATATAGTGGACAAATCACGTAAAGAGAGCTAAAAAATGGTATACGAGTCTGTAAGTGTTATGTGTCAGACAACATTGTGTAAAAGTGAACAGAGTGTGAGATACAAAAAAATGAATTTTTTATATAGTGGACAAATCACGTAAAGAGAGTTAAAAAACGGTTTAGTTGTCTCTCAGTGATATATGTCAGACACAAAAGTGAACAAAGATATGTGTCACACACAAAAGTAAACAGAGTGTGAAGTAAGTGAGGTACAAAAAAATTTATATTTGAAATCGTGCACAAATCACGTAAAGAGAACTAAAAAATGGTTTACGAGTCTGTAAGTGTTATGTGTCAGACAACATTTTGTAAAAGTGAACAGAGTGTGAGATACAAAAAAATGAATTTTTTATATAGTGGACAAATCACGTAAAGAGAGCTAAAAAATGGTATACGAGTCTGTAAGTGTTATGTGTCAGACAACATTGTGTAAAAGTGAACAGAGTGTGAGATACAAAAAAATGATTTTTTTATATAGTGGACAAATTACGTGAAGAGAGTTAAAAAACGGTTTAGTAGTATCTCAGTAATATGTGTCACACACAAAAGTGAACAGATTGTGAAGTAAGTGAGGTACAAAAAAAATAATATTTGAAATCGTGCACAAATCACGTAAAGAGAGCTAAAAAATGGTTTACGAGTCTGTAAGTGTTATGTGTCAGACAACATTGTGTAAAAGTGAACAGAGTGTGAGATACAAAAAAATGAATTTTTTATATAGTGGACAAATCACGTAAAGAGAGTTAAAAAACGGTTTAGTTGTCTCTCAGTGATATATGTCAGACACAAAAGTGAACAGAGATATGTGTCACACACAAAAGTGAACAGAGTGTGAAGTAAGTGAGGTACAAAAAAATTAATATATGAAATCGTGCACAAATCACGTAAAGAAAGCTAAAAAATGGTTTACGAGTCTGTAAGTGTTAAGTGTCAGACAACATTGTGTAAAAGTGAACAGAGTGTGAGATACAAAAAAATGATTTTTTTATATAGTGGACAAATCACGTAAAGAGAGTTAAAAAATGGTTTAGTAGTCTCTCAGTGATATGTGTCACACACAAAAGTGAACAGAGTCTAAAGTAAGTGAGGTACAAAAAAAATAATATTTGAAATCGTGCACAAATCACGTAAAGAGAGCTAAAAAATGGTTTACGAGTCTGTAAGTGTTGTGTGTCAGACAACATTGTGTAAAAGTGAACAGAGTGTGAGATACAAAAAAATGAATTTTTTATCTAGTGGACAAATCACGTGAAGAGAGTTAAAAGACGGTTTAGTAGTATCTCAGTAATATGTGTCACACACAAAAGTGAACAGATTGTGAAGTAAGTGAGGTACAAAAAAATTAATATTTGAAATCGTGCACAAATCACGTAAAGAGAGCTAAAAAATGGTTTACGAGTCTGTAAGTGTTATGTGTCAGACAACATTGTGTAAAAGTGAACAGTTTGAGATACAAAAAAATGATTTTTTTATATAGTGGACAAATCACGTAAAGAGAGTTAAAAAACAGTTTAGTTGTCTCTCAGTGATATATGTCAGACACAAAAGTGAACAGAGATATGTGTCACACACAAAAGTGAACAGAGTGTGAATTAAGTGTGGTACAAAAAAATTAATATTTGAAATCGTGCACAAATTACGTAAAGAGAGCTAAAAAATGGTTTACGAGTCTGTAAGTGTTATGTGTCAGACAACATTGTGTAAAAGTGAACAGAGTGTGAGATACAAAAAAATGAATTTTTTATATAGTGGACAAATCACGTAAAGAGAGTTAAAAAAAAAGTTTAGTTGTCTCTCAGTGATATATGTCAGACACAAAAGTGAACAAAGATAAGTGTCACACACAAAAGTGAACAGAGTGTGAAGTAAGTGAGGTACAAAAAAATTAATATTTGAAATCGTGCACAAATCACGTAAAGAGAGCTAAAAAATGGTTTACGAGTCTGTAAGTGTTATGTGTCAGACAACATTGTGTAAAAGTGAACAGAGTCTGAGATACAAAAAAATGAATTTTTTATATAGTGGACAAATCACGTGAAGAGAGTTAAAAGACGGTTTAGTGGTATCTCAGTAATATGTGTCACACACAAAAGTGAACAGATTGTGAAGTAAGTGAGGTACAAAAAAATTTATATTTGAAATCGTGCACAAATCACGTAAAGAGAACTAAAAAATGGTTTACGAGTCTGTAAGTGTTATGTGTCAGACAACATTTTGTAAAAGTGAACAGAGTGTGAGATACAAAAAAATGAATTTTTTATATAGTGGACAAATCACGTAAAGAGAGCTAAAAAATGGTATACGAGTCTGTAAGTGTTATGTGTCAGACAACATTGTGTAAAAGTGAACAGAGTGTGAGATACAAAAAAATGAATTTTTTATATAGTGGACAAATCACGTAAAGAGAGTTAAAAAACGGTTTAGTTGTCTCTCAGTGATATATGTCAGACACAAAAGTGAACAAAGATATGTGTCACACACAAAAGTAAACAGAGTGTGAAGTAAGTGAGGTACAAAAAAATTTATATTTGAAATCGTGCACAAATCACGTAAAGAGAACTAAAAAATGGTTTACGAGTCTGTAAGTGTTATGTGTCAGACAACATTTTGTAAAAGTGAACAGAGTGTGAGATACAAAAAAATGAATTTTTTATATAGTGGACAAATCACGTAAAGAGAGCTAAAAAATGGTATACGAGTCTGTAAGTGTTATGTGTCAGACAACATTGTGTAAAAGTGAACAGAGTGTGAGATACAAAAAAATGATTTTTTTATATAGTGGACAAATTACGTGAAGAGAGTTAAAAAACGGTTTAGTAGTATCTCAGTAATATGTGTCACACACAAAAGTGAACAGATTGTGAAGTAAGTGAGGTACAAAAAAAATAATATTTGAAATCGTGCACAAATCACGTAAAGAGAGCTAAAAAATGGTTTACGAGTCTGTAAGTGTTATGTGTCAGACAACATTGTGTAAAAGTGAACAGAGTGTGAGATACAAAAAAATGAATTTTTTATATAGTGGACAAATCACGTAAAGAGAGTTAAAAAACGGTTTAGTTGTCTCTCAGTGATATATGTCAGACACAAAAGTGAACAGAGATATGTGTCACACACAAAAGTGAACAGAGTGTGAAGTAAGTGAGGTACAAAAAAATTAATATATGAAATCGTGCACAAATCACGTAAAGAAAGCTAAAAAATGGTTTACGAGTCTGTAAGTGTTAAGTGTCAGACAACATTGTGTAAAAGTGAACAGAGTGTGAGATACAAAAAAATGATTTTTTTATATAGTGGACAAATCACGTAAAGAGAGTTAAAAAATGGTTTAGTAGTCTCTCAGTGATATGTGTCACACACAAAAGTGAACAGAGTCTAAAGTAAGTGAGGTACAAAAAAAATAATATTTGAAATCGTGCACAAATCACGTAAAGAGAGCTAAAAAATGGTTTACGAGTCTGTAAGTGTTGTGTGTCAGACAACATTGTGTAAAAGTGAACAGAGTGTGAGATACAAAAAAATGAATTTTTTATATAGTGGACAAATCACGTGAAGAGAGTTAAAAGACGGTTTAGTAGTATCTCAGTAATATGTGTCACACACAAAAGTGAACAGATTGTGAAGTAAGTGAGGTACAAAAAAATTAATATTTGAAATCGTGCACAAATCACGTAAAGAGAGCTAAAAAATGGTTTACGAGTCTGTAAGTGTTATGTGTCAGACAACATTGTGTAAAAGTGAACAGTTTGAGATACAAAAAAATGATTTTTTTATATAGTGGACAAATCACGTAAAGAGAGTTAAAAAACAGTTTAGTTGTCTCTCAGTGATATATGTCAGACACAAAAGTGAACAGAGATATGTGTCACACACAAAAGTGAACAGAGTGTGAATTAAGTGTGGTACAAAAAAATTAATATTTGAAATCGTGCACAAATTACGTAAAGAGAGCTAAAAAATGGTTTACGAGTCTGTAAGTGTTATGTGTCAGACAACATTGTGTAAAAGTGAACAGAGTGTGAGATACAAAAAAATGAATTTTTTATATAGTGGACAAATCACGTAAAGAGAGTTAAAAAACGGTTTAGTAGTCTCTCAGTGATATATGTCAGACACAAAAGTGAACAGAGATATGTGTCACACACAAAAGTGAACAGAGTGTGAAGTAAGTGAGGTACAAAAAAATTTATATTTGAAATCGTGCACAAATCACGTAAAGAGAGCTAAAAAATGGTTTACGAGTCTGTAAGTGTTATGTGTCAGACAACATTGTGTAAAAGTGAACAGAGTGTGAGATACAAAAAAATGAATTTTTTATATAGTGGACAAATCACGTAAAGAGAGTTAAAAAACGGTTTAGTAGTCTCTCAGTGATATATGTCAGACACAAAAGTGAACAGAGATATGTGTCACACACAAAAGTGAACAGAGTGTGAAGTAAGTGAGGTACAAAAAAATTAATATTTGAAATCGTGCACAAATCACGTAAAGAGAGCTAAAAAATGGTTTACGAGTCTGTAAGTGTTATGTGTCAGACAACATTGTGTAAAAGTGAACAGAGTGTGAGATACAAAAAAATGAATTTTTAATATAGTGGACAAATCACGTAAAGAGAGTTAAAAAACGGTTTAGTAGTCTCTCAGTGATATGTGTCAGACACAAAAGTGAACAGAGTGTGAAGTAAGTGAGGTACAAAAAAATTAATATTTGAAATCGTGCACAAATCACGTAAAGAAAGCTAAAAAATGGTTTACGAGTCTGTAAGTGTAATGTGTCAGACAACATTGTGTAAAAGTGAACAGAGTATGAGATACAAAAAAATGATTTTTTTAATATAGTGGACAAATCACGTAAAGAGAGTTAAAAAATGGTTTAGTAGTCTCTCAGTGATATGTGTCACACACAAAAGTGAACAGAGTGTAAAGTAAGTGAGGTACAAAAAAATTAATATTTGAAATCGTGCACAAATCACGTAAAGAGAGCTAAAACATGGTTTACGAGTCTGGAAGTGTTATGTGTCAGACAACATTGTGTAAAAGTGAACAGAGTGTGAGATACAAAAAAATGAATTTTTTATATAGTGGACAAATCACGTGAAGAGAGTTAAAAGACGGTTTAGTAGTATCTCAGTAATATGTGTCACACACAAAAGTGAACAGATTGTGAAGTAAGTGAGGTACAAAAAAATTAATATTTGAAATCGTGCACAAATCACGTAAAGAGAGCTAAAAAATGGTTTACGAGTCTGTAAGTGTTATGTGTCAGACAACATTGTGTAAAAGTGAACAGAGTGTGAGATACAAAAAAATGAATTTTTTATATAGTGGACAAATCACGTAAAGAGAGTTAAAAAAAAAGTTTAGTTGTCTCTCAGTGATATATGTCAGACACAAAAGTGAACAAAGATAAGTGTCACACACAAAAGTGAACAGAGTGTGAAGTAAGTGAGGTACAAAAAAATTAATATTTGAAATCGTGCACAAATCACGTAAAGAGAGCTAAAAAATGGTTTACGAGTCTGTAAGTGTTATGTGTCAGACAACATTGTGTAAAAGTGAACAGAGTGTGAGATACAAAAAAATGAATTTTTTATATAGTGGACAAATCACGTGAAGAGAGTTAAAAGACGGTTTAGTAGTATCTCAGTAATATGTGTCACACACAAAAGTGAACAGATTGTGAAGTAAGTGAGGTACAAAAAAATTAATATTTGAAATCGTGCACAAATCACGTAAAGAGAGCTAAAAAATGGTTTACGAGTCTGTAAGTGTTATGTGTCAGACAACATTGTGTAAAAGTGAACAGAGTGTGAGATACAAAAAAATGAATTTTTTATATAGTGGACAAATCACGTAAAGAGAGTTAAAAAACGGTTTAGTTGTCTCTCAGTGATATATGTCAGACACAAAAGTGAACAAAGATATGTGTCACACACAAAAGTAAACAGAGTGTGAAGTAAGTGAGGTACAAAAAAATTAATATTTGAAATCGTGCACAAATCACGTAAAGAGAACTAAAAAATGGTTTACGAGTCTGTAAGTGTTATGTGTCAGACAACATTTTGTAAAAGTGAACAGAGTGTGAGATACAAAAAAATGAATTTTTTATATAGTGTACAAATCACGTAAAGAGAGCTAAAAAATGGTATACGAGTCTGTAAGTGTTATGTGTCAGACAACATTGTGTAAAAGTGAACAGAGTGTGAGATACAAAAAAATGAATTTTTTATATAGTGGACAAATCACGTGAAGAGAGTTAAAAGACGGTTTAGTAGTATCTCAGTAATATGTGTCACACATAAAAGTGAACAGATTGTGAAGTAAGTGAGGTACAAAAAAATTAATATTTGAAATCGTGCACAAATCACGTAAAGAGAGCTAAAAAATGGTTTACGAGTCTGTAAGTGTTATGTGTCAGACAACATTGTGTAAAAGTGAACAGAGTGTGAGATACAAAAAAATGAATTTTTTATATAGTGGACAAATCACGTAAAGAGAGTTAAAAAAAAAGTTTAGTTGTCTCTCAGTGATATATGTCAGACACAAAAGTGAACAAAGATAAGTGTCACACACAAAAGTGAACAGAGTGTGAAGTAAGTGAGGTACAAAAAAATTAATATTTGAAATCGTGCACAAATCACGTAAAGAGAGCTAAAAAATGGTTTACGAGTCTGTAAGTGTTATGTGTCAGACAACATTGTGTAAAAGTGAACAGAGTGTGAGATACAAAAAAATGAATTTTTTATATAGTGGACAAATCACGTGAAGAGAGTTAAAAGACGGTTTAGTAGTATCTCAGTAATATGTGTCACACACAAAAGTGAACAGATTGTGAAGTAAGTGAGGTACAAAAAAATTAATATTTGAAATCGTGCACAAATCACGTAAAGAGAGCTAAAAAATGGTTTACGAGTCTGTAAGTGTTATGTGTCAGACAACATTGTGTAAAAGTGAACAGTTTGAGATACAAAAAAATGATTTTTTTATATAGTGGACAAATCACGTAAAGAGAGTTAAAAAACAGTTTAGTTGTCTCTCAGTGATATATGTCAGACACAAAAGTGAACAGAGATATGTGTCACACACAAAAGTGAACAGAGTGTGAATTAAGTGTGGTACAAAAAAATTAATATTTGAAATCGTGCACAAATTACGTAAAGAGAGCTAAAAAATGGTTTACGAGTCTGTAAGTGTTATGTGTCAGACAACATTGTGTAAAAGTGAACAGAGTGTGAGATACAAAAAAATGAATTTTTTATATAGTGGACAAATCACGTAAAGAGAGTTAAAAAAAAAGTTTAGTTGTCTCTCAGTGATATATGTCAGACACAAAAGTGAACAAAGATAAGTGTCACACACAAAAGTGAACAGAGTGTGAAGTAAGTGAGGTACAAAAAAATTAATATTTGAAATCGTGCACAAATCACGTAAAGAGAGCTAAAAAATGGTTTACGAGTCTGTAAGTGTTATGTGTCAGACAACATTGTGTAAAAGTGAACAGAGTGTGAGATACAAAAAAATGAATTTTTTATATAGTGGACAAATCACGTGAAGAGAGTTAAAAGACGGTTTAGTAGTATCTCAGTAATATGTGTCACACACAAAAGTGAACAGATTGTGAAGTAAGTGAGGTACAAAAAAATTAATATTTGAAATCGTGCACAAATCACGTAAAGAGAGCTAAAAAATGGTTTACGAGTCTGTAAGTGTTATGTGTCAGACAACATTGTGTAAAAGTGAACAGAGTGTGAGATACAAAAAAATGAATTTTTTATATAGTGGACAAATCACGTAAAGAGAGTTAAAAAACGGTTTAGTTGTCTCTCAGTGATATATGTCAGACACAAAAGTGAACAAAGATATGTGTCACACACAAAAGTAAACAGAGTGTGAAGTAAGTGAGGTACAAAAAAATTAATATTTGAAATCGTGCACAAATCACGTAAAGAGAACTAAAAAATGGTTTACGAGTCTGTAAGTGTTATGTGTCAGACAACATTTTGTAAAAGTGAACAGAGTGTGAGATACAAAAAAATGAATTTTTTATATAGTGGACAAATCACGTAAAGAGAGCTAAAAAATGGTATACGAGTCTGTAAGTGTTATGTGTCAGACAACATTGTGTAAAAGTGAACAGAGTGTGAGATACAAAAAAATGATTTTTTTATATAGTGGACAAATTACGTGAAGAGAGTTAAAAAACGGTTTAGTAGTATCTCAGTAATATGTGTCACACACAAAAGTGAACAGATTGTGAAGTAAGTGAGGTACAAAAAAAATAATATTTGAAATCGTGCACAAATCACGTAAAGAGAGCTAAAAAATGGTTTACGAGTCTGTAAGTGTTATGTGTCAGACAACATTGTGTAAAAGTGAACAGAGTGTGAGATACAAAAAAATGAATTTTTTATATAGTGGACATATCACGTAAAGAGAGTTAAAAAACGGTTTAGTTGTCTCTGAGTGATATATGTCAGACACAAAAGTGAACAGAGATATGTGTCACATACAAAAGTGAACAGAGTGTGAAGTAAGTGAGGTACAAAAAAATTAATATACGAAATCGTGCACAAATCACGTAAAGAAAGCTAAAAAATGGTTTACGAGTCTGTAAGTGTTAAGTGTCAGACAACATTGTGTAAAAGTGAACAGAGTGTGAGATACAAAAAAATGATTTTTTTATATAGTGGACAAATCACGTAAAGAGAGTTAAAAAATGGTTTAGTAGTCTCTCAGTGATATGTGTCACACACAAAAGTGAACAGAGTCTAAAGTAAGTGAGGTACAAAAAAAATAATATTTGAAATCGTGCACAAATCACGTAAAGAGAGCTAAAAAATGGTTTACGAGTCTGTAAGTGTTGTGTGTCAGACAACATTGTGTAAAAGTGAACAGAGTGTGAGATACAAAAAAATGAATTTTTTATATAGTGGACAAATCACGTGAAGAGAGTTAAAAGACGGTTTAGTAGTATCTCAGTAATATGTGTCACACACAAAAGTGAACAGATTGTGAAGTAAGTGAGGTACAAAAAAATTAATATTTGAAATCGTGTACAAATCACGTAAAGAGAGCTAAAAAATGGTTTACGAGTCTGTAAGTGTTATGTGTCAGACAACATTGTGTAAAAGTGAACAGTTTGAGATACAAAAAAATGATTTTTTTATATAGTGGACAAATCACGTAAAGAGAGTTAAAAAACAGTTTAGTTGTCTCTCAGTGATATATGTCAGACACAAAAGTGAACAGAGATATGTGTCACACACAAAAGTGAACAGAGTGTGAATTAAGTGTGGTACAAAAAAATTAATATTTGAAATCGTGCACAAATTACGTAAAGAGAGCTAAAAAATGGTTTACGAGTCTGTAAGTGTTATGTGTCAGACAACATTGTGTAAAAGTGAACAGAGTGTGAGATACAAA
The DNA here is from genome assembly GCA_963082785.1 of Philonthus spinipes. Lineage (NCBI taxonomy): Eukaryota > Metazoa > Arthropoda > Insecta > Coleoptera > Staphylinidae > Philonthus > Philonthus spinipes. The sequence goes on from OY720304.1 coordinate 3,182,837, forward strand.
AAAATGAATTTTTTATATAGTGGACAAATCACGTAAAGAGAGTTAAAAAACGGTTTAGTAGTCTCTCAGTGATATATGTCAGACACAAAAGTGAACAGAGATATGTGTCACACACAAAAGTGAACAGAGTGTGAAGTAAGTGAGGTACAAAAAAATTTATATTTGAAATCGTGCACAAATCACGTAAAGAGAGCTAAAAAATGGTTTACGAGTCTGTAAGTGTTATCTGTCAGACAACATTGTGTAAAAGTGAACAGAGTGTGAGATACAAAAAAATGAATTTTTTATATAGTGGACAAATCACGTAAAGAGAGTTAAAAAACGGTTTAGTAGTCTCTCAGTGATATATGTCAGACACAAAAGTGAACAGAGATATGTGTCACACACAAAAGTGAACAGAGTGTGAAGTAAGTGAGGTACAAAAAAATTAATATTTGAAATCGTGCACAAATCACGTAAAGAGAGCTAAAAAATGGTTTACGAGTCTGTAAGTGTTATGTGTCAGACAACATTGTGTAAAAGTGAACAGAGTGTGAGATACAAAAAAATGAATTTTTAATATAGTGGACAAATCACGTAAAGAGAGTTAAAAAACGGTTTAGTAGTCTCTCAGTGATATGTGTCAGACACAAAAGTGAACAGAGTGTGAAGTAAGTGAGGTACAAAAAAATTAATATTTGAAATCGTGCACAAATCACGTAAAGAAAGCTAAAAAATGGTTTACGAGTCTGTAAGTGTAATGTGTCAGACAACATTGTGTAAAAGTGAACAGAGTATGAGATACAAAAAAATGATTTTTTTAATATAGTGGACAAATCACGTAAAGAGAGTTAAAAAATGGTTTAGTAGTCTCTCAGTGATATGTGTCACACACAAAAGTGAACAGAGTGTAAAGTAAGTGAGGTACAAAAAAATTAATATTTGAAATCGTGCACAAATCACGTAAAGAGAGCTAAAACATGGCTTACGAGTCTGGAAGTGTTATGTGTCAGACAACATTGTGTAAAAGTGAACAGAGTGTGAGATACAAAAAAATGAATTTTTTATATAGTGGACAAATCACGTGAAGAGAGTTAAAAGACGGTTTAGTAGTATCTCAGTAATATGTGTCACACACAAAAGTGAACAGATTGTGAAGTAAGTGAGGTACAAAAAAATTAATATTTGAAATCGTGCACAAATCACGTAAAGAGAGCTAAAAAATGGTTTACGAGTCTGTAAGTGTTATGTGTCAGACAACATTGTGTAAAAGTGAACAGAGTGTGAGATACAAAAAAATGAATTTTTTATATAGTGGACAAATCACGTAAAGAGAGTTAAAAAAAAAGTTTAGTTGTCTCTCAGTGATATATGTCAGACACAAAAGTGAACAAAGATAAGTGTCATACACAAAAGTGAACAGAGTGTGAAGTAAGTGAGGTACAAAAAAATTAATATTTGAAATCGTGCACAAATCACGTAAAGAGAGCTAAAAAATGGTTTACGAGTCTGTAAGTGTTATGTGTCAGACAACATTGTGTAAAAGTGAACAGAGTGTGAGATACAAAAAAATGAATTTTTTATATAGTGGACAAATCACGTGAAGAGAGTTAAAAGACGGTTTAGTAGTATCTCAGTAATATGTGTCACACACAAAAGTGAACAGATTGTGAAGTAAGTGAGGTACAAAAAAATTAATATTTGAAATCGTGCACAAATCACGTAAAGAGAGCTAAAAAATGGTTTACGAGTCTGTAAGTGTTATGTGTCAGACAACATTGTGTAAAAGTGAACAGAGTGTGAGATACAAAAAAATGAATTTTTTATATAGTGGACAAATCACGTAAAGAGAGTTAAAAAACGGTTTAGTTGTCTCTCAGTGATATATGTCAGACACAAAAGTGAACAAAGATATGTGTCACACACAAAAGTAAACAGAGTGTGAAGTAAGTGAGGTACAAAAAAATTAATATTTGAAATCGTGCACAAATCACGTAAAGAGAACTAAAAAATGGTTTACGAGTCTGTAAGTGTTATGTGTCAGACAACATTTTGTAAAAGTGAACAGAGTGTGAGATACAAAAAAATGAATTTTTTATATAGTGTACAAATCACGTAAAGAGAGCTAAAAAATGGTATACGAGTCTGTAAGTGTTATGTGTCAGACAACATTGTGTAAAAGTGAACAGAGTGTGAGATACAAAAAAATGATTTTTTTATATAGTGGACAAATTACGTGAAGAGAGTTAAAAAACGGTTTAGTAGTATCTCAGTAATATGTGTCACACACAAAAGTGAACAGATTGTGAAGTAAGTGAGGTACAAAAAAAATAATATTTGAAATCGTGCACAAATCACGTAAAGAGAGCTAAAAAATGGTTTACGAGTCTGTAAGTGTTATGTGTCAGACAACATTGTGTAAAAGTGAACAGAGTGTGAGATACAAAAAAATGAATTTTTTATATAGTGGACAAATCACGTAAAGAGAGTTAAAAAACGGTTTAGTTGTCTCTCAGTGATATATGTCAGACACAAAAGTGAACAGAGATATGTGTCACACACAAAAGTGAACAGAGTGTGAAGTAAGTGAGGTACAAAAAAATTAATATATGAAATCGTGCACAAATCACGTAAAGAAAGCTAAAAAATGGTTTACGAGTCTGTAAGTGTTAAGTGTCAGACAACATTGTGTAAAAGTGAACAGAGTGTGAGATACAAAAAAATGATTTTTTTATATAGTGGACAAATCACGTAAAGAGAGTTAAAAAATGGTTTAGTAGTCTCTCAGTGATATGTGTCACACACAAAAGTGAACAGAGTCTAAAGTAAGTGAGGTACAAAAAAAATAATATTTGAAATCGTGCACAAATCACGTAAAGAGAGCTAAAAAATGGTTTACGAGTCTGTAAGTGTTGTGTGTCAGACAACTTTGTGTAAAAGTGAACAGAGTGTGAGATACAAAAAAATGAATTTTTTATATAGTGGACAAATCACGTGAAGAGAGTTAAAAGACGGTTTAGTAGTATCTCAGTAATATGTGTCACACACAAAAGTGAACAGATTGTGAAGTAAGTGAGGTACAAAAAAATTAATATTTGAAATCGTGCACAAATCACGTAAAGAGAGCTAAAAAATGGTTTACGAGTCTGTAAGTGTTATGTGTCAGACAACATTGTGTAAAAGTGAACAGTTTGAGATACAAAAAAATGATTTTTTTATATAGTGGACAAATCACGTAAAGAGAGTTAAAAAACAGTTTAGTTGTCTCTCAGTGATATATGTCAGACACAAAAGTGAACAGAGATATGTGTCACACACAAAAGTGAACAGAGTTTGAATTTAGTGTGGTACAAAAAAATTAATATTTGAAATCGTGCACAAATTACGTAAAGAGAGCTAAAAAATGGTTTACGAGTCTGTAAGTGTTATGTGTCAGACAACATTGTGTAAAAGTGAACAGAGTGTGAGATACAAAAAAATGAATTTTTTATATAGTGGACAAATCACGTAAAGAGAGTTAAAAAACGGTTTAGTAGTCTCTCAGTGATATATGTCAGACACAAAAGTGAACAGAGATATGTGTCACACACAAAAGTGAACAGAGTGTGAAGTAAGTGAGGTACAAAAAAATTAATATTTGAAATCGTGCACAAATCACGTAAAGAGAGCTAAAAAATGGTTTACGAGTCTGTAAGTGTTGTGTGTCAGACAACATTGTGTAAAAGTGAACAGAGTGTGAGATACAAAAAAATGAATTTTTTATATAGTGGACAAATCACGTGAAGAGAGTTAAAAGACGGTTTAGTAGTATCTCAGTAATATGTGTCACACACAAAAGTGAACAGATTGTGAAGTAAGTGAGGTACAAAAAAATTAATATTTGAAATCGTGCACAAATCACGTAAAGAGAGCTAAAAAATGGTTTACGAGTCTGTAAGTGTTATGTGTCAGACAACATTGTGTAAAAGTGAACAGTTTGAGATACAAAAAAATGATTTTTTTATATAGTGGACAAATCACGTAAAGAGAGTTAAAAAACAGTTTAGTTGTCTCTCAGTGATATATGTCAGACACAAAAGTGAACAGAGATATGTGTCACACACAAAAGTGAACAGAGTTTGAATTTAGTGTGGTACAAAAAAATTAATATTTGAAATCGTGCACAAATTACGTAAAGAGAGCTAAAAAATGGTTTACGAGTCTGTAAGTGTTATGTGTCAGACAACATTGTGTAAAAGTGAACAGAGTGTGAGATACAAAAAAATGAATTTTTTATATAGTGGACAAATCACGTAAAGAGAGTTAAAAAACGGTTTAGTAGTCTCTCAGTGATATATGTCAGACACAAAAGTGAACAGAGATATGTGTCACACACAAAAGTGAACAGAGTGTGAAGTAAGTGAGGTACAAAAAAATTAATATTTGAAATCGTGCACAAATCACGTAAAGAGAACTAAAAAATGGTTTACGAGTCTGTAAGTGTTATGTGTCAGACAACATTGTGTAAAAGTGAACAGAGTGTGAGATACAAAAAAATGAATTTTTTATATAGTGGACAAATCACGTAAAGAGAGTTAAAAAACGGTTTAGTTGTCTCTCAGTGATATATGTCAGACACAAAAGTGAACAAAGATATGTGTCACACACAAAAGTAAACAGAGTGTGAAGTAAGTGAGGTACAAAAAAATTAATATTTGAAATCGTGCACAAATCACGTAAAGAGAACTAAAAAATGGTTTACGAGTCTGTAAGTGTTATGTGTCAGACAACATTTTGTAAAAGTGAACAGAGTGTGAGATACAAAAAAATGAATTTTTTATATAGTGTACAAATCACGTAAAGAGAGCTAAAAAATGGTATACGAGTCTGTAAGTGTTATGTGTCAGACAACATTGTGTAAAAGTGAACAGAGTGTGAGATACAAAAAAATGATTTTTTTATATAGTGGACAAATTACGTGAAGAGAGTTAAAAAACGGTTTAGTAGTATCTCAGTAATATGTGTCACACACAAAAGTGAACAGATTGTGAAGTAAGTGAGGTACAAAAAAAATAATATTTGAAATCGTGCACAAATCACGTAAAGAGAGCTAAAAAATGGTTTACGAGTCTGTAAGTGTTATGTGTCAGACAACATTGTGTAAAAGTGAACAGAGTGTGAGATACAAAAAAATGAATTTTTTATATAGTGGACAAATCACGTAAAGAGAGTTAAAAAACGGTTTAGTTGTCTCTCAGTGATATATGTCAGACACAAAAGTGAACAGAGATATGTGTCACACACAAAAGTGAACAGAGTGTGAAGTAAGTGAGGTACAAAAAAATTAATATATGAAATCGTGCACAAATCACGTAAAGAAAGCTAAAAAATGGTTTACGAGTCTGTAAGTGTTAAGTGTCAGACAACATTGTGTAAAAGTGAACAGAGTGTGAGATACAAAAAAATGATTTTTTTATATAGTGGACAAATCACGTAAAGAGAGTTAAAAAATGGTTTAGTAGTCTCTCAGTGATATGTGTCACACACAAAAGTGAACAGAGTCTAAAGTAAGTGAGGTACAAAAAAAATAATATTTGAAATCGTGCACAAATCACGTAAAGAGAGCTAAAAAATGGTTTACGAGTCTGTAAGTGTTGTGTGTCAGACAACATTGTGTAAAAGTGAACAGAGTGTGAGATACAAAAAAATGAATTTTTTATATAGTGGACAAATCACGTGAAGAGAGTTAAAAGACGGTTTAGTAGTATCTCAGTAATATGTGTCACACACAAAAGTGAACAGATTGTGAAGTAAGTGAGGTACAAAAAAATTAATATTTGAAATCGTGCACAAATCACGTAAAGAGAGCTAAAAAATGGTTTACGAGTCTGTAAGTGTTATGTGTCAGACAACATTGTGTAAAAGTGAACAGTTTGAGATACAAAAAAATGATTTTTTTATATAGTGGACAAATCACGTAAAGAGAGTTAAAAAACAGTTTAGTTGTCTCTCAGTGATATATGTCAGACACAAAAGTGAACAGAGATATGTGTCACACACAAAAGTGAACAGAGTTTGAATTTAGTGTGGTACAAAAAAATTAATATTTGAAATCGTGCACAAATTACGTAAAGAGAGCTAAAAAATGGTTTACGAGTCTGTAAGTGTTATGTGTCAGACAACATTGTGTAAAAGTGAACAGAGTGTGAGATACAAAAAAATGAATTTTTTATATAGTGGACAAATCACGTAAAGAGAGGTAAAAAACGGTTTAGTAGTCTCTCAGTGATATATGTCAGACACAAAAGTGAACAGAGATATGTGTCACACACAAAAGTGAACAGAGTGTGAAGTAAGTGAGGTACAAAAAAATTAATATTTGAAATCGTGCACAAATCACGTAAAGAGAGCTAAAAAATGGTTTACGAGTCTGTAAGTGTTGTGTGTCAGACAACATTGTGTAAAAGTGAACAGAGTGTGAGATACAAAAAAATGAATTTTTTATATAGTGGACAAATCACGTGAAGAGAGTTAAAAGACGGTTTAGTAGTATCTCAGTAATATGTGTCACACACAAAAGTGAACAGATTGTGAAGTAAGTGAGGTACAAAAAAATTAATATTTGAAATCGTGCACAAATCACGTAAAGAGAGCTAAAAAATGGTTTACGAGTCTGTAAGTGTTATGTGTCAGACAACATTGTGTAAAAGTGAACAGTTTGAGATACAAAAAAATGATTTTTTTATATAGTGGACAAATCACGTAAAGAGAGTTAAAAAACAGTTTAGTTGTCTCTCAGTGATATATGTCAGACACAAAAGTGAACAGAGATATGTGTCACACACAAAAGTGAACAGAGTTTGAATTTAGTGTGGTACAAAAAAATTAATATTTGAAATCGTGCACAAATTACGTAAAGAGAGCTAAAAAATGGTTTACGAGTCTGTAAGTGTTATGTGTCAGACAACATTGTGTAAAAGTGAACAGAGTGTGAGATACAAAAAAATGAATTTTTTATATAGTGGACAAATCACGTAAAGAGAGTTAAAAAACGGTTTAGTAGTCTCTCAGTGATATATGTCAGACACAAAAGTGAACAGAGATATGTGTCACACACAAAAGTGAACAGAGTGTGAAGTAAGTGAGGTACAAAAAAATTAATATTTGAAATCGTGCACAAATCACGTAAAGAGAGCTAAAAAATGGTTTACGAGTCTGTAAGTGTTATGTGTCAGACAACATTGTGTAAAAGTGAACAGAGTGTGAGATACAAAAAAATGAATTTTTTATATAGTGGACAAATCACGTAAAGAGAGTTAAAAAACGGTTTAGTAGTCTCTCAGTGATATATGTCAGACACAAAAGTGAACAGAGATATGTGTCACACACAAAAGTGAACAGAGTGTGAAGTAAGTGAGGTACAAAAAAATTAATATTTGAAATCGTGCACAAATCACGTAAAGAGAGCTAAAAAATGGTTTACGAGTCTGTAAGTGTTATGTGTCAGACAACATTGTGTAAAAGTGAACAGAGTGTGAGATACAAAAAAATGAATTTTTTATATAGTGGACAAATCACGTGAAGAGAGTTAAAAAACGGTTTAGTAGTATCTCAGTAATATGTGTCACACACAAAAGTGAACAGATTGTGAAGTAAGTGAGGTACAAAAAAATTAATTTTTGAAATCGTGCCCAAATCACTTAAAGAGAGCTAAAAAATGGTTTACGAGTCTGTAAGTGTTATGTGTCAGACAACATTGTGTAAAAGTGAACAGAGTGTGAGATACAAAAAAATGAATTTTTTATATAGTGGACAAATCACGTAAAGAGAGTTAAAAAACGGTTTAGTTGTCTCTCAGTGATATATGTCAGACACAAAAGTGAACAGAGATATGTGTCACACACAAAAGTGAACAGAGTGTGAAGTAAGTGAGGTACAAAAAAATTAATATTTGAAATCGTGCACAAATCACGTAAAGAGAGCTAAAAAATGGTTTACGAGTCTGTAAGTGTTATGTGTCAGACAACATTGTGTAAAAGTGAACAGAGTGTAAGATACAAAAAAATTAATTTTTAATATAGTGGACAAATCACGTAAAGAGAGTTAAAAAACGGTTTAGTAGTCTCTCAGTGATATGTGTCAGACACAAAAGTGAACAGAGTGTGAAGTAAGTGAGGTACAAAAAAATTAAAATTTGAAATCGTGCACAAATCACGTAAAGAAAGCTAAAAAATGGTTTACGAGTCTGTAAGTGTAATGTGTCAGACAACATTGTGTAAAAGTGAACTGAGTGTGAGATACAAAAAAATGATTTTTTTATATAATGGACAAATCACGTAAAGAGAGTTAAAAAATTGTTTAGTAGTCTCTCAGTGATATGTTTCACACACAAAAGTGAACAGAGTGTGAAGCAAGTGAGGTACAAAAAAATTAATATTTGTAATCGTGCACAAATCACGTAAAGAGAGCTAAAAAATGGTTTACGAGTCTGTAAGTGTTATGTGTCAGACAACATTGTGTAAAAGTGAACAGAGTGTGAGATACAAAAAAATGAATTTTTTATATAGTGGACAAATCACGTAAAGAGAGTTAAAAAACGGTTTAGTAGTCTCTCAGTGATATATGTCAGACATAAAAGTGAACAGAGATATGTGTCACACACAAAAGTGAACAGAGTGTGAAGTAAGTGAGGTACAAAAAAATTAATATTTGAAATCGTGCACAAATCACGTAAAGAGAGCTAAAAAATGGTATACGAGTCTGTAAGTGTTATGTGTCAGACAACATTGTGTAAAAGTGAACAGAGTGTGAGATACAAAAAAATGATTTTTTTATATAGTGGACAAATCACGTAAAGAGAGTTAAAAAACGGTTTAGTAGTCTCTCAGTGATATGAGTCAGACACAAAAGTGAACAGAGTGTGAAGTAAGTGAGGTACAAAAAAATTAATATTTGAAATCGTGCACAAATCACGTAAAGAGAGCTAAAAAATGGTTTACGAGTCTGTAAGTGTTGTGTCAGACAACATTGTGTAAAAGTGAACAGAGTGTGAGATACAAAAAAATGATTTTATTATATTTTGGACAAATCACGTAAAGAGAGTTAAAAAACGGTTTAGTAGACTCTCAGTGATATATGTCAGACACAAAAGTGAACAGAGATATGTGTCACACACGAAAGTGAACAGAGTGTGAAGTAAGTGAGGTACAAAAAAATTAATATTTGAAATCGTGCAAAAATCACGTAAAGAGAGCTAAAAAATGGTATACGAGTCTGTAAGTGTTATGTGTCAGACAACTTTGTGTAAAAGTGAACAGAGTGTGAGATACAAAAAAATTATTTTTTTATATAGTGGACAAATCACGTAAAGAGAGTTAAAAAATGGTTTAGTAGTCTCTCAGTGATTTGTGTCACACACAAAAGTGGACAGAGTGTGAAGCAAGTGAGGTACAAAAAAATTAATATTTGAAATCGTGCACAAGTCACGCAAAGAGAGCTAAAAAATGGTTTACGAGTCTGTAAGTGTTATGTGTCAGACAACATTGTGTAAAAGTGAACAGAGTGTGAGATACAAAAAAATGATTTTTTTATATAGTGGACAAATCATGTGAAGAGAGTTAAAAAACGGTTTAGTAGTATCTCAGTAATATGTGTCACACACAAAAGTGAACAGATTGTGAAGTAAGTGAGGTACAAAAAAATTAATATTTGAAATCGTGCACAAATCACGTAAAGAGAGCTAAAAAATGGTTTACGAGTCTGTAAGTGTTATGTGTCAGACAACATTGTGTAAAAGTGAACAGAGTGTGAGATACAAAAAAATGATTTTTTTATATAGTGGACAAATCACGTAAAGAGAGTTAAAAACGGTTTAGTTGTCTCTCAGTGATATATGTCAGACACAAAAGTGAACAGAGATATGTGTCACACACAAAAGTGAACAGAGTGTGAAGTAAGTGAGGTACAAAAAAATTAATATTTGAAATCGTGCACAAATCACGTAAAGAGAGCTAAAAAATGGTTTACGAGTCTGTAAGTGTTATGTGTCAGACAACATTGTGTAAAAGTGAACAGAGTGTGAGATACAAAAAAATGAATTTTTTATATAGTGGACAAATCACGTAAAGAGAGTTAAAAAACGGTTTAGTAGTCTCTCAGTGATATATGTCAGACACAAAAGTGAACAGAGATATGTGTCACACACAAAAGTGAACAGAGTGTGAAGTAAGTGATGTACAAAAAAATTAAAATTTGAAATCGTGCACAAATCACGTAAAGAGAGCTAAAAAATGGTATACGAGTCTGTAAGTGTTATGTGTCAGACAACATTGTGTAAAAGTGAACAGAGTGTGAGATACAAAAAAATAATTTTTTTATAAAGTGGACAAATCACGTGAAGAGAGTTAAAAAACGGTTTAGTAGTATCTCAGTAATATGTGTCACACACAAAAATGAACAGATTGTGAAGTAAGTGAGGTACAAAAAAATTAATATTTGAAATCGTGCACAAATCACTTAAAGAGAGCTAAAAAATGGTTTACGAGTCTGTAAGTGTTATGTGTCAGACAACATTGTGTAAAAGTGAACAGAGTATGAGATACAAAAAAATGAATTTTTTATATAGTGGACAAATCACGTAAAGAGAGTTAAAAAATGGTTTAGTAGTCTCTCAGTGATATGTGTCACACACAAAAGTGAACAGAGTGTAAAGTAAGTGAGGTACAAAAAAATTAATATTTGAAATCGTGCACAAATCACGTAAAGAGAGCTAAAACATGGTTTACGAGTCTGGAAGTGTTATGTGTCAGACAACATTGTGTAAAAGTGAACAGAGTGTGAGATACAAAAAAATGAATTTTTTATATAGTGGACAAATCACGTGAAGAGAGTTAAAAGACGGTTTAGTAGTATCTCAGTAATATGTGTCACACACAAAAGTGAACAGATTGTGAAGTAAGTGAGGTACAAAAAAATTAATATTTGAAATCGTGCACAAATCACGTAAAAAGAGCTAAAAAATGGTTTACGAGTCTGTAAGTGTTATGTGTCAGACAACATTGTGTAAAAGTGAACAGAGTGTGAGATACAAAAAAATGAACTTTTTATATAGTGGACAAATCACGTAAAGAGAGTTAAAAAAAAGTTTAGTTGTCTCTCAGTGATATATGTCAGACACAAAAGTGAACAAAGATATGTGTCACACACAAAAGTGAACAAAGATATGTGTCACACACAAAAGTGAACAGAGTGTGAAGTAAGTGAGGTACAAAAAAATTAATATTTGAAATCGTGCACAAATCACGTAAAGAGAGCTAAAAAATGGTTTACGAGTCTGTAAGTGTTATGTGTCAGACAACTTTGTGTAAAAGTGAACAGAGTGTGAGATACAAAAAAATGAATTTTTTATATAGTGGACAAATCACGTAAAGAGAGTTAAAAAACGGTTTAGTAGTCTCTCAGTGATATATGTCAGACACAAAAGTGAACAGAGATATTGTCACACACAAAAGTGAACAGAGTGTGAAGTAAGTGAGGTACAAAAAAATTAATATTTGAAATCGTGCACAAATCACGTAAAGAGAGCTAAAAAATGGTATACGAGTCTGTAAGTGTTATGTGTCAGACAACATTGTGTAAAAGTGAACAGAGTGTGAGATACAAAAAAATGATTTTTTTATATAGTAGACAAATCACGTAAAGAGAGTTAAAAAACGGTTTAGTAGTCTCTCAGTGATATGAGTCAGACACAAAAGTGAACAGAGTCTGAAGTAAGTGAGGTACAAAAAAATTAATATTTGAAATCGTGCACAAATCACGTAAAGAGAGCTAAAAATTGGTTTACGAGTCTGTAAGTGTTATGTGTCAGACAACATTGTGTAAAAGTGAACAGAGTGTGAGATACAAAAAAATGATTTTTTTATATAGTGGACAAATCACGTAAAGAGAGTTAAAAAACGGTTTAGTAGACTCTCAGTGATATATGTCAGACACAAAAGTGAACAGAGATATGTGTCACACGCAAAAGTGAACAGAGTGTGAAATAAGTGAGATACAAAAAAATTAATATTTGAAATCGTGCACAAATCATGTAAAGAGAGCTAAAAAATGGTATACGAGTCGGTAAGTGTTATGTGTCAGACAACATTGTGTAAAAGTGAACAGAGTGTGAGATACAAAAAAATGAATTTTTAATATAGTGGACAAATCACGTAAAGAGAGTTAAAAAACGGTTTAGTAGTCTCTCAGTGATATGTGTCAGACACAAAAGTGAACAGAGTGTGAAGTAAGTGAGGTACAAAAAAATTAATATTTGAAATCGTGCACAAATCACGTAAAGAAAGCTAAAAAATGGTTTACGAGTCTGTAAGTGTAATGTGTCAGACAACATTGTGTAAAAGTGAACAGAGTGTGAGATACAAAAAAATGATTTTTTTATATAATGGACAAATCACGTAAAGAGATTTAAAAAATTGTTTAGTAGTCTCTCAGTGATTTGTTTCACACACAAAAGTGAACAGAGTGTGAAGCAAGTGAGGTACAAAAAAATTAATATTTGAAATCGTGCACAAATTACGTAAAGAGAGCTAAAAAATGGTTTACGAGTCTGTAAGTGTTATGTGTCAGACAACATTGTGTAAAAGTGAACAGAGTATGAGATACAAAAAAATGATTTTTTTATATAGTGGACAAATCACGTAAAGAGAGTTAAAAAATGGTTTAGTAGTCTCTCAGTGATATGTGTCACACACAAAAGTGAACAGAGTGTAAAGTAAGTGAGGTACAAAAAAATTAATTTTTGAAATCGTGCACAAATCACGTAAAGAGAGCTAAAACATGGTTTACGAGTCTGTAAGTGTTATGTGTCAGACAACATTGTGTAAAAGTGAACAGAGTGTGAGATACAAAAAAATGAATTTTTTATATAGTGGACAAATCACGTGAAGAGAGTTAAAAGACGGTTTAGTAGTATCTCAGTAATATGTGTCACACACAAAAGTGAACAGATTGTGAAGTAAGTGAGGTACAAAAAAATTAATATTTGAAATCGTGCACAAATCACGTAAAAAGAGCTAAAAAATGGTTTACGAGTCTGTAAGTGTTATGTGTCAGACAACATTGTGTAAAAGTGAACAGAGTGTGAGATACAAAAAAATGAATTTTTTATATAGTGGACAAATCACGTAAAGAGAGTTAAAAAAAAGTTTAGTTGTCTCTCAGTGATATATGTCAGACACAAAAGTGAACAAAGATATGTGTCACACACAAAAGTGAACAAAGATATGTGTCACACACAAAAGTGAACAGAGTGTGAAATAAGTGAGGTACAAAAAAATTAATATTTGAAATCGTGCACAAATCACGTAAAGAGAGCTAAAAAATGGTTTACGAGTCTGTAAGTGTTATGTGTCAGACAACATTGTGTAAAAGTGAACAGAGTGTGAGATACAAAAAAATGAATTTTTTATATAGTGGACAAATCACGTAAAGAGAGTTAAAAAACGGTTTAGTAGTCTCTCAGTGATATATGTCAGACACAAAAGTGAACAGAGATATTGTCACACACAAAAGTGAACAGAGTGTGAAGTAAGTGAGGTACAAAAAAATTAATATTTGAAATCGTGCACAAATCACGTAAAGAGAGCTAAAAAATGGTATACGAGTCTGTAAGTCTTATGTGTCAGACAACATTGTGTAAAAGTGAAGAGAGTGTGAGATACAAAAAAATGATTTTTTTATATAGTAGACAAATCACGTAAAGAGAGTTAAAAAACGGTTTAGTAGTCTCTCAGTGATATGAGTCAGACACAAAAGTGAACAGAGTCTGAAGTAAGTGAGGTACAAAAAAATTAATATTTGAAATCGTGCACAAATCACGTAAAGAGAGCTAAAAATTGGTTTACGAGTCTGTAAGTGTTATGTGTCAGACAACATTGTGTAAAAGTGAACAGAGTGTGAGATACAAAAAAATGATTTTTTTATATAGTGGACAAATCACGTAAAGAGAGTTAAAAAACGGTTTAGTAGACTCTCAGTGATATATGTCAGACACAAAAGTGAACAGAGATATGTGTCACACGCAAAAGTGAACAGAGTGTGAAATAAGTGAGATACAAAAAAATTAATATTTGAAATCGTCCACAAATCATGTAAAGAGAGCTAAAAAATGGTATACGAGTCGGTAAGTGTTATGTGTCAGACAACATTGTGTAAAAGTGAACAGAGTGTGAGATACAAAAAAATGAATTTTTAATATAGTGGACAAATCACGTAAAGAGAGTTAAAAAACGGTTTAGTAGTCTCTCAGTGATATGTGTCAGACACAAAAGTGAACAGAGTGTGAAGTAAGTGAGGTACAAAAAAATTAATATTTGAAATCGTGCACAAATCACGTAAAGAGAGCTAAAAATTGGTTTACGAGTCTGTAAGTGTTATGTGTCAGACAACATTGTGTAAAAGTGAACAGAGTGTGAGATACAAAAAAATGATTTTTTTATATAGTGGACAAATCACGTAAAGAGAGTTAAAAAACGGTTTAGTAGACTCTCAGTGATATATGTCAGACACAAAAGTGAACAGAGATATGTGTCACACGCAAAAGTGAACAGAGTGTGAAATAAGTGAGATACAAAAAAATTAATATTTGAAATCGTGCACAAATCATGTAAAGAGAGCTAAAAAATGGTATACGAGTCGGTAAGTGTTATGTGTCAGACAACATTGTGTAAAAGTGAACAGAGTGTGAGATACAAAAAAATGAATTTTTAATATAGTGGACAAATCACGTAAAGAGAGTTAAAAAACGGTTTAGTAGTCTCTCAGTGATATGTGTCAGACACAAAAGTGAACAGAGTGTGAAGTAAGTGAGGTACAAAAAAATTAATATCTGAAATCGTGCACAAATCACGTAAAGAAAGCTAAAAAATGGTTTACGAGTCTGTAAGTGTAATGTGTCAGACAACATTGTGTAAAAGTGAACAGAGTGTGAGATACAAAAAAATGATTTTTTTATATAATGGACAAATCACGTAAAGAGATTTAAAAAATTGTTTAGTAGTCTCTCAGTGATTTGTTTCACACACAAAAGTGAACAGAGTGTGAAGCAAGTGAGGTACAAAAAAATTAATATTTGAAATCGTGCACAAATTACGTAAAGAGAGCTAAAAAATGGTTTACGAGTCTGTAAGTGTTATGTGTCAGACAACATTGTGTAAAAGTGAACAGAGTATGAGATACAAAAAAATGATTTTTTTATATAGTGGACAAATCACGTAAAGAGAGTTAAAAAATGGTTTAGTAGTCTCTCAGTGATATGTGTCACACACAAAAGTGAACAGAGTGTAAAGTAAGTGAGGTACAAAAAAGTGAACAGAGATATTGTCACACACAAAAGTGAACAGAGTGTGAAGTAAGTGAGGTACAAAAAAATTAATATTTGAAATCGTGCACAAATCACGTAAAAAGAGCTAAAAAATGGTATACGAGTTTGTAAGTGTTATGTGTCAGACAACATTGTGTAAAAGTGAACAGAGTGTGAGATACAAAAAAATGATTTTTTTATATAGTGGACAAATCACGTAAAGAGAGTTAAAAAATGGTTTAGTAGTCTCTCAGTGATATGTGTCACACACAAAAGTGAACAGAGTGTAAAGTAAGTGAGGTACAAAAAAATTAATTTTTGAAATCGTGCACAAATCACGTAAAGAGAGCTAAAAAATGGTTTACGAGTCTGTAAGTGTTATGTGTCAGACAACATTGTGTAAAAGTGAACAGAGTGTGAGATACAAAAAAATGAATTTTTTATATAGTGGACAAATCACGTGAAGAGAGTTAAAAGACGGTTTAGTAGTATCTCAGTAATATGTGTCACACACAAAAGTGAACAGATTGTGAAGTAAGTGAGGTACAAAAAAATTAATATTTGAAATCGTGCACAAATCACGTAAAAAGAGCTAAAAAATGGTTTACGAGTCTGTAAGTGTTATGTGTCAGACAACATTGTGTAAAAGTGAACAGAGTGTGAGATACAAAAAAATGAATTTTTTATATAGTGGACAAATCACGTAAAGAGAGTTAAAAAAAAGTTTAGTTGTCTCTCAGTGATATATGTCAGACACAAAAGTGAACAAAGATATGTGTCACACACAAAAGTGAACAAAGATATGTGTCACACACAAAAGTGAACAGAGTGTGAAATAAGTGAGGTACAAAAAAATTAATATTTGAAATCGTGCACAAATCACGTAAAGAGAGCTAAAAAATGGTTTACGAGTCTGTAAGTGTTATGTGTCAGACAACATTGTGTAAAAGTGAACAGAGTGTGAGATACAAAAAAATGAATTTTTTATATAGTGGACAAATCACGTAAAGAGAGTTAAAAAACGGTTTAGTAGTCTCTCAGTGATATATGTCAGACACAAAAGTGAACAGAGATATTGTCACACACAAAAGTGAACAGAGTGTGAAGTAAGTGAGGTACAAAAAAATTAATATTTGAAATCGTGCACAAATCACGTAAAGAGAGCTAAAAAATGGTATACGAGTCTGTAAGTCTTATGTGTCAGACAACATTGTGTAAAAGTGAACAGAGTGTGAGATACAAAAAAATGATTTTTTTATATAGTAGACAAATCACGTAAAGAGAGTTAAAAAACGGTTTAGTAGTCTCTCAGTGATATGAGTCAGACACAAAAGTGAACAGAGTCTGAAGTAAGTGAGGTACAAAAAAATTAATATTTGAAATCGTGCACAAATCACGTAAAGAGAGCTAAAAATTGGTTTACGAGTCTGTAAGTGTTATGTGTCAGACAACATTGTGTAAAAGTGAACAGAGTGTGAGATACAAAAAAATGATTTTTTTATATAGTGGACAAATCACGTAAAGAGAGTTAAAAAACGGTTTAGTAGACTCTCAGTGATATATGTCAGACACAAATGTGAACAGAGATATGTGTCACACGCAAAAGTGAACAGAGTGTGAAATAAGTGAGATACAAAAAAATTAATATTTGAAATCGTCCACAAATCATGTAAAGAGAGCTAAAAAATGGTATACGAGTCGGTAAGTGTTATGTGTCAGACAACATTGTGTAAAAGTGAACAGAGTGTGAGATACAAAAAAATGAATTTTTAATATAGTGGACAAATCACGTAAAGAGAGTTAAAAAACGGTTTAGTAGTCTCTCAGTGATATGTGTCAGACACAAAAGTGAACAGAGTGTGAAGTAAGTGAGGTACAAAAAAATTAATATTTGAAATCGTGCACAAATCACGTAAAGAGAGCTAAAAATTGGTTTACGAGTCTGTAAGTGTTATGTGTCAGACAACATTGTGTAAAAGTGAACAGAGTGTGAGATACAAAAAAATGATTTTTTTATATAGTGGACAAATCACGTAAAGAGAGTTAAAAAACGGTTTAGTAGACTCTCAGTGATATATGTCAGACACAAAAGTGAACAGAGATATGTGTCACACGCAAAAGTGAACAGAGTGTGAAATAAGTGAGATACAAAAAAATTAATATTTGAAATCGTGCACAAATCATGTAAAGAGAGCTAAAAAATGGTATACGAGTCGGTAAGTGTTATGTGTCAGACAACATTGTGTAAAAGTGAACAGAGTGTGAGATACAAAAAAATGAATTTTTAATATAGTGGACAAATCACGTAAAGAGAGTTAAAAAACGGTTTAGTAGTCTCTCAGTGATATGTGTCAGACACAAAAGTGAACAGAGTGTGAAGTAAGTGAGGTACAAAAAAATTAATATCTGAAATCGTGCACAAATCACGTAAAGAAAGCTAAAAAATGGTTTACGAGTCTGTAAGTGTAATGTGTCAGACAACATTGTGTAAAAGTGAACAGAGTGTGAGATACAAAAAAATGATTTTTTTATATAATGGACAAATCACGTAAAGAGATTTAAAAAATTGTTTAGTAGTCTCTCAGTGATTTGTTTCACACACAAAAGTGAACAGAGTGTGAAGCAAGTGAGGTACAAAAAAATTAATATTTGAAATCGTGCACAAATTACGTAAAGAGAGCTAAAAAATGGTTTACGAGTCTGTAAGTGTTATGTGTCAGACAACATTGTGTAAAAGTGAACAGAGTATGAGATACAAAAAAATGATTTTTTTATATAGTGGACAAATCACGTAAAGAGAGTTAAAAAATGGTTTAGTAGTCTCTCAGTGATATGTGTCACACACAAAAGTGAACAGAGTGTAAAGTAAGTGAGGTACAAAAAAGTGAACAGAGATATTGTCACACACAAAAGTGAACAGAGTGTGAAGTAAGTGAGGTACAAAAAAATTAATATTTGAAATCGTGCACAAATCACGTAAAAAGAGCTAAAAAATGGTATACGAGTCTGTAAGTGTTATGTGTCAGACAACATTGTGTAAAAGTGAACAGAGTGTGAGATACAAAAAAATGATTTTTTTATATAGTGGACAAATCACGTAAAGAGAGTTAAAAAATGGTTTAGTAGTCTCTCAGTGATATGTGTCACACACAAAAGTGAACAGAGTGTAAAGTAAGTGAGGTACAAAAAAATTAATTTTTGAAATCGTGCACAAATCACGTAAAGAGAGCTAAAAAATGGTTTACGAGTCTGTAAGTGTTATGTGTCAGGCAACATTGTGTAAAAGTGAACAGAGTGTGAGATACAAAAAAATGAATTTTTTATATAGTGGACAAATCACGTGAAGAGAGTTAAAAGACGGTTTAGTAGTATCTCAGTAATATGTGTCACACACAAAAGTGAACAGATTGTGAAGTAAGTGAGGTACAAAAAAATTAATATTTGAAATCGTGCACAAATCACGTAAAAAGAGCTAAAAAATGGTTTACGAGTCTGTAAGTGTTATGTGTCAGACAACATTGTGTAAAAGTGAACAGAGTGTGAGATACAAAAAAATAAATTTTTTATATAGTGGACAAATCACGTAAAGAGAGTTAAAAAAAAGTTTAGTTGTCTCTCAGTGATATATGTCAGACACAAAAGTGAACAAAGATATGTGTCACACACAAAAGTGAACAAAGATATGTGTCACACACAAAAGTGAACAGAGTGTGAAATAAGTGAGGTACAAAAAAATTAATATTTGAAATCGTGCACAAATCACGTAAAGAGAGCTAAAAAATGGTTTACGAGTCTGTAAGTGTTATGTGTCAGACAACATTGTGTAAAAGTGAACAGAGTGTGAGATACAAAAAAATGAATTTTTTATATAGTGGACAAATCACGTAAAGAGAGTTAAAAAACGGTTTAGTAGTCTCTCAGTGATATATGTCAGACACAAAAGTGAACAGAGATTTTGTCACACACAAAAGTGAACAGAGTGTGAAGTAAGTGAGGTACAAAAAAATTAATATTTGAAATCGTGCACAAATCACGTAAAGAGAGCTAAAAAATGGTATACGAGTCTGTAAGTGTTATGTGTCAGACAACATTGTGTAAAAGTGAACAGAGTGTGAGATACAAAAAAATGAATTTTTAATATAGTGGACAAATCACGTAAAGAGAGTTAAAAAACGGTTTAGTAGTCTCTCAGTGATATGTGTCAGACACAAAAGTGAACAGAGTGTGAAGTAAGTGAGGTACAAAAAAATTAATATCTGAAATCGTGCACAAATCACGTAAAGAAAGCTAAAAAATGGTTTACGAGTCTGTAAGTGTAATGTGTCAGACAACATTGTGTAAAAGTGAACAGAGTGTGAGATACAAAAAAATGATTTTTTTATATAATGGACAAATCACGTAAAGAGATTTAAAAAATTGTTTAGTAGTCTCTCAGTGATTTGTTTCACACACAAAAGTGAACAGAGTGTGAAGCAAGTGAGGTACAAAAAAATTAATATTTGAAATCGTGCACAAATTACGTAAAGAGAGCTAAAAAATGGTTTACGAGTCTGTAAGTGTTATGTGTCAGACAACATTGTGTAAAAGTGAACAGAGTATGAGATACAAAAAAATGATTTTTTTATATAGTGGACAAATCACGTAAAGAGAGTTAAAAAATGGTTTAGTAGTCTCTCAGTGATATGTGTCACACACAAAAGTGAACAGAGTGTAAAGTAAGTGAGGTACAAAAAAGTGAACAGAGATATTGTCACACACAAAAGTGAACAGAGTGTGAAGTAAGTGAGGTACAAAAAAATTAATATTTGAAATCGTGCACAAATCACGTAAAAAGAGCTAAAAAATGGTATACGAGTCTGTAAGTGTTATGTGTCAGACAACATTGTGTAAAAGTGAACAGAGTGTGAGATACAAAAAAATGATTTTTTTATATAGTGGACAAATCACGTAAAGAGAGTTAAAAAATGGTTTAGTAGTCTCTCAGTGATATGTGTCACACACAAAAGTGAACAGAGTGTAAAGTAAGTGAGGTACAAAAAAATTAATTTTTGAAATCGTGCACAAATCACGTAAAGAGAGCTAAAACATGGTTTACGAGTCTGTAAGTGTTATGTGTCAGACAACATTGTGTAAAAGTGAACAGAGTGTGAGATACAAAAAAATGAATTTTTTATATAGTGGACAAATCACGTGAAGAGAGTTAAAAGACGGTTTAGTAGTATCTCAGTAATATGTGTCACACACAAAAGTGAACAGATTGTGAAGTAAGTGAGGTACAAAAAAATTAATATTTGAAATCGTGCACAAATCACGTAAAAAGAGCTAAAAAATGGTTTACGAGTCTGTAAGTGTTATGTGTCAGACAACATTGTGTAAAAGTGAACAGAGTGTGAGATACAAAAAAATGAATTTTTTATATAGTGGACAAATCACGTAAAGAGAGTTAAAAAAAAGTTTAGTTGTCTCTCAGTGATATATGTCAGACACAAAAGTGAACAAAGATATGTGTCACACACAAAAGTGAACAAAGATATGTGTCACACACAAAAGTGAACAGAGTGTGAAATAAGTGAGGTACAAAAAAATTAATATTTGAAATCGTGCACAAATCACGTAAAGAGAGCTAAAAAATGGTTTACGAGTCTGTAAGTGTTATGTGTCAGACAACATTGTGTAAAAGTGAACAGAGTGTGAGATACAAAAAAATGAATTTTTTATATAGTGGACAAATCACGTAAAGAGAGTTAAAAAACGGTTTAGTAGTCTCTCAGTGATATATGTCAGACACAAAAGTGAACAGAGATATTGTCACACACAAAAGTGAACAGAGTGTGAAGTAAGTGAGGTACAAAAAAATTAATATTTGAAATCGTGCACAAATCACGTAAAGAGAGCTAAAAAATGGTATACGAGTCTGTAAGTGTTATGTGTCAGACAACATTGTGTAAAAGTGAACAGAGTGTGAGATACAAAAAAATGATTTTTTTATATAGTAGACAAATCACGTAAAGAGAGTTAAAAAACGGTTTAGTAGTCTCTCAGTGATATGAGTCAGACACAAAAGTGAACAGAGTCTGAAGTAAGTGAGGTACAAAAAAATTAATATTTGAAATCGTGCACAAATCACGTAAAGAGAGCTAAAAATTGGTTTACGAGTCTGTAAGTGTTATGTGTCAGACAACATTGTGTAAAAGTGAACAGAGTGTGAGATACAAAAAAATGATTTTTTTATATAGTGGACAAATCACGTAAAGAGAGTTAAAAAACGGTTTAGTAGACTCTCAGTGATATATGTCAGACACAAAAGTGAACAGAGATATGTGTCACACGCAAAAGTGAACAGAGTGTGAAATAAGTGAGATACAAAAAAATTAATATTTGAAATCGTGCACAAATCATGTAAAGAGAGCTAAAAAATGGTATACGAGTCGGTAAGTGTTATGTGTCAGACAACATTGTGTAAAAGTGAACAGAGTGTGAGATACAAAAAAATGAATTTTTAATATAGTGGACAAATCACGTAAAGAGAGTTAAAAAACGGTTTAGTAGTCTCTCAGTGATATCAGACACAAAAGTGAACAGAGTGTGAAGTAAGTGAGGTACAAAAAAATTAATATTTGAAATCGTGCACAAATCACGTAAAGAGAGCTAAAAATTGGTTTACGAGTCTGTAAGTGTTATGTGTCAGACAACATTGTGTAAAAGTGAACAGAGTGTGAGATACAAAAAAATGATTTTTTTATATAGTGGACAAATCACGTAAAGAGAGTTAAAAAACGGTTTAGTAGACTCTCAGTGATATATGTCAGACACAAAAGTGAACAGAGATATGTGTCACACGCAAAAGTGAACAGAG
Source organism: Philonthus spinipes (assembly GCA_963082785.1). Taxonomy (NCBI): domain Eukaryota; kingdom Metazoa; phylum Arthropoda; class Insecta; order Coleoptera; family Staphylinidae; genus Philonthus; species Philonthus spinipes. The sequence goes on from OY720304.1 coordinate 3,205,009, forward strand.
TGTGAAATAAGTGAGATACAAAAAAATTAATATTTGAAATCGTGCACAAATTACGTAAAGAGAGCTAAAAAATGGTTTACGAGTCTGTAAGTGTTATGTGTCAGACAACATTGTGTAAAAGTGAACAGAGTATGAGATACAAAAAAATGATTTTTTTATATAATGGACAAATCACGTAAAGAGATTTAAAAAATTGTTTAGTAGTCTCTCAGTGATTTGTTTCACAAACAAAAGTGAACAGAGTGTGAAGCAAGTGAGGTACAAAAAAATTAATATTTGAAATCGTGCACAAATTACGTAAAGAGAGCTAAAAAATGGTTTACGAGTCTGTAAGTGTTATGTGTCAGACAACATTGTGTAAAAGTGAACAGAGTATGAGATACAAAAAAATGATTTTTTTATATAGTGGACAAATCACGTAAAGAGAGTTAAAAAATGGTTTAGTAGTCTCTCAGTGATATGTGTCACACACAAAAGTGAACAGAGTGTAAAGTAAGTGAGGTACAAAAAAGTGAACAGAGATATTGTCACACACAAAAGTGAACAGAGTGTGAAGTAAGTGAGGTACAAAAAAATTAATATTTGAAATCGTGCACAAATCACGTAAAAAGAGCTAAAAAATGGTATACGAGTCTGTAAGTGTTATGTGTCAGACAACATTGTGTAAAAGTGAACAGAGTGTGAGATACAAAAAAATGTTTTTTTTATATAGTAGACAAATCACGTAAAGAGAGTTAAAAAACGGTTTAGTAGTCTCTCAGTGATATGAGTCAGACACAAAAGTGAACAGAGTCTGAAGTAAGTGAGGTACAAAAAAATTAATATTTGAAATCGTGCACAAATCACGTAAAGAGAGCTAAAAATTGGTTTACGAGTCTGTAAGTGTTATGTGTCAGACAACATTGTGTAAAAGTGAACAGAGTGTGAGATACAAAAAAATGATTTTTTTATATAGTGGACAAATCACGTAAAGAGAGTTAAAAAACGGTTTAGTAGTCTCTCAGTGATATATGTCAGACACAAAAGTGAACAGAGATATTGTCACACACAAAAGTGAACAGAGTGTGAAGTAAGTGAGGTACAAAAAAATTAATATTTGAAATCGTGCACAAATCACGTAAAGAGAGCTAAAAAATGGTATACGAGTCTGTAAGTGTTATGTGTCAGACAACATTGTGTAAAAGTGAACAGAGTGTGAGATACAAAAAAATGATTTTTTTATATAGTAGACAAATCACGTAAAGAGAGTTAAAAAACGGTTTAGTAGTCTCTCAGTGATATGAGTCAGACACAAAAGTGAACAGAGTCTGAAGTAAGTGAGGTACAAAAAAATTAATATTTGAAATCGTGCACAAATCACGTAAAGAGAGCTAAAAATTGGTTTATGAGTCTGTAAGTGTTATGTGTCAGACAACATTGTGTAAAAGTGAACAGAGTGTGAGATACAAAAAAATGATTTTTTTATATAGTGGACAAATCACGTAAAGAGAGTTAAAAAACGGTTTAGTAGACTCTCAGTGATATATGTCAGACACAAAAGTGAACAGAGATATGTGTCACACGCAAAAGTGAACAGAGTGTGAAATAAGTGAGATACAAAAAAATTAATATTTGAAATCGTGCACAAATCATGTAAAGAGAGCTAAAAAATGGTATACGAGTCGGTAAGTGTTATGTGTCAGACAACATTGTGTAAAAGTGAACAGAGTGTGAGATACAAAAAAATGAATTTTTAATATAGTGGACAAATCACGTAAAGAGAGTTAAAAAACGGTTTAGTAGTCTCTCAGTGATATGTGTCAGACACAAAAGTGAACAGAGTGTGAAGTAAGTGAGGTACAAAAAAATTAATATTTGAAATCTTGCACAAATCACGTAAAGAAAGCTAAAAAATGGTTTACGAGTCTGTAAGTGTAATGTGTCAGACAACATTGTGTAAAAGTGAACAGAGTGTGAGATACAAAAAAATGATTTTTTTATATAATGGACAAATCACGTAAAGAGATTTAAAAAATTGTTTAGTAGTCTCTCAGTGATTTGTTTCACACACAAAAGTGAACAGAGTGTGAAGCAAGTGAGGTACAAAAAAATTAATATTTGAAATCGTGCACAAATTACGTAAAGAGAGCTAAAAAATGGTTTACGAGTCTGTAAGTGTTATGTGTCAGACAACATTGTGTAAAAGTGAACAGAGTATGAGATACAAAAAAATGATTTTTTTATATAGTAGACAAATCACGTAAAGAGAGTTAAAAAACAGTTTAGTAGTCTCTCAGTGATATGAGTCAGACACAAAAGTGAACAGAGTCTGAAGTAAGTGAGGTACAAAAAAATTAATATTTGAAATCGTGCACAAATCACGTAAAGAGAGCTAAAAATTGGTTTACGAGTCTGTAAGTGTTATGTGTCAGACAACATTGTGTAAAAGTGAACAGAGTGTGAGATACAAAAAAATGAATTTTTAATATAGTGGACAAATCACGTAAAGAGAGTTAAAAAACGGTTTAGTAGTCTCTCAGTGATATGTGTCAGACACAAAAGTGAACAGAGTGTGAAGTAAGTGAGGTACAAAAAAATTAATATTTGAAATCGTGCACAAATCACGTAAAGAGAGCTAAAAATTGGTTTACGAGTCTGTAAGTGTTATGTGTCAGACAACATTGTGTAAAAGTGAACAGAGTGTGAGATACAAAAAAATGATTTTTTTATATAGTGGACAAATCACGTAAAGAGAGTTAAAAAACGGTTTAGTAGACTCTCAGTGATATGTGTCACACACAAAAGTGAACAGAGTGTAAAGTAAGTGAGGTACAAAAAAATTAATATTTGAAATCGTGCACAAATCACGTAAAGAGAGCTAAAACATGGTTTACGAGTCTGTAAGTGTTATGTGTCAGACAACATTGTGTAAAAGTGAACAGAGTGTGAGATACAAAAAAATGAATTTTTTATATAGTGGACAAATCACGTGAAGAGAGTTAAAAGACGGTTTAGTAGTATCTCAGTAATATGTGTCACACACAAAAGTGAACAGATTTTGAAGTAAGTGAGGTACAAAAAAATTAATATTTGAAATCGTGCACAAATCACGTAAAAAGAGCTAAAAAATGGTTTACGAGTCTGTAAGTGTTATGTGTCAGACAACATTGTGTAAAAGTGAACAGAGTGTGAGATACAAAAAAATGAATTTTTTATATAGTGGACAAATCACGTAAAGAGAGTTAAAAAAAAGTTTAGTTGTCTCTCAGTGATATATGTCAGACACAAAAGTGAACAAAGATATGTGTCACACACAAAAGTGAACAAAGATATGTGTCACACACAAAAGTGAACAGAGTGTGAAATAAGTGAGGTACAAAAAAATTAATATTTGAAATCGTGCACAAATCACGTAAAGAGAGCTAAAAAATGGTTTACGAGTCTGTAAGTGTTATGTGTCAGACAACATTGTGTAAAAGTGAACAGAGTGTGAGATACAAAAAAATGAATTTTTTATATAGTGGACAAATCACGTAAAGAGAGTTAAAAAACGGTTTAGTAGTCTCTCAGTGATATATGTCAGACACAAAAGTGAACAGAGATATTGTCACACACAAAAGTGAACAGAGTGTGAAGTAAGTGAGGTACAAAAAAATTAATATTTGAAATCGTGCACAAATCACGTAAAGAGAGCTAAAAAATGGTATACGAGTCTGTAAGTGTTATGTGTCAGACAACATTGTGTAAAAGTGAACAGAGTGTGAGATACAAAAAAATGAATTTTTAATATAGTGGACAAATCACGTAAAGAGAGTTAAAAAACGGTTTAGTAGTCTCTCAGTGATATGTGTCAGACACAAAAGTGAACAGAGTGTGAAGTAAGTGAGGTACAAAAAAATTAATATCTGAAATCGTGCACAAATCACGTAAAGAAAGCTAAAAAATGGTTTACGAGTCTGTAAGTGTAATGTGTCAGACAACATTGTGTAAAAGTGAACAGAGTGTGAGATACAAAAAAATGATTTTTTTATATAATGGACAAATCACGTAAAGAGATTTAAAAAATTGTTTAGTAGTCTCTCAGTGATTTGTTTCACACACAAAAGTGAACAGAGTGTGAAGCAAGTGAGGTACAAAAAAATTAATATTTGAAATCGTGCACAAATTACGTAAAGAGAGCTAAAAAATGGTTTACGAGTCTGTAAGTGTTATGTGTCAGACAACATTGTGTAAAAGTGAACAGAGTATGAGATACAAAAAAATGATTTTTTTATATAGTGGACAAATCACGTAAAGAGAGTTAAAAAATGGTTTAGTAGTCTCTCAGTGATATGTGTCACACACAAAAGTGAACAGAGTGTAAAGTAAGTGAGGTACAAAAAAGTGAACAGAGATATTGTCACACACAAAAGTGAACAGAGTGTGAAGTAAGTGAGGTACAAAAAAATTAATATTTGAAATCGTGCACAAATCACGTAAAAAGAGCTAAAAAATGGTATACGAGTCTGTAAGTGTTATGTGTCAGACAACATTGTGTAAAAGTGAACAGAGTGTGAGATACAAAAAAATGATTTTTTTATATAGTGGACAAATCACGTAAAGAGAGTTAAAAAATGGTTTAGTAGTCTCTCAGTGATATGTGTCACACACAAAAGTGAACAGAGTGTAAAGTAAGTGAGGTACAAAAAAATTAATTTTTGAAATCGTGCACAAATCACGTAAAGAGAGCTAAAACATGGTTTACGAGTCTGTAAGTGTTATGTGTCAGACAACATTGTGTAAAAGTGAACAGAGTGTGAGATACAAAAAAATGAATTTTTTATATAGTGGACAAATCACGTGAAGAGAGTTAAAAGACGGTTTAGTAGTATCTCAGTAATATGTGTCACACACAAAAGTGAACAGATTGTGAAGTAAGTGAGGTACAAAAAAATTAATATTTGAAATCGTGCACAAATCACGTAAAAAGAGCTAAAAAATGGTTTACGAGTCTGTAAGTGTTATGTGTCAGACAACATTGTGTAAAAGTGAACAGAGTGTGAGATACAAAAAAATGAATTTTTTATATAGTGGACAAATCACGTAAAGAGAGTTAAAAAAAAGTTTAGTTGTCTCTCAGTGATATATGTCAGACACAAAAGTGAACAAAGATATGTGTCACACACAAAAGTGAACAAAGATATGTGTCACACACAAAAGTGAACAGAGTGTGAAATAAGTGAGGTACAAAAAAATTAAAATTTGAAATCGTGCACAAATCACGTAAAGAGAGCTAAAAAATGGTTTACGAGTCTGTAAGTGTTATGTGTCAGACAACATTGTGTAAAAGTGAACAGAGTGTGAGATACAAAAAAATGAATTTTTTATATAGTGGACAAATCACGTAAAGAGAGTTAAAAAACGGTTTAGTAGTCTCTCAGTGATATATGTCAGACACAAAAGTGAACAGAGATATTGTCACACACAAAAGTGAACAGAGTGTGAAGTAAGTGAGGTACAAAAAAATTAATATTTGAAATCGTGCACAAATCACGTAAAGAGAGCTAAAAAATGGTATACGAGTCTGTAAGTGTTATGTGTCAGACAACATTGTGTAAAAGTGAACAGAGTGTGAGATACAAAAAAATGATTTTTTTATATAGTAGACAAATCACGTAAAGAGAGTTAAAAAACGGTTTAGTAGTCTCTCAGTGATATGAGTCAGACACAAAAGTGAACAGAGTCTGAAGTAAGTGAGGTACAAAAAAATTAATATTTGAAATCGTGCACAAATCACGTAAAGAGAGCTAAAAATTGGTTTACGAGTCTGTAAGTGTTATGTGTCAGACAACATTGTGTAAAAGTGAACAGAGTGTGAGATACAAAAAAATGATTTTTTTATATAGTGGACAAATCACGTAAAGAGAGTTAAAAAACGGTTTAGTAGACTCTCAGTGATATATGTCAGACACAAAAGTGAACAGAGATATGTGTCACACGCAAAAGTGAACAGAGTGTGAAATAAGTGAGATACAAAAAAATTAATATTTGAAATCGTGCACAAATCATGTAAAGAGAGCTAAAAAATGGTATACGAGTCGGTAAGTGTTATGTGTCAGACAACATTGTGTAAAAGTGAACAGAGTGTGAGATACAAAAAAATGAATTTTTAATATAGTGGACAAATCACGTAAAGAGAGTTAAAAAACGGTTTAGTAGTCTCTCAGTGATATGTGTCAGACACAAAAGTGAACAGAGTGTGAAGTAAGTGAGGTACAAAAAAATTAATATCTGAAATCGTGCACAAATCACGTAAAGAAAGCTAAAAAATGGTTTACGAGTCTGTAAGTGTAATGTGTCAGACAACATTGTGTAAAAGTGAACAGAGTGTGAGATACAAAAAAATGATTTTTTTATATAATGGACAAATCACGTAAAGAGATTTAAAAAATTGTTTAGTAGTCTCTCAGTGATTTGTTTCACAAACAAAAGTGAACAGAGTGTGAAGCAAGTGAGGTACAAAAAAATTAATATTTGAAATCGTGCACAAATTACGTAAAGAGAGCTAAAAAATGGTTTACGAGTCTGTAAGTGTTATGTGTCAGACAACATTGTGTAAAAGTGAACAGAGTATGAGATACAAAAAAATGATTTTTTTATATAGTGGACAAATCACGTAAAGAGAGTTAAAAAATGGTTTAGTAGTCTCTCAGTGATATGTGTCACACACAAAAGTGAACAGAGTGTAAAGTAAGTGAGGTACAAAAAAGTGAACAGAGATATTGTCACACACAAAAGTGAACAGAGTGTGAAGTAAGTGAGGTACAAAAAAATTAATATTTGAAATCGTGCACAAATCACGTAAAAAGAGCTAAAAAATGGTATACGAGTCTGTAAGTGTTATGTGTCAGACAACATTGTGTAAAAGTGAACAGAGTGTGAGATACAAAAAAATGTTTTTTTTATATAGTAGACAAATCACGTAAAGAGAGTTAAAAAACGGTTTAGTAGTCTCTCAGTGATATGAGTCAGACACAAAAGTGAACAGAGTCTGAAGTAAGTGAGGTACAAAAAAATTAATATTTGAAATCGTGCACAAATCACGTAAAGAGAGCTAAAAATTGGTTTACGAGTCTGTAAGTGTTATGTGTCAGACAACATTGTGTAAAAGTGAACAGAGTGTGAGATACAAAAAAATGATTTTTTTATATAGTGGACAAATCACGTAAAGAGAGTTAAAAAACGGTTTAGTAGTCTCTCAGTGATATATGTCAGACACAAAAGTGAACAGAGATATTGTCACACACAAAAGTGAACAGAGTGTGAAGTAAGTGAGGTACAAAAAAATTAATATTTGAAATCGTGCACAAATCACGTAAAGAGAGCTAAAAAATGGTATACGAGTCTGTAAGTGTTATGTGTCAGACAACATTGTGTAAAAGTGAACAGAGTGTGATATACAAAAAAATGATTTTTTTATATAGTAGACAAATCACGTAAAGAGAGTTAAAAAACGGTTTAGTAGTCTCTCAGTGATATGAGTCAGACACAAAAGTGAACAGAGTCTGAAGTAAGTGAGGTACAAAAAAATTAATATTTGAAATCGTGCACAAATCACGTAAAGAGAGCTAAAAATTGGTTTACGAGTCTGTAAGTGTTATGTGTCAGACAACATTGTGTAAAAGTGAACAGAGTGTGAGATACAAAAAAATGATTTTTTTATATAGTGGACAAATCACGTAAAGAGAGTTAAAAAACGGTTTAGTAGACTCTCAGTGATATATGTCAGACACAAAAGTGAACAGAGATATGTGTCACACGCAAAAGTGAACAGAGTGTGAAATAAGTGAGATACAAAAAAATTAATATTTGAAATCGTGCACAAATCATGTAAAGAGAGCTAAAAAATGGTATACGAGTCGGTAAGTGTTATGTGTCAGACAACATTGTGTAAAAGTGAACAGAGTGTGAGATACAAAAAAATGAATTTTTAATATAGTGGACAAATCACGTAAAGAGAGTTAAAAAACGGTTTAGTAGTCTCTCAGTGATATGTGTCAGACACAAAAGTGAACAGAGTGTGAAGTAAGTGAGGTACAAAAAAATTAATATTTGAAATCGTGCACAAATCACGTAAAGAGAGCTAAAAAATGGTATACGAGTCTGTAAGTGTTATGTGTCAGACAACATTGTGTAAAAGTGAACAGAGTGTGAGATACAAAAAAATGAATTTTTAATATAGTGGACAAATCACGTAAAGAGAGTTAAAAAACGGTTTAGTAGTCTCTCAGTGATATGTGTCAGACACAAAAGTGAACAGAGTGTGAAGTAAGTGAGGTACAAAAAAATTAATATCTGAAATCGTGCACAAATCACGTAAAGAAAGCTAAAAAATGGTTTACGAGTCTGTAAGTGTAATGTGTCAGACAACATTGTGTAAAAGTGAACAGAGTGTGAGATACAAAAAAATGATTTTTTTATATAATGGACAAATCACGTAAAGAGATTTAAAAAATTGTTTAGTAGTCTCTCAGTGATTTGTTTCACACACAAAAGTGAACAGAGTGTGAAGCAAGTGAGGTACAAAAAAATTAATATTTGAAATCGTGCACAAATTACGTAAAGAGAGCTAAAAAATGGTTTACGAGTCTGTAAGTGTTATGTGTCAGACAACATTGTGTAAAAGTGAACAGAGTATGAGATACAAAAAAATGATTTTTTTATATAGTGGACAAATCACGTAAAGAGAGTTAAAAAATGGTTTAGTAGTCTCTCAGTGATATGTGTCACACACAAAAGTGAACAGAGTGTAAAGTAAGTGAGGTACAAAAAAGTGAACAGAGATATTGTCACACACAAAAGTGAACAGAGTGTGAAGTAAGTGAGGTACAAAAAAATTAATATTTGAAATCGTGCACAAATCACGTAAAAAGAGCTAAAAAATGGTATACGAGTCTGTAAGTGTTATGTGTCAGACAACATTGTGTAAAAGTGAACAGAGTGTGAGATACAAAAAAATGATTTTTTTATATAGTGGACAAATCACGTAAAGAGAGTTAAAAAATGGTTTAGTAGTCTCTCAGTGATATGTGTCACACACAAAAGTGAACAGAGTGTAAAGTAAGTGAGGTACAAAAAAATTAATTTTTGAAATCGTGCACAAATCACGTAAAGAGAGCTAAAACATGGTTTACGAGTCTGTAAGTGTTATGTGTCAGACAACATTGTGTAAAAGTGAACAGAGTGTGAGATACAAAAAAATGAATTTTTTATATAGTGGACAAATCACGTGAAGAGAGTTAAAAGACGGTTTAGTAGTATCTCAGTAATATGTGTCACACACAAAAGTGAACAGATTGTGAAGTAAGTGAGGTACAAAAAAATTAATATTTGAAATCGTGCACAAATCACGTAAAAAGAGCTAAAAAATGGTTTACGAGTCTGTAAGTGTTATGTGTCAGACAACATTGTGTAAAAGTGAACAGAGTGTGAGATACAAAAAAATGAATTTTTTATATAGTGGACAAATCACGTAAAGAGAGTTAAAAAAAAGTTTAGTTGTCTCTCAGTGATATATGTCAGACACAAAAGTGAACAAAGATATGTGTCACACACAAAAGTGAACAAAGATATGTGTCACACACAAAAGTGAACAGAGTGTGAAATAAGTGAGGTACAAAAAAATTAAAATTTGAAATCGTGCACAAATCACGTAAAGAGAGCTAAAAAATGGTTTACGAGTCTGTAAGTGTTATGTGTCAGACAACATTGTGTAAAAGTGAACAGAGTGTGAGATACAAAAAAATGAATTTTTTATATAGTGGACAAATCACGTAAAGAGAGTTAAAAAACGGTTTAGTAGTCTCTCAGTGATATATGTCAGACACAAAAGTGAACAGAGATATTGTCACACACAAAAGTGAACAGAGTGTGAAGTAAGTGAGGTACAAAAAAATTAATATTTGAAATCGTGCACAAATCACGTAAAGAGAGCTAAAAAATGGTATACGAGTCTGTAAGTGTTATGTGTCAGACAACATTGTGTAAAAGTGAACAGAGTGTGAGATACAAAAAAATGATTTTTTTATATAGTAGACAAATCACGTAAAGAGAGTTAAAAAACGGTTTAGTAGTCTCTCAGTGATATGAGTCAGACACAAAAGTGAACAGAGTCTGAAGTAAGTGAGGTACAAAAAAATTAATATTTGAAATCGTGCACAAATCACGTAAAGAGAGCTAAAAATTGGTTTACGAGTCTGTAAGTGTTATGTGTCAGACAACATTGTGTAAAAGTGAACAGAGTGTGAGATACAAAAAAATGATTTTTTTATATAGTGGACAAATCACGTAAAGAGAGTTAAAAAACGGTTTAGTAGACTCTCAGTGATATATGTCAGACACAAAAGTGAACAGAGATATGTGTCACACGCAAAAGTGAACAGAGTGTGAAATAAGTGAGATACAAAAAAATTAATATTTGAAATCGTGCACAAATCATGTAAAGAGAGCTAAAAAATGGTATACGAGTCGGTAAGTGTTATGTGTCAGACAACATTGTGTAAAAGTGAACAGAGTGTGAGATACAAAAAAATGAATTTTTAATATAGTGGACAAATCACGTAAAGAGAGTTAAAAAACGGTTTAGTAGTCTCTCAGTGATATGTGTCAGACACAAAAGTGAACAGAGTGTGAAGTAAGTGAGGTACAAAAAAATTAATATCTGAAATCGTGCACAAATCACGTAAAGAAAGCTAAAAAATGGTTTACGAGTCTGTAAGTGTAATGTGTCAGACAACATTGTGTAAAAGTGAACAGAGTGTGAGATACAAAAAAATGATTTTTTTATATAATGGACAAATCACGTAAAGAGATTTAAAAAATTGTTTAGTAGTCTCTCAGTGATTTGTTTCACAAACAAAAGTGAACAGAGTGTGAAGCAAGTGAGGTACAAAAAAATTAATATTTGAAATCGTGCACAAATTACGTAAAGAGAGCTAAAAAATGGTTTACGAGTCTGTAAGTGTTATGTGTCAGACAACATTGTGTAAAAGTGAACAGAGTATGAGATACAAAAAAATGATTTTTTTATATAGTGGACAAATCACGTAAAGAGAGTTAAAAAATGGTTTAGTAGTCTCTCAGTGATATGTGTCACACACAAAAGTGAACAGAGTGTAAAGTAAGTGAGGTACAAAAAAGTGAACAGAGATATTGTCACACACAAAAGTGAACAGAGTGTGAAGTAAGTGAGGTACAAAAAAATTAATATTTGAAATCGTGCACAAATCACGTAAAAAGAGCTAAAAAATGGTATACGAGTCTGTAAGTGTTATGTGTCAGACAACATTGTGTAAAAGTGAACAGAGTGTGAGATACAAAAAAATGTTTTTTTTATATAGTAGACAAATCACGTAAAGAGAGTTAAAAAACGGTTTAGTAGTCTCTCAGTGATATGAGTCAGACACAAAAGTGAACAGAGTCTGAAGTAAGTGAGGTACAAAAAAATTAATATTTGAAATCGTGCACAAATCACGTAAAGAGAGCTAAAAATTGGTTTACGAGTCTGTAAGTGTTATGTGTCAGACAACATTGTGTAAAAGTGAACAGAGTGTGAGATACAAAAAAATGATTTTTTTATATAGTGGACAAATCACGTAAAGAGAGTTAAAAAACGGTTTAGTAGTCTCTCAGTGATATATGTCAGACACAAAAGTGAACAGAGATATTGTCACACACAAAAGTGAACAGAGTGTGAAGTAAGTGAGGTACAAAAAAATTAATATTTGAAATCGTGCACAAATCACGTAAAGAGAGCTAAAAAATGGTATACGAGTCTGTAAGTGTTATGTGTCAGACAACATTGTGTAAAAGTGAACAGAGTGTGATATACAAAAAAATGATTTTTTTATATAGTAGACAAATCACGTAAAGAGAGTTAAAAAACGGTTTAGTAGTCTCTCAGTGATATGAGTCAGACACAAAAGTGAACAGAGTCTGAAGTAAGTGAGGTACAAAAAAATTAATATTTGAAATCGTGCACAAATCACGTAAAGAGAGCTAAAAATTGGTTTACGAGTCTGTAAGTGTTATGTGTCAGACAACATTGTGTAAAAGTGAACAGAGTGTGAGATACAAAAAAATGATTTTTTTATATAGTGGACAAATCACGTAAAGAGAGTTAAAAAACGGTTTAGTAGACTCTCAGTGATATATGTCAGACACAAAAGTGAACAGAGATATGTGTCACACGCAAAAGTGAACAGAGTGTGAAATAAGTGAGATACAAAAAAATTAATATTTGAAATCGTGCACAAATCATGTAAAGAGAGCTAAAAAATGGTATACGAGTCGGTAAGTGTTATGTGTCAGACAACATTGTGTAAAAGTGAACAGAGTGTGAGATACAAAAAAATGAATTTTTAATATAGTGGACAAATCACGTAAAGAGAGTTAAAAAACGGTTTAGTAGTCTCTCAGTGATATGTGTCAGACACAAAAGTGAACAGAGTGTGAAGTAAGTGAGGTACAAAAAAATTAATATTTGAAATCTTGCACAAATCACGTAAAGAAAGCTAAAAAATGGTTTACGAGTCTGTAAGTGTAATGTGTCAGACAACATTGTGTAAAAGTGAACAGAGTGTGAGATACAAAAAAATGATTTTTTTATATAATGGACAAATCACGTAAAGAGATTTAAAAAATTGTTTAGTAGTCTCTCAGTGATTTGTTTCACACACAAAAGTGAACAGAGTGTGAAGCAAGTGAGGTACAAAAAAATTAATATTTGAAATCGTGCACAAATTACGTAAAGAGAGCTAAAAAATGGTTTACGAGTCTGTAAGTGTTATGTGTCAGACAACATTGTGTAAAAGTGAACAGAGTATGAGATACAAAAAAATGATTTTTTTATATAGTAGACAAATCACGTAAAGAGAGTTAAAAAACAGTTTAGTAGTCTCTCAGTGATATGAGTCAGACACAAAAGTGAACAGAGTCTGAAGTAAGTGAGGTACAAAAAAATTAATATTTGAAATCGTGCACAAATCACGTAAAGAGAGCTAAAAATTGGTTTACGAGTCTGTAAGTGTTATGTGTCAGACAACATTGTGTAAAAGTGAACAGAGTATGAGATACAAAAAAATGATTTTTTTATATAGTGGACAAATCACGTAAAGAGAGTTAAAAAATGGTTTAGTAGTCTCTCAGTGATATGTGTCACACACAAAAGTGAACAGAGTGTAAAGTAAGTGAGGTACAAAAAAGTGAACAGAGATATTGTCACACACAAAAGTGAACAGAGTGTGAAGTAAGTGAGGTACAAAAAAATTAATATTTGAAATCGTGCACAAATCACGTAAAAAGAGCTAAAAAATGGTATACGAGTCTGTAAGTGTTATGTGTCAGACAACATTGTGTAAAAGTGAACAGAGTGTGAGATACAAAAAAATGATTTTTTTATATAGTGGACAAATCACGTAAAGAGAGTTAAAAAATGGTTTAGTAGTCTCTCAGTGATATGTGTCACACACAAAAGTGAACAGAGTGTAAAGTAAGTGAGGTACAAAAAAATTAATTTTTGAAATCGTGCACAAATCACGTAAAGAGAGCTAAAACATGGTTTACGAGTCTGTAAGTGTTATGTGTCAGACAACATTGTGTAAAAGTGAACAGAGTGTGAGATACAAAAAAATGAATTTTTTATATAGTGGACAAATCACGTGAAGAGAGTTAAAAGACGGTTTAGTAGTATCTCAGTAATATGTGTCACACACAAAAGTGAACAGATTGTGAAGTAAGTGAGGTACAAAAAAATTAATATTTGAAATCGTGCACAAATCACGTAAAAAGAGCTAAAAAATGGTTTACGAGTCTGTAAGTGTTATGTGTCAGACAACATTGTGTAAAAGTGAACAGAGTGTGAGATACAAAAAAATGAATTTTTTATATAGTGGACAAATCACGTAAAGAGAGTTAAAAAAAAGTTTAGTTGTCTCTCAGTGATATATGTCAGACACAAAAGTGAACAAAGATATGTGTCACACACAAAAGTGAACAAAGATATGTGTCACACACAAAAGTGAACAGAGTGTGAAATAAGTGAGGTACAAAAAAATTAATATTTGAAATCGTGCACAAATCACGTAAAGAGAGCTAAAAAATGGTTTACGAGTCTGTAAGTGTTATGTGTCAGACAACATTGTGTAAAAGTGAACAGAGTGTGAGATACAAAAAAATGAATTTTTTATATAGTGGACAAATCACGTAAAGAGAGTTAAAAAACGGTTTAGTAGTCTCTCAGTGATATATGTCAGACACAAAAGTGAACAGAGATATTGTCACACACAAAAGTGAACAGAGTGTGAAGTAAGTGAGGTACAAAAAAATTAATATTTGAAATCGTGCACAAATCACGTAAAGAGAGCTAAAAAATGGTATACGAGTCTGTAAGTGTTATGTGTCAGACAACATTGTGGAAAAGTGAACAGAGTGTGAGATACAAAAAAATGATTTTTTTATATAGTAGACAAATCACGTAAAGAGAGTTAAAAAACGGTTTAGTAGTCTCTCAGTGATATGAGTCAGACACAAAAGTGAACAGAGTCTGAAGTAAGTGAGGTACAAAAAAATTAATATTTGAAATCGTGCACAAATCACGTAAAGAGAGCTAAAAATTGGTTTACGAGTCTGTAAGTGTTATGTGTCAGACAACATTGTGTAAAAGTGAACAGAGTGTGAGATACAAAAAAATGATTTTTTTATATAGTGGACAAATCACGTAAAGAGAGTTAAAAAACGGTTTAGTAGACTCTCAGTGATATATGTCAGACACAAAAGTGAACAGAGATATGTGTCACACGCAAAAGTGAACAGAGTGTGAAATAAGTGAGATACAAAAAAATTAATATTTGAAATCGTGCACAAATCATGTAAAGAGAGCTAAAAAATGGTATACGAGTCGGTAAGTGTTATGTGTCAGACAACATTGTGTAAAAGTGAACAGAGTGTGAGATACAAAAAAATGAATTTTTAATATAGTGGACAAATCACGTAAAGAGAGTTAAAAAACGGTTTAGTAGTCTCTCAGTGATATCAGACACAAAAGTGAACAGAGTGTGAAGTAAGTGAGGTACAAAAAAATTAATATTTGAAATCGTGCACAAATCACGTAAAGAGAGCTAAAAATTGGTTTACGAGTCTGTAAGTGTTATGTGTCAGACAACATTGTGTAAAAGTGAACAGAGTGTGAGATACAAAAAAATGATTTTTTTATATAGTGGACAAATCACGTAAAGAGAGTTAAAAAACGGTTTAGTAGACTCTCAGTGATATATGTCAGACACAAAAGTGAACAGAGATATGTGTCACACGCAAAAGTGAACAGAGTGTGAAATAAGTGAGATACAAAAAAATTAATATTTGAAATCGTGCACAAATCATGTAAAGAGAGCTAAAAAATGGTATACGAGTCGGTAAGTGTTATGTGTCAGACAACATTGTGTAAAAGTGAACAGAGTGTGAGATACAAAAAAATGAATTTTTAATATAGTGGACAAATCACGTAAAGAGAGTTAAAAAACGGTTTAGTAGTCTCTCAGTGATATGTGTCAGACACAAAAGTGAACAGAGTGTGAAGTAAGTGAGGTACAAAAAAATTAATATCTGAAATCGTGCACAAATCACGTAAAGAAAGCTAAAAAATGGTTTACGAGTCTGTAAGTGTAATGTGTCAGACAACATTGTGTAAAAGTGAACAGAGTGTGAGATACAAAAAAATGATTTTTTTATATAATGGACAAATCACGTAAAGAGATTTAAAAAATTGTTTAGTAGTCTCTCAGTGATTTGTTTCACAAACAAAAGTGAACAGAGTGTGAAGCAAGTGAGGTACAAAAAAATTAATATTTGAAATCGTGCACAAATTACGTAAAGAGAGCTAAAAAATGGTTTACGAGTCTGTAAGTGTTATGTGTCAGACAACATTGTGTAAAAGTGAACAGAGTATGAGATACAAAAAAATGATTTTTTTATATAGTGGACAAATCACGTAAAGAGAGTTAAAAAATGGTTTAGTAGTCTCTCAGTGATATGTGTCACACACAAAAGTGAACAGAGTGTAAAGTAAGTGAGGTACAAAAAAGTGAACAGAGATATTGTCACACACAAAAGTGAACAGAGTGTGAAGTAAGTGAGGTACAAAAAAATTAATATTTGAAATCGTGCACAAATCACGTAAAAAGAGCTAAAAAATGGTATACGAGTCTGTAAGTGTTATGTGTCAGACAACATTGTGTAAAAGTGAACAGAGTGTGAGATACAAAAAAATGTTTTTTTTATATAGTAGACAAATCACGTAAAGAGAGTTAAAAAACGGTTTAGTAGTCTCTCAGTGATATGAGTCAGACACAAAAGTGAACAGAGTCTGAAGTAAGTGAGGTACAAAAAAATTAATATTTGAAATTGTGCACAAATCACGTAAAGAGAGCTAAAAATTGGTTTACGAGTCTGTAAGTGTTATGTGTCAGACAACATTGTGTAAAAGTGAACAGAGTGTGAGATACAAAAAAATGATTTTTTTATATAGTGGACAAATCACGTAAAGAGAGTTAAAAAACGGTTTAGTAGTCTCTCAGTGATATATGTCAGACACAAAAGTGAACAGAGATATTGTCACACACAAAAGTGAACAGAGTGTGAAGTAAGTGAGGTACAAAAAAATTAATATTTGAAATCGTGCACAAATCACGTAAAGAGAGCTAAAAAATGGTATACGAGTCTGTAAGTGTTATGTGTCAGACAACATTGTGTAAAAGTGAACAGAGTGTGAGATACAAAAAAATGATTTTTTTATATAGTAGACAAATCACGTAAAGAGAGTTAAAAAACGGTTTAGTAGTCTCTCAGTGATATGAGTCAGACACAAAAGTGAACAGAGTCTGAAGTAAGTGAGGTACAAAAAAATTAATATTTGAAATCGTGCACAAATCACGTAAAGAGAGCTAAAAATTGGTTTACGAGTCTGTAAGTGTTATGTGTCAGACAACATTGTGTAAAAGTGAACAGAGTGTGAGATACAAAAAAATGATTTTTTTATATAGTGGACAAATCACGTAAAGAGAGTTAAAAAACGGTTTAGTAGACTCTCAGTGATATATGTCAGACACAAAAGTGAACAGAGATATGTGTCACACGCAAAAGTGAACAGAGTGTGAAATAAGTGAGATACAAAAAAATTAATATTTGAAATCGTGCACAAATCATGTAAAGAGAGCTAAAAAATGGTATACGAGTCGGTAAGTGTTATGTGTCAGACAACATTGTGTAAAAGTGAACAGAGTGTGAGATACAAAAAAATGAATTTTTAATATAGTGGACAAATCACGTAAAGAGAGTTAAAAAACGGTTTAGTAGTCTCTCAGTGATATGTGTCAGACACAAAAGTGAACAGAGTGTGAAGTAAGTGAGGTACAAAAAAATTAATATTTGAAATCTTGCACAAATCACGTAAAGAAAGCTAAAAAATGGTTTACGAGTCTGTAAGTGTAATGTGTCAGACAACATTGTGTAAAAGTGAACAGAGTGTGAGATACAAAAAATGATTTTTTTATATAATGGACAAATCACGTAAAGAGATTTAAAAAATTGTTTAGTAGTCTCTCAGTGATTTGTTTCACACACAAAAGTGAACAGAGTGTGAAGCAAGTGAGGTACAAAAAAATTAATATTTGAAATCGTGCACAAATTACGTAAAGAGAGCTAAAAAATGGTTTACGAGTCTGTAAGTGTTATGTGTCAGACAACATTGTGTAAAAGTGAACAGAGTATGAGATACAAAAAAATGATTTTTTTATATAGTAGACAAATCACGTAAAGAGAGTTAAAAAACAGTTTAGTAGTCTCTCAGTGATATGAGTCAGACACAAAAGTGAACAGAGTCTGAAGTAAGTGAGGTACAAAAAAATTAATATTTGAAATCGTGCACAAATCACGTAAAGAGAGCTAAAAATTGGTTTACGAGTCTGTAAGTGTTATGTGTCAGACAACATTGTGTAAAAGTGAACAGAGTGTGAGATACAAAAAAATGAATTTTTAATATAGTGGACAAATCACGTAAAGAGAGTTAAAAAACGGTTTAGTAGTCTCTCAGTGATATGTGTCAGACACAAAAGTGAACAGAGTGTGAAGTAAGTGAGGTACAAAAAAATTAATATTTGAAATCGTGCACAAATCACGTAAAGAGAGCTAAAAATTGGTTTACGAGTCTGTAAGTGTTATGTGTCAGACAACATTGTGTAAAAGTGAACAGAGTGTGAGATACAAAAAAATGATTTTTTTATATAGTGGACAAATCACGTAAAGAGAGTTAAAAAACGGTTTAGTAGACTCTCAGTGATATGTGTCACACACAAAAGTGAACAGAGTGTAAAGTAAGTGAGGTACAAAAAAATTAATATTTGAAATCGTGCACAAATCACGTAAAGAGAGCTAAAACATGGTTTACGAGTCTGTAAGTGTTATGTGTCAGACAACATTGTGTAAAAGTGAACAGAGTGTGAGATACAAAAAAATGAATTTTTTATATAGTGGACAAATCACGTGAAGAGAGTTAAAAGACGGTTTAGTAGTATCTCAGTAATATGTGTCACACACAAAAGTGAACAGATTTTGAAGTAAGTGAGGTACAAAAAAATTAATATTTGAAATCGTGCACAAATCACGTAAAAAGAGCTAAAAAATGGTTTACGAGTCTGTAAGTGTTATGTGTCAGACAACATTGTGTAAAAGTGAACAGAGTGTGAGATACAAAAAAATGAATTTTTTATATAGTGGACAAATCACGTAAAGAGAGTTAAAAAAAAGTTTAGTTGTCTCTCAGTGATATATGTCAGACACAAAAGTGAACAAAGATATGTGTCACACACAAAAGTGAACAAAGATATGTGTCACACGCAAAAGTGAACAGAGTGTGAAATAAGTGAGATACAAAAAAATTAATATTTGAAATCGTGCACAAATCATGTAAAGAGAGCTAAAAAATGGTATACGAGTCGGTAAGTGTTATGTGTCAGACAACATTGTGTAAAAGTGAACAGAGTGTGAGATACAAAAAAATGAATTTTTAATATAGTGGACAAATCACGTAAAGAGAGTTAAAAAACGGTTTAGTAGTCTCTCAGTGATATGTGTCAGACACAAAAGTGAACAGAGTGTGAAGTAAGTGAGGTACAAAAAAATTAATATCTGAAATCGTGCACAAATCACGTAAAGAAAGCTAAAAAATGGTTTACGAGTCTGTAAGTGTAATGTGTCAGACAACATTGTGTAAAAGTGAACAGAGTGTGAGATACAAAAAAATGATTTTTTTATATAATGGACAAATCACGTAAAGAGATTTAAAAAATTGTTTAGTAGTCTCTCAGTGATTTGTTTCACAAACAAAAGTGAACAGAGTGTGAAGCAAGTGAGGTACAAAAAAATTAATATTTGAAATCGTGCACAAATTACGTAAAGAGAGCTAAAAAATGGTTTACGAGTCTGTAAGTGTTATGTGTCAGACAACATTGTGTAAAAGTGAACAGAGTATGAGATACAAAAAAATGATTTTTTTATATAGTGGACAAATCACGTAAAGAGAGTTAAAAAATGGTTTAGTAGTCTCTCAGTGATATGTGTCACACACAAAAGTGAACAGAGTGTAAAGTAAGTGAGGTACAAAAAAGTGAACAGAGATATTGTCACACACAAAAGTGAACAGAGTGTGAAGTAAGTGAGGTACAAAAAAATTAATATTTGAAATCGTGCACAAATCACGTAAAAAGAGCTAAAAAATGGTATACGAGTCTGTAAGTGTTATGTGTCAGACAACATTGTGTAAAAGTGAACAGAGTGTGAGATACAAAAAAATGTTTTTTTTATATAGTAGACAAATCACGTAAAGAGAGTTAAAAAACGGTTTAGTAGTCTCTCAGTGATATGAGTCAGACACAAAAGTGAACAGAGTCTGAAGTAAGTGAGGTACAAAAAAATTAATATTTGAAATTGTGCACAAATCACGTAAAGAGAGCTAAAAATTGGTTTACGAGTCTGTAAGTGTTATGTGTCAGACAACATTGTGTAAAAGTGAACAGAGTGTGAGATACAAAAAAATGATTTTTTTATATAGTGGACAAATCACGTAAAGAGAGTTAAAAAACGGTTTAGTAGTCTCTCAGTGATATATGTCAGACACAAAAGTGAACAGAGATATTGTCACACACAAAAGTGAACAGAGTGTGAAGTAAGTGAGGTACAAAAAAATTAATATTTGAAATCGTGCACAAATCACGTAAAGAGAGCTAAAAAATGGTATACGAGTCTGTAAGTGTTATGTGTCAGACAACATTGTGTAAAAGTGAACAGAGTGTGAGATACAAAAAAATGATTTTTTTATATAGTAGACAAATCACGTAAAGAGAGTTAAAAAACGGTTTAGTAGTCTCTCAGTGATATGAGTCAGACACAAAAGTGAACAGAGTCTGAAGTAAGTGAGGTACAAAAAAATTAATATTTGAAATCGTGCACAAATCACGTAAAGAGAGCTAAAAATTGGTTTACGAGTCTGTAAGTGTTATGTGTCAGACAACATTGTGTAAAAGTGAACAGAGTGTGAGATACAAAAAAATGATTTTTTTATATAGTGGACAAATCACGTAAAGAGAGTTAAAAAACGGTTTAGTAGACTCTCAGTGATATATGTCAGACACAAAAGTGAACAGAGATATGTGTCACACGCAAAAGTGAACAGAGTGTGAAATAAGTGAGATACAAAAAAATTAATATTTGAAATCGTGCACAAATCATGTAAAGAGAGCTAAAAAATGGTATACGAGTCGGTAAGTGTTATGTGTCAGACAACATTGTGTAAAAGTGAACAGAGTGTGAGATACAAAAAAATGAATTTTTAATATAGTGGACAAATCACGTAAAGAGAGTTAAAAAACGGTTTAGTAGTCTCTCAGTGATATGTGTCAGACACAAAAGTGAACAGAGTGTGAAGTAAGTGAGGTACAAAAAAATTAATATTTGAAATCTTGCACAAATCACGTAAAGAAAGCTAAAAAATGGTTTACGAGTCTGTAAGTGTAATGTGTCAGACAACATTGTGTAAAAGTGAACAGAGTGTGAGATACAAAAAATGATTTTTTTATATAATGGACAAATCACGTAAAGAGATTTAAAAAATTGTTTAGTAGTCTCTCAGTGATTTGTTTCACACACAAAAGTGAACAGAGTGTGAAGCAAGTGAGGTACAAAAAAATTAATATTTGAAATCGTGCACAAATTACGTAAAGAGAGCTAAAAAATGGTTTACGAGTCTGTAAGTGTTATGTGTCAGACAACATTGTGTAAAAGTGAACAGAGTATGAGATACAAAAAAATGATTTTTTTATATAGTAGACAAATCACGTAAAGAGAGTTAAAAAACAGTTTAGTAGTCTCTCAGTGATATGAGTCAGACACAAAAGTGAACAGAGTCTGAAGTAAGTGAGGTACAAAAAAATTAATATTTGAAATCGTGCACAAATCACGTAAAGAGAGCTAAAAATTGGTTTACGAGTCTGTAAGTGTTATGTGTCAGACAACATTGTGTAAAAGTGAACAGAGTGTGAGATACAAAAAAATGAATTTTTAATATAGTGGACAAATCACGTAAAGAGAGTTAAAAAACGGTTTAGTAGTCTCTCAGTGATATGTGTCAGACACAAAAGTGAACAGAGTGTGAAGTAAGTGAGGTACAAAAAAATTAATATTTGAAATCGTGCACAAATCACGTAAAGAGAGCTAAAAATTGGTTTACGAGTCTGTAAGTGTTATGTGTCAGACAACATTGTGTAAAAGTGAACAGAGTGTGAGATACAAAAAAATGATTTTTTTATATAGTGGACAAATCACGTAAAGAGAGTTAAAAAACGGTTTAGTAGACTCTCAGTGATATGTGTCACACACAAAAGTGAACAGAGTGTAAAGTAAGTGAGGTACAAAAAAATTAATATTTGAAATCGTGCACAAATCACGTAAAGAGAGCTAAAACATGGTTTACGAGTCTGTAAGTGTTATGTGTCAGACAACATTGTGTAAAAGTGAACAGAGTGTGAGATACAAAAAAATGAATTTTTTATATAGTGGACAAATCACGTGAAGAGAGTTAAAAGACGGTTTAGTAGTATCTCAGTAATATGTGTCACACACAAAAGTGAACAGATTTTGAAGTAAGTGAGGTACAAAAAAATTAATATTTGAAATCGTGCACAAATCACGTAAAAAGAGCTAAAAAATGGTTTACGAGTCTGTAAGTGTTATGTGTCAGACAACATTGTGTAAAAGTGAACAGAGTGTGAGATACAAAAAAATGAATTTTTTATATAGTGGACAAATCACGTAAAGAGAGTTAAAAAAAAGTTTAGTTGTCTCTCAGTGATATATGTCAGACACAAAAGTGAACAAAGATATGTGTCACACACAAAAGTGAACAAAGATATGTGTCACACACAAAAGTGAACAGAGTGTGAAATAAGTGAGGTACAAAAAAATTAATATTTGAAATCGTGCACAAATCACGTAAAGAGAGCTAAAAAATGGTTTACGAGTCTGTAAGTGTTATGTGTCAGACAACATTGTGTAAAAGTGAACAGAGTGTGAGATACAAAAAAAATGAATTTTTTATATAGTGGACAAATCACGTAAAGAGAGTTAAAAAACGGTTTAGTAGTCTCTCAGTGATATATGTCAGACACAAAAGTGAACAGAGATATTGTCACACACAAAAGTGAACAGAGTGTGAAGTAAGTGAGGTACAAAAAAATTAATATTTGAAATCGTGCACAAATCACGTAAAGAGAGCTAAAAAATGGTATACGAGTCTGTAAGTGTTATGTGTCAGACAACATTGTGTAAAAGTGAACAGAGTGTGAGATACAAAAAAATGATTTTTTTATATAGTAGACAAATCACGTAAAGAGAGTTAAAAAACGGTTTAGTAGTCTCTCAGTGATATGAGTCAGACACAAAAGTGAACAGAGTCTGAAGTAAGTGAGGTACAAAAAAATTAATATTTGAAATCGTGCACAAATCACGTAAAGAGAGCTAAAAATTGGTTTACGAGTCTGTAAGTGTTATGTGTCAGACAACATTGTGTAAAAGTGAACAGAGTGTGAGATACAAAAAAATGATTTTTTTATATAGTGGACAAATCACGTAAAGAGAGTTAAAAAACGGTTTAGTAGACTCTCAGTGATATATGTCAGACACAAAAGTGAACAGAGATATGTGTCACACGCAAAAGTGAACAGAGTGTGAAATAAGTGAGATACAAAAAAATTAATATTTGAAATCGTGCACAAATCATGTAAAGAGAGCTAAAAAATGGTATACGAGTCGGTAAGTGTTATGTGTCAGACAACATTGTGTAAAAGTGAACAGAGTGTGAGATACAAAAAAATGAATTTTTAATATAGTGGACAAATCACGTAAAGAGAGTTAAAAAACGGTTTAGTAGTCTCTCAGTGATATGTGTCAGACACAAAAGTGAACAGAGTGTGAAGTAAGTGAGGTACAAAAAAATTAATATTTGAAATCTTGCACAAATCACGTAAAGAAAGCTAAAAAATGGTTTACGAGTCTGTAAGTGTAATGTGTCAGACAACATTGTGTAAAAGTGAACAGAGTGTGAGATACAAAAAAATGATTTTTTTATATAATGGACAAATCACGTAAAGAGATTTAAAAAATTGTTTAGTAGTCTCTCAGTGATTTGTTTCACACACAAAAGTGAACAGAGTGTGAAGCAAGTGAGGTACAAAAAAATTAATATTTGAAATCGTGCACAAATTACGTAAAGAGAGCTAAAAAATGGTTTACGAGTCTGTAAGTGTTATGTGTCAGACAACATTGTGTAAAAGTGAACAGAGTATGAGATACAAAAAAATGATTTTTTTATATAGTGGACAAATCACGTAAAGAGAGTTAAAAAATGGTTTAGTAGTCTCTCAGTGATATGTGTCACACACAAAAGTGAACAGAGTGTAAAGTAAGTGAGGTACAAAAAAATTAATATTTGAAATCGTGCACAAATCACGTAAAGAGAGCTAAAACATGGTTTACGAGTCTGTAAGTGTTATGTGTCAGACAACATTGTGTAAATGTGAACAGAGTGTGAGATACAAAAAAATGAATTTTTTATATAGTGGACAAATCACGTAAAGAGAGTTAAAAAAAAGTTTAGTTGTCTCTCAGTGATATATGTCAGACACAAAAGTGAACAAAGATATGTGTCACACACAAAAGTGAACAAAGATATGTGTCACACACAAAAGTGAACAGAGTGTGAAGTAAGTGAGGTACAAAAAAATTAATATTTGAAATCGTGCACAAATCACGTAAAGAGAGCTAAAAAATGGTTTACGAGTCTGTAAGTGTTATGTGTCAGACAACATTGTGTAAAAGTGAACAGAGTGTAAGATACAAAAAAATTAATTTTTAATATAGTGGACAAATCACGTAAAGAGAGTTAAAAAACGGTTTAGTAGTCTCTCAGTGATATGTGTCAGACACAAAAGTGAACAGAGTGTGAAGTAAGTGAGGTACAAAAAAATTAAAATTTGAAATCGTGCACAAATCACGTAAAGAAAGCTAAAAAATGGTTTACGAGTCTGTAAGTGTAATGTGTCAGACAACATTGTGTAAAAGTGAACAGAGTGTGAGATACAAAAAAATGATTTTTTTATATAATGGACAAATCACGTAAAGAGAGTTAAAAAATTGTTTAGTAGTCTCTCAGTGATATGTTTCACACACAAAAGTGAACAGAGTGTGAAGCAAGTGAGGTACAAAAAAATTAATATTTGAAATCGTGCACAAATCACGTAAAGAGAGCTAAAAAATGGTTTACGAGTCTGTAAGTGTTATGTGTCAGACAACATTGTGTAAAAGTGAACAGAGTGTGAGATACAAAAAAATGAATTTTTTATATAGTGGACAAATCACGTAAAGAGAGTTAAAAAACGGTTTAGTAGTCTCTCAGTGATATATGTCAGACATAAAAGTGAACAGAGATATGTGTCACACACAAAAGTGAACAGAGTGTGAAGTAAGTGAGGTACAAAAAAATTAATATTTGAAATCGTGCACAAATCACGTAAAGAGAGCTAAAAAATGGTATACGAGTCTGTAAGTGTTATGTGTCAGACAACATTGTGTAAAAGTGAACAGAGTGTGAGATACAAAAAAATGATTTTTTTATATAGTGGACAAATCACGTAAAGAGAGTTAAAAAACGGTTTAGTAGTCTCTCAGTGATATGAGTCAGACACAAAAGTGAACAGAGTGTGAAGTAAGTGAGGTACAAAAAAATTAATATTTGAAATCGTGCACAAATCACGTAAAGAGAGCTAAAAAATGGTTTACGAGTCTGTAAGTGTTGTGTCAGACAACATTGTGTAAAAGTGAACAGAGTGTGAGATACAAAAAAATGATTTTATTATATTTTGGACAAATCACGTAAAGAGAGTTAAAAAACGGTTTAGTAGACTCTCAGTGATATATGTCAGACACAAAAGTGAACAGAGATATGTGTCACACACGAAAGTGAACAGAGTGTGAAGTAAGTGAGGTACAAAAAAATTAATATTTGAAATCGTGCAAAAATCACGTAAAGAGAGCTAAAAAATGGTATACGAGTCTGTAAGTGTTATGTGTCAGACAACTTTGTGTAAAAGTGAACAGAGTGTGAGATACAAAAAAATTATTTTTTTATATAGTGGACAAATCACGTAAAGAGAGTTAAAAAATGGTTTAGTAGTCTCTCAGTGATTTGTGTCACACACAAAAGTGGACAGAGTGTGAAGCAAGTGAGGTACAAAAAAATTAATATTTGAAATCGTGCACAAGTCACGCAAAGAGAGCTAAAAAATGGTTTACGAGTCTGTAAGTGTTATGTGTCAGACAACATTGTGTAAAAGTGAACAGAGTGTGAGATACAAAAAAATGATTTTTTTATATAGTGGACAAATCATGTGAAGAGAGTTAAAAAACGGTTTAGTAGTATCTCAGTAATATGTGTCACACACAAAAGTGAACAGATTGTGAAGTAAGTGAGGTACAAAAAAATTAATATTTGAAATCGTGCACAAATCACGTAAAGAGAGCTAAAAAATGGTTTACGAGTCTGTAAGTGTTATGTGTCAGACAACATTGTGTAAAAGTGAACAGAGTGTGAGATACAAAAAAATGATTTTTTTATATAATGGACAAATCACGTAAAGAGATTTAAAAAATTGTTTAGTAGTCTCTCAGTGATTTGTTTCACACACAAAAGTGAACAGAGTGTGAAGCAAGTGAGGTACAAAAAAATTAATATTTGAAATCGTGCACAAATTACGTAAAGAGAGCTAAAAAATGGTTTACGAGTCTGTAAGTGTTATGTGTCAGACAACATTGTGTAAAAGTGAACAGAGTATGAGATACAAAAAAATGATTTTTTTATATAGTGGACAAATCACGTAAAGAGAGTTAAAAAATGGTTTAGTAGTCTCTCAGTGATATGTGTCACACACAAAAGTGAACAGAGTGTAAAGTAAGTGAGGTACAAAAAAGTGAACAGAGATATTGTCACACACAAAAGTGAACAGAGTGTGAAGTAAGTGAGGTACAAAAAAATTAATATTTGAAATCGTGCACAAATCACGTAAAAAGAGCTAAAAAATGGTATACGAGTCTGTAAGTGTTATGTGTCAGACAACATTGTGTAAAAGTGAACAGAGTGTGAGATACAAAAAAATGATTTTTTTATATAGTGGACAAATCACGTAAAGAGAGTTAAAAAATGGTTTAGTAGTCTCTCAGTGATATGTGTCACACACAAAAGTGAACAGAGTGTAAAGTAAGTGAGGTACAAAAAAATTAATTTTTGAAATCGTGCACAAATCACGTAAAGAGAGCTAAAAAATGGTTTACGAGTCTGTAAGTGTTATGTGTCAGACAACATTGTGTAAAAGTGAACAGAGTGTGAGATACAAAAAAATGAATTTTTTATATAGTGGACAAATCACGTGAAGAGAGTTAAAAGACGGTTTAGTAGTATCTCAGTAATATGTGTCACACACAAAAGTGAACAGATTGTGAAGTAAGTGAGGTACAAAAAAATTAATATTTGAAATCGTGCACAAATCACGTAAAAAGAGCTAAAAAATGGTTTACGAGTCTGTAAGTGTTATGTGTCAGACAACATTGTGTAAAAGTGAACAGAGTGTGAGATACAAAAAAATGAATTTTTTATATAGTGGACAAATCACGTAAAGAGAGTTAAAAAAAAGTTTAGTTGTCTCTCAGTGATATATGTCAGACACAAAAGTGAACAAAGATATGTGTCACACACAAAAGTGAACAAAGATATGTGTCACACACAAAAGTGAACAGAGTGTGAAATAAGTGAGGTACAAAAAAATTAATATTTGAAATCGTGCACAAATCACGTAAAGAGAGCTAAAAAATGGTTTACGAGTCTGTAAGTGTTATGTGTCAGACAACATTGTGTAAAAGTGAACAGAGTGTGAGATACAAAAAAATGAATTTTTTATATAGTGGACAAATCACGTAAAGAGAGTTAAAAAACGGTTTAGTAGTCTCTCAGTGATATATGTCAGACACAAAAGTGAACAGAGATATTGTCACACACAAAAGTGAACAGAGTGTGAAGTAAGTGAGGTACAAAAAAATTAATATTTGAAATCGTGCACAAATCACGTAAAGAGAGCTAAAAAATGGTATACGAGTCTGTAAGTCTTATGTGTCAGACAACATTGTGTAAAAGTGAACAGAGTGTGAGATACAAAAAAATGATTTTTTTATATAGTAGACAAATCACGTAAAGAGAGTTAAAAAACGGTTTAGTAGTCTCTCAGTGATATGAGTCAGACACAAAAGTGAACAGAGTCTGAAGTAAGTGAGGTACAAAAAAATTAATATTTGAAATCGTGCACAAATCACGTAAAGAGAGCTAAAAATTGGTTTACGAGTCTGTAAGTGTTATGTGTCAGACAACATTGTGTAAAAGTGAACAGAGTGTGAGATACAAAAAAATGATTTTTTTATATAGTGGACAAATCACGTAAAGAGAGTTAAAAAACGGTTTAGTAGACTCTCAGTGATATATGTCAGACACAAAAGTGAACAGAGATATGTGTCACACGCAAAAGTGAACAGAGTGTGAAATAAGTGAGATACAAAAAAATTAATATTTGAAATCGTCCACAAATCATGTAAAGAGAGCTAAAAAATGGTATACGAGTCGGTAAGTGTTATGTGTCAGACAACATTGTGTAAAAGTGAACAGAGTGTGAGATACAAAAAAATGAATTTTTAATATAGTGGACAAATCACGTAAAGAGAGTTAAAAAACGGTTTAGTAGTCTCTCAGTGATATGTGTCAGACACAAAAGTGAACAGAGTGTGAAGTAAGTGAGGTACAAAAAAATTAATATTTGAAATCGTGCACAAATCACGTAAAGAGAGCTAAAAATTGGTTTACGAGTCTGTAAGTGTTATGTGTCAGACAACATTGTGTAAAAGTGAACAGAGTGTGAGATACAAAAAAATGATTTTTTTATATAGTGGACAAATCACGTAAAGAGAGTTAAAAAACGGTTTAGTAGACTCTCAGTGATATATGTCAGACACAAAAGTGAACAGAGATATGTGTCACACGCAAAAGTGAACAGAGTGTGAAATAAGTGAGATACAAAAAAATTAATATTTGAAATCGTGCACAAATCATGTAAAGAGAGCTAAAAAATGGTATACGAGTCGGTAAGTGTTATGTGTCAGACAACATTGTGTAAAAGTGAACAGAGTGTGAGATACAAAAAAATGAATTTTTAATATAGTGGACAAATCACGTAAAGAGAGTTAAAAAACGGTTTAGTAGTCTCTCAGTGATATGTGTCAGACACAAAAGTGAACAGAGTGTGAAGTAAGTGAGGTACAAAAAAATTAATATCTGAAATCGTGCACAAATCACGTAAAGAAAGCTAAAAAATGGTTTACGAGTCTGTAAGTGTAATGTGTCAGACAACATTGTGTAAAAGTGAACAGAGTGTGAGATACAAAAAAATGATTTTTTTATATAATGGACAAATCACGTAAAGAGATTTAAAAAATTGTTTAGTAGTCTCTCAGTGATTTGTTTCACACACAAAAGTGAACAGAGTGTGAAGCAAGTGAGGTACAAAAAAATTAATATTTGAAATCGTGCACAAATTACGTAAAGAGAGCTAAAAAATGGTTTACGAGTCTGTAAGTGTTATGTGTCAGACAACATTGTGTAAAAGTGAACAGAGTATGAGATACAAAAAAATGATTTTTTTATATAGTGGACAAATCACGTAAAGAGAGTTAAAAAATGGTTTAGTAGTCTCTCAGTGATATGTGTCACACACAAAAGTGAACAGAGTGTAAAGTAAGTGAGGTACAAAAAAGTGAACAGAGATATTGTCACACACAAAAGTGAACAGAGTGTGAAGTAAGTGAGGTACAAAAAAATTAATATTTGAAATCGTGCACAAATCACGTAAAAAGAGCTAAAAAATGGTATACGAGTCTGTAAGTGTTATGTGTCAGACAACATTGTGTAAAAGTGAACAGAGTGTGAGATACAAAAAAATGATTTTTTTATATAGTGGACAAATCACGTAAAGAGAGTTAAAAAATGGTTTAGTAGTCTCTCAGTGATATGTGTCACACACAAAAGTGAACAGAGTGTAAAGTAAGTGAGGTACAAAAAAATTAATTTTTGAAATCGTGCACAAATCACGTAAAGAGAGCTAAAAAATGGTTTACGAGTCTGTAAGTGTTATGTGTCAGACAACATTGTGTAAAAGTGAACAGAGTGTGAGATACAAAAAAATGAATTTTTTATATAGTGGACAAATCACGTGAAGAGAGTTAAAAGACGGTTTAGTAGTATCTCAGTAATATGTGTCACACACAAAAGTGAACAGATTGTGAAGTAAGTGAGGTACAAAAAAATTAATATTTGAAATCGTGCACAAATCACGTAAAAAGAGCTAAAAAATGGTTTACGAGTCTGTAAGTGTTATGTGTCAGACAACATTGTGTAAAAGTGAACAGAGTGTGAGATACAAAAAAATGAATTTTTTATATAGTGGACAAATCACGTAAAGAGAGTTAAAAAAAAGTTTAGTTGTCTCTCAGTGATATATGTCAGACACAAAAGTGAACAAAGATATGTGTCACACACAAAAGTGAACAAAGATATGTGTCACACACAAAAGTGAACAGAGTGTGAAATAAGTGAGGTACAAAAAAATTAATATTTGAAATCGTGCACAAATCACGTAAAGAGAGCTAAAAAATGGTTTACGAGTCTGTAAGTGTTATGTGTCAGACAACATAGTGTAAAAGTGAACAGAGTGTGAGATACAAAAAAATGAATTTTTTATATAGTGGACAAATCACGTAAAGAGAGTTAAAAAACGGTTTAGTAGTCTCTCAGTGATATATGTCAGACACAAAAGTGAACAGAGATATTGTCACACACAAAAGTGAACAGAGTGTGAAGTAAGTGAGGTACAAAAAAATTAATATTTGAAATCGTGCACAAATCACGTAAAGAGAGCTAAAAAATGGTATACGAGTCTGTAAGTGTTATGTGTCAGACAACATTGTGTAAAAGTGAACAGAGTGTGAGATACAAAAAAATGAATTTTTAATATAGTGGACAAATCACGTAAAGAGAGTTAAAAAACGGTTTAGTAGTCTCTCAGTGATATGTGTCAGACACAAAAGTGAACAGAGTGTGAAGTAAGTGAGGTACAAAAAAATTAATATCTGAAATCGTGCACAAATCACGTAAAGAAAGCTAAAAAATGGTTTACGAGTCTGTAAGTGTAATGTGTCAGACAACATTGTGTAAAAGTGAACAGAGTGTGAGATACAAAAAAATGATTTTTTTATATAATGGACAAATCACGTAAAGAGATTTAAAAAATTGTTTAGTAGTCTCTCAGTGATTTGTTTCACACACAAAAGTGAACAGAGTGTGAAGCAAGTGAGGTACAAAAAAATTAATATTTGAAATCGTGCACAAATTACGTAAAGAGAGCTAAAAAATGGTTTACGAGTCTGTAAGTGTTATGTGTCAGACAACATTGTGTAAAAGTGAACAGAGTATGAGATACAAAAAAATGATTTTTTTATATAGTGGACAAATCACGTAAAGAGAGTTAAAAAATGGTTTAGTAGTCTCTCAGTGATATGTGTCACACACAAAAGTGAACAGAGTGTAAAGTAAGTGAGGTACAAAAAAGTGAACAGAGATATTGTCACACACAAAAGTGAACAGAGTGTGAAGTAAGTGAGGTACAAAAAAATTAATATTTGAAATCGTGCACAAATCACGTAAAAAGAGCTAAAAAATGGTATACGAGTCTGTAAGTGTTATGTGTCAGACAACATTGTGTAAAAGTGAACAGAGTGTGAGATACAAAAAAATGATTTTTTTATATAGTGGACAAATCACGTAAAGAGAGTTAAAAAATGGTTTAGTAGTCTCTCAGTGATATGTGTCACACACAAAAGTGAACAGAGTGTAAAGTAAGTGAGGTACAAAAAAATTAATTTTTGAAATCGTGCACAAATCACGTAAAGAGAGCTAAAACATGGTTTACGAGTCTGTAAGTGTTATGTGTCAGACAACATTGTGTAAAAGTGAACAGAGTGTGAGATACAAAAAAATGAATTTTTTATATAGTGGACAAATCACGTGAAGAGAGTTAAAAGACGGTTTAGTAGTATCTCAGTAATATGTGTCACACACAAAAGTGAACAGATTGTGAAGTAAGTGAGGTACAAAAAAATTAATATTTGAAATCGTGCACAAATCACGTAAAAAGAGCTAAAAAATGGTTTACGAGTCTGTAAGTGTTATGTGTCAGACAACATTGTGTAAAAGTGAACAGAGTGTGAGATACAAAAAAATGAATTTTTTATATAGTGGACAAATCACGTAAAGAGAGTTAAAAAAAAGTTTAGTTGTCTCTCAGTGATATATGTCAGACACAAAAGTGAACAAAGATATGTGTCACACACAAAAGTGAACAAAGATATGTGTCACACACAAAAGTGAACAGAGTGTGAAATAAGTGAGGTACAAAAAAATTAATATTTGAAATCGTGCACAAATCACGTAAAGAGAGCTAAAAAATGGTTTACGAGTCTGTAAGTGTTATGTGTCAGACAACATTGTGTAAAAGTGAACAGAGTGTGAGATACAAAAAAATGAATTTTTTATATAGTGGACAAATCACGTAAAGAGAGTTAAAAAACGGTTTAGTAGTCTCTCAGTGATATATGTCAGACACAAAAGTGAACAGAGATATTGTCACACACAAAAGTGAACAGAGTGTGAAGTAATTGAGGTACAAAAAAATTAATATTTGAAATCGTGCACAAATCACGTAAAAAGAGCTAAAAAATGGTATACGAGTCTGTAAGTGTTATGTGTCAGACAACATTGTGTAAAAGTGAACAGAGTGTGAGATACAAAAAAATGTTTTTTTTATATAGTAGACAAATCACGTAAAGAGAGTTAAAAAACGGTTTAGTAGTCTCTCAGTGATATGAGTCAGACACAAAAGTGAACAGAGTCTGAAGTAAGTGAGGTACAAAAAAATTAATATTTGAAATCGTGCACAAATCACGTAAAGAGAGCTAAAAATTGGTTTACGAGTCTGTAAGTGTTATGTGTCAGACAACATTGTGTAAAAGTGAACAGAGTGTGAGATACAAAAAAATGATTTTTTTATATAGTGGACAAATCACGTAAAGAGAGTTAAAAAACGGTTTAGTAGTCTCTCAGTGATATATGTCAGACACAAAAGTGAACAGAGATATTGTCACACACAAAAGTGAACAGAGTGTGAAGTAAGTGAGGTACAAAAAAATTAATATTTGAAATCGTGCACAAATCACGTAAAGAGAGCTAAAAAATGGTATACGAGTCTGTAAGTGTTATGTGTCAGACAACATTGTGTAAAAGTGAACAGAGTGTGAGATACAAAAAAATGATTTTTTTATATAGTAGACAAATCACGTAAAGAGAGTTAAAAAACGGTTTAGTAGTCTCTCAGTGATATGAGTCAGACACAAAAGTGAACAGAGTCTGAAGTAAGTGAGGTACAAAAAAATTAATATTTGAAATCGTGCACAAATCACGTAAAGAGAGCTAAAAATTGGTTTACGAGTCTGTAAGTGTTATGTGTCAGACAACATTGTGTAAAAGTGAACAGAGTGTGAGATACAAAAAAATGATTTTTTTATATAGTGGACAAATCACGTAAAGAGAGTTAAAAAACGGTTTAGTAGACTCTCAGTGATATATGTCAGACACAAAAGTGAACAGAGATATGTGTCACACGCAAAAGTGAACAGAGTGTGAAATAAGTGAGATACAAAAAAATTAATATTTGAAATCGTGCACAAATCATGTAAAGAGAGCTAAAAAATGGTATACGAGTCGGTAAGTGTTATGTGTCAGACAACATTGTGTAAAAGTGAACAGAGTGTGAGATACAAAAAAATGAATTTTTAATATAGTGGACAAATCACGTAAAGAGAGTTAAAAAACGGTTTAGTAGTCTCTCAGTGATATGTGTCAGACACAAAAGTGAACAGAGTGTGAAGTAAGTGAGGTACAAAAAAATTAATATTTGAAATCTTGCACAAATCACGTAAAGAAAGCTAAAAAATGGTTTACGAGTCTGTAAGTGTAATGTGTCAGACAACATTGTGTAAAAGTGAACAGAGTGTGAGATACAAAAAAATGATTTTTTTATATAATGGACAAATCACGTAAAGAGATTTAAAAAATTGTTTAGTAGTCTCTCAGTGATTTGTTTCACACACAAAAGTGAACAGAGTGTGAAGCAAGTGAGGTACAAAAAAATTAATATTTGAAATCGTGCACAAATTACGTAAAGAGAGCTAAAAAATGGTTTACGAGTCTGTAAGTGTTATGTGTCAGACAACATTGTGTAAAAGTGAACAGAGTATGAGATACAAAAAAATGATTTTTTTATATAGTAGACAAATCACGTAAAGAGAGTTAAAAAACAGTTTAGTAGTCTCTCAGTGATATGAGTCAGACACAAAAGTGAACAGAGTCTGAAGTAAGTGAGGTACAAAAAAATTAATATTTGAAATCGTGCACAAATCACGTAAAGAGAGCTAAAAATTGGTTTACGAGTCTGTAAGTGTTATGTGTCAGACAACATTGTGTAAAAGTGAACAGAGTGTGAGATACAAAAAAATGAATTTTTAATATAGTGGACAAATCACGTAAAGAGAGTTAAAAAACGGTTTAGTAGTCTCTCAGTGATATGTGTCAGACACAAAAGTGAACAGAGTGTGAAGTAAGTGAGGTACAAAAAAATTAATATTTGAAATCGTGCACAAATCACGTAAAGAGAGCTAAAAATTGGTTTACGAGTCTGTAAGTGTTATGTGTCAGACAACATTGTGTAAAAGTGAACAGAGTGTGAGATACAAAAAAATGATTTTTTTATATAGTGGACAAATCACGTAAAGAGGGTTAAAAAACGGTTTAGTAGACTCTCAGTGATATGTGTCACACACAAAAGTGAACAGAGTGTAAAGTAAGTGAGGTACAAAAAAATTAATATTTGAAATCGTGCACAAATCACGTAAAGAGAGCTAAAACATGGTTTACGAGTCTGTAAGTGTTATGTGTCAGACAACATTGTGTAAAAGTGAACAGAGTGTGAGATACAAAAAAATGAATTTTTTATATAGTGGACAAATCACGTGAAGAGAGTTAAAAGACGGTTTAGTAGTATCTCAGTAATATGTGTCACACACAAAAGTGAACAGATTTTGAAGTAAGTGAGGTACAAAAAAATTAATATTTGAAATCGTGCACAAATCACGTAAAAAGAGCTAAAAAATGGTTTACGAGTCTGTAAGTGTTATGTGTCAGACAACATTGTGTAAAAGTGAACAGAGTGTGAGATACAAAAAAATGAATTTTTTATATAGTGGACAAATCACGTAAAGAGAGTTAAAAAAAAGTTTAGTTGTCTCTCAGTGATATATGTCAGACACAAAAGTGAACAAAGATATGTGTCACACACAAAAGTGAACAAAGATATGTGTCACACACAAAAGTGAACAGAGTGTGAAATAAGTGAGGTACAAAAAAATTAATATTTGAAATCGTGCACAAATCACGTAAAGAGAGCTAAAAAATGGTTTACGAGTCTGTAAGTGTTATGTGTCAGACAACATTGTGTAAAAGTGAACAGAGTGTGAGATACAAAAAAATGAATTTTTTATATAGTGGACAAATCACGTAAAGAGAGTTAAAAAACGGTTTAGTAGTCTCTCAGTGATATATGTCAGACACAAAAGTGAACAGAGATATTGTCACACACAAAAGTGAACAGAGTGTGAAGTAAGTGAGGTACAAAAAAATTAATATTTGAAATCGTGCACAAATCACGTAAAGAGAGCTAAAAAATGGTATACGAGTCTGTAAGTGTTATGTGTCAGACAACATTGTGTAAAAGTGAACAGAGTATGAGATACAAAAAAATGATTTTTTTATATAGTGGACAAATCACGTAAAGAGAGTTAAAAAATGGTTTAGTAGTCTCTCAGTGATATGTGTCACACACAAAAGTGAACAGAGTGTAAAGTAAGTGAGGTACAAAAAAGTGAACAGAGATATTGTCACACACAAAAGTGAACAGAGTGTGAAGTAAGTGAGGTACAAAAAAATTAATATTTGAAATCGTGCACAAATCACGTAAAAAGAGCTAAAAAATGGTATACGAGTCTGTAAGTGTTATGTGTCAGAC
Source organism: Philonthus spinipes (assembly GCA_963082785.1). Lineage (NCBI taxonomy): Eukaryota > Metazoa > Arthropoda > Insecta > Coleoptera > Staphylinidae > Philonthus > Philonthus spinipes. Next base: position 3,240,891 of record OY720304.1, read on the forward strand.
AACATTGTGTAAAAGTGAACAGAGTGTGAGATACAAAAAAATGATTTTTTTATATAGTGGACAAATCACGTAAAGAGAGTTAAAAAATGGTTTAGTAGTCTCTCAGTGATATGTGTCACACACAAAAGTGAACAGAGTGTAAAGTAAGTGAGGTACAAAAAAATTAATTTTTGAAATCGTGCACAAATCACGTAAAGAGAGCTAAAACATGGTTTACGAGTCTGTAAGTGTTATGTGTCAGACAACATTGTGTAAAAGTGAACAGAGTGTGAGATACAAAAAAATGAATTTTTTATATAGTGGACAAATCACGTGAAGAGAGTTAAAAGACGGTTTAGTAGTATCTCAGTAATATGTGTCACACACAAAAGTGAACAGATTGTGAAGTAAGTGAGGTACAAAAAAATTAATATTTGAAATCGTGCACAAATCACGTAAAAAGAGCTAAAAAATGGTTTACGAGTCTGTAAGTGTTATGTGTCAGACAACATTGTGTAAAAGTGAACAGAGTGTGAGATACAAAAAAATGAATTTTTTATATAGTGGACAAATCACGTAAAGAGAGTTAAAAAAAAGTTTAGTTGTCTCTCAGTGATATATGTCAGACACAAAAGTGAACAAAGATATGTGTCACACACAAAAGTGAACAAAGATATGTGTCACACACAAAAGTGAACAGAGTGTGAAATAAGTGAGGTACAAAAAAATTAATATTTGAAATCGTGCACAAATCACGTAAAGAGAGCTAAAAAATGGTTTACGAGTCTGTAAGTGTTATGTGTCAGACAACATTGTGTAAAAGTGAACAGAGTGTGAGATACAAAAAAATGAATTTTTTATATAGTGGACAAATCACGTAAAGAGAGTTAAAAAACGGTTTAGTAGTCTCTCAGTGATAAATGTCAGACACAAAAGTGAACAGAGATATTGTCACACACAAAAGTGAACAGAGTGTGAAGTAAGTGAGGTACAAAAAAATTAATATTTGAAATCGTGCACAAATCACGTAAAAAGAGCTAAAAAATGGTATACGAGTCTGTTAGTGTTATGTGTCAGACAACATTGTGTAAAAGTGAACAGAGTGTGAGATACAAAAAAATGTTTTTTTTATATAGTAGACAAATCACGTAAAGAGAGTTAAAAAACGGTTTAGTAGTCTCTCAGTGATATGAGTCAGACACAAAAGTGAACAGAGTCTGAAGTAAGTGAGGTACAAAAAAATTAATATTTGAAATCGTGCACAAATCACGTAAAGAGAGCTAAAAATTGGTTTACGAGTCTGTAAGTGTTATGTGTCAGACAACATTGTGTAAAAGTGAACAGAGTGTGAGATACAAAAAAATGATTTTTTTATATAGTGGACAAATCACGTAAAGAGAGTTAAAAAACGGTTTAGTAGTCTCTCAGTGATATATGTCAGACACAAAAGTGAACAGAGATATTGTCACACACAAAAGTGAACAGAGTGTGAAGTAAGTGAGGTACAAAAAAATTAATATTTGAAATCGTGCACAAATCACGTAAAGAGAGCTAAAAAATGGTATACGAGTCTGTAAGTGTTATGTGTCAGACAACATTGTGTAAAAGTGAACAGAGTGTGAGATACAAAAAAATGATTTTTTTATATAGTAGACAAATCACGTAAAGAGAGTTAAAAAACGGTTTAGTAGTCTCTCAGTGATATGAGTCAGACACAAAAGTGAACAGAGTCTGAAGTAAGTGAGGTACAAAAAAATTAATATTTGAAATCGTGCACAAATCACGTAAAGAGAGCTAAAAATTGGTTTACGAGTCTGTAAGTGTTATGTGTCAGACAACATTGTGTAAAAGTGAACAGAGTGTGAGATACAAAAAAATGATTTTTTTATATAGTGGACAAATCACGTAAAGAGAGTTAAAAAACGGTTTAGTAGACTCTCAGTGATATATGTCAGACACAAAAGTGAACAGAGATATGTGTCACACGCAAAAGTGAACAGAGTGTGAAATAAGTGAGATACAAAAAAATTAATATTTGAAATCGTGCACAAATCATGTAAAGAGAGCTAAAAAATGGTATACGAGTCGGTAAGTGTTATGTGTCAGACAACATTGTGTAAAAGTGAACAGAGTGTGAGATACAAAAAAATGAATTTTTAATATAGTGGACAAATCACGTAAAGAGAGTTAAAAAACGGTTTAGTAGTCTCTCAGTGATATGTGTCAGACACAAAAGTGAACAGAGTGTGAAGTAAGTGAGGTACAAAAAAATTAATATTTGAAATCTTGCACAAATCACGTAAAGAAAGCTAAAAAATGGTTTACGAGTCTGTAAGTGTAATGTGTCAGACAACATTGTGTAAAAGTGAACAGAGTGTGAGATACAAAAAAATGATTTTTTTATATAATGGACAAATCACGTAAAGAGATTTAAAAAATTGTTTAGTAGTCTCTCAGTGATTTGTTTCACACACAAAAGTGAACAGAGTGTGAAGCAAGTGAGGTACAAAAAAATTAATATTTGAAATCGTGCACAAATTACGTAAAGAGAGCTAAAAAATGGTTTACGAGTCTGTAAGTGTTATGTGTCAGACAACATTGTGTAAAAGTGAACAGAGTATGAGATACAAAAAAATGATTTTTTTATATAGTAGACAAATCACGTAAAGAGAGTTAAAAAACAGTTTAGTAGTCTCTCAGTGATATGAGTCAGACACAAAAGTGAACAGAGTCTGAAGTAAGTGAGGTACAAAAAAATTAATATTTGAAATCGTGCACAAATCACGTAAAGAGAGCTAAAAATTGGTTTACGAGTCTGTAAGTGTTATGTGTCAGACAACATTGTGTAAAAGTGAACAGAGTGTGAGATACAAAAAAATGAATTTTTAATATAGTGGACAAATCACGTAAAGAGAGTTAAAAAACGGTTTAGTAGTCTCTCAGTGATATGTGTCAGACACAAAAGTGAACAGAGTGTGAAGTAAGTGAGGTACAAAAAAATTAATATTTGAAATCGTGCACAAATCACGTAAAGAGAGCTAAAAATTGGTTTACGAGTCTGTAAGTGTTATGTGTCAGACAACATTGTGTAAAAGTGAACAGAGTGTGAGATACAAAAAAATGATTTTTTTATATAGTGGACAAATCACGTAAAGAGAGTTAAAAAACGGTTTAGTAGACTCTCAGTGATATGTGTCACACACAAAAGTGAACAGAGTGTAAAGTAAGTGAGGTACAAAAAAATTAATATTTGAAATCGTGCACAAATCACGTAAAGAGAGCTAAAACATGGTTTACGAGTCTGTAAGTGTTATGTGTCAGACAACATTGTGTAAAAGTGAACAGAGTGTGAGATACAAAAAAATGAATTTTTTATATAGTGGACAAATCACGTGAAGAGAGTTAAAAGACGGTTTAGTAGTATCTCAGTAATATGTGTCACACACAAAAGTGAACAGATTTTGAAGTAAGTGAGGTACAAAAAAATTAATATTTGAAATCGTGCACAAATCACGTAAAAAGAGCTAAAAAATGGTTTACGAGTCTGTAAGTGTTATGTGTCAGACAACATTGTGTAAAAGTGAACAGAGTGTGAGATACAAAAAAATGAATTTTTTATATAGTGGACAAATCACGTAAAGAGAGTTAAAAAAAAGTTTAGTTGTCTCTCAGTGATATATGTCAGACACAAAAGTGAACAAAGATATGTGTCACACACAAAAGTGAACAAAGATATGTGTCACACACAAAAGTGAACAGAGTGTGAAATAAGTGAGGTACAAAAAAATTAATATTTGAAATCGTGCACAAATCACGTAAAGAGAGCTAAAAAATGGTTTACGAGTCTGTAAGTGTTATGTGTCAGACAACATTGTGTAAAAGTGAACAGAGTGTGAGATACAAAAAAAATGAATTTTTTATATAGTGGACAAATCACGTAAAGAGAGTTAAAAAACGGTTTAGTAGTCTCTCAGTGATATATGTCAGACACAAAAGTGAACAGAGATATTGTCACACACAAAAGTGAACAGAGTGTGAAGTAAGTGAGGTACAAAAAAATTAATATTTGAAATCGTGCACAAATCACGTAAAGAGAGCTAAAAAATGGTATACGAGTCTGTAAGTGTTATGTGTCAGACAACATTGTGTAAAAGTGAACAGAGTGTGAGATACAAAAAAATGATTTTTTTATATAGTAGACAAATCACGTAAAGAGAGTTAAAAAACGGTTTAGTAGTCTCTCAGTGATATGAGTCAGACACAAAAGTGAACAGAGTCTGAAGTAAGTGAGGTACAAAAAAATTAATATTTGAAATCGTGCACAAATCACGTAAAGAGAGCTAAAAATTGGTTTACGAGTCTGTAAGTGTTATGTGTCAGACAACATTGTGTAAAAGTGAACAGAGTGTGAGATACAAAAAAATGATTTTTTTATATAGTGGACAAATCACGTAAAGAGAGTTAAAAAACGGTTTAGTAGACTCTCAGTGATATATGTCAGACACAAAAGTGAACAGAGATATGTGTCACACGCAAAAGTGAACAGAGTGTGAAATAAGTGAGATACAAAAAAATTAATATTTGAAATCGTGCACAAATCATGTAAAGAGAGCTAAAAAATGGTATACGAGTCGGTAAGTGTTATGTGTCAGACAACATTGTGTAAAAGTGAACAGAGTGTGAGATACAAAAAAATGAATTTTTAATATAGTGGACAAATCACGTAAAGAGAGTTAAAAAACGGTTTAGTAGTCTCTCAGTGATATGTGTCAGACACAAAAGTGAACAGAGTGTGAAGTAAGTGAGGTACAAAAAAATTAATATTTGAAATCTTGCACAAATCACGTAAAGAAAGCTAAAAAATGGTTTACGAGTCTGTAAGTGTAATGTGTCAGACAACATTGTGTAAAAGTGAACAGAGTGTGAGATACAAAAAAATGATTTTTTTATATAATGGACAAATCACGTAAAGAGATTTAAAAAATTGTTTAGTAGTCTCTCAGTGATTTGTTTCACACACAAAAGTGAACAGAGTGTGAAGCAAGTGAGGTACAAAAAAATTAATATTTGAAATCGTGCACAAATTACGTAAAGAGAGCTAAAAAATGGTTTACGAGTCTGTAAGTGTTATGTGTCAGACAACATTGTGTAAAAGTGAACAGAGTATGAGATACAAAAAAATGATTTTTTTATATAGTGGACAAATCACGTAAAGAGAGTTAAAAAATGGTTTAGTAGTCTCTCAGTGATATGTGTCACACACAAAAGTGAACAGAGTGTAAAGTAAGTGAGGTACAAAAAAATTAATATTTGAAATCGTGCACAAATCACGTAAAGAGAGCTAAAACATGGTTTACGAGTCTGTAAGTGTTATGTGTCAGACAACATTGTGTAAAAGTGAACAGAGTGTGAGATACAAAAAAATGATTTTTTTATATAGTGGACAAATCACGTGAAGAGAGTTAAAAGACGGTTTAGTAGTATCTCAGTAATATGTGTCACACACAAAAGTGAACAGATTGTGAAGTAAGTGAGGTACAAAAAAATTAATATTTGAAATCGTGCACAAATCACGTAAAAAGAGCTAAAAAATGGTTTACGAGTCTGTAAGTGTTATGTGTCAGACAACATTGTGTAAAAGTGAACAGAGTGTGAGATACAAAAAAATGAATTTTTTATATAGTGGACAAATCACGTAAAGAGAGTTAAAAAAAAGTTTAGTTGTCTCTCAGTGATATATGTCAGACACAAAAGTGAACAAAGATATGTGTCACACACAAAAGTGAACAAAGATATGTTTCACACACAAAAGTGAACAGAGTGTGAAGTAAGTGAGGTACAAAAAAATTAATATTTGAAATCGTGCACAAATCACGTAAAGAGAGCTAAAAAATGGTTTACGAGTCTGTAAGTGTTATGTGTCAGACAACATTGTGTAAAAGTGAACAGAGTGTAAGATACAAAAAAATTAATTTTTAATATAGTGGACAAATCACGTAAAGAGAGTTAAAAAACGGTTTAGTAGTCTCTCAGTGATATGTGTCAGACACAAAAGTGAACAGAGTGTGAAGTAAGTGAGGTACAAAAAAATTAAAATTTGAAATCGTGCACAAATCACGTAAAGAAAGCTAAAAAATGGTTTACGAGTCTGTAAGTGTAATGTGTCAGACAACATTGTGTAAAAGTGAACAGAGTGTGAGATACAAAAAAATGATTTTTTTATATAATGGACAAATCACGTAAAGAGAGTTAAAAAATTGTTTAGTAGTCTCTCAGTGATATGTTTCACACACAAAAGTGAACAGAGTGTGAAGCAAGTGAGGTACAAAAAAATTAATATTTGAAATCGTGCACAAATCACGTAAAGAGAGCTAAAAAATGGTTTACGAGTCTGTAAGTGTTATGTGTCAGACAACATTGTGTAAAAGTGAACAGAGTGTGAGATACAAAAAAATGAATTTTTTATATAGTGGACAAATCACGTAAAGAGAGTTAAAAAACGGTTTAGTAGTCTCTCAGTGATATATGTCAGACATAAAAGTGAACAGAGATATGTGTCACACACAAAAGTGAACAGAGTGTGAAGTAAGTGAGGTACAAAAAAATTAATATTTGAAATCGTGCACAAATCACGTAAAGAGAGCTAAAAAATGGTATACGAGTCTGTAAGTGTTATGTGTCAGACAACATTGTGTAAAAGTGAACAGAGTGTGAGATACAAAAAAATGATTTTTTTATATAGTGGACAAATCACGTAAAGAGAGTTAAAAAACGGTTTAGTAGTCTCTCAGTGATATGAGTCAGACACAAAAGTGAACAGAGTGTGAAGTAAGTGAGGTACAAAAAAATTAATATTTGAAATCGTGCACAAATCACGTAAAGAGAGCTAAAAAATGGTTTACGAGTCTGTAAGTGTTGTGTCAGACAACATTGTGTAAAAGTGAACAGAGTGTGAGATACAAAAAAATGATTTTATTATATTTTGGACAAATCACGTAAAGAGAGTTAAAAAACGGTTTAGTAGACTCTCAGTGATATATGTCAGACACAAAAGTGAACAGAGATATGTGTCACACACGAAAGTGAACAGAGTGTGAAGTAAGTGAGGTACAAAAAAATTAATATTTGAAATCGTGCAAAAATCACGTAAAGAGAGCTAAAAAATGGTATACTAGTCTGTAAGTGTTATGTGTCAGACAACTTTGTGTAAAAGTGAACAGAGTGTGAGATACAAAAAAATTATTTTTTTATATAGTGGACAAATCACGTAAAGAGAGTTAAAAAATGGTTTAGTAGTCTCTCAGTGATTTGTGTCACACACAAAAGTGGACAGAGTGTGAAGCAAGTGAGGTACAAAAAAATTAATATTTGAAATCGTGCACAAGTCACGCAAAGAGAGCTAAAAAATGGTTTACGAGTCTGTAAGTGTTATGTGTCAGACAACATTGTGTAAAAGTGAACAGAGTGTGAGATACAAAAAAATGATTTTTTTATATAGTGGACAAATCATGTGAAGAGAGTTAAAAAACGGTTTAGTAGTATCTCAGTAATATGTGTCACACACAAAAGTGAACAGATTGTGAAGTAAGTGAGGTACAAAAAAATTAATATTTGAAATCGTGCACAAATCACGTAAAGAGAGCTAAAAAATGGTTTACGAGTCTGTAAGTGTTATGTGTCAGACAACATTGTGTAAAAGTGAACAGAGTGTGAGATACAAAAAAATGATTTTTTTATATAGTGGACAAATCACGTAAAGAGAGTTAAAAAACGGTTTAGTTGTCTCTCAGTGATATATGTCAGACACAAAAGTGAACAGAGATATGTGTCACACACAAAAGTGAACAGAGTGTGAAGTAAGTGAGGTACAAAAAAATTAATATTTGAAATCGTGCACAAATCACGTAAAGAGAGCTAAAAAATGGTTTACGAGTCTGTAAGTGTTATGTGTCAGACAACATTGTGTAAAAGTGAACAGAGTGTGAGATACAAAAAAATGAATTTTTTATATAGTGGACAAATCACGTAAAGAGAGTTAAAAAACGGTTTAGTAGTCTCTCAGTGATATATGTCAGACACAAAAGTGAACAGAGATATGTGTCACACACAAAAGTGAACAGAGTGTGAAGTAAGTGATGTACAAAAAAATTAAAATTTGAAATCGTGCACAAAACACGTAAAGAGAGCTAAAAAATGGTATACGAGTCTGTAAGTGTTATGTGTCAGACAACATTGTGTAAAAGTGAACAGAGTGTGAGATACAAAAAAATAATTTTTTTATAAAGTGGACAAATCACGTGAAGAGAGTTAAAAAACGGTTTAGTAGTATCTCAGTAATATGTGTCACACACAAAAATGAACAGATTGTGAAGTAAGTGAGGTACAAAAAAATTAATATTTGAAATCGTGCACAAATCACTTAAAGAGAGCTAAAAAATGGTTTACGAGTCTGTAAGTGTTATGTGTCAGACAACATTGTGTAAAAGTGAACAGAGTATGAGATACAAAAAAATGAATTTTTTATATAGTGGACAAATCACGTAAAGAGAGTTAAAAAATGGTTTAGTAGTCTCTCAGTGATATGTGTCACACACAAAAGTGAACAGAGTGTAAAGTAAGTGAGGTACAAAAAAATTAATATTTGAAATCGTGCACAAATCACGTAAAGAGAGCTAAAACATGGTTTACGAGTCTGGAAGTGTTATGTGTCAGACAACATTGTGTAAAAGTGAACAGAGTGTGAGATACAAAAAAATGAATTTTTTATATAGTGGACAAATCACGTGAAGAGAGTTAAAAGACGGTTTAGTAGTATCTCAGTAATATGTGTCACACACAAAAGTGAACAGATTGTGAAGTAAGTGAGGTACAAAAAAATTAATATTTGAAATCGTGCACAAATCACGTAAAAAGAGCTAAAAAATGGTTTACGAGTCTGTAAGTGTTATGTGTCAGACAACATTGTGTAAAAGTGAACAGAGTGTGAGATACAAAAAAATGAACTTTTTATATAGTGGACAAATCACGTAAAGAGAGTTAAAAAAAAGTTTAGTTGTCTCTCAGTGATATATGTCAGACACAAAAGTGAACAAAGATATGTGTCACACACAAAAGTGAACAAAGATATGTGTCACACACAAAAGTGAACAGAGTGTGAAGTAAGTGAGGTACAAAAAAATTAATATTTGAAATCGTGCACAAATCACGTAAAGAGAGCTAAAAAATGGTTTACGAGTCTGTAAGTGTTATGTGTCAGACAACTTTGTGTAAAAGTGAACAGAGTGTGAGATACAAAAAAATGAATTTTTTATATAGTGGACAAATCACGTAAAGAGAGTTAAAAAACGGTTTAGTAGTCTCTCAGTGATATATGTCAGACACAAAAGTGAACAGAGATATTGTCACACACAAAAGTGAACAGAGTGTGAAGTAAGTGAGGTACAAAAAAATTAATATTTGAAATCGTGCACAAATCACGTAAAGAGAGCTAAAAAATGGTATACGAGTCTGTAAGTGTTATGTGTCAGACAACATTGTGTAAAAGTGAACAGAGTGTGAGATACAAAAAAATGATTTTTTTATATAGTAGACAAATCACGTAAAGAGAGTTAAAAAACGGTTTAGTAGTCTCTCAGTGATATGAGTCAGACACAAAAGTGAACAGAGTCTGAAGTAAGTGAGGTACAAAAAAATTAATATTTGAAATCGTGCACAAATCACGTAAAGAGAGCTAAAAATTGGTTTACGAGTCTGTAAGTGTTATGTGTCAGACAACATTGTGTAAAAGTGAACAGAGTGTGAGATACAAAAAAATGATTTTTTTATATAGTGGACAAATCACGTAAAGAGAGTTAAAAAACGGTTTAGTAGACTCTCAGTGATATATGTCAGACACAAAAGTGAACAGAGATATGTGTCACACGCAAAAGTGAACAGAGTGTGAAATAAGTGAGATACAAAAAAATTAATATTTGAAATCGTGCACAAATCATGTAAAGAGAGCTAAAAAATGGTATACGAGTCGGTAAGTGTTATGTGTCAGACAACATTGTGTAAAAGTGAACAGAGTGTGAGATACAAAAAAATGAATTTTTAATATAGTGGACAAATCACGTAAAGAGAGTTAAAAAACGGTTTAGTAGTCTCTCAGTGATATGTGTCAGACACAAAAGTGAACAGAGTGTGAAGTAAGTGAGGTACAAAAAAATTAATATTTGAAATCGTGCACAAATCACGTAAAGAAAGCTAAAAAATGGTTTACGAGTCTGTAAGTGTAATGTGTCAGACAACATTGTGTAAAAGTGAACAGAGTGTGAGATACAAAAAAATGATTTTTTTATATAATGGACAAATCACGTAAAGAGATTTAAAAAATTGTTTAGTAGTCTCTCAGTGATTTGTTTCACACACAAAAGTGAACAGAGTGTGAAGCAAGTGAGGTACAAAAAAATTAATATTTGAAATCGTGCACAAATTACGAAAAGAGAGCTAAAAAATGGTTTACGAGTCTGTAAGTGTTATGTGTCAGACAACATTGTGTAAAAGTGAACAGAGTATGAGATACAAAAAAATGATTTTTTTATATAGTGGACAAATCACGTAAAGAGAGTTAAAAAATGGTTTAGTAGTCTCTCAGTGATATGTGTCACACACAAAAGTGAACAGAGTGTAAAGTAAGTGAGGTACAAAAAAATTAATTTTTGAAATCGTGCACAAATCACGTAAAGAGAGCTAAAACATGGTTTACGAGTCTGTAAGTGTTATGTGTCAGACAACATTGTGTAAAAGTGAACAGAGTGTGAGATACAAAAAAATGAATTTTTTATATAGTGGACAAATCACGTGAAGAGAGTTAAAAGACGGTTTAGTAGTATCTCAGTAATATGTGTCACACACAAAAGTGAACAGATTGTGAAGTAAGTGAGGTACAAAAAAATTAATATTTGAAATCGTGCACAAATCACGTAAAAAGAGCTAAAAAATGGTTTACGAGTCTGTAAGTGTTATGTGTCAGACAACATTGTGTAAAAGTGAACAGAGTGTGAGATACAAAAAAATGAATTTTTTATATAGTGGACAAATCACGTAAAGAGAGTTAAAAAAAAGTTTAGTTGTCTCTCAGTGATATATGTCAGACACAAAAGTGAACAAAGATATGTGTCACACACAAAAGTGAACAAAGATATGTGTCACACACAAAAGTGAACAGAGTGTGAAATAAGTGAGGTACAAAAAAATTAATATTTGAAATCGTGCACAAATCACGTAAAGAGAGCTAAAAAATGGTTTACGAGTCTGTAAGTGTTATGTGTCAGACAACATTGTGTAAAAGTGAACAGAGTGTGAGATACAAAAAAATGAATTTTTTATATAGTGGACAAATCACGTAAAGAGAGTTAAAAAACGGTTTAGTAGTCTCTCAGTGATATATGTCAGACACAAAAGTGAACAGAGATATTGTCACACACAAAAGTGAACAGAGTGTGAAGTAAGTGAGGTACAAAAAAATTAATATTTGAAATCGTGCACAAATCACGTAAAGAGAGCTAAAAAATGGTATACGAGTCTGTAAGTCTTATGTGTCAGACAACATTGTGTAAAAGTGAACAGAGTGTGAGATACAAAAAAATGATTTTTTTATATAGTAGACAAATCACGTAAAGAGAGTTAAAAAACGGTTTAGTAGTCTCTCAGTGATATGAGTCAGACACAAAAGTGAACAGAGTCTGAAGTAAGTGAGGTACAAAAAAATTAATATTTGAAATCGTGCACAAATCACGTAAAGAGAGCTAAAAATTGGTTTACGAGTCTGTAAGTGTTATGTGTCAGACAACATTGTGTAAAAGTGAACAGAGTGTGAGATACAAAAAAATGATTTTTTTATATAGTGGACAAATCACGTAAAGAGAGTTAAAAAACGGTTTAGTAGACTCTCAGTGATATATGTCAGACACAAAAGTGAACAGAGATATGTGTCACACGCAAAAGTGAACAGAGTGTGAAATAAGTGAGATACAAAAAAATTAATATTTGAAATCGTGCACAAATCATGTAAAGAGAGCTAAAAAATGGTATACGAGTCGGTAAGTGTTATGTGTCAGACAACATTGTGTAAAAGTGAACAGAGTGTGAGATACAAAAAAATGAATTTTTAATATAGTGGACAAATCACGTAAAGAGAGTTAAAAAACGGTTTAGTAGTCTCTCAGTGATATGTGTCAGACACAAAAGTGAACAGAGTGTGAAGTAAGTGAGGTACAAAAAAATTAATATTTGAAATCGTGCACAAATCACGTAAAGAGAGCTAAAAATTGGTTTACGAGTCTGTAAGTGTTATGTGTCAGACAACATTGTGTAAAAGTGAACAGAGTGTGAGATACAAAAAAATGATTTTTTTATATAGTGGACAAATCACGTAAAGAGAGTTAAAAAACGGTTTAGTAGACTCTCAGTGATATATGTCAGACACAAAAGTGAACAGAGATATGTGTCACACGCAAAAGTGAACAGAGTGTGAAATAAGTGAGATACAAAAAAATTAATATTTGAAATCGTGCACAAATCATGTAAAGAGAGCTAAAAAATGGTATACGAGTCGGTAAGTGTTATGTGTCAGACAACATTGTGTAAAAGTGAACAGAGTGTGAGATACAAAAAAATGAATTTTTAATATAGTGGACAAATCACGTAAAGAGAGTTAAAAAACGGTTTAGTAGTCTCTCAGTGATATGTGTCAGACACAAAAGTGAACAGAGTGTGAAGTAAGTGAGGTACAAAAAAATTAATATCTGAAATCGTGCACAAATCACGTAAAGAAAGCTAAAAAATGGTTTACGAGTCTGTAAGTGTAATGTGTCAGACAACATTGTGTAAAAGTGAACAGAGTGTGAGATACAAAAAAATGATTTTTTTATATAATGGACAAATCACGTAAAGAGATTTAAAAAATTGTTTAGTAGTCTCTCAGTGATTTGTTTCACACACAAAAGTGAACAGAGTGTGAAGCAAGTGAGGTACAAAAAAATTAATATTTGAAATCGTGCACAAATTACGTAAAGAGTGCTAAAAAATGGTTTACGAGTCTGTAAGTGTTATGTGTCAGACAACATTGTGTAAAAGTGAACAGAGTATGAGATACAAAAAAATGATTTTTTTATATAGTGGACAAATCACGTAAAGAGAGTTAAAAAATGGTTTAGTAGTCTCTCAGTGATATGTGTCACACACAAAAGTGAACAGAGTGTAAAGTAAGTGAGGTACAAAAAAGTGAACAGAGATATTGTCACACACAAAAGTGAACAGAGTGTGAAGTAAGTGAGGTACAAAAAAATTAATATTTGAAATCGTGCACAAATCACGTAAAAAGAGCTAAAAAATGGTATACGAGTCTGTAAGTGTTATGTGTCAGACAACATTGTGTAAAAGTGAACAGAGTGTGAGATACAAAAAAATGATTTTTTTATATAGTGGACAAATCACGTAAAGAGAGTTAAAAAATGGTTTAGTAGTCTCTCAGTGATATGTGTCACACACAAAAGTGAACAGAGTGTAAAGTAAGTGAGGTACAAAAAAATTAATTTTTGAAATCGTGCACAAATCACGTAAAGAGAGCTAAAACATGGTTTACGAGTCTGTAAGTGTTATGTGTCAGACAACATTGTGTAAAAGTGAACAGAGTGTGAGATACAAAAAAATGAATTTTTTATATAGTGGACAAATCACGTGAAGAGAGTTAAAAGACGGTTTAGTAGTATCTCAGTAATATGTGTCACACACAAAAGTGAACAGATTGTGAAGTAAGTGAGGTACAAAAAAATTAATATTTGAAATCGTGCACAAATCACTTAAAGAGAGCTAAAAAATGGTTTACGAGTCTGTAAGTGTTATGTGTCAGACAACATTGTGTAAAAGTGAACAGAGTATGAGATACAAAAAAATGAATTTTTTATATAGTGGACAAATCACGTAAAGAGAGTTAAAAAATGGTTTAGTAGTCTCTCAGTGATATGTGTCACACACAAAAGTGAACAGAGTGTAAAGTAAGTGAGGTACAAAAAAATTAATATTTGAAATCGTGCACAAATCACGTAAAGAGAGCTAAAACATGGTTTACGAGTCTGGAAGTGTTATGTGTCAGACAACATTGTGTAAAAGTGAACAGAGTGTGAGATACAAAAAAATGAATTTTTTATATAGTGGACAAATCACGTGAAGAGAGTTAAAAGACGGTTTAGTAGTATCTCAGTAATATGTGTCACACACAAAAGTGAACAGATTGTGAAGTAAGTGAGGTACAAAAAAATTAATATTTGAAATCGTGCACAAATCACGTAAAAAGAGCTAAAAAATGGTTTACGAGTCTGTAAGTGTTATGTGTCAGACAACATTGTGTAAAAGTGAACAGAGTGTGAGATACAAAAAAATGAACTTTTTATATAGTGGACAAATCACGTAAAGAGAGTTAAAAAAAAGTTTAGTTGTCTCTCAGTGATATATGTCAGACACAAAAGTGAACAAAGATATGTGTCACACACAAAAGTGAACAAAGATATGTGTCACACACAAAAGTGAACAGAGTGTGAAGTAAGTGAGGTACAAAAAAATTAATATTTGAAATCGTGCACAAATCACGTAAAGAGAGCTAAAAAATGGTTTACGAGTCTGTAAGTGTTATGTGTCAGACAACTTTGTGTAAAAGTGAACAGAGTGTGAGATACAAAAAAATGAATTTTTTATATAGTGGACAAATCACGTAAAGAGAGTTAAAAAACGGTTTAGTAGTCTCTCAGTGATATATGTCAGACACAAAAGTGAACAGAGATATTGTCACACACAAAAGTGAACAGAGTGTGAAGTAAGTGAGGTACAAAAAAATTAATATTTGAAATCGTGCACAAATCACGTAAAGAGAGCTAAAAAATGGTATACGAGTCTGTAAGTGTTATGTGTCAGACAACATTGTGTAAAAGTGAACAGAGTGTGAGATACAAAAAAATGATTTTTTTATATAGTAGACAAATCACGTAAAGAGAGTTAAAAAACGGTTTAGTAGTCTCCCAGTGATATGAGTCAGACACAAAAGTGAACAGAGTCTGAAGTAAGTGAGGTACAAAAAAATTAATATTTGAAATCGTGCACAAATCACGTAAAGAGAGCTAAAAATTGGTTTACGAGTCTGTAAGTGTTATGTGTCAGACAACATTGTGTAAAAGTGAACAGAGTGTGAGATACAAAAAAATGATTTTTTTATATAGTGGACAAATCACGTAAAGAGAGTTAAAAAACGGTTTAGTAGACTCTCAGTGATATATGTCAGACACAAAAGTGAACAGAGATATGTGTCACACGCAAAAGTGAACAGAGTGTGAAATAAGTGAGATACAAAAAAATTAATATTTGAAATCGTGCACAAATCATGTAAAGAGAGCTAAAAAATGGTATACGAGTCGGTAAGTGTTATGTGTCAGACAACATTGTGTAAAAGTGAACAGAGTGTGAGATACAAAAAAATGAATTTTTAATATAGTGGACAAATCACGTAAAGAGAGTTAAAAAACGGTTTAGTAGTCTCTCAGTGATATGTGTCAGACACAAAAGTGAACAGAGTGTGAAGTAAGTGAGGTACAAAAAAATTAATATTTGAAATCGTGCACAAATCACGTAAAGAAAGCTAAAAAATGGTTTACGAGTCTGTAAGTGTAATGTGTCAGACAACATTGTGTAAAAGTGAACAGAGTGTGAGATACAAAAAAATGATTTTTTTATATAATGGACAAATCACGTAAAGAGATTTAAAAAATTGTTTAGTAGTCTCTCAGTGATTTGTTTCACACACAAAAGTGAACAGAGTGTGAAGCAAGTGAGGTACAAAAAAATTAATATTTGAAATCGTGCACAAATTACGTAAAGAGAGCTAAAAAATGGTTTACGAGTCTGTAAGTGTTATGTGTCAGACAACATTGTGTAAAAGTGAACAGAGTATGAGATACAAAAAAATGATTTTTTTATATAGTGGACAAATCACGTAAAGAGAGTTAAAAAATGGTTTAGTAGTCTCTCAGTGATATGTGTCACACACAAAAGTGAACAGAGTGTAAAGTAAGTGAGGTACAAAAAAGTGAACAGAGATATTGTCACACACAAAAGTGAACAGAGTGTGAAGTAAGTGAGGTACAAAAAAATTAATATTTGAAATCGTGCACAAATCACGTAAAAAGAGCTAAAAAATGGTATACGAGTCTGTAAGTGTTATGTGTCAGACAACATTGTGTAAAAGTGAACAGAGTGTGAGATACAAAAAAATGATTTTTTTATATAGTGGACAAATCACGTAAAGAGAGTTAAAAAATGGTTTAGTAGTCTCTCAGTGATATGTGTCACACACAAAAGTGAACAGAGTGTAAAGTAAGTGAGGTACAAAAAAATTAATTTTTGAAATCGTGCACAAATCACGTAAAGAGAGCTAAAACATGGTTTACGAGTCTGTAAGTGTTATGTGTCAGACAACATTGTGTAAAAGTGAACAGAGTGTGAGATACAAAAAAATGAATTTTTTATATAGTGGACAAATCACGTGAAGAGAGTTAAAAGACGGTTTAGTAGTATCTCAGTAATATGTGTCACACACAAAAGTGAACAGATTGTGAAGTAAGTGAGGTACAAAAAAATTAATATTTGAAATCGTGCACAAATCACGTAAAAAGAGCTAAAAAATGGTTTACGAGTCTGTAAGTGTTATGTGTCAGACAACATTGTGTAAAAGTGAACAGAGTGTGAGATACAAAAAAATGAATTTTTTATATAGTGGACAAATCACGTAAAGAGAGTTAAAAAAAAGTTTAGTTGTCTCTCAGTGATATATGTCAGACACAAAAGTGAACAAAGATATGTGTCACACACAAAAGTGAACAAAGATATGTGTCACACACAAAAGTGAACAGAGTGTGAAATAAGTGAGGTACAAAAAAATTAATATTTGAAATCGTGCACAAATCACGTAAAGAGAGCTAAAAAATGGTTTACGAGTCTGTAAGTGTTATGTGTCAGACAACATTGTGTAAAAGTGAACAGAGTGTGAGATACAAAAAAATGAATTTTTTATATAGTGGACAAATCACGTAAAGAGAGTTAAAAAACGGTTTAGTAGTCTCTCAGTGATATATGTCAGACACAAAAGTGAACAGAGATATTGTCACACACAAAAGTGAACAGAGTGTGAAGTAAGTGAGGTACAAAAAAATTAATATTTGAAATCGTGCACAAATCACGTAAAGAGAGCTAAAAAATGGTATACGAGTCTGTAAGTGTTATGTGTCAGACAACATTGTGTAAAAGTGAACAGAGTGTGAGATACAAAAAAATGATTTTTTTATATAGTAGACAAATCACGTAAAGAGAGTTAAAAAACGGTTTAGTAGTCTCTCAGTGATATGAGTCAGACACAAAAGTGAACAGAGTCTGAAGTAAGTGAGGTACAAAAAAATTAATATTTGAAATCGTGCACAAATCACGTAAAGAGAGCTAAAAATTGGTTTACGAGTCTGTAAGTGTTATGTGTCAGACAACATTGTGTAAAAGTGAACAGAGTGTGAGATACAAAAAAATGATTTTGTTATATAGTGGACAAATCACGTAAAGAGAGTTAAAAAACGGTTTAGTAGACTCTCAGTGATATATGTCAGACACAAAAGTGAACAGAGATATGTGTCACACGCAAAAGTGAACAGAGTGTGAAATAAGTGAGATACAAAAAAATTAATATTTGAAATCGTGCACAAATCATGTAAAGAGAGCTAAAAAATGGTATACGAGTCGGTAAGTGTTATGTGTCAGACTACATTGTGTAAAAGTGAACAGAGTGTGAGATACAAAAAAATGAATTTTTAATATAGTGGACAAATCACGTAAAGAGAGTTAAAAAACGGTTTAGTAGTCTCTCAGTGATATGTGTCAGACACAAAAGTGAACAGAGTGTGAAGTAAGTGAGGTACAAAAAAATTAATATTTGAAATCGTGCACAAATCACGTAAAGAGAGCTAAAAATTGGTTTACGAGTCTGTAAGTGTTATGTGTCAGACAACATTGTGTAAAAGTGAACAGAGTGTGAGATACAAAAAAATGAATTTTTTATATAGTGGACAAATCACGTAAAGAGAGTTAAAAAAAAGTTTAGTTGTCTCTCAGTGATATATGTCAGACACAAAAGTGAACAAAGATATGTGTCACACACAAAAGTGAACAAAGATATGTGTCACACACAAAAGTGAACAGAGTGTGAAATAAGTGAGGTACAAAAAAATTAATATTTGAAATCGTGCACAAATCACGTAAAGAGAGCTAAAAAATGGTTTACGAGTCTGTAAGTGTTATGTGTCAGACAACATTGTGTAAAAGTGAACAGAGTGTGAGATACAAAAAAATGAATTTTTTATATAGTGGACAAATCACGTAAAGAGAGTTAAAAAACGGTTTAGTAGTCTCTCAGTGATATATGTCAGACACAAAAGTGAACAGAGATATTGTCACACACAAAAGTGAACAGAGTGTGAAGTAAGTGAGGTACAAAAAAATTAATATTTGAAATCGTGCACAAATCACGTAAAGAGAGCTAAAAAATGGTATACGAGTCTGTAAGTGTTATGTGTCAGACAACATTGTGTAAAAGTGAACAGAGTGTGAGATACAAAAAAATGATTTTTTTATATAGTAGACAAATCACGTAAAGAGAGTTAAAAAACGGTTTAGTAGTCTCTCAGTGATATGAGTCAGACACAAAAGTGAACAGAGTCTGAAGTAAGTGAGGTACAAAAAAATTAATATTTGAAATCGTGCACAAATCACGTAAAGAGAGCTAAAAATTGGTTTACGAGTCTGTAAGTGTTATGTGTCAGACAACATTGTGTAAAAGTGAACAGAGTGTGAGATACAAAAAAATGATTTTTTTATATAGTGGACAAATCACGTAAAGAGAGTTAAAAAACGGTTTAGTAGACTCTCAGTGATATATGTCAGACACAAAAGTGAACAGAGATATGTGTCACACGCAAAAGTGAACAGAGTGTGAAATAAGTGAGATACAAAAAAATTAATATTTGAAATCGTGCACAAATCATGTAAAGAGAGCTAAAAAATGGTATACGAGTCGGTAAGTGTTATGTGTCAGACAACATTGTGTAAAAGTGAACAGAGTGTGAGATACAAAAAAATGAATTTTTAATATAGTGGACAAATCACGTAAAGAGAGTTAAAAAACGGTTTAGTAGTCTCTCAGTGATATGTGTCAGACACAAAAGTGAACAGAGTGTGAAGTAAGTGAGGTACAAAAAAATTAATATTTGAAATCTTGCACAAATCACGTAAAGAAAGCTAAAAAATGGTTTACGAGTCTGTAAGTGTAATGTGTCAGACAACATTGTGTAAAAGTGAACAGAGTGTGAGATACAAAAAAATGATTTTTTTATATAATGGACAAATCACGTAAAGAGATTTAAAAAATTGTTTAGTAGTCTCTCAGTGATTTGTTTCACACACAAAAGTGAACAGAGTGTGAAGCAAGTGAGGTACAAAAAAATTAATATTTGAAATCGTGCACAAATTACGTAAAGAGAGCTAAAAAATGGTTTACGAGTCTGTAAGTGTTATGTGTCAGACAACATTGTGTAAAAGTGAACAGAGTATGAGATACAAAAAAATGATTTTTTTATATAGTGGACAAATCACGTAAAGAGAGTTAAAAAATGGTTTAGTAGTCTCTCAGTGATATGTGTCACACACAAAAGTGAACAGAGTGTAAAGTAAGTGAGGTACAAAAAAATTAATATTTGAAATCGTGCACAAATCACGTAAAGAGAGCTAAAACATGGTTTACGAGTCTGTAAGTGTTATGTGTCAGACAACATTGTGTAAAAGTGAACAGAGTGTGAGATACAAAAAAATGATTTTTTTATATAGTGGACAAATCACGTGAAGAGAGTTAAAAGACGGTTTAGTAGTATCTCAGTAATATGTGTCACACACAAAAGTGAACAGATTGTGAAGTAAGTGAGGTACAAAAAAATTAATATTTGAAATCGTGCACAAATCACGTAAAAAGAGCTAAAAAATGGTTTACGAGTCTGTAAGAGTTATGTGTCAGACAACATTGTGTAAAAGTGAACAGAGTGTGAGATACAAAAAAATGAATTTTTTATATAGTGGACAAATCACGTAAAGAGAGTTAAAAAAAAGTTTAGTTGTCTCTCAGTGATATATGTCAGACACAAAAGTGAACAAAGATATGTGTCACACACAAAAGTGAACAAAGATATGTGTCACACACAAAAGTGAACAGAGTGTGAAGTAAGTGAGGTACAAAAAAATTAATATTTGAAATCGTGCACAAATCACGTAAAGAGAGCTAAAAAATGGTTTACGAGTCTGTAAGTGTTGTGTGTCAGACAACATTGTGTAAAAGTGAACAGAGTGTGAGATACAAAAAAATGAATTTTTTATATAGTGGACAAATCACGTAAAGAGAGTTAAAAAACGGTTTAGTAGTCTCTCAGTGATATATGTCAGACACAAAAGTGAACAGAGATATTGTCACACACAAAAGTGAACAGAGTGTGAAGTAAGTGAGGTACAAAAAAATTAATATTTGAAATCGTGCACAAATCACGTAAAGAGAGCTAAAAAATGGTATACGAGTCTGTAAGTGTTATGTGTCAGACAACATTGTGTAAAAGTGAACAGAGTGTGAGATAAAAAAAAATGATTTTTTTATATAGTAGACAAATCACGTAAAGAGAGTTAAAAAACGGTTTAGTAGTCTCTCAGTGATATGAGTCAGACACAAAAGTGAACAGAGTCTGAAGTAAGTGAGGTACAAAAAAATTAATATTTGAAATCGTGCACAAATCACGTAAAGAGAGCTAAAAATTGGTTTACGAGTCTGTAAGTGTTATGTGTCAGACAACATTGTGTAAAAGTGAACAGAGTGTGAGATACAAAAAAAATGATTTTTTTATATAGTGGACAAATCACGTAAATAGAGTTAAAAAACGGTTTAGTAGACTCTCAGTGATATATGTCAGACACAAAAGTGAACAGAGATATGTGTCACACGCAAAAGTGAACAGAGTGTGAAATAAGTGAGATACAAAAAAATTAATATTTGAAATCGTGCACAAATCATGTAAAGAGAGCTAAAAAATGGTATACGAGTCGGTAAGTGTTATGTGTCAGACAACATTGTGTAAAAGTGAACAGAGTGTGAGATACAAAAAAATGAATTTTTAATATAGTGGACAAATCACGTAAAGAGAGTTAAAAAACGGTTTAGTAGTCTCTCAGTGATATGTGTCAGACACAAAAGTGAACAGAGTGTGAAGTAAGTGAGGTACAAAAAAATTAATATTTGAAATCGTGCACAAATCACGTAAAGAGAGCTAAAAATTGGTTTACGAGTCTGTAAGTGTTATGTGTCAGACAACATTGTGTAAAAGTGAACAGAGTGTGAGATACAAAAAAATGATTTTTTTATATAGTGGACAAATCACGTAAAGAGAGTTAAAAAACGGTTTAGTAGACTCTCAGTGATATGTGTCACACACAAAAGTGAACAGAGTGTAAAGTAAGTGAGGTACAAAAAAATTAATATTTGAAATCGTGCACAAATCACGTAAAGAGAGCTAAAACATGGTTTACGAGTCTGTAAGTGTTATGTGTCAGACAACATTGTGTAAAAGTGAACAGAGTGTGAGATACAAAAAAATGAATTTTTTATATAGTGGACAAATCACGTGAAGAGAGTTAAAAGACGGTTTAGTAGTATCTCAGTAATATGTGTCACACACAAAAGTGAACAGATTTTGAAGTAAGTGAGGTACAAAAAAATTAATATTTGAAATCGTGCACAAATCACGTAAAAAGAGCTAAAAAATGGTTTACGAGTCTGTAAGTGTTATGTGTCAGACAACATTGTGTAAAAGTGAACAGAGTGTGAGATACAAAAAAATGAATTTTTTATATAGTGGACAAATCACGTAAAGAGAGTTAAAAAAAAGTTTAGTTGTCTCTCAGTGATATATGTCAGACACAAAAGTGAACAAAGATATGTGTCACACACAAAAGTGAACAAAGATATGTGTCACACACAAAAGTGAACAAAGATATGTGTCACACACAAAAGTGAACAGAGTGTGAAATAAGTGAGGTACAAAAAAATTAATATTTGAAATCGTGCACAAATCACGTAAAGAGAGCTAAAAAATGGTTTACGAGTCTGTAAGTGTTATGTGTCAGACAACATTGTGTAAAAGTGAACAGAGTGTGAGATACAAAAAAATGAATTTTTTATATAGTGGACAAATCACGTAAAGAGAGTTAAAAAACGGTTTAGTAGTCTCTCAGTGATATATGTCAGACACAAAAGTGAACAGAGATATTGTCACACACAAAAGTGAACAGAGTGTGAAGTAAGTGAGGTACAAAAAAATTAATATTTGAAATCGTGCACAAATCACGTAAAGAGAGCTAAAAAATGGTATACGAGTCTGTAAGTGTTATGTGTCAGACAACATTGTGTAAAAGTGAACAGAGTGTGAGATACAAAAAAATGATTTTTTTATATAGTAGACAAATCACGTAAAGAGAGTTAAAAAACGGTTTAGTAGTCTCTCAGTGATATGAGTCAGACACAAAAGTGAACAGAGTCTGAAGTAAGTGAGGTACAAAAAAATTAATATTTGAAATCGTGCACAAATCACGTAAAGAGAGCTAAAAATTGGTTTACGAGTCTGTAAGTGTTATGTGTCAGACAACATTGTGTAAAAGTGAACAGAGTGTGAGATACAAAAAAATGATTTTTTTATATAGTGGACAAATCACGTAAAGAGAGTTAAAAAACGGTTTAGTAGACTCTCAGTGATATATGTCAGACACAAAAGTGAACAGAGATATGTGTCACACGCAAAAGTGAACAGAGTGTGAAATAAGTGAGATACAAAAAAATTAATATTTGAAATCGTGCACAAATCATGTAAAGAGAGCTAAAAAATGGTATACGAGTCGGTAAGTGTTATGTGTCAGACAACATTGTGTAAAAGTGAACAGAGTGTGAGATACAAAAAAATGAATTTTTAATATAGTGGACAAATCACGTAAAGAGAGTTAAAAAACGGTTTAGTAGTCTCTCAGTGATATGTGTCAGACACAAAAGTGAACAGAGTGTGAAGTAAGTGAGGTACAAAAAAATTAATATTTGAAATCTTGCACAAATCACGTAAAGAAAGCTAAAAAATGGTTTACGAGTCTGTAAGTGTAATGTGTCAGACAACATTGTGTAAAAGTGAACAGAGTGTGAGATACAAAAAAATGATTTTTTTATATAATGGACAAATCACGTAAAGAGATTTAAAAAATTGTTTAGTAGTCTCTCAGTGATTTGTTTCACACACAAAAGTGAACAGAGTGTGAAGCAAGTGAGGTACAAAAAAATTAATATTTGAAATCGTGCACAAATTACGTAAAGAGAGCTAAAAAATGGTTTACGAGTCTGTAAGTGTTATGTGTCAGACAACATTGTGTAAAAGTGAACAGAGTATGAGATACAAAAAAATGATTTTTTTATATAGTGGACAAATCACGTAAAGAGAGTTAAAAAATGGTTTAGTAGTCTCTCAGTGATATGTGTCACACACAAAAGTGAACAGAGTGTAAAGTAAGTGAGGTACAAAAAAATTAATATTTGAAATCGTGCACAAATCACGTAAAGAGAGCTAAAACATGGTTTACGAGTCTGTAAGTGTTATGTGTCAGACAACATTGTGTAAAAGTGAACAGAGTGTGAGATACAAAAAAATGATTTTTTTATATAGTGGACAAATCACGTGAAGAGAGTTAAAAGACGGTTTAGTAGTATCTCAGTAATATGTGTCACACACAAAAGTGAACAGATTGTGAAGTAAGTGAGGTACAAAAAAATTAATATTTGAAATCGTGCACAAATCACGTAAAAAGAGCTAAAAAATGGTTTACGAGTCTGTAAGTGTTATGTGTCAGACAACATTGTGTAAAAGTGAACAGAGTGTGAGATACAAAAAAATGAATTTTTTATATAGTGGACAAATCACGTAAAGAGAGTTAAAAAAAAGTTTAGTTGTCTCTCAGTGATATATGTCAGACACAAAAGTGAACAAAGATATGTGTCACACACAAAAGTGAACAAAGATATGTGTCACACACAAAAGTGAACAGAGTGTGAAGTAAGTGAGGTACAAAAAAATTAATATTTGAAATCGTGCACAAATCACGTAAAGAGAGCTAAAAAATGGTTTACGAGTCTGTAAGTGTTGTGTGTCAGACAACATTGTGTAAAAGTGAACAGAGTGTGAGATACAAAAAAATGAATTTTTTATATAGTGGACAAATCACGTAAAGAGAGTTAAAAAACGGTTTAGTAGTCTCTCAGTGATATATGTCAGACACAAAAGTGAACAGAGATATTGTCACACACAAAAGTGAACAGAGTGTGAAGTAAGTGAGGTACAAAAAAATTAATATTTGAAATCGTGCACAAATCACGTAAAGAGAGCTAAAAAATGGTATACGAGTCTGTAAGTGTTATGTGTCAGACAACATTGTGTAAAAGTGAACAGAGTGTGAGATACAAAAAAATGATTTTTTTATATAGTAGACAAATCACGTAAAGAGAGTTAAAAAACGGTTTAGTAGTCTCTCAGTGATATGAGTCAGACACAAAAGTGAACAGAGTCTGAAGTAAGTGAGGTACAAAAAAATTAATATTTGAAATCGTGCACAAATCACGTAAAGAGAGCTAAAAATTGGTTTACGAGTCTGTAAGTGTTATGTGTCAGACAACATTGTGTAAAAGTGAACAGAGTGTGAGATACAAAAAAAATGATTTTTTTATATAGTGGACAAATCACGTAAATAGAGTTAAAAAACGGTTTAGTAGACTCTCAGTGATATATGTCAGACACAAAAGTGAACAGAGATATGTGTCACACGCAAAAGTGAACAGAGTGTGAAATAAGTGAGATACAAAAAAATTAATATTTGAAATCGTGCACAAATCATGTAAAGAGAGCTAAAAAATGGTATACGAGTCGGTAAGTGTTATGTGTCAGACAACATTGTGTAAAAGTGAACAGAGTGTGAGATACAAAAAAATGAATTTTTAATATAGTGGACAAATCACGTAAAGAGAGTTAAAAAACGGTTTAGTAGACTCTCAGTGATATGTGTCACACACAAAAGTGAACAGAGTGTAAAGTAAGTGAGGTACAAAAAAATTAATATTTGAAATCGTGCACAAATCACGTAAAGAGAGCTAAAACATGGTTTACGAGTCTGTAAGTGTTATGTGTCAGACAACATTGTGTAAAAGTGAACAGAGTGTGAGATACAAAAAAATGAATTTTTTATATAGTGGACAAATCACGTGAAGAGAGTTAAAAGACGGTTTAGTAGTATCTCAGTAATATGTGTCACACACAAAAGTGAACAGATTGTGAAGTAAGTGAGGTACAAAAAAATTAATATTTGAAATCGTGCACAAATCACGTAAAAAGAGCTAAAAAATGGTTTACGAGTCTGTAAGTGTTATGTGTCAGACAACATTGTGTAAAAGTGAACAGAGTGTGAGATACAAAAAAATGAATTTTTTATATAGTGGACAAATCACGTAAAGAGAGTTAAAAAAAAGTTTAGTTGTCTCTCAGTGATATATGTCAGACACAAAAGTGAACAAAGATATGTGTCACACACAAAAGTGAACAAAGATATGTGTCACACACAAAAGTGAACAGAGTGTGAAATAAGTGAGGTACAAAAAAATTAATATTTGAAATCGTGCACAAATCACGTAAAGAGAGCTAAAAAATGGTTTACGAGTCTGTAAGTGTTATGTGTCAGACAACATTGTGTAAAAGTGAACAGAGTGTGAGATACAAAAAAATGAATTTTTTATATAGTGGACAAATCACGTAAAGAGAGTTAAAAAACGGTTTAGTAGTCTCTCAGTGATATATGTCAGACACAAAAGTGAACAGAGATATTGTCACACACAAAAGTGAACAGAGTGTGAAGTAAGTGAGGTACAAAAAAATTAATATTTGAAATCGTGCACAAATCACGTAAAGAGAGCTAAAAAATGGTATACGAGTCTGTAAGTGTTATGTGTCAGACAACATTGTGTAAAAGTGAACAGAGTGTGAGATACAAAAAAATGATTTTTTTATATAGTAGACAAATCACGTAAAGAGAGTTAAAAAACGGTTTAGTAGTCTCTCAGTGATATGAGTCAGACACAAAAGTGAATAGAGTCTGAAGTAAGTGAGGTACAAAAAAATTAATATTTGAAATCGTGCACAAATCACGTAAAGAGAGCTAAAAATTGGTTTACGAGTCTGTAAGTGTTATGTGTCAGACAACATTGTGTAAAAGTGAACAGAGTGTGAGATACAAAAAAATGATTTTTTTATATAGTGGACAAATCACGTAAAGAGAGTTAAAAAACGGTTTAGTAGACTCTCAGTGATATATGTCAGACACAAAAGTGAACAGAGATATGTGTCACACGCAAAAGTGAACAGAGTGTGAAATAAGTGAGATACAAAAAAATTAATATTTGAAATCGTGCACAAATCATGTAAAGAGAGCTAAAAAATGGTATACGAGTCGGTAAGTGTTATGTGTCAGACAACATTGTGTAAAAGTGAACAGAGTGTGAGATACAAAAAAATGAATTTTTAATATAGTGGACAAATCACGTAAAGAGAGTTAAAAAACGGTTTAGTAGTCTCTCAGTGATATGTGTCAGACACAAAAGTGAACAGAGTGTGAAGTAAGTGAGGTACAAAAAAATTAATATTTGAAATCTTGCACAAATCACGTAAAGAAAGCTAAAAAATGGTTTACGAGTCTGTAAGTGTAATGTGTCAGACAACATTGTGTAAAAGTGAACAGAGTGTGAGATACAAAAAAATGATTTTTTTATATAATGGACAAATCACGTAAAGAGATTTAAAAAATTGTTTAGTAGTCTCTCAGTGATTTGTTTCACACACAAAAGTGAACAGAGTGTGAAGCAAGTGAGGTACAAAAAAATTAATATTTGAAATCGTGCACAAATTACGTAAAGAGAGCTAAAAAATGGTTTACGAGTCTGTAAGTGTTATGTGTCAGACAACATTGTGTAAAAGTGAACAGAGTATGAGATACAAAAAAATGATTTTTTTATATAGTGGACAAATCACGTAAAGAGAGTTAAAAAATGGTTTAGTAGTCTCTCAGTGATATGTGTCACACACAAAAGTGAACAGAGTGTAAAGTAAGTGAGGTACAAAAAAATTAATATTTGAAATCGTGCACAAATCACGTAAAGAGAGCTAAAACATGGTTTACGAGTCTGTAAGTGTTATGTGTCAGACAACATTGTGTAAAAGTGAACAGAGTGTGAGATACAAAAAAATGATTTTTTTATATAGTGGACAAATCACGTGAAGAGAGTTAAAAGACGGTTTAGTAGTATCTCAGTAATATGTGTCACACACAAAAGTGAACAGATTGTGAAGTAAGTGAGGTACAAAAAAATTAATATTTGAAATCGTGCACAAATCACGTAAAAAGAGCTAAAAAATGGTTTACGAGTCTGTAAGTGTTATGTGTCAGACAACATTGTGTAAAAGTGAACAGAGTGTGAGATACAAAAAAATGAATTTTTTATATAGTGGACAAATCACGTAAAGAGAGTTAAAAAAAAGTTTAGTTGTCTCTCAGTGATATATGTCAGACACAAAAGTGAACAAAGATATGTGTCACACACAAAAGTGAACAAAGATATGTGTCACACACAAAAGTGAACAGAGTGTGAAGTAAGTGAGGTACAAAAAAATTAATATTTGAAATCGTGCACAAATCACGTAAAGAGAGCTAAAAAATGGTTTACGAGTCTGTAAGTGTTGTGTGTCAGACAACATTGTGTAAAAGTGAACAGAGTATGAGATACAAAAAAATGAATTTTTTATATAGTGGACAAATCACGTAAAGAGAGTTAAAAAACGGTTTAGTAGTCTCTCAGTGATATATGTCAGACACAAAAGTGAACAGAGATATTGTCACACACAAAAGTGAACAGAGTGTGAAGTAAGTGAGGTACAAAAAAATTAATATTTGAAATCGTGCACAAATCACGTAAAGAGAGCTAAAAAATGGTATACGAGTCTGTAAGTGTTATGTGTCAGACAACATTGTGTAAAAGTGAACAGAGTGTGAGATACAAAAAAATGATTTTTTTATATAGTAGACAAATCACGTAAAGAGAGTTAAAAAACGGTTTAGTAGTCTCTCAGTGATATGAGTCAGACACAAAAGTGAACAGAGTCTGAAGTAAGTGAGGTACAAAAAAATTAATATTTGAAATCGTGCACAAATCACGTAAAGAGAGCTAAAAATTGGTTTACGAGTCTGTAAGTGTTATGTGTCAGACAACATTGTGTAAAAGTGAACAGAGTGTGAGATACAAAAAAATGAATTTTTTATATAGTGGACAAATCACGTGAAGAGAGTTAAAAGACGGTTTAGTAGTATCTCAGTAATATGTGTCACACACAAAAGTGAACAGATTGTGAAGTAAGTGAGGTACAAAAAAATTAATATTTGAAATCGTGCACAAATCACGTAAAAAGAGCTAAAAAATGGTTTACGAGTCTGTAAGTGTTATGTGTCAGACAACATTGTGTAAAAGTGAACAGAGTGTGAGATACAAAAAAATGAATTTTTTATATAGTGGACAAATCACGTAAAGAGAGTTAAAAAAAAGTTTAGTTGTCTCTCAGTGATATATGTCAGACACAAAAGTGAACAAAGATATGTGTCACACACAAAAGTGAACAAAGATATGTGTCACACACAAAAGTGAACAGAGTGTGAAATAAGTGAGGTACAAAAAAATTAATATTTGAAATCGTGCACAAATCACGTAAAGAGAGCTAAAAAATGGTTTACGAGTCTGTAAGTGTTATGTGTCAGACAACATTGTGTAAAAGTGAACAGAGTGTGAGATACAAAAAAATGAATTTTTTATATAGTGGACAAATCACGTAAAGAGAGTTAAAAAACGGTTTAGTAGTCTCTCAGTGATATATGTCAGACACAAAAGTGAACAGAGATATTGTCACACACA
This sequence comes from Philonthus spinipes, assembly GCA_963082785.1. NCBI lineage: Eukaryota > Metazoa > Arthropoda > Insecta > Coleoptera > Staphylinidae > Philonthus > Philonthus spinipes. Next base: position 3,270,055 of record OY720304.1, read on the forward strand.
AAAGTGAACAGAGTGTGAAGTAAGTGAGGTACAAAAAAATTAATATTTGAAATCGTGCACAAATCACGTAAAGAGAGCTAAAAAATGGTATACGAGTCTGTAAGTGTTATGTGTCAGACAACATTGTGTAAAAGTGAACAGAGTGTGAGATACAAAAAAATGATTTTTTTATATAGTAGACAAATCACGTAAAGAGAGTTAAAAAACGGTTTAGTAGTCTCTCGGTGATATGAGTCAGACACAAAAGTGAACAGAGTCTGAAGTAAGTGAGGTACAAAAAAATTAATATTTGAAATCGTGCACAAATCACGTAAAGAGAGCTAAAAATTGGTTTACGAGTCTGTAAGTGTTATGTGTCAGACAACATTGTGTAAAAGTGAACAGAGTGTGAGATACAAAAAAATGATTTTTTTATATAGTGGACAAATCACGTAAAGAGAGTTAAAAAACGGTTTAGTAGACTCTCAGTGATATATGTCAGACACAAAAGTGAACAGAGATATTGTCACACACAAAAGTGAACAGAGTGTGAAGTAAGTGAGGTACAAAAAAATTAATATTTGAAATCGTGCACAAATCACGTAAAGAGAGCTAAAAAATGGTATACGAGTCTGTAAGTGTTATGTGTCAGACAACATTGTGTAAAAGTGAACAGAGTGTGAGATACAAAAAAATGATTTTTTTATATAGTAGACAAATCACGTAAAGAGAGTTAAAAAACGGTTTAGTAGTCTCTCAGTGATATGAGTCAGACACAAAAGTGAACAGAGTCTGAAGTAAGTGAGGTACAAAAAAATTAATATTTGAAATCGTGCACAAATCACGTAAAGAGAGCTAAAAATTGGTTTACGAGTCTGTAAGTGTTATGTGTCAGACAACATTGTGTAAAAGTGAACAGAGTGTGAGATACAAAAAAAATGATTTTTTTATATAGTGGACAAATCACGTAAATAGAGTTAAAAAACGGTTTAGTAGACTCTCAGTGATATATGTCAGACACAAAAGTGAACAGAGATATGTGTCACACGCAAAAGTGAACAGAGTGTGAAATAAGTGAGATACAAAAAAATTAATATTTGAAATCGTGCACAAATCATGTAAAGAGAGCTAAAAAATGGTATACGAGTCGGTAAGTGTTATGTGTCAGACAACATTGTGTAAAAGTGAACAGAGTGTGAGATACAAAAAAATGAATTTTTAATATAGTGGACAAATCACGTAAAGAGAGTTAAAAAACGGTTTAGTAGTCTCTCAGTGATATGTGTCAGACACAAAAGTGAACAGAGTGTGAAGTAAGTGAGGTACAAAAAAATTAATATTTGAAATCGTGCACAAATCACGTAAAGAGAGCTAAAAATTGGTTTACGAGTCTGTAAGTGTTATGTGTCAGACAACATTGTGTAAAAGTGAACAGAGTGTGAGATACAAAAAAATGATTTTTTTATATAGTGGACAAATCACGTAAAGAGAGTTAAAAAACGGTTTAGTAGACTCTCAGTGATATGTGTCACACACAAAAGTGAACAGAGTGTAAAGTAAGTGAGGTACAAAAAAATTAATATTTGAAATCGTGCACAAATCACGTAAAGAGAGCTAAAACATGGTTTACGAGTCTGTAAGTGTTATGTGTCAGACAACATTGTGTAAAAGTGAACAGAGTGTGAGATACAAAAAAATGAATTTTTTATATAGTGGACAAATCACGTGAAGAGAGTTAAAAGACGGTTTAGTAGTATCTCAGTAATATGTGTCACACACAAAAGTGAACAGATTGTGAAGTAAGTGAGGTACAAAAAAATTAATATTTGAAATCGTGCACAAATCACGTAAAAAGAGCTAATAAATGGTTTACGAGTCTGTAAGTGTTATGTGTCAGACAACATTGTGTAAAAGTGAACAGAGTGTGAGATACAAAAAAATGAATTTTTTATATAGTGGACAAATCACGTAAAGAGAGTTAAAAAAAAGTTTAGTTGTCTCTCAGTGATATATGTCAGACACAAAAGTGAACAAAGATATGTGTCACACACAAAAGTGAACAAAGATATGTGTCACACACAAAAGTGAACAGAGTGTGAAATAAGTGAGGTACAAAAAAATTAATATTTGAAATCGTGCACAAATCACGTAAAGAGAGCTAAAAAATGGTTTACGAGTCTGTAAGTGTTATGTGTCAGACAACATTGTGTAAAAGTGAACAGAGTGTGAGATACAAAAAAATGAATTTTTTATATAGTGGACAAATCACGTAAAGAGAGTTAAAAAACGGTTTAGTAGTCTCTCAGTGATATATGTCAGACACAAAAGTGAACAGAGATATTGTCACACACAAAAGTGAACAGAGTGTGAAGTAAGTGAGGTACAAAAAAATTAATATTTGAAATCGTGCACAAATCACGTAAAGAGAGCTAAAAAATGGTATACGAGTCTGTAAGTGTTATGTGTCAGACAACATTGTGTAAAAGTGAACAGAGTGTGAGATACAAAAAAATGATTTTTTTATATAGTAGACAAATCACGTAAAGAGAGTTAAAAAACGGTTTAGTAGTCTGTCAGTGATATGAGTCAGACACAAAAGTGAACAGAGATATGTGTCACACGCAAAAGTGAACAGAGTGTGAAATAAGTGAGATACAAAAAAATTAATATTTGAAATCGTGCACAAATCATGTAAAGAGAGCTAAAAAATGGTATACGAGTCGGTAAGTGTTATGTGTCAGACAACATTGTGTAAAAGTGAACAGAGTGTGAGATACAAAAAAATGAATTTTTAATATAGTGGACAAATCACGTAAAGAGAGTTAAAAAACGGTTTAGTAGTCTCTCAGTGATATGTGTCAGACACAAAAGTGAACAGAGTGTGAAGTAAGTGAGGTACAAAAAAATTAATATTTGAAATCTTGCACAAATCACGTAAAGAAAGCTAAAAAATGGTTTACGAGTCTGTAAGTGTAATGTGTCAGACAACATTGTGTAAAAGTGAACAGAGTGTGAGATACAAAAAAATGATTTTTTTATATAATGGACCAATCACGTAAAGAGATTTAAAAAATTGTTTAGTAGTCTCTCAGTGATTTGTTTCACACACAAAAGTGAACAGAGTGTGAAGCAAGTGAGGTACAAAAAAATTAATATTTGAAATCGTGCACAAATTACGTAAAGAGAGCTAAAAAATGGTTTACGAGTCGGTAAGTGTTATGTGTCAGACAACATTGTGTAAAAGTGAACAGAGTATGAGATACAAAAAAATGATTTTTTTATATAGTGGACAAATCACGTAAAGAGAGTTAAAAAATGGTTTAGTAGTCTCTCAGTGATATGTGTCACACACAAAAGTGAACAGAGTGTAAAGTAAGTGAGGTACAAAAAAATTAATATTTGAAATCGTGCACAAATCACGTAAAGAGAGCTAAAACATGGTTTACGAGTCTGTAAGTGTTATGCGTCAGACAACATTGTGTAAAAGTGAACAGAGTGTGAGATACAAAAAAATGATTTTTTTATATGGTGGACAAATCACGTGAAGAGAGTTAAAAGACGGTTTAGTAGTATCTCAGTAATATGTGTCACACACAAAAGTGAACAGATTGTGAAGTAAGTGAGGTACAAAAAAATTAATATTTGAAATCGTGCACAAATCACGTAAAAAGAGCTAAAAAATGGTTTACGAGTCTGTAAGTGTTATGTGTCAGACAACATTGTGTAAAAGTGAACAGAGTGTGAGATACAAAAAAATGAATTTTTTATATAGTGGACAAATCACGTAAAGAGAGTTAAAAAAAAGTTTAGTTGTCTCTCAGTGATATATGTCAGACACAAAAGTGAACAAAGATATGTGTCACACACAAAAGTGAACAAAGATATGTGTCACACACAAAAGTGAACAGAGTGTGAACTAAGTGAGGTACAAAAAAATTAATATTTGAAATCGTGCACAAATCACGTAAAGAGAGCTAAAAAATGGTTTACGAGTCTGTAAGTGTTGTGTGTCAGACAACATTGTGTAAAAGTGAACAGAGTGTGAGATACAAAAAAATGAATTTTTTATATAGTGGACAAATCACGTAAAGAGAGTTAAAAAACGGTTTAGTAGTCTCTCAGTGATATATGTCAGACACAAAAGTGAACAGAGATATTGTCACACACAAAAGTGAACAGAGTGTGAAGTAAGTGAGGTACAAAAAAATTAATATTTGAAATCGTGCACAAATCACGTAAAGAGAGCTAAAAAATGGTATACGAGTCTGTAAGTGTTATGTGTCAGACAACATTGTGTAAAAGTGAACAGAGTGTGAGATACAAAAAAATGATTTTTTTATATAGTAGACAAATCACGTAAAGAGAGTTAAAAAACGGTTTAGTAGTCTCTCAGTGATATGAGTCAGACACAAAAGTGAACAGAGTCTGAAGTAAGTGAGGTACAAAAAAATTAATATTTGAAATCGTGCACAAATCACGTAAAGAGAGCTAAAAATTGGTTTACGAGTCTGTAAGTGTTATGTGTCAGACAACATTGTGTAAAAGTGAACAGAGTGTGAGATACAAAAAAAATGATTTTTTTATATAGTGGACAAATCACGTAAATAGAGTTAAAAAACGGTTTAGTAGACTCTCAGTGATATATGTCAGACACAAAAGTGAACAGAGATATGTGTCACACGCAAAAGTGAACAGAGTGTGAAATAAGTGAGATACAAAAAAATTAATATTTGAAATCGTGCACAAATCATGTAAAGAGAGCTAAAAAATGGTATACGAGTCGGTAAGTGTTATGTGTCAGACAACATTGTGTAAAAGTGAACAGAGTGTGAGATACAAAAAAATGAATTTTTAATATAGTGGACAAATCACGTAAAGAGAGTTAAAAAACGGTTTAGTAGTCTCTCAGTGATATGTGTCAGACACAAAAGTGAACAGAGTGTGAAGTAAGTGAGGTACAAAAAAATTAATATTTGAAATCGTGCACAAATCACGTAAAGAGAGCTAAAAATTGGTTTACGAGTCTGTAAGTGTTATGTGTCAGACAACATTGTGTAAAAGTGAACAGAGTGTGAGATACAAAAAAATGATTTTTTTATATAGTGGACAAATCACGTAAAGAGAGTTAAAAAACGGTTTAGTAGACTCTCAGTGATATGTGTCACACACAAAAGTGAACAGAGTGTAAAGTAAGTGAGGTACAAAAAAATTAATATTTGAAATCGTGCACAAATCACGTAAAGAGAGCTAAAACATGGTTTACGAGTCTGTAAGTGTTATGTGTCAGACAACATTGTGTAAAAGTGAACAGAGTGTGAGATACAAAAAAATGAATTTTTAATATAGTGGACAAATCACGTAAAGAGAGTTAAAAAACGGTTTAGTAGTCTCTCAGTGATATGTGTCAGACACAAAAGTGAACAGAGTGTGAAGTAAGTGAGGTACAAAAAAATTAATATTTGAAATCGTGCACAAATCACGTAAAGAGAGCTAAAAATTGGTTTACGAGTCTGTAAGTGTTATGTGTCAGACAACATTGTGTAAAAGTGAACAGAGTGTGAGATACAAAAAAATGATTTTTTTATATAGTGGACAAATCACGTAAAGAGAGTTAAAAAACGGTTTAGTAGACTCTCAGTGATATGTGTCACACACAAAAGTGAACAGAGTGTAAAGTAAGTGAGGTACAAAAAAATTAATATTTGAAATCGTGCACAAATCACGTAAAGAGAGCTAAAACATGGTTTACGAGTCTGTAAGTGTTATGTGTCAGACAACATTGTGTAAAAGTGAACAGAGTGTGAGATACAAAAAAATGAATTTTTTATATAGTGGACAAATCACGTGAAGAGAGTTAAAAGACGGTTTAGTAGTATCTCAGTAATATGTGTCACACACAAAAGTGAACAGATTGTGAAGTAAGTGAGGTACAAAAAAATTAATATTTGAAATCGTGCACAAATCACGTAAAAAGAGCTAAAAAATGGTTTACGAGTCTGTAAGTGTTATGTGTCAGACAACATTGTGTAAAAGTGAACAGAGTGTGAGATACAAAAAAATGAATTTTTTATATAGTGGACAAATCACGTAAAGAGAGTTAAAAAAAAGTTTAGTTGTCTCTCAGTGATATATGTCAGACACAAAAGTGAACAAAGATATGTGTCACACACAAAAGTGAACAAAGATATGTGTCACACACAAAAGTGAACAGAGTGTGAAATAAGTGAGGTACAAAAAAATTAATATTTGAAATCGTGCACAAATCACGTAAAGAGAGCTAAAAAATGGTTTACGAGTCTGTAAGTGTTATGTGTCAGACAACATTGTGTAAAAGTGAACAGAGTGTGAGATACAAAAAAATGAATTTTTTATATAGTGGACAAATCACGTAAAGAGAGTTAAAAAACGGTTTAGTAGTCTCTCAGTGATATATGTCAGACACAAAAGTGAACAGAGATATTGTCACACACAAAAGTGAACAGAGTGTGAAGTAAGTGAGGTACAAAAAAATTAATATTTGAAATCGTGCACAAATCACGTAAAGAGAGCTAAAAAATGGTATACGAGTCTGTAAGTGTTATGTGTCAGACAACATTGTGTAAAAGTGAACAGAGTGTGAGATACAAAAAAATGATTTTTTTATATAGTAGACAAATCACGTAAAGAGAGTTAAAAAACGGTTTAGTAGTCTCTCAGTGATATGAGTCAGACACAAAAGTGAACAGAGTCTGAAGTAAGTGAGGTACAAAAAAATTAATATTTGAAATCGTGCACAAATCACGTAAAGAGAGCTAAAAATTGGTTTACGAGTCTGTAAGTGTTATGTGTCAGACAACATTGTGTAAAAGTGAACAGAGTGTGAGATACAAAAAAATGATTTTTTTATATAGTGGACAAATCACGTAAAGAGAGTTAAAAAACGGTTTAGTAGACTCTCAGTGATATATGTCAGACACAAAAGTGAACAGAGATATGTGTCACACGCAAAAGTGAACAGAGTGTGAAATAAGTGAGATACAAAAAAATTAATATTTGAAATCGTGCACAAATCATGTAAAGAGAGCTAAAAAATGGTATACGAGTCGGTAAGTGTTATGTGTCAGACAACATTGTGTAAAAGTGAACAGAGTGTGAGATACAAAAAAATGAATTTTTAATATAGTGGACAAATCACGTAAAGAGAGTTAAAAAACGGTTTAGTAGTCTCTCAGTGATATGTGTCAGACACAAAAGTGAACAGAGTGTGAAGTAAGTGAGGTACAAAAAAATTAATATTTGAAATCTTGCACAAATCACGTAAAGAAAGCTAAAAAATGGTTTACGAGTCTGTAAGTGTAATGTGTCAGACAACATTGTGTAAAAGTGAACAGAGTGTGAGATACAAAAAAATGATTTTTTTATATAATGGACAAATCACGTAAAGAGATTTAAAAAATTGTTTAGTAGTCTCTCAGTGATTTGTTTCACACACAAAAGTGAACAGAGTGTGAAGCAAGTGAGGTACAAAAAAATTAATATTTGAAATCGTGCACAAATTACGTAAAGAGAGCTAAAAAATGGTTTACGAGTCGGTAAGTGTTATGTGTCAGACAACATTGTGTAAAAGTGAACAGAGTATGAGATACAAAAAAATGATTTTTTTATATAGTGGACAAATCACGTAAAGAGAGTTAAAAAATGGTTTAGTAGTCTCTCAGTGATATGTGTCACACACAAAAGTGAACAGAGTGTAAAGTAAGTGAGGTACAAAAAAATTAATATTTGAAATCGTGCACAAATCACGTAAAGAGAGCTAAAACATGGTTTACGAGTCTGTAAGTGTTATGTGTCAGACAACATTGTGTAAAAGTGAACAGAGTGTGAGATACAAAAAAATGATTTTTTTATATGGTGGACAAATCACGTGAAGAGAGTTAAAAGACGGTTTAGTAGTATCTCAGTAATATGTGTCACACACAAAAGTGAACAGATTGTGAAGTAAGTGAGGTACAAAAAAATTAATATTTGAAATCGTGCACAAATCACGTAAAAAGAGCTAAAAAATGGTTTACGAGTCTGTAAGTGTTATGTGTCAGACAACATTGTGTAAAAGTGAACAGAGTGTGAGATACAAAAAAATGAATTTTTTATATAGTGGACAAATCACGTAAAGAGAGTTAAAAAAAAGTTTAGTTGTCTCTCAGTGATATATGTCAGACACAAAAGTGAACAAAGATATGTGTCACACACAAAAGTGAACAAAGATATGTGTCACACACAAAAGTGAACAGAGTGTGAAGTAAGTGAGGTACAAAAAAATTAATATTTGAAATCGTGCACAAATCACGTAAAGAGAGCTAAAAAATGGTTTACGAGTCTGTAAGTGTTGTGTGTCAGACAACATTGTGTAAAAGTGAACAGAGTGTGAGATACAAAAAAATGAATTTTTTATATAGTGGACAAATCACGTAAAGAGAGTTAAAAAACGGTTTAGTAGTCTCTCAGTGATATATGTCAGACACAAAAGTGAACAGAGATATTGTCACACACAAAAGTGAACAGAGTGTGAAGTAAGTGAGGTACAAAAAAATTAATATTTGAAATCGTGCACAAATCACGTAAAGAGAGCTAAAAAATGGTATACGAGTCTGTAAGTGTTATGTGTCAGACAACATTGTGTAAAAGTAAACAGAGTGTGAGATACAAAAAAATGATTTTTTTATATAGTAGACAAATCACGTAAAGAGAGTTAAAAAACGGTTTAGTAGTCTCTCAGTGATATGAGTCAGACACAAAAGTGAACAGAGTCTGAAGTAAGTGAGGTACAAAAAAATTAATATTTGAAATCGTGCACAAATCACGTAAAGAGAGCTAAAAATTGGTTTACGAGTCTGTAAGTGTTATGTGTCAGACAACATTGTGTAAAAGTGAACAGAGTGTGAGATACAAAAAAAATGATTTTTTTATATAGTGGACAAATCACGTAAATAGAGTTAAAAAACGGTTTAGTAGACTCTCAGTGATATATGTCAGACACAAAAGTGAACAGAGATATGTGTCACACGCAAAAGTGAACAGAGTGTGAAATAAGTGAGATACAAAAAAATTAATATTTGAAATCGTGCACAAATCATGTAAAGAGAGCTAAAAAATGGTATACGAGTCGGTAAGTGTTATGTGTCAGACAACATTGTGTAAAAGTGAACAGAGTGTGAGATACAAAAAAATGAATTTTTAATATAGTGGACAAATCACGTAAAGAGAGTTAAAAAACGGTTTAGTAGTCTCTCAGTGATATGTATCAGACACAAAAGTGAACAGAGTGTGAAGTAAGTGAGGTACAAAAAAATTAATATTTGAAATCGTGCACAAATCACGTAAAGAGAGCTAAAAATTGGTTTACGAGTCTGTAAGTGTTATGTGTCAGACAACATTGTGTAAAAGTGAACAGAGTGTGAGATACAAAAAAATGATTTTTTTATATAGTGGACAAATCACGTAAAGAGAGTTAAAAAATGGTTTAGTAGTCTCTCAGTGATATGTGTCACACACAAAAGTGAACAGAGTGTAAAGTAAGTGAGGTACAAAAAAATTAATATTTGAAATCGTGCACAAATCACGTAAAGAGAGCTAAAACATGGTTTACGAGTCTGTAAGTGTTATGTGTCAGACAACATTGTGTAAAAGTGAACAGAGTGTGAGATACAAAAAAATGATTTTTTTATATGGTGGACAAATCACGTGAAGAGAGTTAAAAGACGGTTTAGTAGTATCTCAGCAATATGTGTCACACACAAAAGTGAACAGATTGTGAAGTAAGTGAGGTACAAAAAAATTAATATTTGAAATCGTGCACAAATCACGTAAAAAGAGCTAAAAAATGGTTTACGAGTCTGTAAGTGTTATGTGTCAGACAACATTGTGTAAAAGTGAACAGAGTGTGAGATACAAAAAAATGAATTTTTTATATAGTGGACAAATCACGTAAAGAGAGTTAAAAAAAAGTTTAGTTGTCTCTCAGTGATATATGTCAGACACAAAAGTGAACAAAGATATGTGTCACACACAAAAGTGAACAAAGATATGTGTCACACACAAAAGTGAACAGAGTGTGAAGTAAGTGAGGTACAAAAAAATTAATATTTGAAATCGTGCACAAATCACGTAAAGAGAGCTAAAAAATGGTTTACGAGTCTGTAAGTGTTGTGTGTCAGACAACATTGTGTAAAAGTGAACAGAGTGTGAGATACAAAAAAATGAATTTTTTATATAGTGGACAAATCACGTAAAGAGAGTTAAAAAACGGTTTAGTAGTCTCTCAGTGATATATGTCAGACACAAAAGTGAACAGAGATATTGTCACACACAAAAGTGAACAGAGTGTGAAGTAAGTGAGGTACAAAAAAATTAATATTTGAAATCGTGCACAAATCACGTAAAGAGAGCTAAAAAATGGTATACGAGTCTGTAAGTGTTATGTGTCAGACAACATTGTGTAAAAGTGAACAGAGTGTGAGATACAAAAAAATGATTTTTTTATATAGTAGACAAATCACGTAAAGAGAGTTAAAAAACGGTTTAGTAGTCTCTCAGTGATATGAGTCAGACACAAAAGTGAACAGAGTCTGAAGTAAGTGAGGTACAAAAAAAATTAATATTTGAAATCGTGCACAAATCACGTAAAGAGAGCTAAAAATTGGTTTACGAGTCTGTAAGTGTTATGTGTCAGACAACATTGTGTAAAAGTGAACAGAGTGTGAGATACAAAAAAAATGATTTTTTTATATAGTGGACAAATCACGTAAATAGAGTTAAAAAACGGTTTAGTAGACTCTCAGTGATATATGTCAGACACAAAAGTGAACAGAGATATGTGTCACACGCAAAAGTGAACAGAGTGTGAAATAAGTGAGATACAAAAAAATTAATATTTGAAATCGTGCACAAATCATGTAAAGAGAGCTAAAAAATGGTATACGAGTCGGTAAGTGTTATGTGTCAGACAACATTGTGTAAAAGTGAACAGAGTGTGAGATACAAAAAAATGAATTTTTAATATAGTGGACAAATCACGTAAAGAGAGTTAAAAAACGGTTTAGTAGTCTCTCAGTGATATGTGTCAGACACAAAAGTGAACAGAGTGTGAAGTAAGTGAGGTACAAAAAAATTAATATTTGAAATCGTGCACAAATCACGTAAAGAGAGCTAAAAATTGGTTTACGAGTCTGTAAGTGTTATGTGTCAGACAACATTGTGTAAAAGTGAACAGAGTGTGAGATACAAAAAAATGATTTTTTTATGTAGTGGACAAATCACGTAAAGAGAGTTAAAAAACGGTTTAGTAGACTCTCAGTGATATGTGTCACACACAAAAGTGAACAGAGTGTAAAGTAAGTGAGGTACAAAAAAATTAATATTTGAAATCGTGCACAAATCACGTAAAGAGAGCTAAAACATGGTTTACGAGTCTGTAAGTGTTATGTGTCAGACAACATTGTGTAAAAGTGAACAGAGTGTGAGATACAAAAAAATGAATTTTTTATATAGTGGACAAATCACGTGAAGAGAGTTAAAAGACGGTTTAGTAGTATCTCAGTAATATGTGTCACACACAAAAGTGAACAGATTGTGAAGTAAGTGAGGTACAAAAAAATTAATATTTGAAATCGTGCACAAATCACGTAAAAAGAGCTAAAAAATGGTTTACGAGTCTGTAAGTGTTATGTGTCAGACAACATTGTGTAAAAGTGAACAGAGTGTGAGATACAAAAAAATGAATTTTTTATATAGTGGACAAATCACGTAAAGAGAGTTAAAAAAAAGTTTAGTTGTCTCTCAGTGATATATGTCAGACACAAAAGTGAACAAAGATATGTGTCACACACAAAAGTGAACAAAGATATGTGTCACACACAAAAGTGAACAGAGTGTGAAATAAATGAGGTACAAAAAAATTAATATTTGAAATCGTGCACAAATCACGTAAAGAGAGCTAAAAAATGGTTTACGAGTCTGTAAGTGTTATGTGTCAGACAACATTGTGTAAAAGTGAACAGAGTGTGAGATACAAAAAAATGAATTTTTTATATAGTGGACAAATCACGTAAAGAGAGTTAAAAAACGGTTTAGTAGTCTCTCAGTGATATATGTCAGACACAAAAGTGAACAGAGATATTGTCACACACAAAAGTGAACAGAGTGTGAAGTAAGTGAGGTACAAAAAAATTAATATTTGAAATCGTGCACAAATCACGTAAAGAGAGCTAAAAAATGGTATACGAGTCTGTAAGTGTTATGTGTCAGACAACATTGTGTAAAAGTGAACAGAGTGTGAGATACAAAAAAATGAATTTTTTATATAGTAGACAAATCACGTAAAGAGAGTTAAAAAACGGTTTAGTAGTCTCTCAGTGATATGAGTCAGACACAAAAGTGAACAGAGTCTGAAGTAAGTGAGGTACAAAAAAATTAATATTTGAAATCGTGCACAAATCACGTAAAGAGAGCTAAAAATTGGTTTACGAGTCTGTAAGTGTTATCTGTCAGACAACATTGTGTAAAAGTGAACAGAGTGTGAGATACAAAAAAATGATTTTTTTATATAGTGGACAAATCACGTAAAGAGAGTTAAAAAACGGTTTAGTAGACTCTCAGTGATATATGTCAGACACAAAAGTGAACAGAGATATGTGTCACACGCAAAAGTGAACAGAGTGTGAAATAAGTGAGATACAAAAAAATTAATATTTGAAATCGTGCACAAATCATGTAAAGAGAGCTAAAAAATGGTATACGAGTCGGTAAGTGTTATGTGTCAGACAACATTGTGTAAAAGTGAACAGAGTGTGAGATACAAAAAAATGAATTTTTAATATAGTGGACAAATCACGTAAAGAGAGTTAAAAAACGGTTTAGTAGTCTCTCAGTGATATGTGTCAGACACAAAAGTGAACAGAGTGTGAAGTAAGTGAGGTACAAAAAAATTAATATTTGAAATCTTGCACAAATCACGTAAAGAAAGCTAAAAAATGGTTTACGAGTCTGTAAGTGTAATGTGTCAGACAACATTGTGTAAAAGTGAACAGAGTGTGAGATACAAAAAAATGATTTTTTTATATAATGGACAAATCACGTAAAGAGATTTAAAAAATTGTTTAGTAGTCTCTCAGTGATTTTTTTCACACACAAAAGTGAACAGAGTGTGAAGCAAGTGAGGTACAAAAAAATTAATATTTGAAATCGTGCACAAATTACGTAAAGAGAGCTAAAAAATGGTTTACGAGTCTGTAAGTGTTATGTGTCAGACAACATTGTGTAAAAGTGAACAGAGTATGAGATACAAAAAAATGATTTTTTTATATAGTGGACAAATCACGTAAAGAGAGTTAAAAAATGGTTTAGTAGTCTCTCAGTGATATGTGTCACACACAAAAGTGAACAGAGTGTAAAGTAAGTGAGGTACAAAAAAATTAATATTTGAAATCGTGCACAAATCACGTAAAGAGAGCTAAAACATGGTTTACGAGTCTGTAAGTGTTATGTGTCAGACAACATTGTGTAAAAGTGAACAGAGTGTGAGATACAAAAAAATGATTTTTTTATATAGTGGACAAATCACGTAAAGAGAGTTAAAAAATGGTTTAGTAGTCTCTCAGTGATATGTGTCACACACAAAAGTGAACAGAGTGTAAAGTAAGTGAGGTACAAAAAAATTAATATTTGAAATCGTGCACAAATCACGTAAAGAGAGCTAAAACATGGTTTACGAGTCTGTAAGTGTTATGTGTCAGACAACATTGTGTAAAAGTGAACAGAGTGTGAGATACAAAAAAATGAATTTTTTATATAGTGGACAAATCACGTAAAGAGAGTTAAAAAAAAGTTTAGTTGTCTCTCAGTGATATATGTCAGACACAAAAGTGAACAAAGATATGTGTCACACACAAAAGTGAACAAAGATATGTGTCACACACAAAAGTGAACAGAGTGTGAAGTAAGTGAGGTACAAAAAAATTAATATTTGAAATCGTGCACAAATCACGTAAAGAGAGCTAAAAAATGGTTTACGAGTCTGTAAGTGTTGTGTGTCAGACAACATTGTGTAAAAGTGAACAGAGTGTGAGATACAAAAAAATGAATTTTTTATATAGTGGACAAATCACGTAAAGAGAGTTAAAAAACGGTTTAGTAGTCTCTCAGTGATATATGTCAGACACAAAAGTGAACAGAGATATTGTCACACACAAAAGTGAACAGAGTGTGAAGTAAGTGAGGTACAAAAAAATTAATATTTGAAATCGTGCACAAATCACGTAAAGAGAGCTAAAAAATGGTATACGAGTCTGTAAGTGTTATGTGTCAGACAACATTGTGTAAAAGTGAACAGAGTGTGAGATACAAAAAAATGATTTTTTTATATAGTAGACAAATCACGTAAAGAGAGTTAAAAAACGGTTTAGTAGTCTCTCAGTGATATGAGTCAGACACAAAAGTGAACAGAGTCTGAAGTAAGTGAGGTACAAAAAAAATAATATTTGAAATCGTGCACAAATCACGTAAAGAGAGCTAAAAATTGGTTTACGAGTCTGTAAGTGTTATGTGTCAGACAACATTGTGTAAAAGTGAACAGAGTGTGAGATACAAAAAAAATGATTTTTTTATATAGTGGACAAATCACGTAAATAGAGTTAAAAAACGGTTTAGTAGACTCTCAGTGATATATGTCAGACACAAAAGTGAACAGAGATATGTGTCACACGCAAAAGTGAACAGAGTGTGAAATAAGTGAGATACAAAAAAATTAATATTTGAAATCGTGCACAAATCATGTAAAGAGAGCTAAAAAATGGTATACGAGTCGGTAAGTGTTATGTGTCAGACAACATTGTGTAAAAGTGAACAGAGTGTGAGATACAAAAAAATGAATTTTTAATATAGTGGACAAATCACGTAAAGAGAGTTAAAAAACGGTTTAGTAGTCTCTCAGTGATATGTGTCAGACACAAAAGTGAACAGAGTGTGAAGTAAGTGAGGTACAAAAAAATTAATATTTGAAATCGTGCACAAATCACGTAAAGAGAGCAAAAAATTGGTTTACGAGTCTGTAAGTGTTATGTGTCAGACAACATTGTGTAAAAGTGAACAGAGTGTGAGATACAAAAAAATGATTTTTTTATATAGTGGACAAATCACGTAAAGAGAGTTAAAAAACGGTTTAGTAGACTCTCAGTGATATGTGTCACACACAAAAGTGAACAGAGTGTAAAGTAAGTGAGGTACAAAAAAATTAATATTTGAAATCGTGCACAAATCACGTAAAGAGAGCTAAAACATGGTTTACGAGTCTGTAAGTGTTATGTGTCAGACAACATTGTGTAAAAGTGAACAGAGTGTGAGATACAAAAAAATGAATTTTTTATATAGTGGACAAATCACGTGAAGAGAGTTAAAAGACGGTTTAGTAGTATCTCAGTAATATGTGTCACACACAAAAGTGAACAGATTGTGAATATTTGAAATCGTGCACAAATCACGTAAAGAGAGCTAAAAAATGGTATACGAGTCTGTAAGTGTTATGTGTCAGACAACATTGTGTAAAAGTGAACAGAGTGTGAGATACAAAAAAATGATTTTTTTATATAGTGGACAAATCACGTAAAGAGAGTTAAAAAACGGTTTAGTAGACTCTCAGTGATATATGTCAGACACAAAAGTGAACAGAGATATGTGTCACACGCAAAATTGAACAGAGTGTGAAATAAGTGAGATACAAAAAAATTAATATTTGAAATCGTGCACAAATCATGTAAAGAGAGCTAAAAAATGGTATACGAGTCGGTAAGTGTTATGTGTCAGACAACATTGTGTAAAAGTGAACAGAGTGTGAGATACAAAAAAATGAATTTTTAATATAGTGGACAAATCACGTAAAGAGAGTTAAAAAACGGTTTAGTAGTCTCTCAGTGATATGTGTCAGACACAAAAGTGAACAGAGTGTGAAGTAAGTGAGGTACAAAAAAATTAATATCTGAAATCGTGCACAAATCACGTAAAGAAAGCTAAAAAATGGTTTACGAGTCTGTAAGTGTAATGTGTCAGACAACATTGTGTAAAAGTGAACAGAGTGTGAGATACAAAAAAATGATTTTTTTATATAATGGACAAATCACGTAAAGAGATTTAAAAAATTGTTTAGTAGTCTCTCAGTGATTTGTTTCACACACAAAAGTGAACAGAGTGTGAAGCAAGTGAGGTACAAAAAAATTAATATTTGAAATCGTGCACAAATTACGTAAAGAGAGCTAAAAAATGGTTTACGAGTCTGTAAGTGTTATGTGTCAGACAACTTTGTGTAAAAGTGAACAGAGTATGAGATACAAAAAAATGATTTTTTTATATAGTGGACAAATCACGTAAAGAGAGTTAAAAAATGGTTTAGTAGTCTCTCAGTGATATGTGTCACACACAAAAGTGAACAGAGTGTAAAGTAAGTGAGGTACAAAAAAGTGAACAGAGATATTGTCACACACAAAAGTGAACAGAGTGTGAAGTAAGTGAGGTACAAAAAAATGAATATTTGAAATCGTGCACAAATCACGTAAAAAGAGCTAAAAAATGGTATACGAGTCTGTAAGTGTTATGTGTCAGACAACATTGTGTAAAAGTGAACAGAGTGTGAGATACAAAAAAATGTTTTTTTTATATTGTAGACAAATCACGTAAAGAGAGTTAAAAAACGGTTTAGTAGTCTCTCAGTGATATGAGTCAGACACAAAAGTGAACAGAGTCTGAAGTAAGTGAGGTACAAAAAAATTAATATTTGAAATCGTGCACAAATCACGTAAAGAGAGCTAAAAATTGGTTTACGAGTCTGTAAGTGTTATGTGTCAGACAACATTGTGTAAAAGTGAACAGAGTGTGAGATACAAAAAAATGATTTTTTTATATAGTGGACAAATCACGTAAAGAGAGTTAAAAAACGGTTTAGTAGACTCTCAGTGATATATGTCAGACACAAAAGTGAACAGAGATATGTGTCACACGCAAAAGTGAACAGAGTGTGAAATAAGTGAGATACACAAAAATTAATATTTGAAATCGTGCACAAATCATGTAAAGAGAGCTAAAAAATGGTATACGAGTCGGTAAGTGTTATGTGTCAGACAACATTGTGTAAAAGTGAACAGAGTGTGAGATACAAAAAAATGAATTTTTAATATAGTGGACAAATCACGTAAAGAGAGTTAAAAAACGGTTTAGTAGTCTCTCAGTGATATGTGTCAGACACAAAAGTGAACAGAGTGTGAAGTAAGTGAGGTACAAAAAAATTAATATTTGAAATCGTGCACAAATCACGTAAAGAAAGCTAAAAAATGGTTTACGAGTCTGTAAGTGTAATGTGTCAGACAACATTGTGTAAAAGTGAACAGAGTGTGAGATACAAAAAAATGATTTTTTTATATAATGGACAAATCACGTAAAGAGATTTAAAAAATTGTTTAGTAGTCTCTCAGTGATTTGTTTCACACACAAAAGTGAACAGAGTGTGAAGCAAGTGAGGTACAAAAAAATTAATATTTGAAATCGTGCACAAATTACGTAAAGAGAGCTAAAAAATGGTTTACGAGTCTGTAAGTGTTATGTGTCAGACAACATTGTGTAAAAGTGAACAGAGTGTGAGATACAAAAAAATGAATTTTTTATATAGTGGACAAATCACGTGAAGAGAGTTAAAAGACGGTTTAGTAGTATCTCAGTAATATGTGTCACACACAAAAGTGAACAGATTGTGAAGTAAGTGAGGTACAAAAAAATTAATATTTGAAATCGTGCACAAATCACGTAAAAAGAGCTAAAAAATGGTTTACGAGTCTGTAAGTGTTATGTGTCAGACAACATTGTGTAAAAGTGAACTGAGTGTGAGATACAAAAAAATGAATTTTTTATATAGTGGACAAATCACGTAAAGAGAGTTAAAAAAAAGTTTAGTTGTCTCTCAGTGATATATGTCAGACACAAAAGTGAACAAAGATATGTGTCACACACAAAAGTGAACAAAGATATGTGTCACACACAAAAGTGAACAGAGTGTGAAGTAAGTGAGGTACAAAAAAATTAATATTTGAAATCGTGCACAAATCACGTAAAGAGAGCTAAAAAATGGTTTACGAGTCTGTAAGTGTTATGTGTCAGACAACATTGTGTAAAAGTGAACAGAGTGTGAGATACAAAAAAATGATTTTTTTATATAGTGGACAAATCACGTAAAGAGAGTTAAAAAACGGTTTAGTAGTCTCTCAGTGATATATGTCAGACACAAAAGTGAACAGAGATATTGTCACACACAAAAGTGAACAGAGTGTGAAGTAAGTGAGGTACAAAAAAATTAATATTTGAAATCGTGCACAAATCACGTAAAGAGAGCTAAAAAATGGTATACGAGTCTGTAAGTGTTATGTGTCAGACAACATTGTGTAAAAGTGAACAGAGTGTGAGATACAAAAAAATGATTTTTTTATATAGTAGACAAATCACGTAAAGAGAGTTAAAAAACGGTTTAGTAGTCTCTCAGTGATATGAGTCAGACACAAAAGTGAACAGAGTCTGAAGTAAGTGAGGTACAAAAAAATTAATATTTGAAATCGTGCACAAATCACGTAAAGAGAGCTAAAAATTGGTTTACGAGTCTGTAAGTGTTATGTGTCAGACAACATTGTGTAAAAGTGAACAGAGTGTGAGATACAAAAAAATGATTTTTTTATATAGTGGACAAATCACGTAAAGAGAGTTAAAAAACGGTTTAGTAGACTCTCAGTGATATATGTCAGACACAAAAGTGAACAGAGATATGTGTCACACGCAAAAGTGAACAGAGTGTGAAATAAGTGAGATACAAAAAAATTAATATTTGAAATCGTGCACAAATCATGTAAAGAGAGCTAAAAAATGGTATACGAGTCGGTAAGTGTTATGTGTCAGACAACATTGTGTAAAAGTGAACAGAGTGTGAGATACAAAAAAATGAATTTTTAATATAGTGGACAAATCACGTAAAGAGAGTTAAAAAACGGTTTAGTAGTCTCTCAGTGATATGTGTCAGACACAAAAGTGAACAGAGTGTGAAGTAAGTGAGGTACAAAAAAATTAATATTTGAAATCGTGCACAAATCACGTAAAGAAAGCTAAAAAATGGTTTACGAGTCTGTAAGTGTAATGTGTCAGACAACATTGTGTAAAAGTGAACAGAGTGTGAGATACAAAAAAATGATTTTTTTATATAATGGACAAATCACGTAAAGAGATTTAAAAAATTGTTTAGTAGTCTCTCAGTGATTTGTTTCACACACAAAAGTGAACAGAGTGTGAAGCAAGTGAGGTACAAAAAAATTAATATTTGAAATCGTGCACAAATTACGTAAAGAGAGCTAAAAAATGGTTTACGAGTCTGTAAGTGTTATGTGTCAGACAACATTGTGTAAAAGTGAACAGAGTGTGAGATACAAAAAAATGAATTTTTTATATAGTGGACAAATCACGTGAAGAGAGTTAAAAGACGGTTTAGTAGTATCTCAGTAATATGTGTCACACACAAAAGTGAACAGATTGTGAAGTAAGTGAGGTACAAAAAAATTAATATTTGAAATCGTGCACAAATCACGTAAAAAGAGCTAAAAAATGGTTTACGAGTCTGTAAGTGTTATGTGTCAGACAACATTGTGTAAAAGTGAACAGAGTGTGAGATACAAAAAAATGAATTTTTTATATAGTGGACAAATCACGTAAAGAGAGTTAAAAAAAAGTTTAGTTGTCTCTCAGTGATATATGTCAGACACAAAAGTGAACAAAGATATGTGTCACACACAAAAGTGAACAAAGATATGTGTCACACACAAAAGTGAACAGAGTGTGAAGTAAGTGAGGTACAAAAAAATTAATATTTGAAATCGTGCACAAATCACGTAAAGAGAGCTAAAAAATGGTTTACGAGTCTGTAAGTGTTGTGTGTCAGACAACATTGTGTAAAAGTGAACAGAGTGTGAGATACAAAAAAATGAATTTTTTATATAGTGGACAAATCACGTAAAGAGAGTTAAAAAACGGTTTAGTAGTCTCTCAGTGATATATGTCAGACACAAAAGTGAACAGAGATATTGTCACACACAAAAGTGAACAGAGTGTGAAGTAAGTGAGGTACAAAAAAATTAATATTTGAAATCGTGCACAAATCACATAAAGAGAGCTAAAAAATGGTATACGAGTCTGTAAGTGTTATGTGTCAGACAACATTGTGTAAAAGTGAACAGAGTGTGAGATACAAAAAAATGATTTTTTTATATAGTAGACAAATCACGTAAAGAGAGTTAAAAAACGGTTTAGTAGTCTCTCAGTGATATGAGTCAGACACAAAAGTGAACAGAGTCTGAAGTAAGTGAGGTACAAAAAAATTAATATTTGAAATCGTGCACAAATCACGTAAAGAGAGCTAAAAATTGGTTTACGAGTCTGTAAGTGTTATGTGTCAGACAACATTGTGTAAAAGTGAACAGAGTGTGAGATACAAAAAAATGATTTTTTATATAGTGGACAAATCACGTAAAGAGAGTTAAAAAACGGTTTAGTAGACTCTCAGTGATATATGTCAGACACAAAAGTGAACAGAGATATGTGTCACACGCAAAAGTGAACAGAGTGTGAAATAAGTGAGATACAAAAAAATTAATATTTGAAATCGTGCACAAATCATGTAAAGAGAGCTAAAAAATGGTATACGAGTCGGTAAGTGTTATGTGTCAGACAACATTGTGTAAAAGTGAACAGAGTGTGAGATACAAAAAAATGAATTTTTAATATAGTGGACAAATCACGTAAAGAGAGTTAAAAAACGGTTTAGTAGTCTCTCAGTGATATGTGTCAGACACAAAAGTGAACAGAGTGTGAAGTAAGTGAGGTACAAAAAAATTAATATTTGAAATCGTGCACAAATCACGTAAAGAAAGCTAAAAAATGGTTTACGAGTCTGTAAGTGTAATGTGTCAGACAACATTGTGTAAAAGTGAACAGAGTGTGAGATACAAAAAAATGATTTTTTTATATAATGGACAAATCACGTAAAGAGATTTAAAAAATTGTTTAGTAGTCTCTCAGTGATTTGTTTCACACACAAAAGTGAACAGAGTGTGAAGCAAGTGAGGTACAAAAAAATTAATATTTGAAATCGTGCACAAATTACGTAAAGAGAGCTAAAAAATGGTTTACGAGTCTGTAAGTGTTATGTGTCAGACAACATTGTGTAAAAGTGAACAGAGTATGAGATACAAAAAAATGATTTTTTTATATAGTGGACAAATCACGTAAAGAGAGTTAAAAAATGGTTTAGTAGTCTCTCAGTGATATGTGTCACACACAAAAGTGAACAGAGTGTAAAGTAAGTGAGGTACAAAAAAATTAATATTTGAAATCGTGCACAAATCACGTAAAGAGAGCTAAAACATGGTTTACGAGTCTGTAAGTGTTATGTGTCAGACAACATTGTGTAAAAGTGAACAGAGTGTGAGATACAAAAAAATGAATTTTTTATATAGTGGACAAATCACGTGAAGAGAGTTAAAAGACGGTTTAGTAGTACCTCAGTAATATGTGTCACACACAAAAGTGAACAGATTGTGAAGTAAGTGAGGTACAAAAAAATTAATATTTGAAATCGTGCACAAATCACGTAAAAAGAGCTAAAAAATGGTTTACGAGTCTGTAAGTGTTATGTGTCAGACAACATTGTGTAAAAGTGAACAGAGTGTGAGATACAAAAAAATGAATTTTTTATATAGTGGACAAATCACGTAAAGAGAGTTAAAAAAAAGTTTAGTTGTCTCTCAGTGATATATGTCAGACACAAAAGTGAACAAAGATATGTGTCACACACAAAAGTGAACTAAGATATGTGTCACACACAAAAGTGAACAGAGTGTGAAGTAATTGAGGTACAAAAAAATTAATATTTGAAATCGTGCACAAATCACGTAAAGAGAGCTAAAAAATGGTTTACGAGTCTGTAAGTGTTGTGTGTCAGACAACATTGTGTAAAAGTGAACAGAGTGTGAGATACAAAAAAATGAATTTTTTATATAGTGGACAAATCACGTAAAGAGAGTTAAAAAACGGTTTAGTAGTCTCTCAGTGATATATGTCAGACACAAAAGTGAACAGAGATATTGTCACACACAAAAGTGAACAGAGTGTGAAGTAAGTGAGGTACAAAAAAATTAATATTTGAAATCGTGCACAAATCACGTAAAGAGAGCTAAAAAATGGTATACGAGTCTGTAAGTGTTATGTGTCAGACAACATTGTGTAAAAGTGAACAGAGTGTGAGATACAAAAAAATGATTTTTTTATATAGTAGACAAATCACGTAAAGAGAGTTAAAAAACGGTTTAGTAGTCTCTCAGTGATATGAGTCAGACACAAAAGTGAACAGAGTCTGAAGTAAGTGAGGTACAAAAAAATTAATATTTGAAATCGTGCACAAATCACGTAAAGAGAGCTAAAAATTGGTTTACGAGTCTGTAAGTGTTATGTGTCAGACAACATTGTGTAAAAGTGAACAGAGTGTGAGATACAAAAAAAATGATTTTTTTATATAGTGGACAAATCACGTAAAGAGAGTTAAAAAACGGTTTAGTAGACTCTCAGTGATATATGTCAGACACAAAAGTGAACAGAGATATGTGTCACACGCAAAAGTGAACAGAGTGTGAAATAAGTGAGATACAAAAAAATTAATATTTGAAATCGTGCACAAATCATGTAAAGAGAGCTAAAAAATGGTATACGAGTCGGTAAGTGTTATGTGTCAGACAACATTGTGTAAAAGTGAACAGAGTGTGAGATACAAAAAAATGAATTTTTAATATAGTGGACAAATCACGTAAAGAGAGTTAAAAAACGGTTTAGTAGTCTCTCAGTGATATGTGTCAGACACAAAAGTGAACAGAGTGTGAAGTAAGTGAGGTACAAAAAAATTAATATTTGAAATCGTGCACAAATCACGTAAAGAGAGCTAAAAATTGGTTTACGAGTCTGTAAGTGTTATGTGTCAGACAACATTGTGTAAAAGTGAACAGAGTGTGAGATACAAAAAAATGATTTTTTTATATAGTGGACAAATCACGTAAAGAGAGTTAAAAAACGGTTTAGTAGACTCTCAGTGATATATGTCAGACACAAAAGTGAACAGAGATATGTGTCACACGCAAAAGTGAACAGAGTGTGAAATAAGTGAGATACAAAAAAATTAATATTTGAAATCGTGCACAAATCATGTAAAGAGAGCTAAAAAATGGTATACGAGTCGGTAAGTGTTATGTGTCAGACAACATTGTGTAAAAGTGAACAGAGTGTGAGATACAAAAAAATGAATTTTTAATATAGTGGACAAATCACGTAAAGAGAGTTAAAAAAATGTTTAGTAGTCTCTCAGTGATTTGTTTCACACACAAAAGTGAACAGAGTGTGAAGCAAGTGAGGTACAAAAAAATTAATATTTGAAATCGTGCACAAATTACGTAAAGAGAGCTAAAAAATGGTTTACGAGTCTGTAAGTGTTATGTGTCAGACAACATTGTGTAAAAGTGAACAGAGTATGAGATACAAAAAAATGTTTTTTTTATATAGTGGACAAATCACGTAAAGAGAGTTAAAAAATGGTTTAGTAGTCTCTCAGTGATATGTGTCACACACAAAAGTGAACAGAGTGTAAAGTAAGTGAGGTACAAAAAAATTAATATTTGAAATCGTGCACAAATCACGTAAAGAGAGCTAAAACATGGTTTACGAGTCTGTAAGTGTTATGTGTCAGACAACATTGTGTAAAAGTGAACAGAGTGTGAGATACAAAAAAATGAATTTTTTATATAGTGGACAAATCACGTGAAGAGAGTTAAAAGACGGTTTAGTAGTATCTCAGTAATATGTGTCACACACAAAAGTGAACAGATTGTGAAGTAAGTGAGGTACAAAAAAATTAATATTTGAAATCGTGCACAAATCACGTAAAAAGAGCTAAAAAATGGTTTACGAGTCTGTAAGTGTTATGTGTCAGACAACATTGTGTAAAAGTGAACAGAGTGTGAGATACAAAAAAATGAATTTTTTATATAGTGGACAAATCACGTAAAGAGAGTTAAAAAAAAGTTTAGTTGTCTCTCAGTGATATATGTCAGACACAAAAGTGAACAAAGATATTTGTCACACGCAAAAGTGAACAAAGATATGTGTCACACACAAAAGTGAACAGAGTGTGAAGTAAGTGAGGTACAAAAAAATTAATATTTGAAATCGTGCACAAATCACGTAAAGAGAGCTAAAAAATGGTTTACGAGTCTGTAAGTGTTATGTGTCAGACAACATTGTGTAAAAGTGAACAGAGTGTGAGATACAAAAAAATGAATTTTTTATATAGTGGACAAATCACGTAAAGAGAGTTAAAAAACGGTTTAGTAGTCTCTCAGTGATATATGTCAGACACAAAAGTGAACAGAGATATTGTCACACACAAAAGTGAACAGAGTGTGAAGTAAGTCAGGTACAAAAAAATTAATATTTGAAATCGTGCACAAATCACGTAAAGAGAGCTAAAAAATGGTATACGAGTCTGTAAGTGTTATGTGTCAGACAACATTGTGTAAAAGTGAACAGAGTGTGAGATACAAAAAAATGATTTTTTTATATAGTAGACAAATCACGTAAAGAGAGTTAAAAAACGGTTTAGTAGTCTCTCAGTGATATGAGTCAGACACAAAAGTGAACAGAGTCTGAAGTAAGTGAGGTACAAAAAAATTAATATTTGAAATCGTGCACAAATCACGTAAAGAGAGCTAAAAATTGGTTTACGAGTCTGTAAGTGTTATGTGTCAGACAACATTGTGTAAAAGTGAACAGAGTGTGAGATACAAAAAAATGATTTTTTTATATAGTGGACAAATCACGTAAAGAGAGTTAAAAAACGGTTTAGTAGACTCTCAGTGATATATGTCAGACACAAAAGTGAACAGAGATATGTGTCACACGCAAAAGTGAACAGAGTGTGAAATAAGTGAGATACAAAAAAATTAATATTTGAAATCGTGCACAAATCATGTAAAGAGAGCTAAAAAATGGTATACGAGTCGGTAAGTGTTATGTGTCAGACAACATTGTGTAAAAGTGAACAGAGTGTGAGATACAAAAAAATGAATTTTTAATATAGTGGACAAATCACGTAAAGAGAGTTAAAAAACGGTTTAGTAGTCTCTCAGTGATATGTGTCAGACACAAAAGTGAACAGAGTGTGAAGTAAGTGAGGTACAAAAAAATTAATATTTGAAATCGTGCACAAATCACGTAAAGAAAGCTAAAAAATGGTTTACGAGTCTGTAAGTGTAATGTGTCAGACAACATTGTGTAAAAGTGAACAGAGTGTGAGATACAAAAAAATGATTTTTTTATATAATGGACAAATCACGTAAAGAGATTTAAAAAATTGTTTAGTAGTCTCTCAGTGATTTGTTTCACACACAAAAGTGAACAGAGTGTAAAGTAAGTGAGGTACAAAAAAATTAATATTTGAAATCGTGCACAAATCACGTAAAGAGAGCTAAAACATGGTTTACGAGTCTGTAGGTGTTATGTGTCAGACAACATTGTGTAAAAGTGAACAGAGTGTGAGATACAAAAAAATGAATTTTTTATATAGTGGACAAATCACGTGAAGAGAGTTAAAAGACGGTTTAGTAGTATCTCAGTAATATGTGTCACACACAAAAGTGAACAGATTGTGAAGTAAGTGAGGTACAAAAAAATTAATATTTGAAATCGTGCACAAATCACGTAAAAAGAGCTAAAAAATGGTTTACGAGTCTGTAAGTGTTATGTGTCAGACAACATTGTGTAAAAGTGAACAGAGTGTGAGATACAAAAAAATGAATTTTTTATATAGTGGACAAATCACGTGAAGAGAGTTAAAAGACGGTTTAGTAGTATCTCAGTAATATGTGTCACACACAAAAGTGAACAGATTGTGAAGTAAGTGAGGTACAAAAAAATTAATATTTGAAATCGTGCACAAATCACGTAAAAAGAGCTAAAAAATGGTTTACGAGTCTGTAAGTGTTATGTGTCAGACAACATTGTGTAAAAGTGAACAGAGTGTGAGAGCCAAAAAAATGAATTTTTTATATAGTGGACAAATCACGTAAAGAGAGTTAAAAAAAAGTTTAGTTGTCTCTCAGTGATATATGTCAGACACAAAAGTGAACAAAGATATGTGTCACACACAAAAGTGAACAAAGATATGTGTCACACACAAAAGTGAACAGAGTGTGAAGTAAGTGAGGTACAAAAAAATTAATATTTGAAATCGTGCACAAATCACGTAAAGAGAGCTAAAAAATGGTTTACGAGTCTGTAAGTGTTATGTGTCAGACAACATTGTGTAAAAGTGAACAGAGTGTGAGATACAAAAAAATGATTTTTTTATATAGTGGACAAATCACGTAAAGAGAGTTAAAAAACGGTTTAGTAGTCTCTCAGTGATATATGTCAGACACAAAAGTGAACAGAGATATTGTCACACACAAAAGTGAACAGAGTGTGAAGTAAGTGAGGTACAAAAAAATTAATATTTGAAATCGTGCACAAATCACGTAAAGAGAGCTAAAAAATGGTATACGAGTCTGTAAGTGTTATGTGTCAGACAACATTGTGTAAAAGTGAACAGAGTGTGAGATACAAAAAAATGTTTTTTTTTATATAGTAGACAAATCACGTAAAGAGAGTTAAAAAACGGTTTAGTAGTCTCTCAGTGATATGAGTCAGACACAAAAGTGAACAGAGTCTGAAGTAAGTGAGGTACAAAAAAATTAATATTTGAAATCGTGCACAAATCACGTAAAGAGAGCTAAAAATTGGTTTACGAGTCTGTAAGTGTTATGTGTCAGACAACATTGTGTAAAAGTGAACAGAGTGTGAGATACAAAAAAATGATTTTTTTATATAGTGGACAAATCACGTAAAGAGAGTTAAAAAACGGTTTAGTAGACTCTCAGTGATATATGTCAGACACAAAAGTGAACAGAGATATGTGTCACACGCAAAAGTGAACAGAGTGTGAAATAAGTGAGATACAAAAAAATTAATATTTGAAATCGTGCACAAATCATGTAAAGAGAGCTAAAAAATGGTATACGAGTCGGTAAGTGTTATGTGTCAGACAACATTGTGTAAAAGTGAACAGAGTGTGAGATACAAAAAAATGAATTTTTAATATAGTGGACAAATCACGTAAAGAGAGTTAAAAAACGGTTTAGTAGTCTCTCAGTGATATGTGTCAGACACAAAAGTGAACAGAGTGTGAAGTAAGTGAGGTACAAAAAAATTAATATTTGAAATCGTGCACAAATCACGTAAAGAAAGCTAAAAAATGGTTTACGAGTCTGTAAGTGTAATGTGTCAGACAACATTGTGTAAAAGTGAACAGAGTGTGAGACACAAAAAAATGATTTTTTTATATAATGGACAAATCACGTAAAGAGATTTAAAAAATTGTTTAGTAGTCTCTCAGTGATTTGTTTCACACACAAAAGTGAACAGAGTGTGAAGCAAGTGAGGTACAAAAAAATTAATATTTGAAATCGTGCACAAATTACGTAAAGAGAGCTAAAAAATGGTTTACGAGTCTGTAAGTGTTATGTGTCAGACAACATTGTGTAAAAGTGAACAGAGTGTGAGATACAAAAAAATGATTTTTTTATATAGTGGACAAATCACGTAAAGAGAGTTAAAAAATGGTTTAGTAGTCTCTCAGTGATATGTGTCACACACAAAAGTGAACAGAGTCTAAAGTAAGTGAGGTACAAAAAAAATAATATTTGAAATCGTGCACAAATCACGTAAAGAGAGCTAAAAAATGGTTTACGAGTCTGTAAGTGTTGTGTGTCAGACAACATTGTGTAAAAGTGAACAGAGTGTGAGATACAAAAAAATGAATTTTTTATATAGTGGACAAATCACGTGAAGAGAGTTAAAAGACGGTTTAGTAGTATCTCAGTAATATGTGTCACACTCAAAAGTGAACAGATTGTGAAGTAAGTGAGGTACAAAAAAATTAATATTTGAAATCGTGCACAAATCACGTAAAGAGAGCTAAAAAATGGTTTACGAGTCTGTAAGTGTTATGTGTCAGACAACATTGTGTAAAAGTGAACAGTTTGAGATACAAAAAAATGATTTTTTTATATAGTGGACAAATCACGTAAAGAGAGTTAAAAAACAGTTTAGTTGTCTCTCAGTGATATATGTCAGACACAAAAGTGAACAGAGATATGTGTCACACACAAAAGTGAACAGAGTGTGAAGTAAGTGTGGTACAAAAAAATTAATATTTGAAATCGTGCACAAATTACGTAAAGAGAGCTAAAAAATGGTTTACGAGTCTGTAAGTGTTATGTGTCAGACAACATTGTGTAAAAGTGAACAGAGTGTGAGATACAAAAAAATGAATTTTTTATATAGTGGACAAATCACGTAAAGAGAGTTAAAAAACGGTTTAGTAGTCTCTCAGTGATATATGTCAGACACAAAAGTGAACAGAGATATGTGTCACACACAAAAGTGAACAGAGTGTGAAGTAAGTGAGGTACAAAAAAATTAATATTTGAAATCGTGCACAAATCACGTAAAGAGAGCTAAAAAATGGTATACGAGTCTGTAAGTGTTATGTGTCAGACAACATTGTGTAAAAGTGAACAGAGTGTGAGATACAAAAAAATGATTTTTTTATATAGTGGACAAATCACGTAAAGAGAGTTAAAAAACGGTTTAGTAGTCTCTCAGTGATATGAGTCAGACTCAAAAGTGAACAGAGTGTGAAGTAAGTGAGGTACAAAAAAAATAATATTTGAAACCGTGCACAAATCACGTAAAGAGAGCTAAAAATTGGTTTACGAGTCTGTAAGTGTTATGTGTCAGACAACATTGTGTAAAAGTGAACAGAGTGTGAGATACAAAAAAATGATTTTTTTTTATAGTGGACAAATCACGTAAAGAGAGTTAAAAAATGGTTTAGTAGTCTCTCAGTGATATGTGTCACACACAAAAGTGAACAGAGTGTAAAGTAAGTGAGGTACAAAAAAATTAATATTTGAAATCGTGCACAAATCACGTAAAGAGAGCTAAAACATGATTTACGAGTCTGTAAGTGTTATGTGTCAGACAACATTGTGTAAAAGTGAACAGAGTGTGAGATACAAAAAAATGAATTTTTTATATAGTGGACAAATCACGTGAAGAGAGTTAAAAAACGGTTTAGTAGTATCTCAGTAATATGTGTCACACACAAAAGTGAACAGATTGTGAAGTAAGTGAGGTACAAAAAAATTAATTTTTGAAATCGTGCCCAAATCACTTAAAGAGAGCTAAAAAATGGTTTACGAGTCTGTAAGTGTTATGTGTCAGACAACATTTTGTAAAAGTGAACAGAGTGTGAGATACAAAAAATTGAATTTTTTATATAGTGGACAAATCACGTAAAGAGAGTTAAAAAACGGTTTAGTAGTCTCTCAGTGATATATGTCAGACACAAAAGTGAACAGAGATATGTGTCACACACAAAAGTGAACAGAGTGTGAAGTAAGTGAGGTACAAAAAAATTAATATTTGAAATCGTGCACAAATCACGTAAAGAGAGCTAAAAAATGGTTTACGAGTCTGTAAGTGTTATGTGTCAGACAACTTTGTGTAAAAGTCAACAGAGTGTGAGATACAAAAAAATGAATTTTTTATATAGTGGACAAATCACGTAAAGAGAGTTAAAAAACGGTTTAGTTGTCTCTCAGTGATATATGTCAGACACAAAAGTGAACAAAGATATGTGTCACACACAAAAGTAAACAGAGTGTGAAGTAAGTGAGGTACAAAAAAATTAATATTTGAAATCGTGCACAAATCACGTAAAGAGAACTAAAAAATGGTTTACGAGTCTGTAAGTGTTATGTGTCAGACAACATTTTGTAAAAGTGAACAGAGTGTGAGATACAAAAAAATGAATTTTTTATATAGTGGACAAATCACGTAAAGAGAGCTAAAAAATGGTATACGAGTCTGTAAGTGTTATGTGTCAGACAACATTGTGTAAAAGTGAACAGAGTGTGAGATACAAAAAAATGATTTTTCTATATAGTGGACAAATTACGTGAAGAGAGTTAAAAAACGGTTTAGTAGTATCTCAGTAATATGTGTCACACACAAAAGTGAACAGATTGTGAAGTAAGTGAGGTACAAAAAAATAATATTTGAAATCGTGCACAAATCACGTAAAGAGAGCTAAAAAATGGTTTACGAGTCTGTAAGTGTTATGTGTCAGACAACATTGTGTAAAAGTGAACAGAGTGTGAGATACAAAAAAATGAATTTTTTATATAGTGGACAAATCACGTAAAGAGAGTTAAAAAACGGTTTAGTTGTCTCTCAGTGATATATGTCAGACACAAAAGTGAACAGAGATATGTGTCACACACAAAAGTGAACAGAGTGTGAAGTAAGTGAGGTACAAAAAAATTAATATATGAAATCGTGCACAAATCACGTAAAGAAAGCTAAAAAATGGTTTACGAGTCTGTAAGTGTTAAGTGTCAGACAACATTGTGTAAAAGTGAACAGAGTGTGAGATACAAAAAAATGATTTTTTTATATAGTGGACAAATCACGTAAAGAGAGTTAAAAAATGGTTTAGTAGTCTCTCAGTGATATGTGTCACACACAAAAGTGAACAGAGTCTAAAGTAAGTGAGGTACAAAAAAAATAATATTTGAAAACGTGCACAAATCACGTAAAGAGAGCTAAAAAATGGTTTACGAGTCTGTAAGTGTTGTGTGTCAGACAACATTGTGTAAAAGTGAACAGAGTGTGAGATACAAAAAAATGAATTTTTTATATAGTGGACAAATCACGTGAAGAGAGTTAAAAGACGGTTTAGTAGTATCTCAGTAATATGTGTCACACACAAAAGTGAACAGATTGTGAAGTAAGTGAGGTACAAAAAAATTAATATTTGAAATCGTGCACAAATCACGTAAAGAGAGCTAAAAAATGGTTTACGAGTCTGTAAGTGTTATGTGTCAGACAACATTGTGTAAAAGTGAACAGTTTGAGATACATAAAAATGATTTTTTTATATAGTGGACAAATCACGTAAAGAGAGTTAAAAAACAGTTTAGTTGTCTCTCAGTGATATATGTCAGACACAAAAGTGAACAGAGATATGTGTCACACACAAAAGTGAACAGAGTGTGAAGTAAGTGTGGTACAAAAAAATTAATATTTGAAATCGTGCACAAATTACGTAAAGAGAGCTAAAAAATGGTTTACGAGTCTGTAAGTGTTATGTGTCAGACAACATTGTGTAAAAGTGAACAGAGTGTGAGATACAAAAAAATGAATTTTTTATATAGTGGACAAATCACGTAAAGAGAGTTAAAAAACGGTTTAGTAGTCTCTCAGTGATATATGTCAGACACAAAAGTGAACAGAGATATGTGTCACACGCAAAAGTGAACAGAGTGTGAAGTAAGTGAGGTACAAAAAAATTAATATTTGAAATCGTGCACAAATCACGTAAAGAGAGCTAAAAAATGGTTTACGAGTCTGTAAGAGTTATGTGTCAGACAACATTGTGTAAAAGTGAACAGAGTGTGAGATACAAAAAAAATAATTTTTTATATAGTGGACAAATCACGTAAAGAGAGTTAAAAAACGGTTTAGTAGTCTCTCAGTGATATATGTCAGACACAAAAGTGAACAGAGATATGTGTCACACACAAAAGTGAACAGAGTGTGAAGTAAGTGAGGTACAAAAAAATTAATATTTGAAATCGTGCACAAATCACGTAAAGAGAGCTAAAAAATGGTATACGAGTCTGTAAGTGTTATGTGTCAGACAACATTGTGTAAAAGTGAACAGAGTGTGAGATACAAAAAATGATTTTTTTATATAGTGGACAAATCACGTAAAGAGAGTTAAAAAACGGTTTAGTAGTCTCTCAGTGATATGAGTCAGACTCAAAAGTGAACAGAGTGTGAAGTAAGTGAGGTACAAAAAAATTAATATTTGAAACCGTGCACAAATCACGTAAAGAGAGCTAAAAATTGGTTTACGAGTCTGTAAGTGTTATGTGTCAGACAACATTGTGTAAAAGTGAACAGTGTGTGAGATACAAAAAAATGATTTTTTTTTATAGTGGACAAATCACGTAAAGAGAGTTAAAAAATGGTTTAGTAGTCTCTCAGTGATATGTGTCACACACAAAAGTGAACAGAGTGTAAAGTAAGTGAGGTACAAAAAAATTAATATTTGAAATCGTGCACAAATCACGTAAAGAGAGCTAAAACATGATTTACGAGTCTGTAAGTGTTATGTGTCAGACAACATTGTGTAAAAGTGAACAGAGTGTGAGATACAAAAAAATGAATTTTTTATATAGTGGACAAATCACGTGAAGAGAGTTAAAAAACGGTTTAGTAGTATCTCAGTAATATGTGTCACACACAAAAGTGAACAGATTGTGAAGTAAGTGAGGTACAAAAAAATTAATTTTTGAAATCGTGCACAAATCACTTAAAGAGAGCTAAAAAATGGTTTACGAGTCTGTAAGTGTTATGTGTCAGACAACATTGTGTAAAAGTGAACAGAGTGTGAGATACAAAAAAATGAATTTTTTATATAGTGGACAAATCACGTAAAGAGAGTTAAAAAACGGTTTAGTTGTCTCTCAGTGATATATGTCAGACACAAAAGTGAACAGAGATATGTGTCACACACAAAAGTGAACAGAGTGTGAAGTAAGTGAGGTACAAAAAAATTAATATTTGAAATCGTGCACAAATCACGTAAAGAGAGCTAAAAAATTGTTTTCGAGTCTGTAAGTGTTATGTGTCAGACAACATTGTGTAAAAGTGAACAGAGTGTAAGATACAAAAAAATGAATTTTTAATATAGTGGACAAATCACGTAAAGAGAGTTAAAAAACGGTTTAGTAGTCTCTCAGTGATATGTGTCAGACACAAAAGTGAACAGAGTGTGAAGTAAGTGAGGTACAAAAAAATTAAAATTTGAAATCGTGCACAAATCACTTAAAGAAAGCTAAAAAATGGTTTACGAGTCTGTAAGTGTAATGTGTCAGACAACATTGTGTAAAAGTGAACAGAGTGTGAGATACAAAAAAATGATTTTTTTATATAATGGACAAATCACGTAAAGAGAGTTAAAAAATTGTTTAGTAGTCTCTCAGTGATATGTTTCACACACAAAAGTGAACAGAGTGTGAAGCAAGTGAGGTACAAAAAAATTAATATTTGAAATCGTGCACAAATCACGTAAAGAGAGCTAAAAAATGGTTTACGAGTCTGTAAGTGTTATGTGTCAGACAACATTGTGTAAAAGTGAACAGAGTGTGAGATACAAAAAAATGAATTTTTTATATAGTGGACAAATCACGTAAAGAGAGTTAAAAAACGGTTTAGTAGTCTCTCAGTGATATATGTCAGACACAAAAGTGAACAGAGATATGTGTCACACACAAAAGTGAACAGAGTGTGAAGTAAGTGAGGTACAAAAAAATTAATATTTGAAATCGTGCACAAATCACGTAAAGAGAGCTAAAAAATGGTATATGAGTCTGTAAGTGTTATGTGTCAGACAACATTGTGTAAAAGTGAACAGAGTGTGAGATACAAAAAAATGATTTTTTTATATAGTGGACAAATCACGTAAAGAGAGTTAAAAAACGGTTTAGTAGTCTCTCAGTGATATGAGTCAGACACAAAAGTGAACAGAGTGTGAAGTAAGTGAGGTACAAAAAAATTAATATTTGAAATCGTGCACAAATCACGTAAAGAGAGCAAAAAAATGGTTTACGAGTCTGTAAGTGTTGTGTCAGACAACATTGTGTAAAAGTGAACAGAGTGTGAGATACAAAAAAATGATTTTTTTATATTTTGGACAAATCACGTAAAGAGAGTTAAAAAACGGTTTAGTAGACTCTCAGTGATATATGTCAGACTCAAAAGTGAACAGAGATATGTGTCACACACGAAAGTGAACAGAGTGTGAAGTAAGTGAGGTACAAAAAAATTAATATTTGAAATCGTGCAAAAATCACGTAAAGTGAGCTAAAAAATGGTATACGAGTCTGTAAGTGTTATGTGTCAGACAACTTTGTGTAAAAGTGAACAGAGTGTGAGATACAAAAAAATTATTTTTTTATATTGTGGACAAATCACGTAAAGAGAGTTAAAAAATGGTTTAGTAGTCTCTCAGTGATATGTGTCACACACAAAAGTGGACAGAGTGTGAAGTAAGTGAGGTACAAAAAAATTAATATTTGAAATCGTGCACAAGTCACGCAAAGAGAGCTAAAAAATGGTTTACGAGTCTGTAAGTGTTATGTGTCAGACAACATTGTGTAAAAGTGAACAGAGTGTGAGATACAAAAAAATGATTTTTTTATATAGTGGACAAATCATGTGAAGAGAGTTAAAAAACGGTTTAGTAGTATCTCAGTAATATGTGTCACACACAAAAGTGAACAGATTGTTAAGTAAGTGAGGTACAAAAAAATTAATATTTGAAATCGTGCACAAATCACGTAAAGAGAGCTAAAAAATGGTTTACGAGTCTGTAAGTGTTATGTGTCAGACAACATTGTGTAAAAGTGAACAGAGTGTGAGATACAAAAAAATGATTTTTTTATATAGTGGACAAATCACGTAAAGAGAGTTAAAAAATGGTTTAGTTGTCTCTCAGTGATATATGTCAGACACAAAAGTGAACAGAGATATGTGTCACACACAAAAGTGAACAGAGTGTGAAGTAAGTGAGGTACAAAAAAATTAATATTTGAAATCGTGCACAAATCACGTAAAGAGAGCTAAAAAATGGTTTACGAGTCTGTAAGTGTTATGTGTCAGACAACATTGTGTAAAAGTGAACAGAGTGTGAGATACAAAAAAATGAATTTTTTATATAGTGGACAAATCACGTAAAGAGAGTTAAAAAACGGTTTAGTAGTCTCTCAGTGATATATGTCAGACACAAAAGTGAACAGAGATATGTGTCACACACAAAAGTGAACAGAGTGTGAAGTAAGTGATGTACAAAAAAATTAAAATTTGAAATCGTGCACAGATCACGTAAAGAGAGCTAAAAAATGGTATACGAGTCTGTAAGTGTTATGTGTCAGACAACATTGTGTAAAAGTGAACAGAGTGTGAGATACAAAAAAATGATTTTTTTATAAAGTGGACAAATCACGTGAAGAGAGTTAAAAAACGGTTTAGTAGTATCTCAGTAATATGTGTCACACACAAAAATGAACAGATTGTGAAGTAAGTGAGGTACAAAAAAATTAATATTTGAAATCGTGCACAAATCACTTAAAGAGAGCTAAAAAATGGTTTACGAGTCTGTAAGTGTTATGTGTCAGACAACATTGTGTAAAAGTGAACAGAGTGTGAGATACAAAAAAATGAATTTTTTATATAGTGGACAAATCACGTAAAGAGAGTTAAAAAACGGTTTAGTTGTCTCTCAGTGATATATGTCAGACACAAAAGTGAACAGAGATATGTGTCAGACACAAAAGTGAACAGAGTGTGAAGTAAGTGAGGTACAAAAAAATTAATATTTGAAATCGTGCACAAATCACGTAAAGAGAGCTAAAAAATGGTTTACGAGTCTGTAAGTGTTGTGTCAGACAACATTGTGTAAAAGTGAACAGAGTGTGAGATACAAAAAAATGATTTTTTTATATTTTGGACAAATCACGTAAAGAGAGTTAAAAAACGGTTTAGTAGACTCTCAGTGATATATGTCAGACACAAAAGTGAACAGAGATATGTGTCACACACGAAAGTGAACAGAGTGTGAAGTAAGTGAGGTACAAAAAAATTAATATTTGAAATCGTGCAAAAATCACGTAAAGAGAGCTAAAAAATGGTATACGAGTCTGTAAGTGTTATGTGTCAGACAACTTTGTGTAAAAGTGAACAGAGTGTGAGATACAAAAAAATTATTTTTTTATATAGTGGACAAATCACGTAAAGAGAGTTAAAAAATGGTTTAGTAGTCTCTCAGTGATATGTGTCACACACAAAAGTGGACAGAGAGTGAAGTAAGTGAGGTACAAAAAAATTAATATTTGAAATCGTGCACAAGTCACGCAAAGATAGCTAAAAAATGGTTTACGAGTCTGTAAGTGTTATGTGTCAGACAACATTGTGTAAAAGTGAACAGAGTGTGAGATACAAAAAAATGATTTTTTTATATAGTGGACAAATCATGTGAAGAGAGTTAAAAAACGGTTTAGTAGTATCTCAGTAATATGTGTCACACACAAAAGTGAACAGATTGTGAAGTAAGTGAGGTACAAAAAAATTAATATTTGAAATCGTGCACAAATCACGTAAAGAGAGCTAAAAAATGGTTTACGAGTCTGTAAGTGTTATGTGTCAGACAACATTGTGTAAAAGTGAACAGAGTGTGAGATACAAAAAAATGATTTTTTTATATAGTGGACAAATCACGTAAAGAGAGTTAAAAAACGGTTTAGTTGTCTCTCAGTGATATATGTCAGACACAAAAGTGAACAGAGATATGTGTCACACACAAAAGTGAACAGAGTGTGAAGTAAGTGAGGTACAAAAAAATTAATATTTGAAATCGTGCACAAATCACGTAAAGAGAGCTAAAAAATGGTTTACGAGTCTGTAAGTGTTATGTGTCAGACAACATTGTGTAAAAGTGAACAGAGTGTGAGATACAAAAAAATGAATTTTTTATATAGTGGACAAATCACGTAAAGAGAGTTAAAAAACGGTTTAGTAGTCTCTCAGTGATATATGTCAGACACAAAAGTGAACAGAGATATGTGTCACACACAAAAGTGAACAGAGTGTGAAGTAAGTGATGTACAAAAAAATTAAAATTTGAAATCGTGCACAAATCACGTAAAGAGAGCTAAAAAATGGTATACGAGTCTGTAAGTGTTATGTGTCAGACAACATTGTGTAAAAGTGAACAGAGTGTGAGATACAAAAAAATGATTTTTTTATAAAGTGGACAAATCACGTGAAGAGAGTTAAAAAACGGTTTAGTAGTATCTCAGTAATATGTGTCACACACAAAAATGAACAGATTGTGAAGTAAGTGAGGTACAAAAAAATTAATATTTGAAATCGTGCACAAATCACTTAAAGAGAGCTAAAAAATGGTTTACGAGTCTGTAAGTGTTATGTGTCAGACAACATTGTGTAAAAGTGAACAGAGTGTGAGATACAAAAAAATGAATTTTTTATATAGTGGACAAATCACGTAAAGAGAGTTAAAAAACGGTTTAGTTGTCTCTCAGTGATATATGTCAGACACAAAAGTGAACAGAGATATGTGTCAGACACAAAAGTGAACAGAGTGTGAAGTAAGTGAGGTACAAAAAAATTAATATTTGAAATCGTGCACAAATCACGTAAAGAGAGCTAAAAAATGGTTTACGAGTCTGTAAGTGTTATGTGTCAGACAACATTGTGTAAAAGTGAACAGAGTGTGAGATACAAAAAAAGAATTTTTAATATAGTGGACAAATCACGTAAAGAGAGTTAAAAAACGGTTTAGTAGTCTCTCAGTGATATATGTCAGACACAAAAGTGAACAGAGATATGTGTCACACACAAAAATAAACAGATTGTGAAGTAAGTGAGGTACAAAAAAATTAATATTTGAAATCGTGCACAAATCACTTAAAGAGAGCTAAAAAATGGTTTACGAGTCTGTAAGTGTTATGTGTCAGACAACATTGTGTAAAAGTGAACAGAGTGTGAGATACAAAAAAATGATTTTTTTATATAGTGGACAAATCACGTAAAGAGAGTTTAAAAACGGTTTAGTTGTCTCTCAGTGATATATGTCAGACACAAAAGTAAACAGAGATATGTGTCACACACAAAAGTGAACAGAGTGTGAAGTAAGTGAGGTACAAAAAAATTAATATTTGAAATCGTGCACAAATCACGTAAAGAGAGCTAAAAAATGGTTTACGAGTCTGTAAGTGTTATGTGTCAGACAACATTGTGTAAAAGTGAACAGAGTGTGAGATACAAAAAAAAGAATTTTTAATATAGTGGACAAATCACGTAAAGAGAGTTAAAAAACGGTTTAGTAGTCTCTCAGTGATATATGTCAGACACAAAAGTGAACAGAGATATGTGTCACACACAAAAGTGAACAGAGTGTGAAGTAAGTGAGGTACAAAAAAATTAATATTTGAAATCGTGCACAAATCACGTAAAGAGAGCTAAAAAATGGTTTACGAGTCTGTAAGTGTTATGTGTCAGACAACATTGTGTAAAAGTGAACAGTTTGAGATACAAAAAAATGATTTTTTTATATAGTGGACAAATCACGTAAAGAGAGTTAAAAAACAGTTTAGTTGTCTCTCAGTGATATATGTCAGACACAAAAGTGAACAGAGATATGTGTCACACACAAAAGTGAACAGAGTGTGAAGTAAGTGTGGTACAAAAAAATTAATATTTGAAATCGTGCACAAATTACGTAAAGAGAGCTAAAAAATGGTTTACGAGTCTGTAAGTGTTATGTGTCAGACAACATTGTGTAAAAGTGAACAGAGTGTGAGATACAAAAAAATGAATTTTTTATATAGTGGACAAATCACGTAAAAAGAGTTAAAAAACGGTTTAGTAGTCTCTCAGTGATATATGTCAGACACAAAAGTAAACAGAGATATGTGTCACACACGAAAGTGAACAGAGTGTGAAGTAAGTGAGGTACAAAAAAATTAATATTTGAAATCGTGCAAAAATCACGTAAAGAGAGCTAAAAAATGGTATACGAGTCTGTAAGTGTTATGTGTCAGACAACTTTGTGTAAAAGTGAACAGAGTGTGAGATACAAAAAAATTATTTTTTTATATAGTGGACAAATCACGTAAAGAGAGTTAAAAAATGGTTTAGTAGTCTCTCAGTGATATGTGTCACACACAAAAGTGGACAGAGAGTGAAGTAAGTGAGGTACAAAAAAATTAATATTTGAAATCGTGCACAAGTCACGCAAAGATAGCTAAAAAATGGTTTACGAGTCTGTAAGTGTTATGTGTCAGACAACATTGTGTAAAAGTGAACAGAGTGTGAGATACAAAAAAATGATTTTTTTATATAGTGGACAAATCATGTGAAGAGAGTTAAAAAACGGTTTAGTAGTATCTCAGTAATATGTGTCACACACAAAAGTGAACAGATTGTGAAGTAAGTGAGGTACAAAAAAATTAATATTTGAAATCGTGCACAAATCACGTAAAGAGAGCTAAAAAATGGTTTACGAGTCTGTAAGTGTTATGTGTCAGACAACATTGTGTAAAAGTGAACAGAGTGTGAGATACAAAAAAATGATTTTTTTATATAGTGGACAAATCACGTAAAGAGAGTTAAAAAACGGTTTAGTTGTCTCTCAGTGATATATGTCAGACACAAAAGTGAACAGAGATATGTGTCACACACAAAAGTGAACAGAGTGTGAAGTAAGTGAGGTACAAAAAAATTAATATTTGAAATCGTGCACAAATCACGTAAAGAGAGCTAAAAAATGGTTTACGAGTCTGTAAGTGTTATGTGTCAGACAACATTGTGTAAAAGTGAACAGAGTGTGAGATACAAAAAAATGAATTTTTTATATAGTGGACAAATCACGTAAAGAGAGTTAAAAAACGGTTTAGTAGTCTCTCAGTGATATATGTCAGACACAAAAGTGAACAGAGATATGTGTCACACACAAAAGTGAACAGAGTGTGAAGTAAGTGATGTACAAAAAAATTAAAATTTGAAATCGTGCACAAATCACGTAAAGAGAGCTAAAAAATGGTATACGAGTCTGTAAGTGTTATGTGTCAGACAACATTGTGTAAAAGTGAACAGAGTGTGAGATACAAAAAAATGATTTTTTTATAAAGTGGACAAATCACGTGAAGAGAGTTAAAAAACGGTTTAGTAGTATCTCAGTAATATGTGTCACACACAAAATTGAACAGATTGTGAAGTAAGTGAGGTACAAAAAAATTAATATTTGAAATC
Organism: Philonthus spinipes; assembly: GCA_963082785.1. Classification (NCBI taxonomy): domain Eukaryota; kingdom Metazoa; phylum Arthropoda; class Insecta; order Coleoptera; family Staphylinidae; genus Philonthus; species Philonthus spinipes. The sequence continues at coordinate 3,310,177 of OY720304.1, forward strand.
GTGCACAAATCACTTAAAGAGAGCTAAAAAATGGTTTACGAGTCTGTAAGTGTTATGTGTCAGACAACATTGTGTAAAAGTGAACAGAGTGTGAGATACAAAAAAATGAATTTTTTATATAGTGGACAAATCACGTAAAGAGAGTTAAAAAACGGTTTAGTTGTCTCTCAGTGATATATGTCAGACACAAAAGTGAACAGAGATATGTGTCAGACACAAAAGTGAACAGAGTGTGAAGTAAGTGAGGTACAAAAAAATTAATATTTGAAATCGTGCACAAATCACGTAAAGAGAGCTAAAAAATGGTTTACGAGTCTGTAAGTGTTATGTGTCAGACAACATTGTGTAAAAGTGAACAGAGTGTGAGATACAAAAAAAGAATTTTTAATATAGTGGACAAATCACGTAAAGAGAGTTAAAAAACGGTTTAGTAGTCTCTCAGTGATATATGTCAGACACAAAAGTGAACAGAGATATGTGTCACACACAAAAATAAACAGATTGTGAAGTAAGTGAGGTACAAAAAAATTAATATTTGAAATCGTGCACAAATCACTTAAAGAGAGCTAAAAAATGGTTTACGAGTCTGTAAGTGTTATGTGTCAGACAACATTGTGTAAAAGTGAACAGAGTGTGAGATACAAAAAAATGATTTTTTTATATAGTGGACAAATCACGTAAAGAGAGTTTAAAAACGGTTTAGTTGTCTCTCAGTGATATATGTCAGACACAAAAGTAAACAGAGATATGTGTCACACACAAAAGTGAACAGAGTGTGAAGTAAGTGAGGTACAAAAAAATTAATATTTGAAATCGTGCACAAATCACGTAAAGAGAGCTAAAAAATGGTTTACGAGTCTGTAAGTGTTATGTGTCAGACAACATTGTGTAAAAGTGAACAGAGTGTGAGATACAAAAAAAAGAATTTTTAATATAGTGGACAAATCACGTAAAGAGAGTTAAAAAACGGTTTAGTAGTCTCTCAGTGATATATGTCAGACACAAAAGTGAACAGAGATATGTGTCACACACAAAAGTGAACAGAGTGTGAAGTAAGTGAGGTACAAAAAAATTAATATTTGAAATCGTGCACAAATCACGTAAAGAGAGCTAAAAAATGGTTTACGAGTCTGTAAGTGTTATGTGTCAGACAACATTGTGTAAAAGTGAACAGTTTGAGATACAAAAAAATGATTTTTTTATATAGTGGACAAATCACGTAAAGAGAGTTAAAAAACAGTTTAGTTGTCTCTCAGTGATATATGTCAGACACAAAAGTGAACAGAGATATGTGTCACACACAAAAGTGAACAGAGTGTGAAGTAAGTGTGGTACAAAAAAATTAATATTTGAAATCGTGCACAAATTACGTAAAGAGAGCTAAAAAATGGTTTACGAGTCTGTAAGTGTTATGTGTCAGACAACATTGTGTAAAAGTGAACAGAGTGTGAGATACAAAAAAATGAATTTTTTATATAGTGGACAAATCACGTAAAAAGAGTTAAAAAACGGTTTAGTAGTCTCTCAGTGATATATGTCAGACACAAAAGTGAACAGAGATATGTGTCACACACAAAAGTGAACAGAGTGTGAAGTAAGTGAGGTACAAAAAAATTAATATTTGAAATCGTGCACAAATCACGTAAAGAGAGCTAAAAAATGGTTTACGAGTCTGTAAGTGTTATGTGTCAGACAACATTGTGTAAAAGTGAACAGAGTGTGAGATAAAAAAAAATGAATTTTTTATATAGTGGACAAATCACGTAAAGAGAGTTAAAAAACGGTTTAGTAGTATCTCAGTAATATGTGTCACACACAAAAGTGAACAGATTGTGAAGTAAGTGAGGTACAAAAAAATTAATTTTTGAAATCGTGCCCAAATCACTTAAAGAGAGCTAAAAAATGGTTTACGAGTCTGTAAGTGTTATGTGTCAGACAACATTTTGTAAAAGTGAACAGAGTGTGAGATACAATAAAATGAATTTTTTATATAGTGGACAAATCACGTAAAGAGAGTTAAAAAACGGTTTAGTAGTCTCTCAGTGATATATGTCAGACACAAAAGTGAACAGAGATATGTGTCACACACAAAAGTGAACAGAGTGTGAAGTAAGTGAGGTACAAAAAAATTAATATTTGAAATCGTGCACAAATCACGTAAAGAGAGCTAAAAAATGGTTTACGAGTCTGTAAGTGTTATGTGTCAGACAACATTGTGTAAAAGTGAACAGAGTGTGAGATACAAAAAAATGAATTTTTTATATAGTGGACAAATCACGTAAAGAGAGTTAAAAAACGGTTTAGTTGTCTCTCAGTGATATATGTCAGACACAAAAGTGAACAAAGATATGTGTCACACACAAAAGTAAACAGAGTGTGAAGTAAGTGAGGTACAAAAAAATTAATATTTGAAATCGTGCACAAATCACGTAAAGAGAACTAAAAAATGGTTTACGAGTCTGTAAGTGTTATGTGTCAGACAACATTTTGTAAAAGTGAACGGAGTGTGAGATACAAAAAAATGAATTTTTTATATAGTGGACAAATCACGTAAAGAGAGCTAAAAAATGGTATACGAGTCTGTAAGTGTTATGTGTCAGACAACATTGTGTAAAAGTGAACAGAGTGTGAGATACAAAAAAATGATTTTTTTATATAGTGGACAAATTACGTGAAGAGAGTTAAAAAACGGTTTAGTAGTATCTCAGTAATATGTGTCACACACAAAAGTGAACAGATTGTGAAGTAAGTGAGGTACAAAAAAAATAATATTTGAAATCGTGCACAAATCACGTAAAGAGAGCTAAAAAATGGTTTACGAGTCTGTAAGTGTTATGTGTCAGACAACATTGTGTAAAAGTGAACAGAGTGTGAGATACAAAAAAATGAATTTTTTATATAGTGGACAAATCACGTAAAGAGAGTTAAAAAACGGTTTAGTTGTCTCTCAGTGATATATGTCAGACACAAAAGTGAACAGAGATATGTGTCACACACAAAAGTGAACAGAGTGTGAAGTAAGTGAGGTACAAAAAAATTAATATATGAAATCGTGCACAAATCACGTAAAGAAAGCTAAAAAATGGTTTACGAGTCTGTAAGTGTTAAGTGTCAGACAACATTGTGTAAAAGTGAACAGAGTGTGAGATACAAAAAAATGATTTTTTTATATAGTGGACAAATCACGTAAAGAGAGTTAAAAAATGGTTTAGTAGTCTCTCAGTGATATGTGTCACACACAAAAGTGAACAGAGTCTAAAGTAAGTGAGGTACAAAAAAAATAATATTTGAAAACGTGCACAAATCACGTAAAGAGAGCTAAAAAATGGTTTACGAGTCTGTAAGTGTTGTGTGTCAGACAACATTGTGTAAAAGTGAACAGAGTGTGAGATACAAAAAAATGAATTTTTTATATAGTGGACAAATCACGTAAAGAGAGTTAAAAAACGGTTTAGTAGTCTCTCAGTGATATATGTCAGACACAAAAGTGAACAGAGATATGTGTCACACACAAAAGTGAACAGAGTGTGAAGTAAGTGAGGTACAAAAAAATTAATATTTGAAATCGTGCACAAATCACGTAAAGAGAGCTAAAAAATGGTATACGAGTCTGTAAGTGTTATGTGTCAGACAACATTGTGTAAAAGTGAACAGAGTGTGAGATACAAAAAATGATTTTTTTATATAGTGGACAAATCACGTAAAGAGAGTTAAAAAACGGTTTAGTAGTCTCTCAGTGATATGAGTCAGACTCAAAAGTGAACAGAGTGTGAAGTAAGTGAGGTACAAAAAAAATTAATATTTGAAACCGTGCACAAATCACGTAAAGAGAGCTAAAAATTGGTTTACGAGTCTGTAAGTGTTATGTGTCAGACAACATTGTGTAAAAGTGAACAGAGTGTGAGATACAAAAAAATGATTTTTTTTTATAGTGGACAAATCACGTAAAGAGAGTTAAAAAATGGTTTAGTAGTCTCTCAGTGATATGTGTCACACACAAAAGTGAACAGAGTGTAAAGTAAGTGAGGTACAAAAAAATTAATATTTGAAATCGTGCACAAATCACGTAAAGAGAGCTAAAACATGATTTACGAGTCTGTAAGTGTTATGTGTCAGACAACATTGTGTAAAAGTGAACAGAGTGTGAGATACAAAAAAATGAATTTTTTATATAGTGGACAAATCACGTGAAGAGAGTTAAAAAACGGTTTAGTAGTATCTCAGTAATATGTGTCACACACAAAAGTGAACAGATTGTGAAGTAAGTGAGGTACAAAAAAATTAATTTTTGAAATCGTGCCCAAATCACTTAAAGAGAGCTAAAAAATGGTTTACGAGTCTGTAAGTGTTATGTGTCAGACAACATTGTGTAAAAGTGAACAGAGTGTGAGATTCAAAAAAATGAATTTTTTATATAGTGGACAAATCACGTAAAGAGAGTTAAAAAACGGTTTAGTTGTCTCTCAGTGATATATGTCAGACACAAAAGTGAACAGAGATATGTGTCACACACAAAAGTGAACAGAGTGTGAAGTAAGTGAGGTACAAAAAAATTAATATTTGAAATCGTGCACAAATCACGTAAAGAGAGCTAAAAAATGGTTTTCGAGTCTGTAAGTGTTATGTGTCAGACAACATTGTGTAAAAGTGAACAGAGTGTAAGATACAAAAAAATGAATTTTTAATATAGTGGACAAATCACGTAAAGAGAGTTAAAAAACGGTTTAGTAGTCTCTCAGTGATATGTGTCAGACACAAAAGTGAACAGAGTGTGAAGTAAGTGAGGTACAAAAAAATTAAAATTTGAAATCGTACACAAATCACGTAAAGAAAGCTAAAAAATGGTTTACGAGTCTGTAAGTGTAATGTGTCAGACAACATTGTGTAAAAGTGAACAGAGTGTGAGATACAAAAAAATGATTTTTTTAAATAATGGACAAATCACGTAAAGAGAGTTAAAAAATTGTTTAGTAGTCTCTCAGTGATATGTTTCACACACAAAAGTGAACAGAGTGTGAAGCAAGTGAGGTACAAAAAAATTAATATTTGAAATCGTGCACAAATCACGTAAAGAGAGCTAAAAAATGGTTTACGAGTCTGTAAGTGTTATGTGTCAGACAACATTGTGTAAAAGTGAACAGAGTGTGAGATACAAAAAAAATGAATTTTTTATATAGTGGACAAATCACGTAAAGAGAGTTAAAAAACGGTTTAGTAGTCTCTCAGTGATATATGTCAGACACAAAAGTGAACAGAGATATGTGTCACACACAAAAGTGAACAGAGTGTGAAGTAAGTGAGGTACAAAAAAATTAATATTTGAAATCGTGCACAAATCACGTAAAGAGAGCTAAAAAATGGTATACGAGTCTGTAAGTGTTATGTGTCAGACAACATTGTGTAAAAGTGAACAGAGTGTGAGATACAAAAAAATGATTTTTTTATATAGTGGACAAATCACGTAAAGAGAGTTAAAAAACGGTTTAGTAGTCTCTCAGTGATATGAGTCAGACACAAAAGTGAACAGAGTGTGAAGTAAGTGAGGTACAAAAAAATTAATATTTGAAATCGTGCACAAATCACGTCAAGAGAGCTAAAAAATGGTTTACGAGTCTGTAAGTGTTGTGTCAGACAACATTGTGTAAAAGTGAACAGAGTGTGAGATACAAAAAAATGATTTTTTTATATTTTGGACAAATCACGTAAAGAGAGTTAAAAAACGGTTTAGTAGACTCTCAGTGATATATGTCAGACACAAAAGTGAACAGAGATATGTGTCACACACGAAAGTGAACAGAGTGTGAAGTAAGTGAGGTACAAAAAAATTAATATTTGAAATCGTGCAAAAATCACGTAAAGAGAGCTAAAAAATGGTATACGAGTCTGTAAGTGTTATGTGTCAGACAACTTTGTGTAAAAGTGAACAGAGTGTGAGATACAAAAAAATTATTTTTTTATATAGTGGACAAATCACGTAAAGAGAGTTAAAAAATGGTTTAGTAGTCTCTCAGTGATATGTGTCACACACAAAAGTGGACAGAGTGTGAAGTAAGTGAGGTACAAAAAAATTAATATTTGAAATCGTGCACAAGTCACGCAAAGAGAGCTAAAAAATGGTTTACGAGTCTGTAAGTGTTATGTGTCAGACAACATTGTGTAAAAGTGAACAGAGTGTGAGATACAAAAAAATGATTTTTTTATATAGTGGACAAATCATGTGAAGAGAGTTAAAAAACGGTTTAGTAGTATCTCAGTAATATGTGTCACACACAAAAGTGAACAGATTGTGAAGTAAGTGAGGTACAAAAAAATTAATATTTGAAATCGTGCACAAGTCACGCAAAGAGAGCTAAAAAATGGTTTACGAGTCTGTAAGTGTTATGTGTCAGACAACATTGTGTAAAAGTGAACAGAGTGTGAGATACAAAAAAATGATTTTTTTATATAGTGGACAAATCACGTAAAGAGAGTTAAAAAACGGTTTAGTTGTCTCTCAGTGATATATGTCAGACACAAAAGTGAACAGAGATATGTGTCACACACAAAAGTGAACAGAGTGTGAAGTAAGTGAGGTACAAAAAAATTAATATTTGAAATCGTGCACAAATCACGTAAAGAGAGCTAAAAAATGGTTTACGAGTCTGTAAGTGTTATGTGTCAGACAACATTGTGTAAAAGTGAACAGAGTGTGAGATACAAAAAAATGAATTTTTTATATAGTGGACAAATCACGTAAAGAGAGTTAAAAAACGGTTTAGTAGTCTCTCAGTGATATATGTCAGACACAAAAGTGAACAGAGATATGTGTCACACACAAAAGTGAACAGAGTGTGAAGTAAGTGATGTACAAAAAAATTAAAATTTGAAATCGTGCACAAATCACGTAAAGAGAGCTAAAAAATGGTATACGAGTCTGTAAGTGTTATGTGTCAGACAACATTGTGTAAAAGTGAACAGAGTGTGAGATACAAAAAAATGATTTTTTTATAAAGTGGACAAATCACGTGAAGAGAGTTAAAAAACGGTTTAGTAGTATCTCAGTAATATGTGTCACACACAAAAATGAACAGATTGTGAAGTAAGTGAGGTACAAAAAAATTAATATTTGAAATCGTGCACAAATCACTTAAAGAGAGCTAAAAAATGGTTTACGAGTCTGTAAGTGTTATGTGTCAGACAACATTGTGTAAAAGTGAACAGAGTGTGAGATACAAAAAAATGAACTTTTTATATAGTGGACAAATCACGTAAAGAGAGTTAAAAAACGGTTTAGTTGTCTCTCAGTGATATATGTCAGACACAAAAGTGAACAGAGATATGTGTCAGACACAAAAGTGAACAGAGTGTGAAGTAAGTGAGGTACAAAAAAATTAATATTTGAAATCGTGCACAAATCACCTAAAGAGAGCTAAAAAATGGTTTACGAGTCTGTAAGTGTTATGTGTCAGACAACATTGTGTAAAAGTGAACAGAGTGTGAGATACAAAAAAAGAATTTTTAATATAGTGGACAAATCACGTAAAGAGAGTTAAAAAACGGTTTAGTAGTCTCTCAGTGATATATGTCAGACACAAAAGTGAACAGAGATATGTGTCACACACAAAAATGAACAGATTGTGAAGTAAGTGAGGTACAAAAAAATTAATATTTGAAATCGTGCACAAATCACTTAAAGAGAGCTAAAAAATGGTTTACGAGTCTGTAAGTGTTATGTGTCAGACAACATTGTGTAAAAGTGAACAGAGTGTGAGATACAAAAAAATGAATTTTTTATATAGTGGACAAATCACGTAAAGAGAGTTAAAAAACGGTTTAGTAGTCTCTCAGTGATATGAGTCAGACACAAAAGTGAACAGAGTGTGAAGTAAGTGAGGTACAAAAAAATTAATATTTGAAATCGTGCACAAATCACGTAAAGAGAGCTAAAAAATGGTTTACGAGTCTGTAAGTGTTATGTGTCAGACAACTTTGTGTAAAAGTGAACAGAGTGTGAGATTCAAAAAAATAAATTTTTTATATAGTGGACAAATCACGTAAAGAGAGTTAAAAAACGGTTTAGTAGTCTCTCAGTGAAATGAGTCAGACACAAAAGTGAACAGAGTGTGAAGTAAGTGAGGTACAAAAAAATTAATAATTGAAATCGTGCACAAATCACGTAAAGAGAGCTAAAAAATGGTTTACGAGTCTGTAAGAGTTATGTGTCAGACAACATTGTGTAAAAGTGAACAGAGTGTGAGATAAAAAAAAAATGATTTTTTTATATAGTGGACAAATCACGTAAAGAGAGTTAAAAAACGGTTTAGTAGTCTCTCAGTGATATGTGTCAGACACAAAAGTGAACAGAGTGTGAAGTAAGTGAGGTACAAAAAAATTAATATTCTAAATCGTGCACCAATTACGTAAAGAGAACTAAAAAATGGTTTACGAGTCTGTAAGTGTAATGTGTCAAACAACATTGTGTAAAAGTGAACAGAGTGTGAGATACAAAAAAATGATTTTTTTAAATCGTGGACAAATCACGTAGAGAGAGTTAAAAAATGGTTTAGTAGTTTCTCAGTGATATGTGTCACACACAAAAGTGAACAGAGTGTGAACTAAGTGAGGTACAAAAAAATTAATATTTGAAATCGTGCACAAATCACGTAAAGAGAGCTAGAAAATGGTTTACGAGTCCATAAGTGTTATGTGTCAGACAACATTGTGTAAAAGTGAACAGAGTGTGAGATACAAAAAAATGAATTTTTAATATAGTGGACAAATCACGTAAAGAGAGTTAAAAAACGGTTTAGTAGTCTCTCAGTGATATATGTCAGACACAAAAGTGAACAGAGATATGTGTCACACACAAAAGTGAACAGAGTGTGAAGTAAGTGAGGTACAAAAAAATTAATATTTGAAATCGTGCACAAATCACGTAAAGAGAGATAAAAAATGGTATACGAGTCTGTAAGTGTTATGTGTCAGACAACATTGTGTAAAAGTGAACAGAGTGTGAGATACAAAAAAATGATTTTTTTATATAGTGGACAAATCACGTAAAGAGAGTTAAAAAACGGTTTAGTAGTCTCTCAGTGATATGAGTCAGACACAAAAGTGAACAGAGTGTGAAGTAAGTGAGGTACAAAAAAATTAATATTTGAAATCGTGCACAAATCACGTAAAGAGAGCTAAAAAATGGTTTACGAGTCTGTAAGTGTTATGTGTCAGACAACATTGTGTAAAAGTGAACAGAGTGAGAGATACAAAAAAATGAATTTTTTATATAGTGGACAAATCACGTAAAGAGAGTTAAAAAACGGTTTAGTAGTCTCTCAGTGATATATGTCAGACACAAAAGTGAACAGAGATATGTGTCACACACAAAAGTGAACAGAGTGTGAAGTAAGTGAGGTACAAAAAAAATAATATTTGAAATCGTGCACAAATCACGTAAAGAGAGCTAAAAAATGGTTTACGAGTCTGTAAGTGTTATGTGTCAGACAACATTGTGTAAAAGTGAACAGAGTGTGAGATACAAAAAAATGAATTTTTAATATAGTGGACAAATCACGTAAAGAGAGTTAAAAAACGGTTTAGTAGTCTCTCAGTGATATGTGTCAGACACAAAAGTGAACAGAGTGTGAAGTAAGTGAGGTACAAAAAAATTAATATTTGAAATCGTGCACAAATCACGTAAAGAGTGTTAAAAAAATGGTTTACGAGTCTATAAGTGTTATGTGTCAGACAACATTGTCTAAAAGTGAACAGTTTGAGATACAAAAAAATTATTTTTTTAAATCGTAGACAAATCACGTAAAGAGAGTTAAAAATGGTTTACGAGTCTGTAAGTGTTATGTGTCAGACAACATTGTGTCAAAGTGAACAGAGTGTGAGATACAAAATTTACAAATTTTAAATCGTGGACAAATCACATAAAGAGAGTTCAAAAATCGTTTACGAGTCTGTAAGTGTTATGTGTCAGACAACATTGTGTAAAAGTGAACAGAGTGTGAGATACAAAAATATTATTTTTTTAAATCGTGGACAAATCACATAAAGAGAGTTAAAAAATGGTTTACGAGTCTGTAAGTGTTATGTGACAGACAACATTGTGTAAAAGTGAACAGAGTGTGAGATACAAAAAAATGATTTTTTTTAAATCGTGGACAAATCACGTAGAGAGAGTTAAAAAATGGTTTAGTAGTATCTCAGTGATATGTGTCACACACAAAAGTGAACAGAGTGTGAACTAAGTGAGGTACAAAAAAATTAATATTTGAAATCGTGCACAAATCACGTAAAGAGAGCTAGAAAATGGTTTACGAGTCTATAAGTGTTATGTGTCAGACAACATTGTGTAAAAGTGAACAGAGTGTGAGATACAAAAAAATGATTTTTTGAAATCGTGGACAAATCACGTAAAGAGAGTTAAAAAATGGTTTAGTAGTCTCTCAGTGATATGTGTCACACACAAAAGTGAACAGAGTGTAAAGTAAGTGAGGTACAAAAAAATTAATATTTGAAATCGTGCACAAATCACGTAAAGAGAGCTAAAACATGATTTACGAGTCTGTAAGTGTTATGTGTCAGACAACATTGTGTAAAAGTGAACAGAGTGTGAGATACAAAAAAATGATTTTTTTATATAGTGGACAAATCACGTGAAGAGAGTTAAAAAACGGTTTAGTAGTATCTCAGTAATATGTGTCACACACAAAAGTGAACAGATTGTGAAGTAAGTGAGGTACAAAAAAATTAATTTTTGAAATCGTGCCCAAATCACTTAAAGAGAGCTAAAAAATGGTTTACGAGTCTGTAAGTGTTATGTGTCAGACAACATTGTGTAAAAGTGAACAGAGTGTGAGATACAAAAAAATGAATTTTTTATATAGTGGACAAATCACGTAAAGAGAGTTAAAAAACGGTTTAGTTGTCTCTCAGTGATATATGTCAGACACAAAAGTGAACAGAGATATGTGTCACACACAAAAGTGAACAGAGTGTGAAGTAAGTGAGGTACAAAAAAATTAATATTTGAAATCGTGCACAAATCACGTAAAGAGAGCTAAAAAATGGTTTTCGAGTCTGTAAGTGTTATGTGTCAGACAACATTGTGTAAAAGTGAACAGAGTGTAAGATACAAAAAAATGAATTTTTAATATAGTGGACAAATCACGTAAAGAGAGTTAAAAAACGGTTTAGTAGTCTCTCAGTGATATGTGTCAGACACAAAAGTGAACAGAGTGTGAAGTAAGTGAGGTACAAAAAAATTAAAATTTGAAATCGTACACAAATCACGTAAAGAAAGCTAAAAAATGGTTTACGAGTCTGTAAGTGTAATGTGTCAGACAACATTGTGTAAAAGTGAACAGAGTGTGAGATACAAAAAAATGATTTTTTTAAATAATGGACAAATCACGTAAAGAGAGTTAAAAAATTGTTTAGTAGTCTCTCAGTGATATGTTTCACACACAAAAGTGAACAGAGTGTGAAGCAAGTGAGGTACAAAAAAATTAATATTTGAAATCGTGCACAAATCACGTAAAGAGAGCTAAAAAATGGTTTACGAGTCTGTAAGTGTTATGTGTCAGACAACATTGTGTAAAAGTGAACAGAGTGTGAGATACAAAAAAAATGAATTTTTTATATAGTGGACAAATCACGTAAAGAGAGTTAAAAAACGGTTTAGTAGTCTCTCAGTGATATATGTCAGACACAAAAGTGAACAGAGATATGTGTCACACACAAAAGTGAACAGAGTGTGAAGTAAGTGAGGTACAAAAAAATTAATATTTGAAATCGTGCACAAATCACGTAAAGAGAGCTAAAAAATGGTATACGAGTCTGTAAGTGTTATGTGTCAGACAACATTGTGTAAAAGTGAACAGAGTGTGAGATACAAAAAAATGATTTTTTTATATAGTGGACAAATCACGTAAAGAGAGTTAAAAAACGGTTTAGTAGTCTCTCAGTGATATGAGTCAGACACAAAAGTGAACAGAGTGTGAAGTAAGTGAGGTACAAAAAAATTAATATTTGAAATCGTGCACAAATCACGTCAAGAGAGCTAAAAAATGGTTTACGAGTCTGTAAGTGTTGTGTCAGACAACATTGTGTAAAAGTGAACAGAGTGTGAGATACAAAAAAATGATTTTTTTATATTTTGGACAAATCACGTAAAGAGAGTTAAAAAACGGTTTAGTAGACTCTCAGTGATATATGTCAGACACAAAAGTGAACAGAGATATGTGTCACACACGAAAGTGAACAGAGTGTGAAGTAAGTGAGGTACAAAAAAATTAATATTTGAAATCGTGCAAAAATCACGTAAAGAGAGCTAAAAAATGGTATACGAGTCTGTAAGTGTTATGTGTCAGACAACTTTGTGTAAAAGTGAACAGAGTGTGAGATACAAAAAAATTATTTTTTTATATAGTGGACAAATCACGTAAAGAGAGTTAAAAAATGGTTTAGTAGTCTCTCAGTGATATGTGTCACACACAAAAGTGGACAGAGTGTGAAGTAAGTGAGGTACAAAAAAATTAATATTTGAAATCGTGCACAAGTCACGCAAAGAGAGCTAAAAAATGGTTTACGAGTCTGTAAGTGTTATGTGTCAGACAACATTGTGTAAAAGTGAACAGAGTGTGAGATACAAAAAAATGATTTTTTTATATAGTGGACAAATCATGTGAAGAGAGTTAAAAAACGGTTTAGTAGTATCTCAGTAATATGTGTCACACACAAAAGTGAACAGATTGTGAAGTAAGTGAGGTACAAAAAAATTAATATTTGAAATCGTGCACAAGTCACGCAAAGAGAGCTAAAAAATGGTTTACGAGTCTGTAAGTGTTATGTGTCAGACAACATTGTGTAAAAGTGAACAGAGTGTGAGATACAAAAAAATGATTTTTTTATATAGTGGACAAATCACGTAAAGAGAGTTAAAAAACGGTTTAGTTGTCTCTCAGTGATATATGTCAGACACAAAAGTGAACAGAGATATGTGTCACACACAAAAGTGAACAGAGTGTGAAGTAAGTGAGGTACAAAAAAATTAATATTTGAAATCGTGCACAAATCACGTAAAGAGAGCTAAAAAATGGTTTACGAGTCTGTAAGTGTTATGTGTCAGACAACATTGTGTAAAAGTGAACAGAGTGTGAGATACAAAAAAATGAATTTTTTATATAGTGGACAAATCACGTAAAGAGAGTTAAAAAACGGTTTAGTAGTCTCTCAGTGATATATGTCAGACACAAAAGTGAACAGAGATATGTGTCACACACAAAAGTGAACAGAGTGTGAAGTAAGTGATGTACAAAAAAATTAAAATTTGAAATCGTGCACAAATCACGTAAAGAGAGCTAAAAAATGGTATACGAGTCTGTAAGTGTTATGTGTCAGACAACATTGTGTAAAAGTGAACAGAGTGTGAGATACAAAAAAATGATTTTTTTATAAAGTGGACAAATCACGTGAAGAGAGTTAAAAAACGGTTTAGTAGTATCTCAGTAATATGTGTCACACACAAAAATGAACAGATTGTGAAGTAAGTGAGGTACAAAAAAATTAATATTTGAAATCGTGCACAAATCACTTAAAGAGAGCTAAAAAATGGTTTACGAGTCTGTAAGTGTTATGTGTCAGACAACATTGTGTAAAAGTGAACAGAGTGTGAGATACAAAAAAATGAATTTTTTATATAGTGGACAAATCACGTAAAGAGAGTTAAAAAACGGTTTAGTTGTCTCTCAGTGATATATGTCAGACACAAAAGTGAACAGAGATATGTGTCAGACACAAAAGTGAACAGAGTGTGAAGTAAGTGAGGTACAAAAAAATTAATATTTGAAATCGTGCACAAATCACCTAAAGAGAGCTAAAAAATGGTTTACGAGTCTGTAAGTGTTATGTGTCAGACAACATTGTGTAAAAGTGAACAGAGTGTGAGATACAAAAAAAGAATTTTTAATATAGTGGACAAATCACGTAAAGAGAGTTAAAAAACGGTTTAGTAGTCTCTCAGTGATATATGTCAGACACAAAAGTGAACAGAGATATGTGTCACACACAAAAATGAACAGATTGTGAAGTAAGTGAGGTACAAAAAAATTAATATTTGAAATCGTGCACAAATCACTTAAAGAGAGCTAAAAAATGGTTTACGAGTCTGTAAGTGTTATGTGTCAGACAACATTGTGTAAAAGTGAACAGAGTGTGAGATACAAAAAAATGAATTTTTTATATAGTGGACAAATCACGTAAAGAGAGTTAAAAAACGGTTTAGTAGTCTCTCAGTGATATGAGTCAGACACAAAAGTGAACAGAGTGTGAAGTAAGTGAGGTACAAAAAAATTAATATTTGAAATCGTGCACAAATCACGTAAAGAGAGCTAAAAAATGGTTTACGAGTCTGTAAGTGTTATGTGTCAGACAACTTTGTGTAAAAGTGAACAGAGTGTGAGATTCAAAAAAATAAATTTTTTATATAGTGGACAAATCACGTAAAGAGAGTTAAAAAACGGTTTAGTAGTCTCTCAGTGAAATGAGTCAGACACAAAAGTGAACAGAGTGTGAAGTAAGTGAGGTACAAAAAAATTAATAATTGAAATCGTGCACAAATCACGTAAAAAGAGCTAAAAAATGGTTTACGAGTCTGTAAGAGTTATGTGTCAGACAACATTGTGTAAAAGTGAACAGAGTGTGAGATAAAAAAAAAATGATTTTTTTATATAGTGGACAAATCACGTAAAGAGAGTTAAAAAACGGTTTAGTAGTCTCTCAGTGATATGTGTCAGACACAAAAGTGAACAGAGTGTGAAGTAAGTGAGGTACAAAAAAATTAATATTCTAAATCGTGCACCAATTACGTAAAGAGAACTAAAAAATGGTTTACGAGTCTGTAAGTGTAATGTGTCAAACAACATTGTGTAAAAGTGAACAGAGTGTGAGATACAAAAAAATGATTTTTTTAAATCGTGGACAAATCACGTAGAGAGAGTTAAAAAATGGTTTAGTAGTTTCTCAGTGATATGTGTCACACACAAAAGTGAACAGAGTGTGAACTAAGTGAGGTACAAAAAAATTAATATTTGAAATCGTGCACAAATCACGTAAAGAGAGCTAGAAAATGGTTTACGAGTCCATAAGTGTTATGTGTCAGACAACATTGTGTAAAAGTGAACAGAGTGTGAGATACAAAAAAATGAATTTTTAATATAGTGGACAAATCACGTAAAGAGAGTTAAAAAACGGTTTAGTAGTCTCTCAGTGATATATGTCAGACACAAAAGTGAACAGAGATATGTGTCACACACAAAAGTGAACAGAGTGTGAAGTAAGTGAGGTACAAAAAAATTAATATTTGAAATCGTGCACAAATCACGTAAAGAGAGATAAAAAATGGTATACGAGTCTGTAAGTGTTATGTGTCAGACAACATTGTGTAAAAGTGAACAGAGTGTGAGATACAAAAAAATGATTTTTTTATATAGTGGACAAATCACGTAAAGAGAGTTAAAAAACGGTTTAGTAGTCTCTCAGTGATATGAGTCAGACACAAAAGTGAACAGAGTGTGAAGTAAGTGAGGTACAAAAAAATTAATATTTGAAATCGTGCACAAATCACGTAAAGAGAGCTAAAAAATGGTTTACGAGTCTGTAAGTGTTATGTGTCAGACAACATTGTGTAAAAGTGAACAGAGTGAGAGATACAAAAAAATGAATTTTTTATATAGTGGACAAATCACGTAAAGAGAGTTAAAAAACGGTTTAGTAGTCTCTCAGTGATATATGTCAGACACAAAAGTGAACAGAGATATGTGTCACACACAAAAGTGAACAGAGTGTGAAGTAAGTGAGGTACAAAAAAAATAATATTTGAAATCGTGCACAAATCACGTAAAGAGAGCTAAAAAATGGTTTACGAGTCTGTAAGTGTTATGTGTCAGACAACATTGTGTAAAAGTGAACAGAGTGTGAGATACAAAAAAATGAATTTTTAATATAGTGGACAAATCACGTAAAGAGAGTTAAAAAACGGTTTAGTAGTCTCTCAGTGATATGTGTCAGACACAAAAGTGAACAGAGTGTGAAGTAAGTGAGGTACAAAAAAATTAATATTTGAAATCGTGCACAAATCACGTAAAGAGTGTTAAAAAAATGGTTTACGAGTCTATAAGTGTTATGTGTCAGACAACATTGTCTAAAAGTGAACAGTTTGAGATACAAAAAAATTATTTTTTTAAATCGTAGACAAATCACGTAAAGAGAGTTAAAAATGGTTTACGAGTCTGTAAGTGTTATGTGTCAGACAACATTGTGTCAAAGTGAACAGAGTGTGAGATACAAAATTTACAAATTTTAAATCGTGGACAAATCACATAAAGAGAGTTCAAAAATCGTTTACGAGTCTGTAAGTGTTATGTGTCAGACAACATTGTGTAAAAGTGAACAGAGTGTGAGATACAAAAATATTATTTTTTTAAATCGTGGACAAATCACATAAAGAGAGTTAAAAAATGGTTTACGAGTCTGTAAGTGTTATGTGACAGACAACATTGTGTAAAAGTGAACAGAGTGTGAGATACAAAAAAATGATTTTTTTTAAATCGTGGACAAATCACGTAGAGAGAGTTAAAAAATGGTTTAGTAGTATCTCAGTGATATGTGTCACACACAAAAGTGAACAGAGTGTGAACTAAGTGAGGTACAAAAAAATTAATATTTGAAATCGTGCACAAATCACGTAAAGAGAGCTAGAAAATGGTTTACGAGTCTATAAGTGTTATGTGTCAGACAACATTGTGTAAAAGTGAACAGAGTGTGAGATACAAAAAAATGATTTTTTGAAATCGTGGACAAATCACGTAAAGAGAGTTAAAAAATGGTTTAGTAGTATCTCAGTGATGTGTCACACACAAAAGTGAACAGAGTGTGAAGTAAGTGAGGTACAAAAAAATTAATATTTGAAATCGTGCACAAATCACGTAAAGAGAGCTAAAAAATGGTTTACGAGTCTGTAAGAGTTATGTGTCAGACAACATTGTGTAAAAGTGAACAGAGTGTGAGATATAAAAAAATGAATTTTTTATATAGTGGACAAATCACGTAAAGAGAGTTAAAAAACGGTTTAGTAGTCTCTCAGTGATATGTGTCAGACACAAAAGTGAACAGAGTGTGAAGTAAGTGAGGTACAAAAAAATTAATATTTGAAATCGTGCACCAATGGGGTCCGATAGTGCTGACGTCACAAAACGCGGCAATTTTAAAAGTGTGGCGTTTCAAAAAATTAAATGAACCTTATTAATTACGTAAATAAGGATCACCAAAAACTTTAGTGGTGAATTCCTCAGTTATTATGCATATTTAAGAAATACGCTTTATAAATAAGATCAATTAAACTGACATCTTCTAATTCACATAAAATTTTGAAGAGAAAATTGTGGATATTGCCTGAAAAATGAAAATGTTTAATTTTAATCAAACGTATGTCGGTCCTTAACAGCACACACGTGTCAGTTGGGACCAAAACATAACCTCAGTGTGTACGATTCTCGTTTTCTCTTGGCAATATTTTGTGATTTACAGTGGTTGTTTAAATAAAATTCAATTTAAATCCTGTGGGTATTTATGTTATATCTATTGTTTAACCATTTTTAATTGTTGTAATCGTAGATTAAATGTTATATCCTAACTGGTAATTAATTTATGGTTGTTGGCTTTATAATAGTCATTTCCAGAAATAATTAAAGGGGTAATGGTCTATTAAAGCATTAAACTGAATAACACTACTTTATTTACAATAAAGAATATATAATCGATGGTGCAAGTCAATATTTTTCGATACACAGATAAATGAATGAGAAAGTGAAAAACTTGGAAATACACTTTGTTTAAATCATTATTTCATTGTAGTGACCATCGATTACAATTAAAAATATTTGATAATGAACGACACTGTCAGAAATATATTTATATGAACATAATAATAGTAATACGAGCAACGTGTGATCTCTCTGCGCCATCCCTCTTTATGCTGTATAAAAATAATTTGAATGAGGAAATTGCATTCTTGCAATACATTTACTTAAAATAAATTCCTCAATTGGTTAAAGTACATCGACAACCTAAATAATATTCTTACAATAAATTTAAAATTAGTACAATTTATTTACCAGTTGGGCTACAACGTATCGTGGACTATTATAACATTTAACATTTCTGAACAATGAAAAAACATAAAAACTCACATAATATTAACAAGAGAGAATTGAGACATGAATTATATATAAACATGCCACTGACCTAAGGCGAATTACTTGACAAATGTTGCACTAATGTTTATAATCTAATATATAACTTATATCACTTGACACCCATAAGGGTAAAAGGGATTAAGATTATATATATATATATATATATAGCTTATATAAGCCTAAATATAACAGAAAAAACCTCGCAGTAAATTCATTTCATTAAGTGAATCTGGGTTCAACTAAATAATCGTATATTATTGATAGATTCGACATTTTATAAAATTATTGAATTTAAATGTGAATCAATGTACATTTAAACAATTAAACATTCATTTAATAAAGTGGACTCAACATTTGAAAAAAATATTTAAACTGAATATATGAATCGTTGAATTTATAATTGATACATTTCCTTCAGTATTTTTATACAAAGGATAATGTATAAATATATTTATAAAATAAAGTAAAAAGTGAGTATCTTAAATTATATACATTTTTTTTAGTTGAATGTCTATTGATTATTTGGTTGGATATCCCTGCGATTATTTTGTCACATGTCATATCGTTTAAAATTGATTATTTTTTAAGAAGACCTTTTGGTTAGTACTCAAAAGATAAAAGATGATTATTGAAATAATTTTAATGTTGATAATTCAATTACAAAAATTATCAGTGTTGCCAATCACTATTCAAAATAAATCATCTTTAATCATAAATAAAATATATACATATTTTGAAAAATTTTAAAATATGATGACTAAAACTCCCATATATAGCATACAGTCACTAAGGACATAATCCTGTTTACATATACGTCTTCCCTTTATTCTTTGCTAAGTAAATTAGATGTCAACAAACGTATACTCTAGCCAGACTACCTCTATGTTGCAGGCTCTCTGACATGTGTGTGTTTTTAAGGTCAAACATACGTTTCAATAAAAATCGAAATTTTAATTTTTCACGCTACTTCCTTGAATTTATCTTCAAGTTTTGCTCTTATTAAGTAGACATAAGATTAATTTATCTTAATTATAAAGTTTATTTCTTAAATATGTATAATAACAGAGCAATTTATCTCTAAAGTTTTAGGTGATCTTTATGTACGTATTCAATAAGGGTCATTTAAATTTTTGAAACGCCACACTTTTAAAATTGCCGCGATATGTGACGTCAGCACTATCGGACACCATTACGTAAAGAGAACTAAAAAATGGTTTACGAGTCTGTAAGTGTAATGTGTCAAACAACATTGTGTAAAAGCGAACAGAGTGTGAGATACAAAAAAATGATTTTTTTAAATCGTGGACAAATCACGTAGAGAGAGTTAAAAAATGGTTAAGTAGTTTCTCAGTGATATGTGCCACACACAAAAGTGAACAGAGTGTGAACTAAGTGAGGTACAAAAAAATTAATATTTGAAATCGTGCACAAATCACGTAAAGAGAGCTAGAAAATGGTTTACAAGTCCATAAGTGTTATGTGTCAGACAACATTGTGTAAAAGTGAACAGAGTGTGATATACAAAAAAATGATTTTTTGAAATCGTGGACAAATCACGTAAAGAGAGTTAAAAAAATGGTTTAGTAGTATCTCAGTGATGTGTCACACACAAAAGTGACAAGAGTGTGAAGTAAGTAAGGTACAAAAAAATTAATATTTGAAATCGTGCACAATTCACGTAAAGAGAGCTAAAAAATGGTTTACGAGTCTATAAGTGTTATGTGTCAGACAACATTGTGTAAAAGTGAACCGAGTGTGAGATACAAAAAAATGATTTTTTGAAATCGTGGACAAATCACGTAAAGAGAGTTAAAATATGGTTTAGTAGTATCTCAGTGTATGTGTCACACACAAAAGTGAACAGAGTGTGAAGTAAGTGAGGTACAAAAAAATTAATATTTGAAATCGTGCACAAATCACGTAAAGAGAGCTAAAAAATGGTTTACGAGTCTGTAAGTGTTATTTGTCAGACAACATTGTGTAAAAGTGAACAGAGTGTTAGATAAAAAAAAATATTTTTTTTATATAGTGGACAAATCACGTAGAGAGTTAAAAAAAACGGTTTAGTAGTCTCTCAGTGATATGCGTCAGACACAAAAGTGAACAGAGTGTGAAGTAAGAGAGGTACAAAAAAATTAATATTTTAACTCGTGCACAAATCACGTAAAGAGAGCTAAAAAATGGTTTACGAGTCTGTAAGTGTTATGCGTCAGACTACATTGTGTAAAAGAGAACAGAGTGTGAGATACAAAAAAATGATTTTTTTAAATCGTGTACAAATCACGTAGAGAGAGTTAAAAAACGGTTTAGTAGTATCTCAGTGATATGTGTCACACACAATAGTGAACAGAGTGTGAACTAAGTGAGGTACAAAAAAATTAATATTTGAAATCGTGCACAAATCACGTAAAGAGAGCTAGAAAATGGTTTACGAGTCTATAAGTGTTATGTGTCAGACAACATTGTGTATAAGTGAACAGAGTGTGAGATACAAAAAAATGATTTTTTTAAATCGTGGACAAATCACGTAGAGAGAGTTAAAAAATGGTTTAGTAGTATCTCAGTGATATGTGTCACACACAAAAGTGAACTGAGTGTGAACTAAGTGAGGTACAAAAAAATTATTATTTGAAATCGTGCACAATTCACGTAAAGAGAGCTAAAAAATGGTTTACGAGTCTGTAAGAGTTATGTGTCAGACAACATTGTGTAAAAGTGAACAGAGTGTGAGATACAAAAAAAATATTTTTTTAAATTGTGGACAAATCACGTAAAGAGAGTAAAAAAATGGTTTACGAGTCTGTGAGTGTTAAGTGACAGACAACATTATGTTAAAGTGAACAGAGTGTGAGATACAAAAAAATAATTTTTTTAAATCGTAGACAAATCACGTAAAGAGAGTTAAAAAATGGTTTACGAGTCTGTAAGTGTTATGTGTCAGACAACATTGTGTCAAAGTGAACAGAGTGTGAGATACAAAAAAAAAATTTTAAATCGTGGACAAATCACATAAAGAGAGTTCAAAAATCGTTTACGAGTCTGTAAGTGTTATGTGTCAGACAACATTGTGTAAAAGTGAACAGAGTGTGAGATACAAAAATATTATTTTTTTAAATCGTGGACAAATCACATAAAGACTGTTAAAAAATGGTTTACGAGTCTGTAAGTGTTATGTGACAGACAACATTGTGTAAAAGTGAACAGAGTGTGAGATACAAAAAAAATATTTTTTTTTAAATCGCAGACAAATCACGTAAAGAGAGTTAAAAAATGCTTTAGTAGTCTCTCAGTGATTTGTGTCAGACAAAAAAGTGAACAGAGTGTGAAGTAAGTGAGGTACAAAAAAATGAATTTTTGAAATCGTGCACAAATCACGTAAAGAGAGTTAAAATATGCTTTAGTAGTCTCTCAGTGATATGTGTCAGACACAAAAGTAAACAGAGTGTGAAGTAAGTGAGGTACAAAAAAATGAATATTTGAAATCGTGCACAAATCACGTAAAGAGTGTTAAAAAATGGTTTACGAGTCTGTAAGTGTTATGTGTCAGACAACATTGTGTTAAAGTGAACAGAGTGTGAGATACAAAAAAAATATTTTTTTAAATCGTGGACAAATCACATAAAGAGAGTTAAAAAATGGTTTACGAGTCTGTAAGTGTTATGTGTCAGACAACATTGTGTAAAAGTGAACAGAGTGAGAGATGCAAAAAAATTATTTTTTTAAATAGTGGACAAATCACGTAAAGAGAGTTAAAAAAAGGTTTACGAGTCTGTAAGTGTTATGTGTCAGACAACATTGTGTTAAAGTGAACAGAGTGTGAGATACAAAAAAATTATTTTTTTAAATCGCGGACAAATCACGTAAAGAGAGTTAAAAAATGGTTTAGTAGTCTCTCAGTGATATTTGTCAGACAAAAAAGTAAACAGAGTGTGAAGTAAGTGAGGTGCAAAAAAATGAATATTTGAAATCGTGCACTAATCACGTAAAGAGAGTTAAAAAATGGTTTAGTAGTCTCTCAGTGATATGTGTCAGACACAAAACTGAACAGAGTGTGAAGTAAGTGAGGTACAAAAAAATGAATATTTGAAATCGTGCACAAATCACGTAAAGAGTGTTAAAAAATGCTTTAGTTGTCTCTCAGTGATATGTGTCAGACACAAAAGTGAACAGAGTGTGAAGTAAGTGAGGTACAAAAAAATGAATATTTGAAATCGTGCACAAATCACGTAAAGAGTGTTAAAAAATGGTTTACGAGTCTGTAAGTGTTATGTGTCAGACAACATTGTCTAAAAGTGAACAGTTTGAGATACAAAAAATTATTTTTTTAAATCGTAGACAAATCACGTAAAGAGAGTTAAAAAATGGTTTACGAGTCTGTAAGTGTTATGTGTCAGACAACATTGTGTTAAAGTGAACAGAGTGTGAGATACAAAAAAAAAAAAACATTTTAAATCGTGGACAAATCACATAAAGAGAGTTCAAAAATGGTTTACGAGTCTGTAAGTGTTATGTGTCAGACAACATTGTGTTAAAGTGAACAGAGTGTGAGATACAAAAAAAATATTTTTTTTAAATAGTGGAGAAATCACGTAAAGAGAGTTAATAAATGGTTTACGAGTCTGTAAGAGTTATGTGTCTGACAACATTGTGTAAAAGTGAACAGAGTGTGAGATCCAAAAAAAATATTTTTTTAAATCGCGGACAAATCATGTAAAGAGAGTTAAGAAATGGTTTAGTAGTCTCTCAGTGATATGTGTCAGACAAAAAAGTAAACAGAGTGTGAAGTAAGTGAGGTACAAAAAAATGAATATTTGAAATCGTGCACAAATCACGTAAAGAGAGTTAAAATATGGTTTTGTAGTCCCTCAGTGAAATTTGTCAGACAAAAAAGTGAACAGAGTGTGAAGTAAGTGAGGTACAAAAAATAAATATTTGAAATCGTGCACAAATCACTTAAAGATAGTTAAAAAATGGTTTACGAGTAACACTTAATGTGTCTGACAACATTGGGTAAAAGTGAACAGAGTGTGAGATACAAAAAAAATATTTTTTTAAATCGCGGACAAATCATGTAAAGAGAGTTAAAAAATGGTTTAGTAGTCTCTCATAACCATTTGATGGACAGGTGTAAATATCCTGATTTTGAATCGTGATCCGTATCTCATCATTGTTACTAAAATTTGAGGTTCTCGGTTGATATGTATCCTTCTTCCTCTTCAGAGATGCTTTCGTCAAACTGCACTTTATTGAACACGTTGATTTTTTCCATTGCCACCCTTTGTATATTTATTTTTATAACCGAGAGATCGCAATCTGGATAGATTCACGCGTGTAACTTGTCGGAAAGTTGATGTCGAAATGATACTGCTTTCAATTGCATTATGATTTTTATGAATATTGTTAAAAATGATGTCCATTAAAGAGATTTTAATTCAAGTCGTATTAAAATATTTTCACTTCGAAAATTTACAAATTCACCGTCTTGGTCTATGACCTTCAAAGTGATGTTGTCTATTGTTTTGTGTGCGTTTTTTGGTAGGTATAATATATTCTTGGGCTCTATGTTTATTGCAAAACCGAGGTCAACAGAAGGACAAAATTCGAACAACGTATGCGACGAGCTTCCGTTGTAAAATGCTCCGGTGGTGATATTGCACTCGATTCTTATACTATTAACTTTAATTATTTGCACCGGTAAAACTGATGAATACAGTGTTCTGGCCTCTAGAATATTATTCCCAGAAAATTAATAATCTGCCAATCGTACCTATATGGGGTGAAAAGTCAACATCAAACTTACACTTGAGTTCACATTTTAACGTTTGTTCTTATGGTAAGGACCTCTTTAATTTCCGTCTCCGTTGGTTCAAGAAGTGAACGTTTTGTGAAAGATTCAACGTCGTTGGACAGATGTGCGCCGCTACGTATCAGCTCACGTTGTAAAAATGTCTCAATGTCGTTAATTTCATAAGAACCTGTTGGTAAAGCAATTTCTTTACCGCCGTCGTAAATAAACTTATTGTTAAGACCGTTTTCGATGTTCGGTATCGAATTGTACGTATGAAAACCAATCAATCCTAAACAGTACTGTCGATTCGCATCTAATTCGATTGGAGGATAATAGTGAATGGAGAAGATACTTTCTGTACCTTGCAGGGTAAAGGTCTGAGATGTAACTAAGACTAATTGTAAAAAAGGTTACCATCTTTATTTATTCATATAAAAATTTCAAACACAAATGCCCACAATTGTAGGTATTAAATTGTTGATATTGATTATAATTATAACGAATTTCACAATTTTTAAAATATCTCATTACTTCCAGTGGTGGTGATAAATTTCTAAAATTGTCAAAGTATGAAACTTGTTTGCCTACTTTTTTATACGCTACCCAATGCGTTCCAGGGCCGTCATTCGATTCTAAATTAATGACGCCTGTCTCTCGATTATGCGGGACAGACGGTGAGGAATCGCGCATGAAAACTCCACGAAAATGTTTAACGTTTTCGGCATATTTTAATATATCACTGTCGGTTAAGCTACGCTTGGGTAGAGATTTTAGTAGTTTTTTGGTTGCACTGATTTAAAAAAAAAATACCCATCCCTTTTCGGTATGGTTTCAGATATAGCCCCTTTCCGATTTTACCGAGAGCAATGGCCTCCTTTGTTTGATTATGACGTCTAGCTTCGTCCAGTTTTAGTCGAGCGTCTTTTGCACTATTAACGGCCTTTGCAATGCCAGCAGCACCTCCCGCCAACGAACCGATAGCACTAAGTCCAGCAAAAATTGGAATGAGTGGCAAAATACCTCCATGCTTCGGAATTGGAATAATTCTTGGATATTTATTTTTTTTCTTTTCGCAAGCTTCTCGTATAGCAGGCCTAGCTACAACAAGAGCCACACCAGCACTTTCTTTAATACCCTCGGGTTTCTTTAATTTACATTTAAATTTATCTATGGCTTTTCTGGCCTTTACTACTACACCACTCCTCAATGGAATTTTTTTCTTTATACCCATTCCCAATTTCCTTTTAATCTTCATAGCACTTGAGACAGTTAATGCTGTAGTTTTTTCTCCTAATTATGCATCTGAAGCTTTCACCCTGTGCCAGGCGGCTTCTTCTAAATATTTATCGGCTTTATGTCTAGCGTTAAGATCGAGGTTCTGAGAATAAGCAATATCGTGCTCTTTGCAAGCTGCGTCCAGAGGATTAATACCGGGATCGCCTCTTTGTAAACGTTTCTGCAACTTGGTGCTGGGGCCACAGTATTGATATCCGGGTATATGTAATTCTACAGGGAGTTTATTTAGTAATGAATTAAACATACTGCATCTGCTAAGAAGCTAATGAGTTTTGTGATATAATAACATTTACAATGCTTTATATATGCCGGTGAAGGGCATCCGAGTGTTTAGTGTGACGATGAACGTTGTCAAGCAAAACCAATCACTTTCTGTTTCAAATTTAGATGAATGGGTTGGACAAGGGTTTTCAAATAATAAAGCGAGACATAGTGATTTACTGCGAAATTCAATTAGAGCTCTAATATGCGGTCCATCAAATTGCGGAAAGACTAATATAATGTTATCACTTCTATTCAATGAACATGGTTTGAAATTTGAGAACGTTTATGTATTCTCCAAATATCTTTATCAACCAAAATATAACTTTCTGCAAAGGTTAATAGATGGTATACCGGGCATAAAATATTATGCTTTTAAAGAAAACGCTGAAATTATTAGTCCATGCGACGCGAAGGAGAATTCAGTCTTTATATTTGACAATATATCATGCGATAATCAGGTGAACGTCAGAGAGTACTTTACCATGGGACGGCATAACAAATTAGACCAGTTTTACCATGGCCAAACGTACACGGGAATTCCTAAGCATTTCATTCGTGATAATGCCAATTTTATTATATTATTTAAACAAGATGACCTGAACTTGAAACACGTGTACGCCGATCATGTCAGCAGCGATATGTCATTCGAACGTTTTAAATATTTATGCAGAGAGTGTTGGAAGGATAAATTTGGTTTTATCTCAATAGACAAAGATTCGGAAAAGGGTAGATATCGCAAAGGATTTGATCAGTATATAGTCATTGAGTAGTTATCATGCGCGACAGTGATAATACAACTGCTAAATAGTAATGAGATAGTTGAATAGATTGCAAATATGAGCGATATAAAGAAAAAAATGATAACGATTCGGAAGACAATTAGAAAAAAAGCATTAGCTCTAAAAATGAATCGCAATGAAAATGATGAGGTGTTGAAAAGATTATATAAACCGATTACGGAACCATTGGAATCTCTTGCGAAAAAATCCAATCAAGACGGAACTCTTTTATCTATGGCGAAATCCGAATACATTCCAAAAAATAAATTAACTTCTTCTACTCATACCGCGACCAGTCCAGTATTCAATAAATATGAACCACCTTCGGTGCCAAAACTATTAAATGACGAAGAAGTGTTCGTTAGTAATCCACCGGAAGATGAAGAAGCATCATTCAACATTAGTTCGATCGTAAATCCGAATTCTGCTATATTGAATACATATTTGGAACAGTTTGCACCTTTACCCAGACAATATGTAGAAGAATTATTGCGTATCGGTGGTGGTATTGATGATTACGATACCGTTTATGGAATACATTTTAATCCGGAAAACGATAAATTTCGCATCGGAAAATCTGACATTGATTTGGACGGGAATGATTTAATTGTTGAAAATGTTCGGTATACTGGCACTGTCGGTTTGTATGAATTACTATTTAGAAAGAATCCTACAGTATACAGTGAGGAAGATAAACGAAATTATATTGACATTCTAAAGAGAACGAATACATTACATCGTGACTGCGATCCAAGCAAACAGATACGTGGCAATCCTTCCAATAAATATAGAACCATCATTAAACCTCTTCTGAATACAACTCCGACGGCACCAACAGAAATTTCTCGACCCGGTACTTCGCGCAATTGGAATCTTAGAAGTAAAAGTAGCAGTGGTAAAGGTTTCGATTCAAAATTACGTGCTGAAAATAAACCTATCGTTATACATATTGGGATGACCCTAATGAGTTGATTGAAAGATTATTCTTGTTGCATGCTTCACGACGCGCAGGCAATACATCTCATGAAAATGAAATTGCTTCGATTGAAGAGGAACTGAGAGAGGCCAATATAATCGAATAAATCCACAATCTATATATTATTCGTACGATGAGTGTTGACAAATTCGGTCGTCATTCTCGCAAACTGTCTCTTGGCATTCGTGGTCCTCCTGGTCTCGGCTTTTCAGATTATGATATTCAAGGAAAACAATTAAAATACTTATCTACACCAAATGATTCCCATGACGCAGCGACAAAGTCATAAAAAAAAGAAAACGTTGCCATTTCTTCGACAGCAACTCACAAAAGTTACAAGGAAAATAATCAATGAGTGAAATAAAACGCGATATTATTAGAGGTTTAGACGATTTGTGGCAGGCCGATCTAGCGGAATTTGGACTTTACACTCGAGAAAATAATGGTTATAAATTTATATTGGTGGTGATTGACTGCTTCTCAAAATATCTGTGCACAGTGCCGTTAAAAAACAAATCAGGACCAGTAGTAAGTGAAGCTTTCAACAACATATTTACACGAACTGGACGAAAACCAAATAATTTACAAACTGATCAAGGCAAGGAATTTTACAACAAGCATTTAAGACTCTTATTAAATAAATTTGGTGTCAAACACTATCCGACTTTTACAATAATGAAAGCATCAATGGCAGAACGTGTAATTAGCACAATTAAAGATAAGCTCTATCGTGCTTTCAGTCAAAGTGGAAAATTTCGTTAGTAAGATATTTTACCGCAGGTCACAAATGAATATAACAACCGCAAGCACAGTACCACAGGTATGCCTCCTTGCAGTGTCACCAAAGATAAGGAACAGGCTTTATTAAATACCGTTTATTCACATATTAAAATAGCTGGCATCGGAAAATTTATGATTGGTGATGTTGTTCGTATTAGCAAACAGAAAGCACTCTTTCACAAAGGATACACTCCTAATTGGTCTACTGAATTATTTAAAATTATACGCATCAAAATAACAATCCTGTCACCTACCTATTGGAAGATATGCGAGGCGTACCAATTACCGGTGCTTTCTATGAAGAGGAACTTCAGAAGGTAAAACGTGCTGACGTATATTTAGTGGAAAAAATTTTACGGAAAAAAGGAAATCAAGTGTACATAAAGTGGTTGGGCCTCGATAAGTCGCATAATAGTTGGATTAAAAAATCAGATGTAGTGTAACTATAACGTAATAAATAAAACACTATAAGTTTATCAAGATTTTTATTTTTATATACTATGTATACATATAACCTTATTTTATGTCTTATCTACATTGGTATCTTTTAAACAACCAAAACACCTATATTTAGGCGATGGTGGTCCATCGATGTGAATCCTTCCAGTATTATAGTGTAAGAAACACTTACGTATGTTTTTATCATTTTTTTGATTCGGGGTTAACATATGCCAAATTTTTAATTAATTTAAACTTTCGATTTTATTAAAATAGTGTTTGGGCAGGAATTCAATACTTTCACTTGTTAAACTGCCTTCGTCAAAAGCAATTATTGCTCTGTCAATATTTCTAATTATTTCCATCACCTGTTCTGGATTCATTGTGCACATGTAATGACTGAGCAAAGATAAATTTGTATTTTTAGGTCCGGTTATCCTGATTCCTGGACAAAATTGACTAGATGGCATTAAACCAACTGCAATATACCAGTTCCCCCTTTTGTTTAGCGGATACCTCGTTTCGTTTACTAACCTTCTGTCATTGTTCTCGCATTCTTTAAAATTCGGAAAAATATTAACTTCTAGAATGTGCGTATTTTGTTCTTCTTTCCATTTTTCATAGTAGAATTCATTCATCGTCACCCATTCCAAATCAAATCCTGCATTCCATAGATCAACAGCTTGCTCCGTTGTTAAAGTATATTTAGTCTCCGGGTTCACATAATAAAATCCTGTTTGGGTAAACCATCTCTACAAGTGGTTTTATTTATTTTTTAATTAAAGAATTGTTTGTAAGATACTTACCTCAACATCTTCAATGTTGTTTAAATTGAATTTATAATTTGTGAATTAATATAAATGCTATATTTATGCACAAAATTATGTATGTACACACCGAGTCTTTGTGTGTATGATGAATATGTGCATGTGTGTGTGTGTGTGTGTGTCAAGTGCGTGCTCGAATCCAGCGCCATCTGCGACAAATCGCTCGGCGGCGTTTGGTACTAAGTTTACTCTGCGCGGTAGTAAAAAACTTGCTGAGTCATTCTTGAGTCCCAGCGATATCGGAAGAACCGCAAGAGATACGAAGAAACACACCAGATTCCCTCGCGCGGAGGGACGGCCGCACCGATTGGTGGTTGCGCATACAACCAACCCCCTCGCCCCCCACCACCCCTTTTCCATCACCAAAGCCTTTAACAAGAAAGGTTCTTCTTTTTATTCTTATTGTTCTTGTATCTTGCAAAAGAATCAATCACCCCCCCCCCCCCCCAATCCCCTCGTAATGAAAGGCACAAGGTTAGCTGGGAGATAAACCACGGCTGAACCCTGTGTGCAGGGTGACTAACTTTAGCATGGGCAAAAACCTTAGCTGGGCGACAAACCTGGTGAACTCTATGTTACCGACATGTGTTTGGTGGAGCCAGCAGGCTCCGCTAACTCCATAGGATTACGTTATTTCACGTTTATTATTATTATTATTTGATGTACTAGTTTCAACCCAATCCACTAGAGGCGCAAACGTCGATTATATTTAAATCGTGGGAATTACCTAATTAAGCATTGAAAAAATGTGACATAAACAAATCAGTGAAAATTGACACATTTTTGAAGAATTACTCCTTAAATTTGTGTGCTAAAACAGGCTTTAGAACATATTGTGTTGAAAAGGTGGATGAAGACCCCTGAACCCTGAATGCACACAAATCGTCACAAAAAATGAGGTAAGTGTCTCTGTTATAAGTAAATTTGTTAAGTCAACATTAACATTAAATTAATCAAAGATTAGTACAGTGATACTTTGCTTCATGATTTTTAGATGTTTGTGATGTTAATATTTTATTGTATTAATTGTTAAATGGTTTTATTTTGAGAAATTATTATTTTATATTTTTTATTCTCAAGTAAGGTTATGTTACTAATTTTCATTAATTTGTTCATTTACAGGCTGCTGTTAAATGTGATTGTTCTTTCATCAAAGCAATCATGATATGTAATGCTAAACCAAATTTGGATTGGCCTGTGGAGAAATAGTGATTCGAAATAAACTTTCACGCCTTTGGATGTACAAAGCAAATCGTTGTGTGCACGTGTATGTTCCTCCTTTCCACTGAAATGTCTTGCTGTGTTATATTATTATTAAGTAAGGTATATTTTATACTTTAAGTATTTCTGGTTGATACATTCATACATCTTTTTTTTTTTTCATAATTCATGTTATTTTTTTTTATTTATTTCTTACATATTACTTTTTGGCAAAAATTAATGTGCAAGCTATTGACTTTCAGTAAGGTAAGTAACTATTCTACAATTCGTAGCTTATAAATCACGTGTGTTAAATGCCTTACTGAGTCAACAGCCGACAAATTAATTTTATATAAAAAGTAATTTTCAAAGATTGTAAAAAGCTAAAATACATTGTATTTTTTCGCATATATTATCGAAAAAAAAAAACAACTTATTGAAATTATGTAGTTTTATCATTTATTACATATAAAATAATGATAAAAATATTGCTTTTGATATATAATTCTATTGTTTTTATTAATTAATTGTCTAAAATTATGTATATATTATGTAGAATATCACATAATTTTTGTGTAATTAATTGTTTTTAAATAAATTTGTTAAATTGCTTATAAGTATTTTTATTTAACCTTTCATTATAAATTTAATTCAAATTTGAATGTGCCCATCATGTACACCCCACCCCCACCATTCCGCTAAAAAAGCGATCATTATGCCAAAATCATAACTGGTGGATTGGGTTGAAACTAATCGAAACGCGATATGAAACGTTAACATTGGAGTTATGTATCTATAATAATCTATGGGAGCCAGAATCGGCTGTTTTCATCTACTGGCATCTTAGTGGACAAAAAGTTAAACTGGAAGCCCAATATTCAA
Source organism: Philonthus spinipes (assembly GCA_963082785.1). Taxonomy (NCBI): domain Eukaryota; kingdom Metazoa; phylum Arthropoda; class Insecta; order Coleoptera; family Staphylinidae; genus Philonthus; species Philonthus spinipes. The sequence continues at coordinate 3,341,646 of OY720304.1, forward strand.
GAACGAGAAAGCGCTGGTCGCGCTGTTCTCGTGTAAAGGTGCAGTGAGCAAGAATTGAGGAATGAAACCAAGCGTTGTCCACTGGATGTACACAACTGTGGTGAGACCCATTCTGTTCTATGGAGCTGTAGTATGGTGGACAGCTCTTGATAAGAAAATCCATCAGACGGCACTAAGTAAGGTGCAGAGATCAGCGAAACTGCTCATAACGGACGCGGTCAGGTCTACTCCCTCCAAAGCGCTACCGAGTCACAGTGATATTAGAGGTAACTCAATCGCTGACGACCTCGCAAAGAAGGGAGCTAGAATGAGTAACCCATCTACCGAGCCCTCCGCCGACATCCCCCTTGCGGAATGCAAGAAATTATTAAGGGAACAAATGATGTCATTGGTCAACCGAAGGTGGAGGGATGAGGACACGTGTCACACAACAAGGCAGTTACTAACTGCTATTAGCAGAATCGATATAAGGAAGACGGTGGGCATAATCACAGGCCACTGTCTTCTAGGTAGACATGCACACAAGATGAGTCTCAAACATAATGATTTTTGCAGAGAATGCCTAGATGAGGAGGAGGAAGAAACAGTACTCCACTATCTAGGACAATGTCCTGCCCTCGAGGGGAAAAGACTCAAGTACCTCGGTCTGCACTATGCAAATGAGCTGGACGGCACTAAGTAAGGTGCAGAGATCAGCGAAACTGCTCATAACGGACGCGGTCAGGTCTACTCCCTCCAAAGCGCTACCGAGTCACAGTGATATTAGAGGTAACTCAATCGCTGACGACCTCGCAAAGAAGGGAGCTAGAATGAGTAACCCATCTACCGAGCCCTCCGCCGACATCCCCCTTGCGGAATGCAAGAAATTATTAAGGGAACAAATGATGTCATTGGTCAACCGAAGGTGGAGGGATGAGGACACGTGTCACACAACAAGGCAGTTACTAACTGCTATTAGCAGAATCGATATAAGGAAGACGGTGGGCATAATCACAGGCCACTGTCTTCTAGGTAGACATGCACACAAGATGAGTCTCAAACATAATGATTTTTGCAGAGAATGCCTAGATGAGGAGGAGGAAGAAACAGTACTCCACTATCTAGGACAATGTCCTGCCCTCGAGGGGAAAAGACTCAAGTACCTCGGTCTGCACTATGCAAATGAGCTGGCGGATCTTTCACCTACAAGGGTGAACGATCTGAACAGGTTCATTAGGTGCTCAAATTGGGTTGTTTAGGAGGAAAAATCTTCTACTTGTGGTAACATAATGGGCCTAAGTGAGCAGTCCTGAGGCTGCTGCCACTCGAACCTAACCTAACCTAGTTAGCATTATATCATGTTTAACGCAGTCAAAGGCTTTACTCATGTCGATAAATGACGCCGTAGTTATTTCCTTTTCTTCAAAAGTTTGCAGTATGAATTCAGTTAACCCTAGAATGGCGTCACTGGTGGATAGTCCGCGTCTAAATCCAAATTGATTTTTGTTGAATAGATCATTTGACGCAAAGTATTCCACAATTTGATCTTTCATTACTTGCTCAACTATTTTTGAGAAAACTAGGAGAAGCGAGATTGGCCCATAGTTATTAACTTGTTCTGCATCTCCACTTTTGAGTATAGGAATAACTTTCGCTAGTTTAGGATTGTTGGAAATGAACCTACTTGTAAAATTGAATTTATCAGTCGAGTGAGTTGCGGTATTAATATGTCCTTTGCCTTTTTATTAAGATCAATTGAGATTCATTATATATCTGTACATTTACTGTTTTTTATACTAGCTAAAATATCTCTTATTTTAACCTCACTAACCATTTTGAAGCTAAAGTTTATATCACAGTTCAAGGTAATATCACAGGTATAGTTAATGGAAGGAATATCTTTTGTTATCATATTGGCCACATTTCTAAAGAATACATTAAATTGATCACAGGAAATATCACAGATTGTATTGGTACGTTGCGCATTTGGATTTATAGTTTTCCATATAGCTCTCGGTTTATTCAATGCGTGATGCATTGTTACCAAGTCAGTATTAAACCACCTGACTTTGTTTATTTGTTTTGAATCGCCTTTAATCATTTTTTGGGAAAGCAGGTGTGTACGCAAGACGTTATGATATCGGAAAACATTTGCCATTTTACATTTAAATCTATTTTCTGGCATTTTATAAACTCCCATCGGGTCTCAGAGAATATGGAAAAGAAACTGAAAGTGCCATGCCGCGTTATAGGCCTATATTGTTTGGTACTAAGTTGTTTGGCTGTAGCAATATCTTTAACATTTATTAATATACCTTTGTGATCCGATAACACATTTTACTTTAATTTGTGTATTGGTATTTGAAAATACGTTGTCAATACAGTTCGCCTTACGAGTTGCAAAACTAACCAATTTTTGTAATCCATACGTAGACAGCTGGTCAATTAGTGATAATTCATTACTTTCATTGCTATCAAATTTTACATTAAAGTCACCACCTAAAATTATTTTACTCGATTTATAACTTAATTTATCTAAAAATTACATTAAGACACATAAAAAATCATTGAAATCTGCCGACGGAGAACGATACACACAAATTATATAACATTTCCTTAAGGGCATATAAATACATGATAATTCACAGACTTTCTCAGAACTAATTACACTTGTGATATTATTTAAGGATGTTATATGTACATTATTTTCTGCATAAATAAATGAGCCACCATGCCTAGTGGCTTTACGCGAAAAATAAGCTTTAGAGGATAGTGTGTTAATATGTGATAATTCACACTCATCTTCTGTCAACCAATGTTCACATAATGCCAGAAAAGTGAGAGATTTATCTACAACTAATGCTTCTAGCATATGTATTTTGTTCCTAAGTGATTGAATATTTAGTAATAAGATGTTAAATTCATATTCTTCGTCCAATGGGCGCTCTGCATTATTACAATTTATGTATTCTTCTGTTCCAATGGAGGTTCTTTTCGGGGTCCTTGATGTCGGAATAGAAAACGCTTGATCATAACTCCAACGGGCCACATTGCTGGATCTTCCACTTTGCTGAGGCAATCGAATGGAATAGTTATTTTAAAAGATGTGTATTCATCAGGGCGGCGCGAATTTAGTTTTTTGCATTGAATTAATTCGACACTATTTGCTGTCAGGTATGCTTTCAAATCATCAATTGTTGCATGAACTCGGAAAACGTGAACATGTGCGCGTTTTTGTACTCCTTTTAAGGCAGATTGAGTTTTCCAGTCGTATTTGTCTTCAATGACGCATCCAGTCTCATCCGCACTCAAGAGTTCTTTTCCTGTTTCTTGAGTGGTTGTTGACTTTAAGATGGCAGCAGCAATATCTTGAAATACGTCTTTACTACAGATCTCTATATCATTACTTACATTTATGTTTGAAAGCGGTTTCTGTAACTTGGTTTTAATTGTCTTCTCTGCTGCCATCTTATTGTTGATGACCGTATTCGCTCGAGTAGAAATTTGGTTCGCTGCTTTGCTAAATTGTTTGTAATTACTTGCTTCCAGCCGAGATTCCAAACTGCTGATTCGATCTTTAAGTGAAATATTATCGCGTCTTATGGTACTTACCAACGACGCTTGAGTATATGTATAAAGGATAGATGGAATAGAAAATTTGAGAGTGGGGGGAATGTAATGGGAGATCTCATGACGTCACAGTAATTCACTGCGCACGCCTTAAATATGATTAAAATATCTATCGAATAATAAATTAAACGATATCGAAACGGAGTTTTCTCTCTATCAACCGTTGTTTGGAATCGCTCCATCTTCGTTTTGAGTCGCTATCGACTGAACTAAAATACGGCCTTAGGTTATATTAATATAATTAATTTTCGTTTTATTTTATTATACTTATTACTAAAATAAAAAAATCTAATTAAATTGTTTAATATTTGTATCGTAATAAAATTATAATAAACAATAACCTCAAAAGTCGATATTTAAGTTGTATTTATTGCGTACAAATAAAAATTAAAGATTGAGTCTTCTTCCTTCATAAAATTTATTGATTGAAAATGTATATGTCAGTCACGATGTGACCATTCGAATGCTTAAAAAATGTATTATTTTTTTATAATAATACAGTGTAGTAATGAATTTAGTTATTACCATTTTTACTCAGTTACAATAGTATGGATTATATCTTCGAACAAGTGCATTTGTTTGTGTAAAAACCTAAAGAGTGCAACATTTTAAAAGATTGTGGATCAAAGTAATAAAATAATACAAAAATATGTAATGTCCCGCAGACAAACAAATTAATGTATTACGACCGGTGATAACAATTTTCAAACTTACTTTTAGCATGGTCGCTGAAAGACCAAAGTATAACTAAATAATGAAATTATGGACGGGCATAAACAAATAAGTAGAAAGCACGCAATGTTTTCACACCTATTTTCATAGGTTATGCTTGTTTTCGCCGGTGTACGCGCGAAAATATTCGAATTCGTCTACGTCACGAGATCTGAATGACCGACAGGGAGGTGAGAAGCAAGGGGGGCGTTGAAACTATGTGAGACGCTAGTTCAGCATACCTTTACACATATGTATATATGTGTCACTCGATCTACCTTGGGTACTTACATCTTCGTTTGCTTCCGACAGTGATAAACCATCCATAACCTCAATTATGCTTTTAGATTTTGTAGAGGCTGCAGTGCATCCTGGAAGATGTAGATCCAGGCAGGATGAATGGTACTGCTTTTGACAAGTGTTACACACACTTATCAGAAGCTATTTGCTTTTTGCAGTAATATATATATATATATATATGTGTGTCCCTTTAATCGCGGTTAATAATTTATTTTTTTTACTGGTACTAATTGGGAGAAATATCGTATGATCACGTAGCGTCACGCCAATTTTAATGGAAGAAAATTATTATTATATAATAATATAATAATAATATTATTGTATTGTTTAGTTTTAAGTTCAGTGTTTGTATCTATTATGTATTTTTGTGTTGTATATTGTATTATTCATGTAAATGGCACGCCGTTGAAATAAATATATAAATACATACTTTTCTTTACAATCGTTTAAAAAAGTCCAATATCTGTTTTTTATTCATTTCGCTCTTAAAGTCTGAAAATGTGGCTAAAATTATTCAGTTTTTGTGAAACATTTTAAGATAATCATGGATGAACTACGCAACCAGCAATTTTTAATTGGTACTCCACACAACCATGTTATTAACGAGGGTGAGGTTAAATTATCCTTAAGGTATTTTTAATTTTAAGTTTATTAGACATTAAGCATTTTATAGAAAGAATAATAGTTTTTGAAATAAATCTAAAATTATACAAATCTTCTATTTAGTTCTCTTTAATCACTTGATGAATCATAATCACAATATTAAATGTTTAAAAAAAATGGGGTTTTGAAATATAAGGCAACTTTCAATTGTTTTTCTTTTAAACAACCAAAAATTGACCTAATAAATCTTATATCTAAAATAAGTGATTTTAAGTGTAGAATCTAAAATCGATATAAAAAAATGGTGATGTGTCCATCATGGCACTTTCCCCGGTGAATACGGTCAAATAAGTTTCTGATAGAAAATTTAATAGGGAAGCAAAATGATTAATAGAAAAAAGTGATTATTATCTTTTGAATTTAAACCCGAGTATTTAGAAGAATATTGTAATTAAGTGTGTTATTTCTTACCTTACAATAGGTTAAAATCATTCCTCCACACTCTTCTTCATTTTTGCAAACTGGAGGCGTTTGCGAATGATAAGTTGAATTTGACGGCACTTTGACGTTCTATTTGTCATTAAAATAATTATTTCAATAATTAAAATCTCTAAGGGAATTAATCAGATAAATGCTTATAAAATGAAAACCGGAGGTCCTACAATAAAAGTTTTATAACAGAAATTATTTATTTTCCAAGATCTAAAACTTTTATTTGAAACATTTTTCTATCCGAATTAAAAAATGAAAAATCGCTAAGAGTAAAGTTGCACTTAATGAGTTTTGATTCTAACCAAAAGCTTTTCAGATCATTCCACTGTTATATAAAGCTTAGATATAAAGTTTGGGCTTAATCCATTTAGCCGTTTAGGCGCTATCGCGGAAACATACAGACACACAGACACACACACAGACATTTTTCAAAACTCGATGGAATGGACTCAGGGGACCTCAAAACGTGCATATTTGTTGAAATTGGCGGTTCGAAAATTTTCACGATCACAATACTTTCCCTTGGACAGGGGTCCGGGGAAAGTAATTATAGCATTAGATTGTTGGATATATTGTATATATGAAATCAATTTTAAAATGTAAAGATTAATATATTTTTTATAAAATTTGCCATAGTTTAATATAGTAGATCATTTGTGTTAATATGACAACCATCAATTAATAGTATAGTATACAGCAGTGCCTCTACATGAACATTTAAATATATTTTTATTCCGACACACAATTGAATTTAAAAATAAAATAGTCTTTGAAAGATTATTAAATTTGAAACATTTCTCTATAATGTTTGATAAATTTTACAGTAATCGCTCAAATAAATTAAATTCAAATTAATTACATTAATTATTTAGTAAACAAAAACAAAATCTAGTTTTCCAAAGCTTTATATATATATTTATTTCCCAATAGAGTAAATTTAAAGTTAATATGTTATTAAATAATTATTTAATAACTAAATTTATACCAAATATTTAATATAATAAATATAAAAGCATATTAGTTTACCTTTCCAGGTAACTAGATCCGCATTTCACCAAATATATAGAAGGAATTAATTTGAATTTTATTCTTTTCTGATAAAACTGTCCATATTATTGAAAAAACAAAAAATATTCCAAATTAAACATTCATTCAAGCAAAACTTTCAAAAACATTATTGAGGGTCCGAATAAAAAATATATTGATGTATTAATTTATAGATTATGTTGAATTCTACACATAATATCAACTGACGGTACTCATATTAACTCAAATAATGTAATTTTATCATATTAAACTACAGTAAATTTTATTGAAATGGGATGGAACATTCGATTGTTATCAATATTTTTTTATTTACTTTTTTATTCATATTTTGGTCTCAGGAACCTAAAGTTAAGCAATTTTCAAAAATTAACAGGACACTCTTTATATAATTGCTTTGTTTCATCAAAATATGATTATTTTATCGGACAAGTTTCAACTTTCGTCGAAATTATCCTTTATATTGACTAAAGCCGAAACTAGTCGGAGAAAAAAAAATACATTTTAGTGAAACTAACAAAGTGTTATTAATTTTTCAAATATTTAATGCAAAAAATTTATTTATTTACTTTAATAAAATTGTTTTGTCATTTTTAAAAATCTTAATATATTAATAAAAAAATGTTTTCTCTAACTACTTCTATTTTTTGTATAATAGTTATATTTTCAGAATTAAATGTTTTGGGATTATACAGTCGTAACATTTAAATATAATTATTGTTGTTATTATTGTTTTATAGAATATAACTAATTCTCATTCTAAATAATACTTATTTAAAATGGCTCGAATAATAACGATATTCCCCTCTTTTAAAATGGTCATTTCCGCTCATCGTCCAACTCGCCCCATCTCTCTTTAAACTCGCTTTCAGAATATGTCATTTTGATTTACGTCGCCCAGCGAGGAAAAGATTTATTGCCGTAAAACCACAATATTGGTGCTAAACACTTAAGGGAGGATTTCTTTGAAAAATATTTAAAAATATTTAACCACAACAGGCCATAAAACATTTCACGGTTGTCACCAAACGATTTATGAGGGTGTTCGAGGAAAAGAAGTCGAATGACAGCACTTGGCTACGAGGAAAAACACTGATTCGGGTTGTAAGGCCGAATGACAGCGCCAATTCGAGGAAGGGAGGTCGAATGACAGCAATTAACTACGAGGAAAAATACTGATTCGGGTTGTGAGGCCGAATGACAGCAGATCTCTACATAGAAGCGCCAATTCGAGGAAGGGAAGTCGAATGACAGCACTTAACTGCGAGGGAAAAATACTGATTCGGGTTGTGAGGCCGAATGACAGCAGATCTCGACACAGAAGCGCCAATTCGAGGAAGGGAAGTCGAATGACAGTACTTAACTATGAGGGAAAAATACTGATTCGGGTTGTGAGGCCGAATGACAGCAGATCTCGACATAGAAGCGCCAATTCGAGGAAGGAAGTCCAATGACAGCACTTGACTACGAGGAAAAAAACTGATTCGGATTGTGAGGCCGAATGACAGCAGATCTCGACATAGAAGCGCCAATTCGAGGAAGGGAAGTCGAATGACAGCACTTAACTATGAGGGAAAAATACTGATTCGGGTTGTGAGGCCGAATGACAGCAGATCTCGACATAGAAGCGCCAATTCGAGGAAGGAAGTCCAATGACAGCACTTGACTACGAGGAAAAAAACTGATTCGGATTGTGAGGCCGAATGACAGCAGATCTCGACATAGAAGCGCCAATTCGAGGAAGGGAAGTCGAATGACAGCACTTAACTGCGAGGAAAAAATACTGATTCGGGTTGTGAGGCCGAATGACAGCAGATCTCGACATAGAAGCGCCAATTCGAGGAAGGAAGTCGAATGACAGCACTTGACTACGAGGAAAAATACTGATTCGGGTTGTGAGGCCCAATGAGAGCAGATCTCGACATAGAAGCGCCAATTCGAGGAAGGAAATCGAGTGACAGCACTTGACTACGAGGAAAAATACTGATTAGGGTTGTGAGGCCGAATGACAGCAGATCTCGACATAGAAGCGCCAATTCGAGGAAGGAAGTCGAATGACAGCACTTGACTACGAGGAAAAATACTGATTCGGGTTGTGAGGCCGAATGACAGCAGATCTCGACATAGAAGCGCCAATTCGAGGAAGGGAAGTCGAATGACAGCACTTGACTACGAGGAAAAAAACTGATTCGGGTTGTGAGGCCGAATGACAGCAGATCTCGACATAGAAGCGCCAATTCGAGGAAGGGAAGTCGAATGACAGCACTTAACTGCGAGGAAAAAATACTGATTCGGGTTGTGAGGCCGAATGACAGCAGATATCGACATAGAAGCGCCAATTCGAGGAAGGGAAGTCGAATGACAGCACTTAACCACGAGGGAAAAATTCAGATTCGGGTTGTGAGGCCGAATGACAGCAGATCTCGACATAGAAGCGCCAATTCGAGGAAGGGAAGTCGAATGACAGCACTTAACTACAAGGAAAAATACTGATTCGGGTTGTGAGGCCGAATGACAGCAGATCTCGACATAGAAGCGCCAATTCGAGGAAGGAAGTCGAATGACAGCACTTGACTACGAGGAAAAATACTGATTCGGGTTGTGAGGCTGAATGACAGCAGATCTCGACATAGAAGCGCCAATTCGAGGAAGGGAAGTCGAATGACTGCACTTAACTACAAGGCAAAATACTGATTCGGGTTGTGAGGCCGAATGACAGCAGATCTCGACATAGAAGCGCCAATTCGAGGAAGGAAGTCGAATGACAGCACTTGACTACGAGGAAAAATACTGATTCGGGTTGTGAGGCCGAATGACAGCAGATCTCGACATAGAAGCGCCAATTCGAGGAAGGGAAGTCGAATGACAGCACTTGACTACGAGGAAAAAAACTGATTCGAGTTGTGAGGCCGAATGACAGCAGATCTCGACATAGAAGCGCCAATTCGAGGAAGGGAAGTCGAATGACAGCACTTAACTGCGAGGAAAAAATACTGATTCGGGTTGTGAGGCCGAATGACAGCAGATATCGACATAGAAGCGCCAATTCGAGGAAGGGAAGTCGAATGACAGCACTTAACCACGAGGGAAAAATACTGATTCGGGTTGTGAGGCCGAATGACAGCAGATCTCGACATAGAAGCGCCAATTCGAGGAAGGAAGTCGAATGACAGCACTTGACTACGAGGAAAAATACTGATTCGGGTTGTGAGGCTGAATGACAGCAGATCTCGACATAGAAGCGCCAATTCGAGGAAGGGAAGTCGAATGACAGCACTTGACTACGAGGAAAAATACTGATTCGGGTTGTGAGGCCGAATGACAGCAGATCTCGACATAGAAGCGCCAATTCGAGGAAGGAAGTCGAATGACAGCACTTGACTACGAGGAAAAATACTGATTCGGGTTGTGAGGCCGAATGACAGCAGATCTCGACATAGAAGCGCCAATTCGAGGAAGGAAGTCGAATGACAGCACTTGACTACGAGGAAAAATACTGATTCGGGTTATGAGGCCGAATGACAGCAGATCTCGACATAGAAGCGCCAATTCGAGGAAGGGAAGTCGAATGACAGCACTTAACTATGAGGGAAAAATACTGATTCGGGTTGTGAGGCCGAATGACAGCAGATCTCGACATAGAAGCGCCAATTCGAGGAAGGAAGTCCAATGACAGCACTTGACTACAAAGAAAAAAACTGATTCGGATTGTGAGGCCGAATGACAGCAGATATCGACATAGAAGCGCCAATTCGAGGAAGGGAAGTCGAATGACAGCACTTAACTGCGAGGAAAAAATACTGATTCGGGTTGTGAGGCCGAATGACAGCAGATCTCGACATAGAAGCGCCAATTCGAGGAAGGGAAGTCGAATGACAGCACTTAACCACGAGGGAAAAATACTGATTCGGGTTGTGAGGCCGAATGACAGCAGATCTCGACATAGAAGCGCCAATTCGAGGAAGGAAGTCGAATGACAGCACTTGACTACGAGGAAAAATACTGATTCGGGTTGTGAGGCCGAATGACAGCAGATCTCGACATAGAAGCGCCAATTCGAGGAAGGAAGTCGAATGACAGCACTTGACTACGAGGAAAAATACTGATTCGGGTTGTGAGGCCGAATGACAGCAGATCTCGACATAGAAGCGCCAATTCGAGGAAGGGAAGTCGAATGACAGCACTTAACTACAAGGAAAAATACTGATTCGGGTTGTGAGGCCGAATGACAGCACATCTCGACATAGAAGCGCCAATTCGAGGAAGGAAGTCGAATGACAGCACTTGACTACGAGGAAAAAAACTGATTCGGGTTGTGAGGCCGAATGACAGCAGATCTCGACATTGAAGCGCCAATTCGAGGAAGGGAAGTCGAATGACAGCACTTAACTGCGAGGAAAAAATACTGATTCGGGTTGTGAGGCCGAATGACAGCAGATATCGACATAGAAGCGCCAATTCGAGGAAGAGAATTCGAATGACAGCACTTAACCACGAGGGAAAAATACTGATTCGGGTTGTGAGGCCGAATGACAGCAGATCTCGACATAGAAGCGCCAATTCGAGGAAGGGAAGACGAATGACAGCACTTGACTACGAGGAAAAATACTGATTCGGGTTGTGAGGCCGAATGACAGCAGATCTCGACATAGAAGCGCCAATTCGAGGAAGGAAGTCGAATGACAGCACTTGACTACGAGGAAAAATACTGATTCGGGTTGTGAGGCCGAATGACAGCAGATCTCGACATAGAAGCGCCAATTCGAGGAAGGGAAGTCGAATGACAGCACTTAACTACAAGGAAAAATACTGATTCGGGTTGTGAGGCCGAATGACAGCAGATCTCGACATAGAAGCGCCAATTCGAGGAAGGAAGTCGAATGACAGCACTTGACTACGAGGAAAAATACTGATTCGGGTTGTGAGGCCGAATGACAGCAGATCTCGACATAGAAGCGCCAATTCGAGGAAGGGAAGTCGAATGACAGCACTTGACTACGAGGAAAAAAACTGATTCGGGTTGTGAGGCCGAATGACAGCAGATCTCGACATAGAAGCGCCAATTCGAGGAAGGGAAGTCGAATGACAGCACTTAACTGCGAGGAAAAAATACTGATTCGGGTTGTGAGGCCGAATGACAGCAGATCTCGACATAGAAGCGCCAATTCGAGGAAGGAAGTCGAATGACAGCACTTGACTACGAGGAAAAATACTGATTCGGGTTGTGAGGCTGAATGACAGCAGATCTCGACATAGAAGCGCCAATTCGAGGAAGGGAAGTCGAATGACAGCACTTAACTGCGAGGAAAAAATACTGATTCGGGTTGTGAGGCCGAATGACAGCAGATCTCGACATAGAAGCGCCAATTCGAGGAAGGGAAGTCGAATGACAGCACTTGACTACGAGGAAAAATACTGATTCGGGTTGTGAGGCCGAATGACAGCAGATCTCGACATAGAAGCGCCAATTCGAGGAAGGAAGTCGAATGACAGCACTTGACTACGAGGAAAAATACTGATTCGGGTTGTGAGGCCGAATGACAGCAGATCTCGACATAGAAGCGCCAATTCGAGGAAGGGAAGTCGAATGACAGCACTTAACTACAAGGAAAAATAGTGATTCGGGTTGTGAGGCCGAATGACAGCAGATCCTCGACATAGAAGCGCCAATTCGAGGAAGGAAGTCGAATGACAGCACTTAACTGCGAGGAAAAAATACTGATTCGGGTTGTGAGGCCGAATGACAGCAGATATCGACATAGAAGCGCCAATTCGAGGAAGGGAAGTCGAATGACAGCACTTAACCACGAGGGAAAAATTCTGATTCGGGTTGTGAGGCCGAATGACAGCAGATCTCGACATAGAAGCGCCAATTCGAGGAAGGAAGTCGAATGACAGCACTTGACTACGAGGAAAAATACTGATTCGGGTTGTGAGGCTGAATGACAGCAGATCTCGACATAGAAGCGCCAATTCGAGGAAGGGAAGTCGAATGACTGCACTTAACTACAAGGAAAAATACTGATTCGGGTTGTGAGGCCGAATGACAGCAGATCTCGACATAGAAGCGCCAATTCGAGGAAGGAAGTCGAATGACAGCACTTGACTACGAGGAAAAATACTGATTCGGGTTGTGAGGCCGAACGACAGCAGATCTCGACATAGATGCGCCAATTCGAGGAAGGGAAGTCGAATGACAGCACTTGACTACGAGGAAAAAAACTGATTCGGGTTGTGATGCCGAATGACAGCAGATCTCGACATAGAAGCGCCAATTCGAGGAAGGAAGTCGAATGACAGCACTTGACTACGAGGAAAAATACTGATTCGGGTTGTTAGGCCGAATGACAGCAGATCTGGACATAGAAGCGCCAATTCGAGGAAGGGAAGTCGAATGACAGCACTTAACTATGAGGGAAAAATACTGATTCGGGTTGTGAGGCCGAATGACAGCAGATCTCGACATAGAAGCGCCAATTCGAGGAAGGAAGTCCAATGACAGCACTTGACTACGAGGAAAAAAACTGATTCGGATTGTGAGGCCGAATGACAGCAGATCTCGACATAGAAGCGCCAATTCGAGGAAGGGAAGTCGAATGACAGCACTTAACTGCGAGGAAAAAATACTGATTCGGGTTGTGAGGCCGAATGACAGCAGATCTCGACATAGAAGCGCCAATTCGAGGAAGGAAGTCGAATGACAGCACTTGACTACGAGGAAAAATACTGATTCGGGTTGTGAGGCCGAATGACAGCAGATCTCGACATAGAAGCGCCAATTCGAGGAAGGGAAGTCGAATGACAGCACTTAACTACAAGGAAAAATACTGATTCGGGTTGTGAGGCCGAATGACAGCAGATCTCGACATAGAAGCGCCAATTCGAGGAAGGAAGTCGAATGACAGCACTTGACTACGAGGAAAAATACTGATTCGGGTTGTGAGGCCGAATGACAGCAGATCTCGACATAGAAGCGCCAATTCGAGGAAGGGAAGTCGAATGACAGCACTTGACTACGAGGAAAAATACTGATTCGGGTTTTGAGGCCGAATGACAGCAGATCTCGACATAGAAGCGCCAATTCGAGGAAGGGAAGTCGAATGACAGCACTTGACTACGAGGAAAAATACTGATTCGGGTTGTGAGGCCGAATGACAGCAGATCTCGACATAGAAGCGCCAATTCGAGGAAGGAAGTCGAATGACAGCACTTGACTACGAGGAAAAATACTGATTCGGGTTGTGAGGCCGAATGACAGCAGATCTCGACATAGAAGCGCCAATTCGAGGAAGGGAAGTCGAATGACAGCACTTAACTACGAGGAAAAATACTGATTCGGGTTGTGAGGCCGAATGACAGCAGATCTCGACATCGAAGCGCCAATTCGAGGAAGGGAAGTCGAATGACAGCACTTAACTACGAGGGAAAAATACTGATTCGGGATGTCCTATGTTTAATAATTAATATCTGTTTATAATGTGGATTTAAATTTTGTTGGATTGAAAAAAAGTATTGAAAATCTTTTCCTTTTACTATAGCAAACTAGTTCTTTTATTACATATTTGTTCTATACTTAAATAATGTAAGTAGTAACGATAACAAAATTGTAAATACTTATTTGCAACAATTATTTTATATTTCATTTAAAAATGATGTATGTTGCAATTATATAAAATCTGTTAGAAGTACCAATACACATTTTTCTTTGTTTTAATTGGTGATATAATAAATAATTTGTGTAAATACTTTTTATATTAAATTTATTTTTTGTTGCGATTTTAAATATGTGTAATTTAAAATATGTAATTATCGCTATTATAAAATAATTACTAATTAATATTTATATTAATAAATTAATAATTAGAATTTCAAATCCATTTTTTATCCATGTGTTTTAATTTATTTCTCATCAAAAAGCTCATTCGGCAAATACTCGAGTCCGAAAAAAAAACTCATAAATTATTTCGTGTTTGTAATGCGCCAGACATCCAAATGAAGACAAAAAACACCGCGACGAGAAATCGTGTGAGAGAGTTGACATAATTGAGAAGTGAGAGCGCCGATGGAGAGGGCCGGCTGTGCATAAATGAGTGCATCCTCCCAATGTAAATAAACACTTGAGGCACGTTTTATGGTTAATTTGTGTATTTCTCCATTTATTCGGAAATTTCTTCTACCGACCGGCTAAACGTTGTCTTGGATTGGCCCGGGAAATTTAAAAAGTTATTCATTTCAAAAATTTTATTAAAGATTATTATTATTATGTAGTTTTCAATTAATATTAATCTACACTATGAAAAATCATCTTTCATTTAATTTATTTTATAAAACGAAACAAAAATACGCTATATTTTTTTATTTATTAAATTAATGTAATTATAATTTGGTTTAATTTTATTTAAAAGTATTAAAGTATTTAACTCTTTCAATTTAATTTCTCAAAAATCTGTGAGAAATGTATTGAAACCTTTTTTGAAAGAACCAATTTTGCAGTTCATTACTGCAGGTTCATATACATCCTAAAAGTATATGGATTTTCTATTGATAGATTCTAATGCAATATTCACTGTTTATGTAAACCAATATTCTCTTATTAATTTTATATTTTCAATATTTTACCACTTCCGATTATACCGGAAGAACGTACAAGCTTTATTATTTTAAATAGAACTCTATATTTTTAATTGAAAATTTAGATTTTTACAAAATTCGTGTAACTGTTTTTCTGATATAGGGTTATTATGTCAATTTTTGATATTTAAAAAGTTATAAATAATTGAATGTGAAATCGATTAATTTTTGGGGTCTTGCATTTCAAAATTGAAAAAAAAATAATAAAAAAAATTTCTGCCAACGCAATATAATTGAAAAAGTGCTTAATAATTGAAAGAAAGGTAGATTTTTATCATAAAGCAAATTTTATATACAGGGTGAAACAATACGCAAACTGTTTTTGTTTTTATTTAAATAGAACACCCTATATTATTTATGAAATTTCGATAGAAAATTGTTTGTTCTTTCATTTTTGTATGACAAACTATACTTCTATATATTACCGTTTTTTTTTAACAATTTCAATCCAAAATACAAAATTGAATGTTTCACTTGTAGTCTAATAATATAATTAGGCTATGACTAACACAAATGCAATTCGTAAATATTATCCTACATTTAAAAACATATTTAATATAAAGATAATAGTGTGTCGACAAATATTTAGGAGTTATTTTAAAAGCAAAAAAGTATAAAAATTTTAAATGTTATTCAATAGAAATATTTAATATGAATATGTTAATTACATACATAGACATTTTAATGGAGGACAATTTTAATACTAACAAAATATTAAGATTCAAGTATTCAATTATTTCACTAGGCTTGTTGGTAGACCTTCTGTTTTGCAGCTTCATAAATTATAACCGTTTGTTATAATGAAATCACTTGGTTTTGTTTTACTAAAATTTTGTTATATTTTCGACTAGTTTCGGCTAGACGCTATTTTCAAGAATGAATATATAAATGGATTTACAAACTATTATATACAAATTGGTTTTTATGATTACTTCGTCAGGTAATAAGGGCGCTTAATATTGGGGAAATTCATTATAACAAACGGTTATTAAATATATTTTATCAAGTGATAAATGAGAAAAAAGTATACAATATATTAAATGCTAGTACAGCAAACCTCATTACAACGTATAAATGGAATTTAGTAAAATATGAAAGAGCGAACAACCACATCATTTATAACAAAATCTGCACCAAAGAAAAATTAAAACCAAAGTACATGATAATTCAATGCAACCACAAGTCAATAGAAGTAAAACGTACATTAGAAGCGGCATATCTCCTATGGTCTAAGTTGGAATTACATACAAGGCTGATAATCCACCTACACCCACTCGAATTTGATGTGATCGATAGTAAACTAAGAGAAGAAGCGAAGCAGTCCTCCTATGAACATTTCGTGAAACAAAAAAGAAAAATAAGTGACTTACGGAGAAATAAAGTGAGAAGTGAAAATAGTGATGATAGTGAATAACATAAAGAGATAAAAAACAATGAGGGTAAGCAAAGTCATGTCAAGTTCTTTCCTAGATTATTAAATATCACTGACACACAATTCAACAATTCCGAATCAAATTTATTAGAAAAGGGTTTAAAATATAATCCACATATTAACAACATAGTAAATTTAGAGACATCAGGTACAGATTCAGAAATTATTTGTAACAGAAATTATATGGACGAAGATAAAACAATTTTAAAAAATAAAACCGCAAAATTAATTAAACATCACAAATCAAACTACAAAAATATAAAAATAGCATGAAACACAGATAAAAAGACCATAACAAGCATAAAAAATAAATTAAAAAACAATAATTTAATATTGTGTAAATCAGACAAAGGTAACATTATAACCATTTTAAATAAATTGGATTACATAGAAAAAAAAACAGAAGAATTACTAAACTCAAACACATTTAAAATTATAAAAACTGATCCAACCAATAAATACCAAATACTGTGTAAAAAAGTTCTTAAAAGTATCACCCCTTCTTTTTTAAACTTTAAACCAAAATACACTATAAAGCACACAATAGAATTAATAGAAAAACTAAATAATCTATCAATCCCACATAATGCCAAATTAATTTCCTTTGACGTTAAAAGTCTATTTACTTCAATACCGACGAAAGAACTAAAAATTATATTACAATCACAAATCAATAACTCAAATAAGCCAAAACAGGAAAAAATCGAACTAAAATCACTATTAGATATTTGCATTGACCAATGTTATTTTGAATTTAACAATAAATTCTACACACAGACGGATGGTTTACCTATGGGATCACCTCTATCCCCTTTATATCGACCATTTTGAAAATAATTTATTAGATAAATTTGAGAGTAAACATGTCTACTTTTGGGCAAGATATGTGGATGACGTATTCTGTAAATGGACTGGGACAAATAGACAATTGGAAATATTCACTAATTTTATAAATAGTATAAATATAAATATACAATTCACCGTCGAACAAGAAACAAATAAATGCCTTAACTTTTTAGACGTAACTTTTTCCAGAACTGAACAACATACCTTATCGTACAAAATATATAGAAAACCGACATATACAGATACTATTATACCAGAATGCTCAAATACACACAATCAAATTAAAAACAGCACTTTTCATTCTCTCCTCAATAGATTATTAAACATACCGATGAGTAAATTAGATTTCGACACGGAACTGAACACTATAAAATTAATCGCTGCAAACAATGGCTCCCACAAAATTTAATTAGTAATATGCTAATGAAAAAACAAAAAGAAAAACTATCTAAATACTTTTACAGTGTAAAAAACGAAGAAATAGTCAAGTGGAACAAATTAGAATATATAAAACCCTTATCTTTTCAAATTAAAAACTTAATTAAAGGAAAGAACAACAACATAACTTTGACGAACTCAATAAATCTAAGTAAACAATGTCATATCACGGACCCCGGTATTATAGAAATTAACAAATTCAACAAAATTTACGTTGTGTTTCGTAGTAACCCAGTAATTAATTTATTATACAGGTTCGTTGTTTGTGTTAATAAGTATTATGAGTACTTACCGTGTCTTGCTTTCATTTATGTTAGGATATTTGAATGGACAAGAAAAATAACTCGAACATTGGGTTCAACATATGCATTGTTTATTGTATTGATTTATGACATTAAAATAAAATCAATGAACATATACTTCTCTTTAATATATATATATATTTTTATTATTATTAAATATTTTTCTATAAGCCATATGCATATTCGTTAAACTCAAAAAAAAAACTATGTGTGGGACTGTGCTAGGAAGCTCTTTCCAATTATTATGATTTTATCTGTTTAAACTATACTGAATTTAACTATTTGAATTTATTGAAATTATTATCTTTCAATTACTGAATTTATGTATTAAAATATACTGAATATCCCATCTTGAAATTTATTGAATTTACCTCTTGAAAAATATTTATATATTGCAATCACCCACATAAGAATCAATTTGAACACAGTGACATACAGATGAAATTACGTACTGACATCTGCACCCCACATATGCTCGAATAATTATATGAAAGTGACCACGATATATCTGTTAGGAAGTCCGCGACATTAAATGAGTTGGTGTGGCGAGATAAATCTACAGCCCTATAACATTTAATATCGTTTCTCCCCACAGAACCTTCCTACACTCTGGAAAATGTGAATATATCGTAATAACTCACATGATAACTGAATCAGAACACAATGACATGCAGATGACAATTGTTATTTTCATCTACACCCCATATATGTCCGAACAATCACCTGAAAGTGACCACGACATACCTGTCAGGGAGTACGCGACATTAAATGAGTTGGTGTGGCGAGATAAATCTACTGCCCTATAACATTTAATATCGTTTCTCCCCACAGAATCTTCCTACACTCTGGAAAATGTGAATATATCGTAATAACTCACATGATAATTGAATCAGAACACAATGACATGCAGATGATAATTGTTATTTTCATCTACACCCCATATATGTCCGAACAATCACCTGAAAGTGACCACGACATACCTGTCAGGGAGTACGCGACACTAAATGAGTTGGTGTGGCGAGATAAATCTACTGCCCTATAACATTTAATATCGTTTCTCCCCACAGAATCTTCCTACACTCTGGAAAATGTGACTATATCGTAATAACTCACATGATAATTGAATCAGAACACAATGACATGCAGATGATAATTGTTATTTTCATCTACACCCCATATATGTCCGAACAATCACCTGAAAGTGACCACGACATACCTGTCAGGGAGTACGCGACATTAAATGAGTTGGTGTGGCGAGATAAATCTACTGCCCTATAACATTTAATATCGTTTCTCCCCACAGAATCTTCCTACACTCTGGAAAATGTGAATATATCGTAATAATTCACATGATAACTGAATCAGAACACAATGACATGCAGATGATAATTGTTTTTTTCATCTACACCCCATATATGTCCGAACAATCACCTGAAAGTGACCACGACATACCTGTCAGGGAGTACGCGACATTAAATGAGTTGGTGTGGCGAGATAAATCTACTGCCCTATAACATTTAATATCGTTTCTCCCCACAGAATCTTCCTACACTCTGGAAAATGTGAATATATCGTAATAACTCACATGATAACTGAATCAGAACACAATGACATGCAGATGACAATTGTTATTTTCATCTACACCCCATATATGTCCGAACAATCACCTGAAAGTGACCACGACATACCTGTCAGGGAGTACGCGACATTAAATGAGTTGGTGTGGCGAGATAAATCTACTGCCCTATAACATTTAATATCGTTTCTCCCTACAGAATCTTCCTACATTCTCTTCTTTTCTTTCACCCCAAAAAAATATAAATATCTTGAAGCAAAACTTACGACTCACAACACCGACAAATTCCCGGTCTTCGTCTCGAAAGGAAAGCTCATTTCAACATTAATTTTATTATTTTACGATCACGCCCGAAATCTATAACAGTGCACGGTCTTTTTTTTTATACTAAGTTTTAACCCCGATTAAAATGACGAATTATTTTTTTTTATTCTACTTTCCACGACCAGCGTTCAGAACCGAATGCCCTCTTCTTTTTCTCCCAACTTCTCTCCCGATCAACTCTTTTCTTCCCCCACCCATAACTTTTAAAAGAATCTTCTCAAATATGACCATATATGGTAACGCCCGCTGAGTTCACATTCTTTCCCACACATTGGCTTTTTTGTTTACATTTTTTTTTGTGGCGCGCTCGTTAAAGCGAACCTCTTTAGATTGAGACCTTATCTCCAGACAAAAATAAACTATAACGTCTGCGTTTTATTTATATTATCTTAAAATTAGGCAGTCGCGTTTCAATTTAATTTAATAATTTTAGAAAAATTAAAATTATAACATGGACCCTAGTTAGATATTACAACAATAATTTGAGTAAAAGTGGTGTTTATGAGATTAACTGTGATGACTGTGATGCAATATACATAGTACAAACCGGACGATCTTTTGATACAAGAATAAAAGAACATAAAAAAGACATAAAAAATAAGAAACAATCCACTGGATTTTCAAAACATTGCATCACTCATGAACACCATTTTTCCTCAAATAATGTAAAAATGAAATTTGCAGGTAATAAGGGATTAATGCTGAATTATCGAGAGGCGTTAGAAATCACAAAAGCTATAAAAGCGGGAAAAAAACATAGTAAATGACAACGAAGAGCTATGGAATTCCCCGATATTAAGCGCCCTTATTACCTGACGAAGTAATCATAAAAACCAATTTGTATATAATAGTTTGTAAATCCATTTATATATTCATTCTTAAAAATGGCATCTAGCCGAAACTAGTCGAAAATATAACAAAATTTTAGTAAAACAAAACCAAGTGATTTCATTATAACAAACGGTTATTAAATATGTTTTACCAAGTGATAAATGAGAAAAAAGTATACACTACATAAATTATTTAAAAAATAATTTTAATAAGCATATAAGAATATTTAAAATATTTTTAGAATGACGAAAAATATTTTTTATTTCTAATAACTAAAGTATTTTTTATTGAAGAAGTGTGTCTAACAGTAACAGTGTTATAAAAATTACGTAAAATATACTTTACTTATTAAATATGATATTATTAAGTATAACATTGACAACTAAATAATAAAAATTTGCGTATTTGCATTTTGATTATAAATATCTCAAAAATGGTCAGGCCCATTTTCATTTTGAAATGGCATTCACAAATATAGGGTGTTCTATTTAAGTAAAAATAGAAGAAAATCATTTTGCATATTGTTTTACCCCGTACGCAAAAAATATTCTAACAGAAAACGAATAGCGTTATCAGAATATCTATTTCGTTTTTAATGTTTGAAATATAAGGTGTTAAACATTTTTTGACTTCAACTTTCATTTGTTTGTAACATTTAAAATAAAAAATCGACCTATTAAATATATTAAATAAAAATGATTTGAAAATAATTAATAAATTATTTCCACATTTAGCTCTGTGACTATTGTCTTACCTACGTAAGTACGTTAAACAAATACACATTAAAACAACTACTTCCCGGGCAAATACCCACGCCGGACATTGAATTACATAATGTACACCTGCTGTTGCACATCAATAAAATATTGCATAATGCAACAAATTTTGATCCGAGAAAAATTTAATGTAAAAACAACAAAAGGAACGTTACATAATATAAGGCCATCTGCAGACACGTGTTTCGGGATCTATCCCTCGTCAGTACAGCTATGCCTTACATAATTTAAAGATGTTAAAATAAATCAATTAAATTAATTCAAATACAATCAGCAAAATTAAATCAGTTATATTAAATCAAATTAAACTAAATCAATTTAAATTAAATTAAACCAAATTAATTCAATTTAAATCAAAACCGAATAAAATTAAACGAAAAGAATTGAATCAAATTAATTAAAAAGAGCGACCCTCACCTGCCGCGCGCTGAGATAGTAATGACGGGCGAAGGAGGACGTGCGCTCGTGTATTGTTGTTATCGCAAATTCACAAAAAACTTCTCTCGGTTCGGATTTGAATAAATGCCTCGCTGGCTATTATTGTATTTGAATTAATTTAATTGATTTATTTTAACATCTTTAAATTTTGTAAGGCATAGCTGTACTGACGAGGGATAGATCCCGAAACACGTGTCTGCAGATGGCCTTATATTATGTAACGTTCCTTTTTTTGTTTTTACATTAAATTTTTCTCGGATCAAAATTTGTTGCTTTATGCAATATTTTATTGATGTGCAACAGCAGGTGTACATTATGTAATTCAATGTCCGGCGTGGGTATTTGCCCGGGAAGTAGTTGTTTTAATGTGCATTTGTTTAACGTACTTACGTAGGTAAGTCAATAGTCACAGAGCTAAATGTGGAAATAATTTATTAATTATTTTCAAATCATTTTTATTTAATATATTTAAATAACTGTGACCAAGTGAATGAATACTGTTTTCTATCGACCTATTAAATTTTATAAAAAAACGTAGAATCGAAAATCATTATAAAATTATATCATTACGTTAAAAAAATCATATGATTATTGAACACCATATATATATGAAACGAATTTTAAAATGTGACGGTCAACAGTGGCTAGAAATTATATAAGTACCTTTTATTCTCGTTTTTTTTTTTTTAAACAGACTAGACTTTGCTGTTAATTTGAGACACACTGAATAATATTTTTAAACTGTTTCTACATGAGAATATTTTCATTCCTGTGACTTTATTCTATCTTCAAGTATAATACTTTGAAATGCTGTCTAAAAAAATGATGATTTTCATAATCATTGAAAAATCTCAAAAACTGTTACACGAAATTTGTAAAAAATAACACGTAGAATCTAAATTTTCAATAAAAAAATATAAGGTACCACTTCAAATAACAAAGCGTACGTACTTTCGGTATAATCGGAAGTGGTAAAATCTTGAAAATATTTTAATTTAGAAGAGAATATTGGTTTGCATAAACAGTGAAAATTGCATTAGAATCTATCAATAGAAAATCTAAATACTTTTAGGGCGAGACACCCTGTATATGAACAGTAATGAATTGCAAAATTAGTTCTTTCAAAAAAGGTTTTTATATTTCTCACAGATTTTTGAGAAATTAAACTGAAAGAGTTAAATAATGTAATTCATTTCAATAAATGAAAACGAATTTATAATTACATTTATTTAATAAACAAAAAAGATATGCCATTTAATAAAATAAATGAAATGAAAGATAAATTTTCATAGTGTAGATTAATATTAATCGGAAACTTCAAAATTATTTTACTTGTTATTGATAACATTTTTGAAATGAATAACTTTTTAAATTTCCCGGGCCAATTCAAGGCAACGTTTTGCCGGTCGGCAGATGAAATTTCTGAATAAATGGAGAAATATACAAATCAACCATACAAAGGAAAAAAGTGTATTAAGTGCTTATTTACATTGAGAGGACGCACTCATTTATGCGGTCTTCAGCAATTCAGCTGATTCAAAACGATGCATGAAAAATTAACATACGTCCTCTAAACAAACACGGCAGACCGCTGCTCCGGCTTTGGCCGATCGTGTGAAAAAACGGTGGTGGGAGTTGTTAACCCGTTCTCGATATGGAAGCTCTGGTAGGGAAAGTAATGAAATTCTAAAAATATGAAAAACACCCAATATTAATTGAAACTTATTTTAAGGCTGGCGTTTATCGTATGTAAAATTAAGCGATTTTGTACCAATTGAATTCCTCTAACAAACAAACCCTGAATAATGAATTTCATCATATTATATATCAAAATAATTCCAAAACTCCACAGATTTCGAACGAGTTATCTAAAAATGAATCTGATTAATGGTTTAGAAGAAAATTTCTTCCAAAGTTAACACATTTTATGCAAAAAATGTGCTATATTTTTACTTATTAATATAATTATTGAAAGAAAATTTAATTTTTCCTAGATAATTAAAATGAGTTTATCCCAAACGCACGTTTACCTACTGTGCCCAATCGGATTATCAAAAGCCATTAAGTGGCGATTCGTTTCGCGAGAAGGGATAGTCGTTTCTCGTGAAACTCATTAGCCGGTATTTTGGTAATCCGAAAAGTGCAAATCGGTAATCGTGCCACAAAGGACAGCCTCCACCCCCTACGACGAAATCGGTGCATAAATCCGGAGAGCTGATCCGACACAAACCAGAAAGTCGTTCTCGAGACTTGAAGCGTGACGGTCGTGTGTCACGCTCTTGCTTTCGCGCTCTGCCGTTTTTCTTCGCCGCTTCGTCGCCGATTTCTAACAGTTATTTTAGGTATTTACCTAATTTTCAGCGCTTATAATTTGCAACTTTGTTTTTTTTTTTTTTTTTTTTTTCAAAACGGAACTTAGTTGCTGTTATAGGCAACCCCTTCTCGTCACCTCGGCCGCTGTAGTAGCCCGCCTACTGCACCAGGTCGAGCGCCATCGTAGAGAACGTCTTCGTGGCTAGTACGTTTATTTAAAGTACTGTCGCAGAAGACGCGAACGAGAAAACTCTTTGCGACCTCTCCAGGGGGACCTGGTTAGGTTAATTCGAGTTCGCACGTTTGCTAGGGCAGCTGACCGAAGATTCGGCCGTGCTTTCCCCGTAAAAACGGGAAAGTGTGGGAATCGTCGGAAAGGCAGGCGTGAAATCGCCACCGCCCAACGGCAAACATTAAGGCCAGGGGGACGTGTTTAACCCTGGCCTTCCCTTTTCACCGGGCGGCTTAGCCAAAAGGCGGCTAAATCGCCCATCCCTGCCCAATAATGTCCGCCCAAACCGCCCCCACCATAGAGGACTTCCAGAAACTCATTTTGGAAGTCCAACACCTAAGAGAGCAGAATGCTTTCCTCCAGAGGAAAGTGGAACTGCTTGAGGCGCTTCCCAACGCCATCTCCGACTCCCCGTCTGAAATTTCTTCAGACGAGTACGAATCCGGCTCGATAACCCCCGAGCCTTCCGCTGATTCCGATGCTGAAAGGCCCGGAACTTCCATTGAAGTATCACCTTCCGAACCCGCCAACAAGGCGGTTGCCCCCAAAAATAACGACGGCTTCACCGTCGCTAAATCCAGAAAGCGGAAGAAAAACCGCAAAACCCCCAAAGAAGAGCCTAAGCGCTCTCGCAGCGGCGTAAATAACGCCACTTCCCCCGGCGAAACCCGCGCCACCATCGTCGGTGATGTTAATACCGTCGTCAAACCCCCAACTCCTCCTTCCAAAAGCGCCAAACTCGCCATTTCAAAGATCGCCCCCAAAAAAATGGCGAATCTCCCATCCCCTCCGGTTCCCAATCTACGGAACCACAGCCCCAATTTTCTTTAACCAAGAAAATAGCCCCTAATGGAGGCAAAACTGCCGCCAAGATTCCCGCCGAAAGCGCAACTAGCAGAGGCCAAACCCAAACCAGCTCCACCTTCCTCGAGAACAGCTCTCGAGACCTTCCACTTCAGAGATTCGTCTAAACGTTCCTTAGACGATATCGATTCTCTCGATACTGACAAATGTGTCAGTAAACCGCCCTCAATTAATATCACAGATAAATCTCTGTGGTTTAAATTGTCGTCCGAACTGGCCGCAAGACGCGTCCACGTCTTAAAAGCCCGCCCCACGGCCGTATACGTACAAACTGCCGATCACTACAGGCAGTTTATCAAATATCTAAAAGAAGTCAAAATCGACTTCTTTACCTATTCCCTGAAGGAGGAAAAAAAACCTCCAAATATGTATCAGGAATATTGATACTAAATACCCCGACACCGACGTCGCCGAAGGTATTAAACAGCTTCCTTTCCCCACTATTAGCACCCGCAGGATGGGTTCCGAGCGCAGAAGGCTCCACATGTTCCACGTTACTGTGGAAAACACAGAAAAGGGTCGTGAGATTTTCAATCTCCGATACCTAAAACATTCCCGCGTGTTCGTTGAACACTTAAAACCCTCGAAAAGGGCTCGCCAATGCCGCAAATGCCAATATTTTGGCCATAACGCCGATCGTTGCGGCTGCAAACCCCGTTGCGTAAAATGCGTAAAATGCGACGAGGACCACCACACAAGTGAATGTACTCGTGTAATCTCCCCCGAAACTCCAGCTGTATGCTGTAATTGTGGTGAAAACTACACTGCTAATTATCGTGGGTGCAAAAAGTACCCCAAAAAATCATTCGCGCAAGCCGCGGCCCCAAAGATGCCTGCAAAACCGCAGGCCATCAAACCACAATCTCCACAATCTGCCATCCAAACGAGTGATATGCTGAAATTAAACAGCGATCCAAATTTCACCCGTTTACTCAGTCAGCTTCAACAGCTGACAATCCAATATATTTTATCGGCTCAAAATGGCCAATAATAACTTAGAGGTTGCCCCCTGGTGCAGAATATGCACCCTTAATATAAACGGTTTACGTGCCCGTTTTCCCGAACTTGAAGAATTTATGCTCAGCCATAAAATTGATGTTTTACTATTAAGTGAAACTCAAATTTCTGACACTCGTGGCCTGTTTATAAACGGGTACCGACTTTACTCCACCCACAGCCCTACTATACAAGGCACTGCTATCTATGTGCGGGATAGCATTGACCATTCTGTCCTCCCAAATCCAGATTCCACAAATCTGGAACATACTTCAATTATCATCCGCCTTAATGGCAAACAAATCAGGGTAACGACCTTGTACCAGTCACCCTCCAAACCCCTAATAGTCGACGATTACAAGAACATCTTTCCCGAAGATGTGCCCACTGTAATCGGAGGTGATTTTAATGCCAAGCATCCCAACTGGCATAGTCGCCTCACAACCAGAAAAAGCCGTGAATTAAACGATTTTATCGTCCAACACCCCTATCCGATCAGAGCAGTAAGTCAAACTGCCCCAACATTTTATCATCGCAGTGGCGATTATGGCAGCAAACTCGCTGCCCTGCCACCAAAAACCGCCTTAACCGCCTCCAAAGCGAAATTATCACCGAAGAAGCTTCTTAACACCGCCCCCATCTATGGAAAATCACTAAGCGATTTTCCAAAACGCGAACAACAGCCCCGGTTATTCACGGCCGCAACGGACTTGCCTACCTTTCGGAAGACAAGGCCGAGGCGTTCGCAGAAAGCCTAGAGCGACAGTTCGCCCCGAATCCGCTTACAACAAGCGACGAACTCCTCGACGAAGTTGAAGAAGCCATGGAGCGTCTTGAACGCCCAATCCCACTTTCCCCTAAACTCACATCTCCACGCGAGATTAACGAGTTTATAAAAGAGGCACCGAACAAGAAGGCGCCCGGCCACGATAATTTAAGCTATACTTGCTTAAAAATCCTGCCCCAGAAAGCAATAGTTTTCTTGTGCAATATCCTTAACACCTGCTTAAAAACAGGCTATTTTCCGGTCGCATGGAAACATGCGACAGTCATTCTAATTCCGAAGCCGTTTAAAGATCTGAAATATCCTCAGAATCATAGGCCGATATCTCTCCACTGCACACTCGGAAAACTATTCGAGAAAATAATTCACGCCCGCCTTAGCGACTGGACAGACGACCATCGCATTATCCCCAACCATCAATACGGCTTTATCAAAGGCCTGTCCTCCACTCACCAACTGACCCGGACCACTGATTTTATAATCACTGGTTTTGATGGTGGTCATAGCACTCTTGCCGTATTTCTTGATATTGTGAAAGCATTTGATAGAGTATGGCACGAAGGACTGCTTTACAAGCTCGCCTCCCTTAATTATCCCCATTATTTAATAATGTTGATTAAAAGTTTTATCAACAAACGTACATTCTCTGTCCGCTACGCATCTTCCCTATCTGCACCAC
Source organism: Philonthus spinipes (assembly GCA_963082785.1). NCBI lineage: Eukaryota > Metazoa > Arthropoda > Insecta > Coleoptera > Staphylinidae > Philonthus > Philonthus spinipes. The sequence continues at coordinate 3,369,867 of OY720304.1, forward strand.
GCAAAATGACTGCGGGTGTACCACAAGGTTCCGTGTTGTCCCCTTTGCTTTACAATATATTCGTTTACGACCTTCCGGTCACGGCGGATGTATTGTTAACGCAATTCACGGACGACACTGCCTTCCTGTACCGAGGTAAATATTTACTTTTTATGACGGCCAAACTCCAAACAGTCCTCGATAATTTCGAGGAATGGGCCAACGAATGGCAACTCTCTGTTAATCCAGAGAAAAGCCAAGCCATCCTGTTCACCAAAAGCAGGAAAACCCTCGAAAAAGATCTCTGCTTAAGAGATATCCCCATACCTTGGGTAAGACAAGTGAAATACCTTGGCTTACAAATGGACCGCGGACTTACGTGGTGCTCACACGTAACTTCCGCCATTAACAAAGCACATGCTGCATTCGCGCAGTTAAAACCCCTGCTTCTCAATCGTAGCAAACTCTCACTATCTTGTAAGATGCTCCTCTACAAGACAATGATACGATCAAAAATGACGTATGGTTGTCCTGCTTGGAGGAGCCTTTCCAACACGCAATTGCGCAGGCTGGAAATCAAACAGAGTAGGATGATTAGGCGAATCGTCCGTGCTCCATGGTTTGTCAGCAATGCACAATTACGCTCCGAAACCAAAACGCCCAGTGTGCAAGAGCGCATCCGTCAGCTGGCGAAAGCCTTTTTCTCCAAGTTCGAAATAACGAGACTACACGATCCCGTTGAACTCTCCACACGGAGAGGCACTAAACGCCCCCACGAGGTTGATTAACCTCAAAGTCTCTCGGTCCATTGGGACAAACAACATAACCTATCATAATCCTGTCAATTAAGTTCTGGCGGGATTATGGAAGGGATGCTATCAGCATTTTTTAAAACTCCTCACTCACCCCCCCCCCCCACCAAAAAAAAAAAAAAAAAACACACACAAACCAGAGAGCAACCACCGTTCGGTAGCACGAATGGTGGTTACCGTTCACCTGGGTTGCTGTTAATTTGCATTACCGTTTTTTTTTGTAATCATATATTATTTTATTTTTGTTCGTGTAAATATACTTAATCATCATTTGGACCAGTTGTTTTGGATTAGTTGCTCTTCACGTGCTTCCTGAACTAGAGTCGTTCAAAGGAGTACCTTCCATCCTTTAACAACCTTTAAATTATTTATAAAATTAACGTTATGAGTAATCATTTAAATAATTAATACTGTGGAAAAATACAAACAAAGATTTTTGAATAATTTTCAATAGATACTCAATTGATGTTTCTCCCCTATTCTTGATAATGTTTGTGTATGTATGTATGTATGTATGTGTATATGTGTCCGAATTTATGTTTGTAGCTTAGTGCTGTCTCACATTCAATGGATATGACAAAGACAGAAATATCCGATTATCTCTGCGTGCCGCGATTCTACAATACAGACGATCCGCATGCCGTTCTAAAATAATAAACATTTTAAATTGTGTTCAGTAAGCAGTATACAAATATGAATGAATCTTTTTGCAAAGGTTTACACAGTGAAAATGTATTATTATGTTTTTTTTTAGATGTATAAAAATTTAATGTTTCAAATATTTTTATTTAAGAGGATTGTAATAAAAGACAAATGATCATAAATAAATCAATATAATTGTAAAATTTCAATCATATAAGGGCTACTTTCTAAAAATATTTGCATTTACATGGTGTGCCAATTACCATTAGAGTATCGAAGTTATGTTTTTTTTTTAATGAAACACCCTTAATATTATATTTTTAGATTCTACGTCCAAAATAACTATCGTTTTTATTGAGGTTATTAGTACCTAAACCTAGCGGTTTACCTAATTTTCAAATTTCAATAATTTGAAAAGGATTTAGGTTATGTGCGGGAAATTTCCAGTGAAGTTAAGTAATGGATCATATTTTATTTTCCAATTATTAAAACCATAAAATATTTACAGGGTAGCCCAAAAAAATAAATTATTTAACAAGGATTTTAAGTGGCCCAAATTTTTTTAACATGTCATTGAATGCACGTTTCAATTATCTATCAAAAGTTTCCTATAACTCGAAGCTCTTAGACATTTAGTTTTTGTGAAAAAGGCATAGAATCGATTTTTTACATAATTTGCGGTGCATTTTTGATTAATATTTTAGTTGGCTATGGAATTTAGAAATGTCAAATGTTTTAGTTGATCCGTCACTTTAGCTTACAAATTCACTCCACGCCATTTTGTGCCTTTGTAGAAATATAAATCGAATAAAATGTGGACCCTCAATCCACTTCACCCAATAATATATTTTGATTACTAATTACCATTTCAAATAGAGTAATTAAATATTCTGTATATTCACAATACTATTCTTGTAAAGTGACAGATTTTCTAATAATTGAGTTTTCATAACTCACATCCACTTTTTTATAAATCGGTTTAATAGTCTCTTTAAAATGGTCGATTTAGAATTACTTCTTTAGCAAAAAGTATATTTATTGTTTCAGTTGGTTAATAAGGTCTCTTGATAACATTGTCCAAACATTTGATATATTTGTATCAAAACCCTTTTATTTTGAAAAATATTTTGAGTAAGTATTACAGTACCTACATTCAAATAATAATGATACAAATATTCATAAAAATTCAAAATAATACTATGACAGCAAAAAAAATTGAAGTGACAGTTTAGATAAACTATTTGACATTTTGTAAATCACCTCGACTTAGAGGTTAGAGGTATAGGAAACACATTTTAAAATTAGTTTCAAATATATAGGGTTTCCTATAAAAGCATGGTGTATCATAGTTATACTTTTTATAACGAATACCCCATATTTTATATTTTTTCAGATTCTATATAAAAAAATAAGTTAACTTTCATAATATGTTCATATGCCTAATCCTAACATTTATTTAAATATTTTTGGAAAAAATGATGTTTCGAAAAAAAAAAAAATATATATATATATATTTTCAAATGGGTGAATGAAAACAAATCAGTATATTGGACTAATGGGTGAATATTTGAATATATATTATAAATATAACAATCTTTATTAACAATTAAGTTTACAGTAAGGTAACAAACATTGATTATGTATATCACTCAAAAATTAATTAATTGTTAAATGGCTATCGACCAGAGGTCTTTCTGCCTGTGTTTTAAATAAACTGTATTTTTCTTAATATGTGAAAAAACGAGTCATGATTGATAATGTCGTTCTATAAGTCCGTATGAAGGGGTGATTCAATTGTTATGAATGCTACTGTTAAGAAATGATGTAATAAATTCATGAATTGAGGAAGACGGAAATTTGCGATGAGAGATTATGTTCTTATTTCGGGGAATACAGAGAAGCTGTAATAGGTCAAAAGTGGATAGGATTAGAGGCGAATTTTGTAGCAAGGGGTTGTAAACGGAGTGATTTGGGTGAGGTGATATAACCGGATGTTTGACGGGTTGTGTAGAGGGTTTTGCGGGTGACGGATTTTAGTAAGCACTCTTAGAGCCGATCTTTCTGTTATTTCTAAATCAGATAGAGTTATAGGGTGGGGATTATGAAAATGGACTAGTCAAGCAAAGGACGACAGATCATTTTATAAATATGTACAGCAGTCTGCGTTTAATACCTTTGTTTTTAAATGTTAGGCTTCTGAAAAGGCCGCCCTTTTCTTAACTTTACTTTTTAGGATCGTAGAGTGAGCTTTAAATGTGAATTTGGGATCAAAATGGATACCTAGGTATTTACAAAGATCTGATGGATAGATAGTGTGATTATTGATGGAGACAGAAAAGGGCGAATTAGATGAACGATGGAAAGGAATAAGGAGTTGTGATTTGTTAGGATTTATAGAAATGGGCCATTTGGTGAACCATGTTTGTATTGTATCAATTAGTCCCTGTATAGTGCTGAGGGCTTTAGGTAGGGTGGAAGCATGAGCAATAAGGGCAGTATCGCCGGCGTATAGGAGAGGATATGCGGATTTATTTACATAATTTGGGCTAGGATTGTAAATGTCATGGACTAGGAAGTTATACCGTAGCGGCGATAATGGGGAACCTTATGGCAAACCTTGTTCGGGAGTGAAGGAATAGGATATGTAATCATGGAGTTTTATTTGTAAAGATCTTTTAAGTAGGAAACTGTCTAGAAGGTTAATGATATGTAGAGGAATATATCAACGGGGGAAATTAATTTGATCAGCAAATTAACTGCCCCGATTCCGAATTAATTATAAATAATAAACGATTTGGCCTAATATTCGGAATCGGACCCTGTTGATTACCTGCTAATTCATCGGCAGAGGGAATGCCACAATCACTTTGTAAAAAAAGGTACTTACCTGGATTTCCCAGTTGGAATTTATGAAATATTTCTTAAGGGACTGAATGAATATAAAGAAAAAAAACTTTAATTTCGGAAAACAATAACAAAATTTACTAACAAAAATAATAAAAAATAACAAAAAAACAGAAATATATATATATATATATATATATATATATGTACAAGATACTCAAGTCGACCACTGAAAAGGTAATGTAAAACTTAAAATAACTATTCGCGATTACTTATTTTTGCACTATTTTCACTTTTACACTGTTGAAAAAAGAAAACTCACTATACCGGAAAAGAAACGGAAAGCTGTCTCCTTCAACCCTCGTTGGTTATGTTAACCACCGAGACCCCCTTCCAATTGGGGTTGGTGGTAGTTAAGCGCCTGCCCTCTAATTGGTCCGTCGCTGGGCGTCAGTTCGCGCCGGATGCCAACCCGCGTACATTGAATGTTTACAAAAATAATAAAATATAAATATTTCATATTTGAAATTAATGTATATAATGTATACATATATTCGCGGGTTGAAATTGAACAATGACTGTTCTTCTCCTTTACTTGACAGGGTTGATGGAGACATTCAATTGTGAATTATTTACACATAATTTAATATTATTAAATTAAAGTTGCGCAAAGCGAAAGTAGTGCATTTGATGCAAAATAATGTCAGAAAGACTAGCAAAAGAATAAAAAAAAGAAAAGAAAAATGAAAATGAATGAAATTACTTTTGGGTGGTATCTTGTATCTTTTACATATTAATTGCGTTGGGGTCATAATTACATTTTCCTAAAAAAATAAATACACATATACATATACACAACGACTTGTATGATTGTGATTTTATTTATTTAATTAATAAATCAAATCACGCGTTCAAAATTTTGTGCTTACGGATTACCTGGGTTGCAAATACAAAAATCCCCCTAAGCCGTGGGCGTGCCGAGGGTACGCATTTCGGTACCAAGTCTTTTGTTCGATACCGGGTTTGCCATAATTACTAAATTTTCACGGATTAGGGGAAAGTTTTAGTTTACAACCCGGTGCGTAAAATTTATGACCCCAAAAATAAACAAAAAGAGCTTATAGTGAGCTGAGCAAATATGTACAAGGTTGGCATTAAAAGAAATCCCAATGTAAGCAAATGAACTTTAATCATTTCAAATTAAAATTATTGGCCGAGAATTATATTTTTAAATAAAATATGCCAAATTATTATGGCATAGGTGTTTTAATAAAAATACCTATAACAATTCGGCCCCGTGAAATGATTAAAGTTAGTAACCATCCATTGAAAGAACAAATTTACAGTAAATTACAAAGTTACAGGTATGTACGTCATTATTACAAAAATGTCTGTAAACCGCAGTACACTAAGTTCACTTTTACCACACGCGAGCGAGTGTCTTTATTTTTAAGAAAAACGTCTTTATCACGGCAAAATTAAGCACATTACACTATAGAGTCCTCTACCTCTTGGTTGAATTGGTTCTTGTGGTGTTTACTCGTCGTCGTAATCGTCGACCTCTTCCGAATCGTCAGGATCATTCTCCACATCCTCGGGATCTGAGGGATCATTCAGTTGAACTGGTTCTTCCGAAGGGTGAAGTGGCGCGGGTCTGATGTCATCAGCGTGGATTCGTACTTCCTGACCATTTCGATCGATTATATACACACGTCCACCAAATCGGTCTCGAACTGTGTATGGTCCCAGCCATTTAGCGGCGAATCCAGCGGGGTTTTGAGCGTCGCTTATGGGATGGTTTCGGATTAAAACCTCGCGGCCCAAAGAATATTGGGCTGGTTCCTCCGGTTGGTCATATTTACGCATGCACTGCGTGTTACGATTACATGCCCGCTCTCGAAGTCGTTCCCGCTCCTCACCATGGGTATACGATCGGTCGGTACGGATCTCTCATTCTCCAGGTCGCGATAGCTCGTATCCAAGAAGCAACTCAGCTGGAGTTCGTCCTGTTAACTCGGGAACGAAGTTCAATCAGGATTGCCGGGATTTGTCGATCCCATTGATTTGCAGGCAAATCTTTCATCTTGACCCGTAGGCATTTTTTTACTTTCTGATTCTTACGTTCGGTAGGGTTTGCCTGCCGGTGGTACACGGGTGTGTAGCGAGCATCTGTTCCCCACATATCCAGTTGTTTATGCCATATCTTTGCAGTAAACTGTGAGCCATTATCCCTGATGATGATTTTTGGATAACCGAACTTATGAAAAACCTGCTCCTCCATTAACTTCAGGATATTTCCACTTCGGGCCTGTCCAATAGGAAATGCTTCCACCCATTTGGTGAACAGGTCAGTTACCACCAGGATATGCATTTTTCTAGTACTGCTCGACGGATACGGTCCCATTAAGTCAACAGCCATTGTGTGGAATGGTGAGCCTGGAACGATTCTCGCCTTCATGGGGGCTTTCTTTTGATTTTTACCACGCTTCGTAGCAATGCAAACGAGACAATCGTTTACGTATTTACGTACATCTCTGACGAGTTTGGGCCATTAATATCGAGAACGAATGCTTCTAATTGTTTCGTCTCGTCCTGGGTGAATTGCCTCGTCATGCATCGCGTGTAAAACTCTCGGAATTGCTGATACTGGGACGTAAAAGGTTCTGCCCCCATTGTCCAGTGATTGGCGGTACAGCTGTCCTCCTTTAGTCTCCAAAACTTCATTATGTTTTATCCACTCTGGGTGCGATTGGTCGGCCAATATTTGCAGCTTTTCTTGAACTTCCTGATCCTGCTGCTGGGCTTCAATCACGCTGTGGACGAGAGGAACTCCTAATAAGTTCAGCTCTGGTGGCAAGGTGGACTCCAACTCTGGCAGAGGCCCGATGAACTCGTCGTCCGAATCTCTGCCTAGGGCATTAGGCAGCTCGTTAGCTTCTCCAGGACAGTGAGTGATCTCGAAGTCGAAACTTTGCAACAGCATTGCCCATTTGGTCAGTTTCGATTTGCTGTCTTTGAAGTTGGCGAGCCAGGTCAGCGCTCTACTATCCGTCACTACGTGGAAATGCCGGCCTTCCAGAAGGGGACGGTACCGGTGGAGAGCGAACACGAGCGCTAAGCACTCCTGTTCGTTTATGTGGTACCTGGTTTGCGCTTCCGTAAGCTTTCTTGAGTCAAAGGAAATGATCCTCTTTTCGCCTTCTGGAGTAGTCCGAAATAACACAGAAGATATTCCAATTTTAGAAGCGTCAGTGTGTACAGTATATGGCAGATTGGAAAGAGGCCGATGCAATTGAAGAGGTTGTTGAACTCTAACACGCAATTCATCCATTGCAGCAGTTGCTGCTGGGGTCCATTTGAACTTACGTGTCGTAACGGTGAGTTCGTTTAATGGGACGGTTATATGTGCAAAATCTTTACATATTGTCTTACCCAATTACACAAACCTAAGTATTTCCTCAATTGCCGGCGAGTTTTAGGAATGGGAAAATTTCCTATCTGCGTTAGGTGTTTTTCCAGCGGCTGTGTCGTATCGGAGTGCACTTTATGTCCCAGGTACTCGAGGGATGTTTTCCCAGATGAATATTTGTCTACTCCAAGACGAAGATCATATTGATTTAATCTCTCAAATAAGAGAGCAAGATGCCTTAAATGTTCATCTACTGTCTTGGAATAAACAATTATGTCATCTAAATATACTATAGAAAATTTATGTATAACACCCGAGAGTACCTGTTGGGTCATCAGTTTGAAAGTGGCGGGGGCGTTTTTCAACCCAAACGGCATTACTCTAAACTGGTAATGCCCTCCGTCTGGAGTTGAAAAAGCTGTATATTGTTTTGAGCTCTCGTTCATTGGGATCTGCCAATAATCGCTTTTAAGATCTAACGTTGAAAAAATCGTTGCATCTCCCAAGTAACGAAGAGCTTCTTGAATAATGGGCATTGGAGTCGGATACAGTTATTGCGTTTAATTTGCAGTAATCGACGCAAAAACGATTGTCTAGGTTCAATTATCTCTTGAGTAAGCAGATCTTCCACCTGTTTATCAATTTCTTGCTTCCTCTCAGGATTTACACGATACGGCCGAATTCGTATCGGTTTTGTCGACATCACTTGTTCTAGTTTTTATTTTCTATTTTTAATGAAATTAATTAAATTACACTCGGCCCCTTCGAGCTGTTAATTTACTTTTTAAATCCAAAACTCGAACACAGATTAAGTACGTGGTCAAAATTTAAAATGATAGTGGGTAAAACGATTCTCTTTGTTTTCTATAACTAACTTAAAACTAACACTGTACACTTCCTGAAAGAAAAAAAGTTAGGTTTTAACAAAGAGAATCTGGGAATTTATATGCCAAAAAATGTATTAGCAATTATTTAATTGAATACACTGATTTCAAAATAAGATAATTGAACACTAAGTGGGTTTCACAAGTAAATGCACAATTGTGTGCTTTTACTAAATTTGCAATAATTAATGCCCTGTACTTATTGGTTAAAAAACTATATTTAAAAGTACCACGAAGGCGCTATTTATCAACGGGGGAAATTAAGGCATTCATTTTATCGACAAATTAACTGTCCGATTCCGAATATTAGGCGGAATCGGACAGTTAATTTGTCGATAAAATGAATACCTTAATTTCCCCCGTTGTCCGATTCCGCCTAATATTCGGAATCGGACCCTATTGATTACCTGCTAATTCATCGGCAAAGGGAATGCCACAATCACTTTTTTAAGAAAAGATACCTGGATTTCCCAGTTGGCACTTATGATATATTTCTTAGGGGACTGAATGAATATAAACAAAAAAAAACTTTGATTTCGGAAAACAATAACAAAATTTACTAACAAAAATTAAAAAAAAAAACATTACAAAAAAACACATATATATATATATATATATATATATATATATATATTTGTACAAGATACTCAAGTGACCACACAAAAGGTAAGGTAAAACTTATAATAACTGTTCGCGATTACTTATTTTCGCACTACTTATTTGTACACTTTTACACACTGTTGCAAAAAGAAAACTCACTATACCGGAAAAGAAACTAATTGCTGTCTCCTTCAACCCTCGTTGGTTTTATTAACCACCGAGACCCCCTTCCAATGGGGGTTGGTGGCGGTTAAGCGCCTGCCCTCTGATTGGTCCGTCGCTGGGCGTCAGAGGTTTGCGCAGGCGTATTGTCACAGCCTCCCACACCATAAGGTAGCAGTTCGCGCCGGATGCCAACCCGCGTACATTGGATATTTCATATTTGGAATTAATGTATATAATGTATACATATATTCGCGGGTTGAAATTGAACAATGACTGTTCTTCTCCTTTACTTGAGGGGGTTGATGGAGACATTCAAGTGTGTATTATTTACACATAATTTAATATTATTAGATTAAAGTTGCCCAATGCGAAAGCAGTGCATTTGATGCAAAATAATGTCAGAAAAACTAGCAAAAGAAGAAAAAAAAAAGAAAAGAAAAACGAAAATGAATTGAAATTACTTTTAGGTGGTATCTTGTATCTCTTACATCATAATTGCGTTGGAGTCATAATTACATTTTCCTAAAAAAATAAATACACTTATACATATACACAACGACTTGTATGATGGTGATTTGATTTATTTAATTAATAAATCAAATCACGCGTTCAAAATTTTGTGCTTACGGATTACCTGGGTTGCAAACACAAAAATTCCCCTAAGCCGTGGGCATGCCGAGGGTACGCGTTTCGGTGCCAAGTCTTTTGTTCGATACTGTTTGCCCTAATTACTAAATTTTCCCGGATTAGGGGAAAGTTTCAGTTTACAACCCAGTGCATAAAATTTATGACCCAAAAAATAAACAATAAAGATTTAAAAAAATCCCAATGTAAGCAAACGATCTTTAATCGTTTCAAATTAAAATTATTGGGCGAGAATTATATTTTTAAATAAACTATGCCAAATAATTATGGCATCAGTGTTTTACTAAATACACCTATAACAAATATTATGGAAGTAACACTTGTACAGCAAGCCTCTGTGCCAAACCGAGTCAAAAGCTTGTCTGATGTCTAAAAAAAAATATTCCGTACTTTTGGCCTTCGATACATGCCGTTTGGCATGAGAATGGATAAGGGCAATATAGTGGAGAGATTTTCAAGGAAACCAAATTGATTATGTGGGATAAGGTATTTGATATGTGTTAGTAATTCATTTTTAAGGATAGATTCGAACAGTCGAAAGCTTGCGGGGTCGAGGGGGTCCTTGTCCGGTTTGGGAATGCAAACAATAGTGCCTTTTTTCAAATTCTTGAGGTATATCCTGGGAGGTATAGATGTTATTGAAAATTTTTAGGATATGGATATGAATATTAGTAACCGGGGCGGAATTTTTGCCTTTCATAAGAATTTCAAAATACTCTTCCTCTTTTATTTCATCGTCTGGTATTATGGAAGTTTGTGAGGATTTATAAGACGAATACCAGGAATTTACTATATTTAGAAAGTCGTTGTCGAGTCTAAATTGTCCGTCGTTGAATAAACCTGTCTGAAATGTGTTGTAAATATATTAGCTATTTCAGCCTCGTCCGTTACCGTATTTTTTGTCGCTGGGTCAGTGAAATTTTGGATAAACTCCGGTTTGCGATATTTAATGAGCTTTTTAATTTCATTCCAGTATTGCTTTCCATGCAATTCGTTTATGCGTTCACATGAAATTATCCATAGATCACTTTTATATTGTGCAATGAGTGTGTGAATGTCTTTGTTGATTCTGTTAAATTCATGTTTAAGTTTTCTCTCGTCAATTTGTTTAAAGTCATGGTATAACTGTCTTTTATGTTTAATAAGTCTAAGGATAAAGTTTGGTAGGCGATATTTGAAAGGGATACTAAGAAGCGGGAGATATTGTTCTGGTCGATTGTAGGGTTTAAAGATATGAATTCGGTCATTTCATTCGTCACCTTTTTTATGTCACAGTTTTTATAACAGCGAATAGTCTTGGGAGGGGATGGGTAAGGAGTATTGCTGTTAAGGGAGAATTTTATAAACATGTGGTCTGTGCATAGATCTGGGGTTAGGTTGACATTGTGGATGAGATGACGAATATTATTTGTACAGAGGAGAACATCGGGGGTGGTTGACTGATGATCTGACATGATAAACGTGGGACCTGTATGGACACTAACAAAATTGCAATTGGAAATAAACGAGAAGAATTGTTTCGATTTTAACTTGTTTATGTTAAAATCTCCGATTAAGACAACATGATCAAAGGGGAAACTTTTGTAAGGACGGTATCTTCAATAGACAAGGAATGTATATAACATAAGAAAATATGGAGGGGAAACTGTGGAAGGTCTATGACACAATGAAGATATTCATTCATTTGGTTGTTGAGTTTAAGGGGATTAGATTTTTACGGGTGTGAAGATTCCAGCCATAGATCATAAAATGGTTAAAAATCATTATTTTTGAAATTTTCTTTCACTGGTGTATTCGTTTTGGATTATACTATAGATTACCCCATCAACCCTTCCCCACCCTTAAATAACTTTCATTTTCGATTTTCGGGGTTTGTTTTTTGAGATAGTAGAATTATTTTTATTTAAACGTGTTCTCCATACATTTATTAGTGATACCAAGAAAACACATTTTTCAAACCGGACCTCTCTCACCCAAAAAAAAAAAAATCTATTAGACACCATAAATTGCCTAAAAAATATTTATTTCGAATTATTTCTTCACTGGCCTACTCTAAGAAATTTATTTTATTTAATAAAACATGCAACCGACTTAAGACACCCTGGTCTACCTCCTAACCACCCTTTCCAAAATTTAAGTTTGTTCAGATTTTAGAATTATAGTTATATAGTCGCATTCTCCATACGTACTTCAATAAGCATCATTCGGAAAATTATTCACACCGCATATCCCTACCCCTAAATAATTTTTCACATAAGTGATTAATTTTCGGGGTTGGTTTTAGCAGCCATAGATTTAAAAATGTAATCGGTGAATTCAGCATCCCATGCTCCTTCATTTCAATTAAAAACATTTTTCGTAGCTCCCTTAGATCAACTCCCGGAGGGGTTCAAACAAGTCTTATACGAGAATTCCGATGTTTTCACATAAATGTTTAATTTTCGGGGTTGGTTTCAACTCCCATAGATTTGAAAATGTTACAGGCGTATTCAGTATCCCTTGCTCTTTCATTTACGTTTAAAATATTTTTCAAACCGCCCTTGGATCAGCCCCCCAGAAGGGTTCAAACACGTCTTATACGAGAATGTCGATATCTTCACAAAAATGTTTAATTTTCGGAGTTGGTTTTAGCTCCCATAGATTTGAAAATGTTACAGGCGTATTCAGTATCCCTTGCTCTTTCATTTACGTTTAAAATATTTTTCAAACCGCCCTTGGATCAGCCCCCCAGAGAGGTACAAACACGTCTTATACTAGAATTCCGATATTTTCAAGTAAATATTTAATTTTCGGGGTTGGTTTTAGCTTGCATAAATTTAAAAATGTTACTAGCGTATTCTGCATCTCTTGCTCTTTCATTTACGTTAAAAACATTTTTCAAACCGCCCTTGGATCAGCCCCCAGAGGGGTTCAAACATGTCTTATACGAGAATTTCGATATTTTTACATAAATGTTAATTTTCGGGGTTTGTTTTAGGAACCATTGAATTAAAAATGTTAGAGGATATGACTACATTAAAGTATATATTCAATTGAATTTATAGGATTTTATAGATATTTCTCCTTTATAGATTAAAATTAGTTTTTATATTAATTTTGTATAATTTAACATAAAATTTAACATTGAAGTCACTATATATATAATTTTTGTGTTATACAAACAAAGTTTAAAGTGTTTTATTCATATAATTTAACATTAAAATGAAATTAATTATTGAATGATTGTTAAAAACTAATTTGAAATAAAAAATCTGTTATTTTTACTTGGCTTGAATGTCGTATAAAAATGTAAGATTGTAAATTAAAAAATCCGGGATAAAATCATGTGTTATACTTAACATCCAATAATTAAAAAAAAAAAATGTTTTAAAATTTGAAAATAAGAACTGACCTGACTCTATATTCTATTCAAAAATTTCCCAAGGAAAGTCGAAATTGAATGACATTTTATTATACGGAATTTATGCTTAGCGTTTCAAGCGCATTTAATAATATATATTGTTTTTGCAGTGATACGAAATAAGCATCGTAATAAGATTATTACGATGTTTATTTTGTATAATCAAACCTTTTATGTGTGGTATGCATTTTAAATTTTGATGCCAAAAATAAATAAAGGCAATTAACTGATACTAAAATAACAATTTGTTGTTTTTAGTATATTTAATAATTGGAAGCTATGATGATTTTTAATGAACGTATTTTTACCGGGTTATTCCCTGTATTTGAAAAGGAGTATTTTAGCCAAAGTACACCACTTTTTCCATTTTTTTTTTTTTTCTATGGGGTCTAGGGGTCTATAAAGGCTACATTCAAAAAATATTTTCATAATACCATAAAAATTTCAAAGTTGTATTTTTTTAATGGAAAACCCTATACATTTTTAGATTCTACGTTCAAAATAAACACCTTTTCATTAAGGTTCGTTAGGACCTAAAACTAATTTTCAAATGTCAACAATTTGAGAAGTATTTAGATTATATATGCAAAATTTTCTAGGATATTTAGTAATGGATCATATTTTATTTTTCAATTACACCTTTCAATTTGTACAGAGTGGCCGAAAAATAATACTTACTAAATGAAATGCTATAATTTGTATACTATTAAATTAACTATTTAATTAACCATCAAAAAATCCCTATAGCTCTAGGCTTCTAAGTCGAGGCGTTTTGACGGTAAATTAAAAAAAATCTAATCATTTGGAATTTACTTTCCCTGAAATAATATTTAACATTTAACATTTCTAGCAGGCTGTGGCTGGCATATGTTTTATTGGATGTTACGGAATACAAGGTCCATATTTTATTCGATTTATATTTCCACAAAGTCATAAAATGACATGGAATGACTTTGTAATGTAATTTGACAGATTAACCAAAACATTTTTGACATTTCTAAATTCCATAGAAAACTAAAATCATTAAAATATTAATCAAAAATATACCTCAAACCATATAAAAATCGATTTTTTGCATTTTTTGCAAAAACTGTTTGTCCAAGAGCTTCGAGTTATAGGAAACTTTATTAGATAATTAAAACGTGTATTTAATGACAATTTAAAACATATCGCATTCCAATTAAAAACAATAAGGTATAACGATTCATTTTGGTAATTAACTCATTTCATAAAGTGTAATATATGCAGCCCATTTTTATCTTGGTTTTGTACGGTTAATTTTGTTTAATTAATTCATTTCTTAGAGTTGTAATATATGTAACCCATTTTACATCATATTTTGGTTATTAATTAATTAATGAATATTAATTATGAGCAAACCATTAGTTTATTATTAACAGTATTTTATTCTGCTCGGATTTAGTACTGTTAGTATTCATTATTTTCATTACGGGTCATGTTAAATAAATAGGGTTAATTTTATTTGGTTTTAGTCATGTTGGTAGGAAGTCTCATGTGACGGTGTTTTAGTGCTCTGATTGGTCGTAAGTCACTATGTTTTTATAAATGTTTATTTACATTTGTGTGATAGAGATTCAAATATATCTCCGTCGGACATCTCCGAAAATTAATTCGACCGGCATTATTCACTGTTCTACGTTTTCGTGCAAGGGTGTTTGTGAACAAGTTTGTAGAATTTCACTCGCAGCCGTCAGGATCCGCAATTATAGAGTTTTGGAGTTGTTGTTTATGCAGTTGGGTTGAGGATTTTGTGGATTTTTCTCCGTGGAGGATTTTTCTCTTGTCGCATCACGTGCGTGTGATTTACGAAAATGTGAGTACTTTTTCTTTCTGTTTTTTTGGGTTGTCTAATAGTTGTAACGAATATTTTTAGAGTGAGGTTTCGTCAGCAATTCAGATAGATTAATATTCTGAGCTGGGGAATTTTTGTTGAAGGAAAACCCTCTGTGAGAGGTGAGTTTTTTGTGAACCGCCATTATGAATTTATTTCATTCGTGCAGAGTTTTTTAATTTCGTGCTATTATGGATACTATATCGAAGATGTGTTCATTTTAGGGTTTTTAGTTATGGTTTTGTATTTTGTCGATTGGATGATTTCCTGAGTTGGACATTTCCTACGCTGGATAAATTTCTATTCGTGTTGCTGTTTTTCGTGTTCCTGGTTTTGTGTTGCTGTTTTCGCTGCCGGAAGTTGGTGAAATGCTCGTCTTGAAGAGGCGATTTTAACCGTGAAGCGGATAGATGGAGTGAGCTTCATCAGAAGTTCTTGAAGACGTCGTGTGTTAGATTGTGCAGATAAGTTATTTGGGGAATTGGGGATTTTTTTATTTTGGATTTGAATTGAGTAATAAGCGCGTCTGTTTATGGGGATTTTGAATATTGTTTTATTTAATAATTGTGTTTTGTTGTTCAGATTTGAATTTAAGGGACAATTTGGAATTTAATTAAAGAATTTAAATTTCGTATAATATATATATATATATATATATATATAAAGAGGGAAATGTTAATGCATTATTAAGTTTAATCGGGTTATTAATTTTACACTTACATAATTTCTTATTAATATTTAATTGAAGTATACATTAGATATATATATATTCTGTATTAATGTGGTTTCTTAAAAGTATAACAAGAATTGGTATTACTCTTATGTAAACCAAAAATGATCATTTCTGGTAAAATCAGATTGTTTTAATTAAAACACCGATTGGGTATTTTTATGTTTGGTTCAAGTAAATTTATGAAATGCATCTATATTTATTTTTAATTACATGACTTGTAATTGTTTTCTTATTTTGGGGAAAACCCTTGAATAAATTGTTAATTTGAAGTTTGATTATTTAATGGAGGCCCACAAATAACAAAATATTTAGTAACCGAGTGTTTTAAAAATTTTGCTAAACCAGGGTGTAACAAATGGTTACTGGCGCCCTAATAAAATAAAACTACATTCTTTGAAAGCTCACGACCAAACTCTCCGAACTTGAGTTATGCTGGTTTAGTTATTTATGCCATCTTGTGGGAAAAATAAGATAATACAATTAATTTCTTTCTATTTGCGTTTAGTTAGAAAAACTGCGTGGCAAAGGTTTGACCGACTTAAAGTCCTTGTTTAATTATTTTTATTTTTTGGAATATCCTGTAAATATTTTACGATCTAAAAAAAATCTATTTCTAAAGTTGAAGCATGTAACCTGAACACAAATGGTTGAAATTTGAATTTTAAGTTAAATTTTAACAAAATTCCAATTATTTCAAAAATTGTTAAGTTTAACCTGTCAATTATATAGAAATAAAACCATTTACAATTATTAGAAAACAACTTGGCATCAAACCATACTATTAATAATTTATTCAAGAAAATTTTCGAAAATTTTGAAATTGACGTACCAATTGAATTTATTAATAATTTATTAATCAACATTTTCGTATTACAATCTTCCCCCCAGAGAAGATTAAATCAAAGAGATGAGATATTTATTTTTTATAAATAGAGAATATGTTACGGTTTATCTGTGCCGTTATGACTTCTAGTCATTGTGAGAGAAATTGTCGCTCTCCGGGGGCAGCATTTCTTCGCCCAGCTCCTATTGACACCGCTGGTGGGTATTCCCTATTGAATCCCTGGTATTTGCTATCAATGTGCCCTACAAGATGTTAGGTTTAATTAGATCTATGAGTGGGAACACAGATATAATTAATTAGTTTAATTTGTGGTGTTAATTTGAGGTTAGGCGGAGTAGTTCTTTTAAAATAAATTCTATTACTTAAGAAAGTAATTAGTTTTACCTTACATGATTCTTAGAGATCCCTTATTATATCAGGTTGGCCACAGAAAGCTGTTTATTATTCTAGGACAGAAAGGAGGTAAACATTTATTCATTACATCGTCATTGTTTTGATCGTCAGCTGTCAGAATCGGAAAATCATAGAGTGCGAATATAAGTGATCTACAATCGCTCTCGATCAATGTTATCAAAATAGTTTATTGTTTTCTCCCACTTTTAAATACTTCCGAGACTTTATAAACGGTTGTAATGGGTATTTGGTTTTAATTAAATTATCTATAAAGTTACTCGGGCGTAGCGCCATCTATGTTGCGGTTCGACAATTATTAGTTATTATGTAATTAAAGTAGCACGGTATTTTAGACAAGCGGCACATGACGCACGGATTCGATGACGTCAGATTACGTTTGATTTTTGAAATTTGATTTTAGAAACTTGATTTTAGAAATTCTTCCAGTTGAACTGGTCAGTTATGTCAGGGGTTGGCAATAACAATTTTCGGAGGCGTGGGGGGAAGTCGTTATCGACATTAAGGCAATACGTCTTAATCCTTTCCTTTTCCTCTTTGACCGTGAAGAAGCTCACGTCGGAACTACAATTCTGAACTAAAATTCAAACTTTATTTAATTAATTAAACACGAAGAAGTGTTCCTCTGGTGAGGGAGTTATTAATTAAATTTGTTAAATTAATAAGTATATGTGGCATGAGTTTTGATTTTCGTGAGTTTGTAACGAATTCCACATTTCGATTTTTTTTTTCTTTCTTCGGAGTATAAAAAAGTTCAGTAGTTCTCTCGGTAGGACCGCACAACAACTTAGGTGAGTCTTCAAAGCTGTTTTTGCATTTAATTCGTGATTTTAACGAGTGGGGAATTTATGTAGGTCCTTTAAGTTCCGGTTTCATTTTCTTCATTTCTGTGTGTAACTTCCGTCCGTGGAGCCGACTAATTTTGTCTTCCCGCAACGCGGACGCGACTTCTAGTAGCGGATGCCCGATTTTGGAGGATCCGCGGACCGAAATTTCGCCTCCTGGCCGGTTGATAACGCAACAACATCCCCCCCCCTCCCCCCGGAGATTTTCCGTCTAGGCTGGAAAACCCCTTGCTAGTGTGCTCCTGAAGAGGCAACCATCGCAGGACAGTAAAGGTTGGAGTAGTTTTCATTTTACTATACATATATATATATAATCTTTTGCTGTTATCCGAAGATTCAGTAATATACGTATTTTTTTTTTATTTTAACGGTTCATTAAATAATTTCACTAAACTCAATTAATTTTTTTTTTTTTTCTTTTTTTTTAAATAAAATTTTGTAATACATACGGGATAATAAGCTGTAAGTTTTGTAAACTCATAGGATTTAAAAGGAAACAACTTCTGGAATAATGATTATTATTATGGTAATATCTTACGCATATCTGATTTTGGTTCCTTTTAAATAGAAAGATATATATATATTTTTTTTTTGTATTCTTGTAACTTGGGGTTTTTGTAATGGGGTAACGTTATCTCAAGGCACCCGTTAATGATTAGAACGCATATTTTTTTTTTAATTATTATTATTGTTATTACTTCGCTATGGCGCCTTAAACTAAGAAACTCACTTTCGTTATTTATTATTGCTAATTTTTTTTTGTTGTTATTAATCTTAAAATGCCAACGCTGAATAAAATTTAATTTTGTTTGTTCCTTTGTCAGAAAGATATTTGACTAGTTTGATGTTGCCCTTTTGTCTAGCTATTACCTTCTCCAAATAA
Source organism: Philonthus spinipes (assembly GCA_963082785.1). Classification (NCBI taxonomy): domain Eukaryota; kingdom Metazoa; phylum Arthropoda; class Insecta; order Coleoptera; family Staphylinidae; genus Philonthus; species Philonthus spinipes. The sequence continues at coordinate 3,388,815 of OY720304.1, forward strand.
GGTTCATGGTTACTGATTACCATTTCACCCCTATTTGTCATCCAACCATGTGGCGCCCCCTTTTGGTATCGTTTATTTTAAATTGAACCCACCCTACTCTGCTGACTTTAGCTAGGCCAAATATGGGGTGGATCAGTGGTAATTGGAGTTGGTTTAGTTTTAGGTACCAGTAAATTCAAAGTGTAGCAAATACCTAATAAACATGTCAACGGGAGGGAAGGTACCTCACGCTGATTATCAACTAGCTCAGGTTGATTTAAAGACGAAGCAACTAACCTTTAAAACACAATTGGTTAGGTGCACACAGTGTACATGTAGGTAGACCTGATGTAGCGTCGGCGTCTGGATGGAGGCGGCGTTCAGGCGGCAGTTCGGCGTCCTGTGATCTGCGTCGGAATTCGGCGTCGGAGTCCGTGGGTTATTGCGTCGGGGTTGGATCCAGGGGCAGGAACAAACACTACCCTCGTAGTGTTGACGTCGAAGCGGTTGTACTGGCAACCTAGGTGCTTGGCGTCGGTGTTGACTGCAGGAACGACGGCGGAACAGCTAACGTCGGCGTCGGGCTGAGTTTCCTGGAGTCGGCAGGTTCCTGGATTGGACTGGATCCGGCAACAGCATAGGACACTACACTGGTAGCGTCGATGTGGCGTCGAGACGGTTACACCGGTAACCGTGAAGCTCGGCGTCGATGGACTTCAGGAAGCACTGGTCCTGGAGTCGACTTCTTCTGACAGGAACGACGTCTGGAACATCTGGCGTCTGCGTCGGTCAGAGTTTCCTGTCTCAGAGAGAAGGTTAAATATCGAGGAACAAAAGTTCCTCATGAATCCACATGCTGCCCCCTGTACAGCACCAGAGTGAACTGAAGATCTGGGTGGATGCATCCCGTATTTAATCGCCGAAAATCGTCTGGAGTAGGGATGATTTTCGAGGACCACGTGGCCGTTGGCAAAGAATTCACTGGAAAATAACTATCGTAAACAAAATAATTATTTCCAACGAATTCTTAAATCCAACCGTTAAAATGCAATTTGAAAGAATTACGTTAATCTGTAATCTCTCTTCTTTCAAATTGCAACGGCGGCCCGTGTCCTCTCCCTGGGCGTCTTAATCTGCTGCTCGGGCCCTAATTGCTGCACGATAATCCGGAGGGCCGGGCGGTGATCCTTCAACCTCGGGTCAGGTAAATGTTAACCCGATGGTTAATCCGCGGCGGCCGGCAGGTAGAGTGCTGGCCAAAACTCATTTTATAAAAAAAAATTAAAATTGAAAATTTTAATTTCGTTGACGACGATTAAAATTAATCGCCGGTAACAAACATATAAGGATTTAAAATATATAGCTACTAAAACTAACCTGAAAAGAGTTTTTTGGTAAAAATCGAAGTATACGGTAACTTCGATTTTTGCCGAAAAACCATGCTTGAATCTGTGTTTGAAAATTTAAAAAGCAAAGGACACTGAATAAGCCTGTGGCATTTTTAAATCTTAGGTTGCTAAAACCAACCCCGAAAATTAAACATTTATGTGAAAATACGACATTCTCGTAATAGACACGTTTGAACCCCTCTGGGGGATGATCCAAGGGCAGTTTTAAAAATGTTTTAAGCATAAATGAAAGAGTAAGGGATGCTGAATACGCCTGTAATATTTTTAAATCTATGCGAGCTAAAACTAACCCCGATAATTAAACATTTTTGTGAAGATATCGAAATTCTCCGATAAGACGTCTTTGAAGCCCTCTGGGGGGCTGATCCAAGGGCGGTTTGAAAAATGTTTTAATCGATAATGGAGTAGCAAGGTGTCTTGAATAAGCCTGTAACATTTTTAAATCTATGCGAGCTAAAACCAATCCCGAAAATTAAATATTTTTGTGAAGATATCGAAATTCTCGTATAAGACGTGTTTGAACCCCTCTGGGGGGCTGATCCAAGGGCGGTTATAAAAATGTTTTAATCGTTAATGGAGTAGCAAGGGGTCCTGAATGCGCCGGTAACATTTTTAAATCTATGGCTGTTAAAACCAACCCCGAAAATTAATCACTAATGTGAAAAATTATTTAGGGGTAGGGATATGCGGTGTGAAAGATTTTCCGAATTATGCTTATTGAAGTACGTATGGTATATGACTATAGTTCTAAAATCGGAACGAACCAATTTGGAAAATGAGAACTTAAATTTTGGAAGAGGTGGTAGGGGTTTGACCAGGGTGTCTTAAGGCGTTTGCATGTTTTATTAAATAAAATAAATTGTTTAGAGTCAGCCAGTGAAGAAATAATTTGAAATAAAAGCTTTTTTAGGCAATTTATGGTGTCTAATAGATTTTAATGTTTTTGGGGGTGAGGGAGGTCCGGTTTGAAAAATGTTTTTTCTTGGTATTACTAATAAATGTATGGGGAACACGTTTAAATAAAAATAATTCTACTATCTCAAAAAACAAACCCCGAAAATTGAAAATGAAAGTTATTTAGGGGTGGGGAAGGGTTGATGGGGGTGGCTGTTGGCGTTTGCTTATTTCATTCTATAGTATAAACTAAAACGAATACACCAGTGAAAGAAAATTTCAAAAGTAATGATTTTTAAACATTTTATGATCTATGGCTGGAATCTATGGGTAACTTCACACCCGTTAGATTTTTTTAATATGATTTGTGGTCTGACTGCAGCGATAGAACGACCGCGCTGATTTTGGAATGGAGTTGAGGAAGGAATTTGGATAAAGGACCAGTTGTTGTATGAAAAAGGTTTGTGTGTTTTCGTTTCTACCATTAGCACTACGTCAATAGGATTATTGGAAAGGTAATGGGATAGTAAATGGGATTTCCGGGATAAGGACAGGTAGCCATCTTTTCTGAGAATTTGAGTGAATGCTGTTAGGATACATGACCATAAACATCATGTTACATGCTTGACAATGTTGAAAGAATCTATGAAACGAGTTTTAAGTTTTTTAATGAAAGCGTCTATGACAGTCACAGTGGGTTCGTAATTTTAGTTGTGTAAATGTCCAGTATGTAGTCGTGAACGGTAATTAGTGTGTGAATTCGTACGTGTTCAGTGACATTCTTGTCTATTTGAGCAGATTTTTTATTTTGGCAAGTTATCTTCATATTAGGGATTCCTTCAATTGGTTGCGTAGGCCTTTTAGTGCATTTCGTTGACCATGCAGTGTGATCGGTTTGTCCACAAGCTTTACATCGGATTCGGAGAGCCGTGGTGCGTGTTGACGTTGGATGTTGTCCATTGCATTTGGTGCAACTGATATTTTCCTTGCAGTTGCTGGTGATATGATCGAAGTTGTTATATCTACTGCATGGAACAGGAAGTGGGGTTGGTGGCTTACTTTCGATAACTTTGTATGTTTTATTCAAAAATTTAAATTTTTCATGCAACAGTTTGGTGAAACATTCCAATGATGGTATAATAATCATTAAAGTATAGAAGTCATCTTTCTTTGCAATGATACGGCGGCAGTAGCGATGAGTTATTCCAAATGCGACATAGAAAACCTAAATAGAAGAGCAACTCCCCTCCAAAAAGGACACTTATAACGATTGTTTACATTATCACATTTTGATATCAACCTACAAACATTGAAAGATTACCTTGGAAGCAGTTCTACCAACATCGAAATATTTTGTTAGCGGGAAAATTAAAATGTGAAAGGAAATATTGGGATATCAAGTATATAATAACGGAAAGAAATATAATGCATTTATTAAATAAATATTAAAATAATCAAAAATCATTCATAAATAACTCTTAAATTTAAATAATATAAAGTATTAACATTTTTTAAACAATTTAAAAATGAACAAATATAATTACAATGAACAAGACATTTTTTATTTTTTTAATTATTATATAATTATTTTGTACATATAGCACATGGAAAATGTCCACCATAGCTCCATATTATTGTTTGCATATTTTCACTTCCAAGTAGACTCATATTCTCGATTAAATATTAAAACTACACAATATCAACACACTTTACACCGCCGACATTTGAAAATACAAAGACATACTTGGCTTCGATAAAACTTTGACTACGATTTGGGCGGTTCTTAAAAATGATTATACGGCTATCTTTTAAGTGCAAACGGCAATAGAAAACGTAAGCGGCCACATTGAGCCACACCACGCATACGCTTCGAGGTTGATGCCAACTTAAAAAATATAATAAATTTCATGTTTTAACGTTGGCAACGTTTATTTGCTAATGTATACAAACCGAGATTTGAGTGACACCCCCCTGAAGTGCGACTAAACGCGCACTGATGCCTTGTCTTGAATTTCTTGCTCCACTCCCTTAAGGGCATACCACTTCCTAGAAAAGAAGAGAAAATAGTGCTTTACGGCACACGCCGTTGTTACCACTAATAATAATACTGTTGTATTGAAATTTCAGTTTGAGAAAGTTAAAGGATGAATCAATGATCGTGTTAGTTTGGTTTTGAAAAAAACGTCATATATTATTTATAAAAATGCATTAAATATGCTCAATATTTATACAAATTTGATCGTCAATTTAACCAATTTAAACATTTTTATATTTAATTTTGATGTAATAGGAGCCTAGAATCGACTTTTGTGAACAATAAAGGGTTTGCATCATAAAAATAAATTCATTAGTTTGCCCACAATGAGCAAATAATTATCGGACTATTTTACATTTTCTTGCGAGAAATAAGCGAAGACCAATTTATCTATCTCTCTTTCGCCGAGGATTCACGTGCGTAGCGATGCTCGACTGCATCGAGACGAGAACGACCGCATATCCGATTACGCACTACTAATGGGCGAGTGTTACTTGATTTATGGTATTATTATAGCCAGAAACATCTTTTATGGGTTTTCGAGATGAGAATGTTACAATATTATAAGAATCATAATGTCAGTATAAAACAGATTTTTTTTTAAATTCCTAATTTCTAGTTTAGGGGGTATTGTTATTGTTTGATCATTTGTTCTGAATATATCAATATAATTACTTACAATAAAAACATAGTTTTTTTTTTCTTAATTTATATAGTGGGAGGAAAAAAGTTCTGTAATATTTAAAACAACTAATTATAATGATTGTTACTAAATGAAATGATAATAATATTGTTTTCTATGACAAATCTGTAACTTATGGTATAGTTTGATAAAATCACAATAATAATAAAAATAATAATAACAAATCTTTATTCCAATGTTAACATAAAATACCCAATATATTGTATATGTACATCCACACGGAATAGGGTCAACAAAAATTATAATTTTATACATCACAGCACCGAGCGAAAAATCCATTCAAGTCGTAGGGTTCTAAGACTAGTAAAAACTCCTTAAGACATTGTTTCCAGCTCGAAAATGTGTCACAATTTTGAATATGCTTTGGCAAATGATTGTATATTTTTATACACGCATAAAGCGGGTGTTTTTCAGTGAACGCTAATTTATGATACGGATATTTAAATACAATGCCGTGCTTTGTGTTATGCTTACTTTTCAATTTAAAGTCTTCAAATAAGTGATTTTGTTTCCACATAAATTTCATACATTCAAAAATATATATTGCAGTACATGTAAGCAATTGGTTTTCCCTAAAAATACCTCTACAGCTCTCATTGTACTTCATGTTGGAGATAATTCTCAGTGCTCGTTTCTGAATTATAAATGTTCTTTCAAGATTGGTTCTATTGCCCCAAAACATTATGCCATATTTAATATTTGAATAAAAGTAAGCGAAATAAAAAGTTCGTACAATTTTTAAATTGGTATACTTTGAAAGTACCCTTAGCCCATGTTACCGTTTCCTCGTTACTTAGAATGAAAGGTAACGTCGTACTTAAACTTTCGAAGGACCAGAAGTAAATTACTTCAAAGATTGTTTAATTTAAATGTATATTAATATGCAAAAAAAAGTAATAGGTTACAAATTACAATAATTTTGGCCGTGTTAACAGTTAAACCGGTGAATGCCTTCTGCTTGCTTCTTCTTCGCCGGCTCATCTTGATGGGTGCGGGGGTGGGGCTTAAGGGATGCGTGGTGGTAACAAGATGGCGCTCATCGGGTGTCCTTGTCTTATCAGCGTCCCCTAATTTGCAAGGTTGCCAAACTGCAACCCTTGCTGGTTAAGGCGCGATCCGAGCTGGTTGGGTCTGGTGACCAGATGTGGCGGAATCCGGTGCATTGTTCGCGCACACTTTTGTTAGTTTCTCGGAACCAATTTATTGTGGCTATCCCGAAACGCGCACTTTCGCCCATAAAAATGATTTACATTTCCTGTTGAAATATTTATTGAGCGATTCTTGTCAGAGGCTCGGTTTGGGGTTACGGCTAATGAGAGCCGTAACAGCCCATAACAGGCTTTATTTAGTTTAGACGAAAGCGCGTCAATATGTTTATTATAGCTTAAGTTTTCATCTATTGAGATACCAAGAAATTTTGTGGCATCGGTAAAACTGTATTGTTTATCATTTAGTGTTATATGGTTTGGTGTTTCTATTTGATTCGTTACTTTAAAGAGCATACAATTTGTTTTTTCATTGTTAAGTAATAACTTATTATCTGTAAACCAAGTTTGTAAGTCATGCAAACAACAATTTCCAGTAGTTTTTACGTCAGTATATGTAGCTCTTACTAGTACCAGGTTCGTATCATCTGCGTAACTTACCAAATGAGATTCCTCTTTTATATTGTTGTTAATGTCGTTTACGAATATATTGAATAGAAGAGGTCCCAAAATACTGCCTTGAGGCACCCCCATGGTCACATCCAAGACACTTGATAAAACCTCTTCGCTATTACTTTTAACCTTAACGGCTTGCTTTCGACATGTTAGATATGATTCGAACCATTTATGAGCGGTTCCGCGAATTCCGTAAAGGCTGAGCTTTAGTAATAAGATGTCATAATTTATGGTATCAACATAAATGTGGAACTTTGTTTCTAAAATTAGAATGAAACAAAAATAAAAATTGTCAATAAAAGTATAAAAAGTTATTTTTTGTTTCTTATTATTTATAAATACTTATTATTTATACATAGATTTTACCGAAATTTCGACGTTATTAATTTTTCTCATTATTTAGACATTGATTGAGATACGGACATTTTTCACAAATTTTCAGGTAATATTAGCATTATTCATAATTTCAACTTTTCACATAAAGGCAATAAGTTGGTTAAAGTTTAATTGTCAAATTTTATATTACTATATTTTCTATAATATCTTGATAATTTTGTCACGTTTTAACTGTTATGAATACATTAAATTATATTTTCCTGGTACATTTTTTAACATAATGCCGCAATAAAAAATATATTTTTCAAATGTTCAATTTTTTTTATAATTACGAAACTCAAAAAAACAAACAATTTTAATTTTGACTGACTGATTTTAAATAAATATAATAATAATAGCAAGACTGTATGCAGGCATGTTTACTTTAAAAAAACAAATTTACATGTTTTCTTTAAAATTATCAAGGAATATAATATTCCAAAATAAAGAATTTTAAATTGAAAATTCTATGTTCCGTTTTATTCATATACATCCTGTATGCATGTCATCGAACACCATTTTTGTATTTCAATGATTTCAATAATATATCACATGTATAGTTTTATAAAAAGTTTTTGTTTTTTGCAAGAAAAAAGACAATATATGTCAACAAAAATAATTTCTGTATAAAAGAAAATATATCCATAACAGTCATATTTTCTTCGTTTCTAGTATTTTAAAAAATAAATTATAAAAATGGCGACCTATTTCGCTTCTCCACAAGCCAATGGTTTGTAGAGAAGCGAAATAGTTCGCAATTTCTATAATTAATTTACTATCCTTAAATAGTTCGAACATAATAACACGTGTTTCGATCTCCTTTGATCTCATCGGTACGATACATTCAATAAATGAAAATCACAGACACGCGCTTTTTAAGAAGTTATTATGTACAAGTAATAACTTTTAAAAAAGCAAGATTTACTTAATCTGAATATAATATATACATACAATTAAATTAGAACAATTTGACTAATATATATATATATGATTAATAATTAAAACTAACATGTATACATTCACTTCACTACTGAAGTCTAGGATAATGTTCGTGGGGGATTTCGAATATCTAAATCTCTAGTAAACCTAGGGTCTATTATCTCTGGTAATAAACATTTCTTATAAAAGGTATCTAACTGTTTACACATTTTTGTGCGCCAAAATTGTTCATCACGAGTAATTTTTTCCACTGATATTCCCAAGGGAGTCCATATCACAAAATAACAACACTGTCTTTTACTTATGTTTAATTGTCCTTGCACTTGATAAAAGTACTTGTGATTTCTTTTTAAATTTAACTTCCCATTATCAATTGAGGTAAATTTAATTTTCCCATTTTTATGGGCTTCTTCTGGTGTCAGATTTGAGGCTAAATAAGGACATTTTATCTCAACTATTTCGTTATCTCCTATCAATCCATCTGGACTTGCCCCAAGGAATGGATAATCTTCGGAAATTATCAACCCACAATTGATCACTGTTACTTTGTTCGTCTGCTCAAAATGCTGGTCATTCAATGGTGGGGTAAAAAGCGAAGTCGCCGAAACCGTATTTTTTTTATTATTTGCTGTTTTTACCAGTTACAAATATAATTGCATATAATAAAAATTCCAGTTAAAAATACAATTGGATGCAATAGAAACTGGCAAAAAGGGATGAATATTTAAAATTCTGAATGCATGCCTCCTTCTTTATCATTTCGGGTGCGGGGTTGTAAAGCAAGTATATGTCCTTCCTAATCTGTTAAATGGTTTGACCTGAATGATTTATTTCATTGAACCGCAATAAAATTTATGATTCAAAATACAACATGTGCTCATAATATTATTTGTTGACTACGAAGGTTTTTGCTTCGGGGTACATGCCTTTTTTCTGATTCAGGTAGTATTTTTGAAGGAACCAGAACAAAATTTGATGATGATATAAAATTACAAATTATTACGAGCAAAACAGAATTATGATTATAGCATGGTAAATTTATATTATATTTATATTACTTGATTAAAATACATAGATAAAATATGAAAGTTCATAATCGAAAAGTGTTCATATAAATGAACTGAAAGAAACGTTTTACGTATTTAAAAAAAGGTAGTCGCTGCGCGAGAGGCACACTTGAACAGGATCATAAATTATGATAAAATAAACATCCCGGCCGATAAGCTTCCAATAATACACGGAAAGCATGGATTGTTTGAATAGTGTAAAAGGGATAGCGTTATGTATAAATAATTGAATAGAAAAGGATAGATTTTGTGAAATAATGTATACACTACGTCGTCATGCATCGTAAGGCGACGTAAAGACTATTCACACATAAAATTAGAAACGTGGTTTGCCGAGAAAAAGTGGTAGGCTCAGATTGTAATGACCTGAGTGCATTTTCAATGTTGTTTTTTATTTCGTTTGATTTTAATAAAAATCCATAATTGGTTTTTATTATTAAGGGCATACCACTCGCTAGAAAAGAAGAGAAAATAGTGCTTTACGGCACACGCCCTTGTTACCACTTATAATAATACTGTTGTATTGAAATTTCAGTATAAGAAAGTTAATGGATGGATCAATGTTCGCATTCGTTTAGTTTTTAAAAAAACTTCATATATATTTTTTATAAAAATGCATTAAATATGCTCAATATTTATACAAATTTAATTGTCAATTTAACGAATTTAAACATTTTTATATTTAATTTTGAAGTAATAGGGACCTAGAATCGACTTTTGTGATCAATAAAGGGTTTGCATCATAAAAATAAATTTATTAGTTTGCCCACAATGAACGAATAATCATCGAACTATTTTACATTTTCTTGCGAGAAATAAGCGAAGACCAATTTGTCTATCTCTCTTTCGTCGCGGATTCACGTGCGTAGCGATGCTCGACTGCATCGAGACGAGAACGACTGCATATCCGATTACGCACTACTAATGGGCGAGTGTTACTTGATTTATGGTATTATTATAGCCAGAAACATCTTTTATGGGTTTTTTAGATGAGTGTGTTACAATATTATAAGTATTGTTATTGTATGATCATTTGTTCTGAACATATAAATATAATTACTTATAATGAAAACATAGTTTTTTTCTTAATTTATATAATAGGACCCCCCCCCCCCAAATCTCTTCAAATTAACAAAAAACAAACCTGACAAAATTTGAGATCGATTGAGTACCTTTAACCCGTGCCCCATGAAGCCCCCAAAATGAAAAATATATAAGCTGTTTAATAATTCAATTTTCTCATATTTTATATAAGTATGATCTTACAAAATATAAACTAAATATGAAATACACTGTTCTACATAAAGTGTAAGAAAAACATTAAAAAATGAAATAATAAAATCTATTAATGAATGAAATTTAAAGTTAATTTTAGACTTTGAACCCCGTGGGGCACGGGTTAAGATTTACTAATTGGTTCCAGAATTTACAGGAATTAATTAATTATACAAAGAAACAATTTCATGGGGTCTCACATAATATTTTTTCTGAACAATCCTTGCTTGTCTCCGTGTCAATATACTATGAAAATAATAATTAATAAAAAAAGTTCTGTAATATTTGAAACAACTAATTATAATAATTGTTACTAAATGAAATGATAATCATATTGTTTTCTATGTCAAATCTGTAGCTTATGGTATAGTTTGATAAAATCACTATAAGAAATGTGCATACTTTGTTTCTAAAATTAATTTTTTAAATGTGTATCTGAACACATTTTGTACATACAGTATATATGTGTTCTATGCTTACTATTTTTTAATTTAGTGATTTATACGTAGATCGAAGGTTTCTGCTGTACAGAGTGATGTATTTTGGTTGTGCCACATATGGACTTTTTTATTTATTTTAGGGAACATTAAAAAACCGTTTTCGTATTTTAGTAAATATTGAATAGAAAGTTGTTCTATCTCTAATCGTTTCCGGTTGATTTTTTAGCGGAAGTGCGGGAATGATGAGAGAAAACTAACCATTAATTAATTTGACAGGAGCCAACAGAATAGATCGCACCATTTTTAAAATTTCATGGCAACCATTATTTTTGTGAAAATGATCATATTTGTTTAATATTTTTTTGGCATTTTTTATCAATGCAAAAAATAAAAAATAGCAAGACTGTATGCAGGCATGTTTACTCTACAAAACACTAATTTACATGTTTCTAAAATTATCAGGGAATATAATATTCCAAAATAAAGAATTTTAAATTGAAAATTTTATGTTCCGTTTTATTCATATACATTCTGTATGCATGTCATCGAACACCATTTGTGTGTTTCAATGATTTCAATAATATAGCACATGTATAGTTTTATAAAAAGTTTTTGTTATTTACAAGAAAAAAGATAATATATGTCAACAAAAATAATTTCTTTATAAAAGAAAATATATCCATAACAGTCATATTTTCTTCGTTTTTAATATTTTAAAAAATAAATTATAAAAATGGCGACCTATTTCGCTTCTCCACAGGCCAATGGTTTTGTAGAGAAGCGAAATAGTTCGCCATTTTTCTAAATAATTTTCTATCCTTAAATAGTTTGAACATGATAACACGTATTTCGATCCTCTTTGATCTCATCGGTACGATACATTCAATAAATGAAAATCGCAGACACGCGCACATATGCTATATCACGAGCCACACACGGCATTCCTTGCCAAAGGGTTAATGCGTTTAATGTTTATAAATTGGTACTTTAATGATGATATAAATAAATTACAAATTATTACGAGCAAAACAGAATTATGATTATAGCATGGTAAATTTATATTATATTTATATTATTACTTGATAAAAATACATAGATAAAATATGAAAGTTCATAATCGAAAAGTGTTCATATATATAAACTGAAAGAAACGTTTTACGTATTTTAATATAAAATATAAAAAAAGTAGTCGCTGCGTGAGAGGCACACTTGAAGAGAATCATAGATTAGGATAAAATAAACATCCCGGCCGATAAGCTTCCAATAATACACGGAAAGCATGGATTGTTTGAATAGTGTAAAAAGGGATAGCGTTATATATAAATAATTGAATAGAAAAGGATAGATTTTGTGAAATAATGTATACACTACGTCGCCATGGATCGTAAGACGACGTAAAGACTATTCACGCATAAAATTAGAAACGTGGTTTGCCGAGAAAATCCTTATCATAATTGTGTTGGTTCCAAATCACAGCGAATTGAATACGCAATAAGTTGTTGACAGTCGTTAATATGTATAAGTATGGTTGAATTTTTCTTCACTAGGTTTTTTTTGGTTGCGGTGTTGCTGAATGAAGTTGCCGTGGTGCTTGTCTAAGCTGTTGTATTATACTGGGAGACTGTTGTGAATGTGAGTATCTGACTTGTGTTTATGGTGATCATTGTGGTTGTGTTGTGTATGTTGGTTTTCCTTTTTGTGGTTGTGGATTTTGTTATGTCGTGATTCGTTTTAGCATTGCCTGAAGTATTTTGTTTGTAGTTTTTACGGTACCTGCCATATGCGCCCGTTTTGTTGTGGGATACTTCGGCGGCCGTCCTCGTTTTTTGTGACCTCGGTGAAATCTGAAGAGTCCATCTCCTCCTCGTCACTTATCCTTCCAGATAGGAAGGGTGATTTTTTTCTCTCGATAATCGGCACTATAATTACTCGCACGTCCGTTCTGTTCGGAGGTTCGCTCGCGATTTCAGGCTATTTAAAGGAATTTAAAATCTAAAGATGTTTTGAAAATTTAACGTAACTCCAGAAACACATTCAAGGTCGAATTTCGTGCTTATTTTAAATGGCACACCCTACATCTAATAGCCCTATCTTATAAAGAATTTTATTGTATTTAAAAAACTATAAAAGTATTTTACATCTAAACCTTATAGTTTTCAAGATATATCCATTTTCGTTAACTTTTGACATAATATTTATTATTCATAATATGGAAAGGTGATACAAAACGCCATCTATTGTTCAATTTAATATTTAGTATTGCCAATTATTCCATTAGACAAGAGCTTTTGTTTATAAATATAGCCAGTTGACCCAACAAATATGTTTTTCCCTAAATTAATACACTAATGTTATTGATTGTGAATACAATATTTATTTACACATGTGTAAATTATTTGATAAAAACTTGTTAGAATTGTAAAACAAATATAATGAAAAACAACAAATAAATTGACAAAATAGTTTTAAAATTATTACATAATAAATTTTCAAAATTACTAGAATCGAAAGATATTTAAATATTTCTCAGCATATTATGTGTAATGGATCTAAATACATTCTTAATTCTGTCTTTCATGTCTTCAATTATTGTGAGAGGAGTGCTGTATATTTTATTTGGCAGAAAGAAATCCATGGGGATTAAATCAGAGGATCTAGTTGACAGACCTACGTGGCCTCCTCTTCTAAACCATCGGCTATTAAATATACAATTTAAATATTGACAAACAGCAATGAAAAATTAGATGGCGCACCATCGAGCTGTAACCACCTGTTTTGGCGAATATTCAATGGAATTAAACATGTAATTGTATCTCCTCATTATTAGTTACTCTATTCAATTTTTTTCAGATACTTCATACTGCCTATAGTTTTGAATATATTTAAAACTTCAGTCTTCTTATTATGAAGTCTTCCATCAGAGAACATTTGTACACTAAGAGACAATTTTCATAACGTTCCGTTATTATTAGAATCATGTTAATTATTTCATTTAAAGAATAAAGAAAAAATATTTTTTTCCATTGTTACTAATAATACGAATGTGTTAATTAATTTTATTTATAGACAAAAGCAACTAAATTTAAACACTAGCCAATAATAACTATTAAATTAGGCAATAGAAGGCGCTTCATGTTACTTACTCATATTAAAATAATAATGATTATGATGAAAATTAACAATAATGGATATTTTGTTTTAATTATTTATTTATTCTTATTTACCGATATAACCTTTATACAAAAGCAGAAAAATATAAATTGTATAAAATATCAAAAAATAAAATAATAGGAAGAAAAGAAATTACAAATATGACAACAAATAACAATTCAATTAACAATTTCTACATAATAAACAAAAGTATATGCCGTAAACTACTCTTAAAGCAGTTACAAGAATTTTAAAACAAATTAAAACTAGGCTTATCCTGCAACGCATTTGTAGGACGCATAAGTCGATCAATGGGATTAAAGATGCAATAGTTTGTGTGATGAAAAGACAATCTAAAAAGGGGAGTATGTCTAGAATTAACACCGCGAAGAATATTAAAATTGAGTAAGTCAAGTAATAGAGTACAATCAATAATACCATTGACCAACTTGTACAGGAAACATAAATCAAGCAGAACTCTTCTACTCTAGTAACGATCTCAAATCTAACTGATCAAGCATAGAACTGTGACAAAAGCTAAAGTACGACACTCCTAATCTACAGTTAATAAATCTTAGAAACAGACTCTGTACTAACTCAAGCCGCTGTATGGCATTTGCTGTGTAAGGAAACCATACTACAGAGGTATATTCCAAATGGGGTCTAACCAAAGACAGATATAACAATTTTACTGTTGCAACACTGAAGCCATAAAAAATCTACAAACAAAACCTAACATTCTTAAAGCAGAGTTGCAAATGTTATTAATATGTTTGTTAAAATTTAATTTGGAAGTAAACAAAACACAAAGATCAGAGACTACAGTTAATAAATGACCATTAATGGCATAAGGAAACGAAATATGAGAGCCTCTACTAAAGGATATATGGGAACATTTGTTCAAGTTCAAGTACAAATCATTAAGATCACACCATTCAGCTACATTCTGAAGGTCATTTTGAAGAAGTTCTTGATCAACAGTAGTTCTAATAGCTTTAAATAACTTGAGAACTTCAGCAGACAGAAGAAAGCTACACAATCTATTACGCGTATAAATATCATTAATAAATAGCACGAATAAAACTGGTCCGCAATGAGAGCCCTGTGAAACACACGAGGTAACATTTATCTTCCTAGAATAGCAGGGTCTAATACGAACGCACTGAGTCCTATTTTATAAGTAACTAGCAAGCCAATTAATTTTCAAACCTGTTCAATATTTTCAATATCAACGCCGCTGTAAGTGGACCATACGCAAGAACAATACTCCAAGTGTGGACGAACCAGGGCGTTATATAATACAATTATTGTGTCAAGGTTCCGAAAATCTTTGACGTTACGTTTAATGAATCCAATCAATTGATATGATTTGGCTACTATCGTTGAGATATGCATTGAAAAAGATAAATTAGTATTAAACGTAACGCCCACATCTTTTACACTATTTAAACGTATTAAGGGTTCGCCCAACATGGAATAAAGAAAATCTACCGTTGTTAACCGTCTGGAGAATGTAATGACATTACATTTTTTAAGTTTAGAGATAGATTATTGGTCCTGCACCAACTTACAAACGATTTCAAGTCATCATTAAGAACTTTGGCATCATCGATTGAACGGACTTTCATGAAGATTTTCATGTCATCCGCAAATAAAAGGCATTGAGCATTGGAAAAACAGTTCACCACATCATTTATAAATATATTAAATAGAAGGGGGCCCAAGTGTATCACATAAAAAAAACGCTTATACTTTCCAAAATTGAGTGGTAACACAGATCGAGATGTTGTAAATACAAACAGATAATTGCTACATATTTGAAGAATGATTTACCCATAAGAAAATATTTATATTTGCCATTCAATTATAGTAAAAGTGGAAAATAATGCAAAAATCGTATCTTCTTCATTTCGCACCTAATAACCATTGCCAATGTATTTTCCTTAAATAATAATAGGAAGCTAAAAGAAAAATAATTTATGAATTAATTATTTTCAATTTTTTTAATTTAATTCAATAAATAATATGTTAAAGGAATATTTATTAAATTATATGTGAAATGTTCATTTAAAATAACAATCTGAATTTTAAACAATTACATTTTTGCGAAATTGATAACATTATTAAATTTATTTTCAATTTTTAGCAAAGGTTATTGAAATTACCCTGAAATTTTCTAGAAAATAGTTCTACATTATTGAATGAAAATTGATCATTCATTTCAAATAACATTCTGCAATAAAATATTTCTTTACTTTAATTTATTGAAGTCAGTAAATTCAAAATTTTCCTGTCAGGAACCCCTTAATTTTTAATGGACGTTATTCGTGGCTCACGAATATATATATATATATATATATATATATATATAGCCCAATTTATATGATGTAAATATTCTTGTACACAATCGGTATTACACCACAAAATTCTTTAAATATCAAACATAAAAGTTAATCATCTGATAATTTCAGATTTGGCTATTACCTCATTCAGAAACAGCAACGATTACTCAAGAAAAAACTAAAATATGTATACTTAACAGAAAATAAAATAATAAAATTTGTCATGTAGAAATAATCAATTTAATTCATATACATATTTTAATGAGTAACTCTTCCCTTCAGCATTCATGCCATTAAATAACTCACATTCGACCACAAACATTTGACGAATTCCCGGACTGTTCTTTGGACCGATAAATTTTCATTAGGTTTTAATCGATAAGGACCTTCTGCATCCATCGCAACTACGTGCCCGAATACACGAAAACGCGCCTCGGCGTGTGCAACAAGACCCCCACGATCTTCCGCACGAATTCCTCGCTGTCGTAACAAAAAGGCCCCGTTTTACGAACTATACAACTGCACACGTTCAGTTGCGGCTGCATTTAAATAGCAGTAAAAGAAGAATGTTGTGAATCATCCAGATGGAAGTGTTTTATAAGAGGGGGAGTCTTGTAAATCGACCCCACATGTAAGAATGAAAGAAAAGGACAAGAGATGAGAATGCGGTGATGTCTATAAAAGGGAACCGTGCTTGTAATTTTTAGTTAGTGTTGAATAACCTCTCTTGGGGAAGTGAGCTTCAATTTTTAAATTAAAAAATAGTGCAACATGTGTATACCATCGAACCGAAATGGTAATCAGCTTCATCCGGATAAGTTGCTTATTCAAAAGCAACTACAAGAATTTAAACGTTTCGAGACTTGTCAACCTCAGACAACGAGAGATGAAACTTACGCGAAATTATTTTATGCAAAAATGGTGAAATGTTTTAAGTATTTCGAAATAGTGCCAGCTAAAAGGTAAGTGTCAAAACATTAATTTTGTACATTACTTATCAAATTGAAATTATTCGTGAGTTTATATTTACTTTCCCCGATCCTCTGTATAATGAAAAGTATTGTGATCGTACATCATTTTGAAAAAAGCCTGTGCTAGAGTAAACACGGCTAATTGAATTTAATTACAATTTCATATATATGCAAACATTACATAAGCTTATACATACATTTATACTTACTTTACAAGAAGAAATATTGTGTTAGTCTGTCTGGGCTATCGATCTGGGGTCGTTCTGCCCTTACAATTTTATATTTACGCTTTTTATGACATTTGTAAGATCTAATAGACTTATAGTGAAAATCCAAACTTTCTTTTATCGTTTGCAATATTTTTTTTAATTATTGATCGTATTGAATAATATATAAAATAATTCAAAAATAAGATGGGCGATCATAAAGTAACAATATGCCAATTTCGCGTCTTAAAAAATAGATTCTGACGTTAATGTCAGAAAAGTGTCGATCGTGTTGTAAGTATTACAAAATAGCAAACGAATTATTTAAAATTTTGGCAATAACAAAATATAAAATTTATTTTGCAGATAAAAGAAATCTCGTCAACGAAATATACCGACGAGAATTTGACCATAGATTTCCAGCCACGAATTTTGGCGCCTCCACCAACTCACTAATTATGAACTGTCAGTAAAAAATCTTATTTCAAACGGCACATATTTTATTTTCAAAATTTCTTCGCTAATTGTTTAAATAATATATCTAGAACGATTATAAATGATCAGAATATTTTAACTATC
Organism: Philonthus spinipes; assembly: GCA_963082785.1. Lineage (NCBI taxonomy): Eukaryota > Metazoa > Arthropoda > Insecta > Coleoptera > Staphylinidae > Philonthus > Philonthus spinipes. Next base: position 3,406,840 of record OY720304.1, read on the forward strand.
ATTTGTTATATTTTTAAACAATATATTACTGTCGTGCGTATGTCCACCACACATACGAAATTAAAAAAAATATATCTCTTACAGGCTTTTCTAAACCCGAAATGTTACTTCATGCTTAGCCCGTGAATGGAAAACACACGTTAGAATCTTTTTGCTGAATTTTATTTGCATATTTTTTTATTGTACCGGGTGTCCAAATAAGATAAAATTTGGAAATAAATTTCAAGTTCATAACTATTCCGGAAGGGGGCGCAATGAACAGTCGATAAATAATACTGCGATTATCTCGAAAAAGTTCAAATAAAGGCATCATAAAACAACACTTTTTCAAATCATGATAAGTTTATAAAACAAAAATATTAGTGACATTTTTCTCTTACTATTGAAAAAAGTGTCGGGGAAGGTGCAAATTTATAAATTTGTTTTTAACCGATCTTAATGATTTTAATTTCATACGAAAGAACTTAACATACTGATTAAAATAATTGACAACAATCACAAAAATAAGAAATTCTTACAAATTTCATATCGAATGATATATTTTTCTTAGTATTAATAGAAAGTGCGTGTAAATGTAGTGAAAAGCCGCATCTCAATACCTTTATTCTATCACAATTTATAAATAAACACTGAATGAAAATTGATCATTCATTTCAAATAACATTCTGCAATAATAACATTTCTTTACTTTAATTTATTGAAGTCAGTAAATTTAAAATTTTCCTATCAGGAACCCCGTAATTTTTTAATGGACGTTATTCGTGGCTCACGAATGTATATATATATATACCCCAATTTATATGATTAATGATATATTTTTCTTAGTATCAATAGAAAGTGCGTGAAAATGTAGTGAAAACCGCATCTCAATACCTTTATTCTATCACAATTTATAAATAAAAAAAATTCAAATCAAAAATTTCAAATGTCATTGGAAAACTTTTTGAGGTTAATAAAATTTATAACAAAAAGAACAAAATTAAATTAGTTTGTTTCCACCAGGAGGGCATTTTCCAGAGCGTGCGAAATTATTTTGGAAATAACTTCAGCAATAGATGTACTACTGATGTTGTTTATTTAATTGTATAAAATTATATGATTGTATTAAAATGAAGGTGGACTCATTTGACAATCTAAGACAACATTTTTATAGAAAATTTGGCGTTTAAAATGTTTTTCCATTTGGTTTCAATATTCTTTTCACCTGTATTATAAATATTTCTTTATGTAAAAATATGAGAAAATTATTATTAACAATTAACACCCCACACCGGTGCCAAATAATTTAATTTTGTTGTTTTAGTAATAATTTAATTTATTTTAAATTAAAACATAAAATTATTAAAATTTACATTAATAATTTTTAATTCTAAATTAAAAATTCTTTTAATTATAACTTGTGATAGGATTTAGATGTAGACTTCCGGTTTTCACTAAATTTCTTACTTTTTAATCTTCTTTCTATTAATACTAAGAAAAATATAGCATTTCATTTGATTTTTTAAGAAAAATGGGAAAATTGTCTATACTTTAAGTTGGCGCCACCAAGCAGCGATAAAGTTAGTTATTTTTCTGATTATTGACAATAATTTTCATTCAGTATGATAAGTTTTTTCGTATCATATTAAAATCATTAAGATCGGTTAAAAAACAAAAGAGTTACTTTATATTTGCTCGTTACAAATGCCAACCTTCCGCCACCCTTTATTTCAAGAGTAAGACAAAAAGTCTGAAACATTATTGTTTCATGAACTTCAAAAAGTGTAATTTTATGATGTCTTTATTGAACCTTTTTTTTAGATAATCGCAATATTTACTTTTTGGCTGTTCACCCCGCCCTCTACCGGAAGAGTTACGAACTTTGAGATATAGCTGGTGACCTTTCTTATTTGGACACTCTGTACAAATTATAGTACAAATATTTTACGTTAATACTTCAAACGTAGTAACGTAAAATATTTATGGGCAGAAATACCGCAATAAATAAATCAATAAGTAAATATTTTAACCAAGTATTTCTAATAGACTTCATTAAAAATTAAGAAAGAGTTGTTAAAGAAATACCTACTTACTAAATATATCAAATCCACTAATAGAGTAGTAGTAAACATTAGATATCAATTGAATAAAATCTATTCGAGGCCTAATTGGAAATGTTTTTTTTATAATCGTTCTAGATATAATGTTTAAACAATTTATGAAGACATTTTGAAAAGAAAGTATGTGCTTTTGGAGATATAATTTTTTACTGACATAGTTCATAGTTTGTGAAATGGTGGAGGCGCCAAAATTAGTTGCTGAAAATCAGTGGCCAACTTCTCGTCGGTGCGAAATATTTATCTTAAGATGTGCGAAGAGTGGACAAGCATGTTCAAAGTCCGCTGTTGATTCATTAGAATTAAAAACATTTTTCACCTTGCCCATGAATCAACCCCAAGAGGTCCACATACATATAATATAGAAAATATGTGTAGGCTGTGCCATTTTGAATTATATCCTAATAAAATAAATGAAATTGAAAAACAAATTATTATCAACTTTTATTTATAAAGGGTGTGAGTTATTTTATTAATTTTATTAAAAATAATTCATAGCATTTATTGAACAATTAAATATAATCGAGATATAAAATTATCGTCTATTTAAAAAAAAATAAGAGGAATGATACCTATATCCCTAAACCTGACAAAGATTTCTTAATAGTTTCGAACTATCGTCCTATTAGCATTCTCCAAGTTATTGGAAAATATTTCGAATCCCTAATTAAGAGGAGGCGTTACACAAGCAATTAGTGATACGTAAACCTTCTTTCCCCTTACGTCTGTATCTAACCCACGAACGCCTTGGAAGAGTACATATGAGGAGTCAACGTTGTCAGACGAAGATAGTCGCGGAGTGGGCGCGTTCAGTCTCCCCTCCAAGATTTTTTTATTTTCTATACAAATATACACGTATTCGTCCCAGAGCTTCCATATCGAGGACGGGTTAACAACTCCCACCACCGTTTTTTACACGATCGGCCGTACTCGTGGAAGAAAGAGAGAAACGGTGTGAAATGCACGATTAGAGGACGTAAGTTAATTTTTCATGCATCATTTTGGAATTGGCGGAATTGCTGAAGACCGCATAAATGAGTGCGTTCTCCCAATTTAAATAAACACTCGAGGCACGTTTTATGGTTGATTTGTATATTTCTCCATTTATTCGGAAATTTCTTCTACCGACCGGCTATACGTTGCCTTGGATTGGCCCGGGAAATTTAAAAAGTTATTTATTTCAAAAATTTTATTAAAGATTATTATTGTTGTTGTGTAGTTTTCGATTAATATTAATCTACACTATGAAAAATCGTCTTTCATTTAATTTATTTTATAAAACGAAACAAAAACAAAGTATATTTTTTTAATTTAAAAGTATAAGAGTATTTAACTCTTTCAATTTATTTTCTCAAAAATCTATGAGAAATGTATTGAAACCTTATTTGAAAGAACCAATTTTGCATTTCATTACTGCAGGTTCGTATACAGGGTGTCTCACCCTAAAAGTATATGGATTTTCTATTGATAGATTCTAATGCAATTTTCACTGTTTATGTAAACTAATATTCTGTTATTAATTTTATATTTTCAAGATTTTACCACTTCCAATTATCTTGGAAGAACGTACAAGCTTTGTTATTTTAAATGGAACCCTATATTTTTAATTGAAAATTTAGATTTTTACAAAATTCGTGTAACTGTTTTTCTGATATAGGGTTATTATCAATTTTTGATATTTAAAAAAGTTATAAATGATTGAATGTTGAAATCACTCAATTTTTGGGGACTTGTATTTCAAAATTGAAAAAAAAAACTATTAAATTTTCTGCCAACGCAATATAACTGAAAAAATGTTTTTTTTAACAATTTCAATCCAAAGTACAAAATTGAATGTTTCACTTGTAGTCTATAATTTAATTAGGCTATGACTAATGCAAATGCAATTCGTAAATGTTTTCCTACATTTAAAAACATATTTTAAAAGCAAAAAAAATCTAAACAATTTGAATGTTATTTAATAGAAATATTTGATATGAATACGTTAATTACATACATAGACATTTTAATGGAGGAAAATTTTAAAATTAACAAAGTATTAAGATTCAAGTATTGAATTATTTTACTAGGCTTGTTGGTACACCTTCTGGTTTGCAGCCTATATAAATTATTTAAAAAATAATTTTAATAAGCATATAAGAATATTTAAAATATTTTTAGAATGACCAAAATATATTTTTTGTTTCTAATAACTAAAGTATTTTTTATGTCTAACAGTAACAGTGTTACAAAAATAACGTAAAATACTTTACTTATTAAATATGAAATTATTAAGTAAAACATTGACAACTAAATAATAAAAATATGCGTATTTGCATTTTGATTTTAAATATCTCAAAAATGGTAAGGCCCATTTTCATTTTGAAATGGCAATCACAAATATAGGGTATTCCATTTAAGTAAAAATAGAAGAAAATCATTTTGCATATTACTTTACCCTGTACACAAAAAGTATTCTAACAGAAAAACGACTATACCTATTATTATTAAGTATTTTTCCAATTGTATAGCGTTATCAGGATATCTATTTCGTTTTTAATGTTTGAAATATACGGTGTTAAACGTTTTTCGACTTCAACTTTCATTTGTTTGTAACTTTTAAAATAAAAAAATTGACCTAATAAATTTTGTTAAAAAGAAAACGTAGAATCGAAAATCAGGATAAAAATATATCATTCGCTTAAAAAAATCATATGATTATTGAACACCCTGTATATATGAAACGAACCTTTTATTCTCGTTTTTTTTTTTTTTTTTCGAAAAACAGATATTGGACTTCACGGCAATATTGCGCCACCCTGTTTTAAATTTACTAGACTTTGTTGTTAATTTGAGACACACTGAATAATATTTTTAAACTGTTTCTACAAGAGAATATTTTCATTCCTGCGACTTTATTCTATCTTCAAAAACAGTTACACGAAATTTGTAAAATTTAACACGTAGAATCTAAATATTCAATAAAAAATATCCGGTATAATCGGAAGTGGTAAAATCTTGAAAATATTTTAATTTAGAAGAGAATATTGGTTTACATAAACAGTGAAAATTGCATTAGAATCTATCAATAGAAAATCCATATACTTTTAGGGTGAGACACCCTGTATACGAACCTGCAGTAATGAACTTCAAAATGGGTTATTTCAAAAAAGGTTTTAATATATTTCTCACAGATTTTTGAGAAATTAAACTGAAAGAGTTAAATACTGTAATTCATTTCAATAAATTAAAACGAATTTATAATTACATTTATTTAATAAGAAAAAAAATATATGCCGTTTAATAAAATAAATGATAATTTTTCACAGTGTATATTAATATTAATCGGAAACTTCAAAATTATTTTACTTGTCATTGATAAAATTTTTGAAATGAATAACTTTTTAAATTTCCCGGGCCAATTCAAGGCAACGTTTCGCCGGTCGGCAGAAGAAATTTCGGAATAAATGGAGAAATAGAAAAATCAACCATACAAACGAAAAAAGTGTATTAAGTGTTTATTTACATTGGGAGGACGCACTCATTTATGCGGTCTTCAGCAATTCAGCTGATTTTAAAACGATGCATGAAAAATTAACATACGTACTCTAAACAAATACGGCAGACCGTTTCTCCGACTTCAGCCGATCGTGTGAAAAACGGTGGTGGGAGTTGTTAACCCGTCCTCGATATGGAAGCTCTGAATTTCGTCCAATTTATTTTGTATTTTCTGGTTATAGACCGCACTTTTCAATCTATCTGCATTCGTGGCTTGTGTATTGAAACGGTTTCAAATTATTTTTTATGAAATATGTTAGAACGTAATTACTGATTATACTTTTGATATCAGCAACTAGCTATTAATAATTTTAAAAAATCAAGTTTATTTTATTGTTTTTGTTATGATTATGACTGATATTTTGAACGTATTGTAGCAAACCGTAAATATTTGACGTTTATATAAAGGTTTTCTTAAAAATGCGAATTAAATAAATGTATTAAATGGTAAAAATGTTATTTATTTGGCAATATTTTGGTACAAATAATTACAGTCAAATAGACAAATCAATGCGCTATAAAATTAGTATGATTTTGAACACCCTTTATTAAAAAACAAGTTGTCGCTGTATTTTAAAAAATTATAAGAGATATCGCAAATTTCCATAAATAGAAATTAATTAGTCAAATATATATTCTAAATTTTAAAATAAATTCCACATACGGTTTCAGAAATATTCAATAGGTTCCACACTTATTGAACACACTAATTTTACAGTTAAATTCCCGTTAACCATGCTAATTATAAATAATTTTAAGACATCAGTGTAATGATCATAAAATCAATATTTTTAATTAATTCGTATTATACATAATATAGATTTATGGCATAATTTTCAGAGATATTTATTTCGAGGGTGTCAGATTTTTTTCAAATGTATTAAAATTGAATACAAAAATTGTTTTACAACTGCTAGCTAAACAAGTAATTCTTAAAAAATGAATCCGAATCACTTTATAAGATTTTAATCATGAATTCAAGAATGAAGGATTTTCAAGAGAAATATATGATTCCATACATAAATTTTTTGTATAATTAATACAAAACCTTTTTAAATAGTTTACGTAATTAGTAAGTGTGATTGAGCCAAAAGTGTTTGCTTTATCAATATTTAATGCAATGGAGAAACATTTAAATATTTATAAAGAGATCATCATCATCTAAGCAGCTATTGTAATAGATATGTATTAATAAAATGTGAAATTAATTAATAACGTACACGTTAAACTTATTAAAAATGATTTCCTTTTATAGGGGTTACTGAAGGGTGAATGCATAACGTGAAAATATATTTATCATCGTTTAGGTAGTTTTTAACTCTTGTTAGAAACATGCATAATATTAGATAATTTGTTCACGTCAGTTTTAATCTTTTTATTGGAACATTAAAATTGGAAATAAATGTAAAACCAACCAAATTTAAATAACTGTATATTTTTTATTGTTTTGAAGTCAAAATTATTAATTATTTATTGTTGTTACATTAGAAATAGTTGGTTGATATATTTATCTATTTTATAAATTAAAAATTATCTAGTTATTAATATCTATGGTATTCTTCAATTCTTTTATTTTAAATAGCTGTGACCAAGTGAATAAATCTTTTTTTCTATTGTATTTGAAAATCGTTTTGAAATCTAAATTAGATTTTTAATACCGTTTTATATAGTTTTGAAATTAAATTTATATTCTTTATGGTATTTATCAAATTTAACCACTAAAGAAAACTGTATTTTAGAATTTTAGTAGTTGAGCTTCCGACCGCAGTTGGCGCGGTTATTTATAGAGTTGTCAACATTCACCATCTCGACTAAGTTTTCTATGGTTTTGACGCCAGCTGACCAGGTGGTCGCGCATGCGCATTTATGCCAACTGAGTGGTACATTTGAAACGATTGTAGAATCGGATCGCTGTTTACTAATCAGTTAAACTAAAATACTTAATACCGAAGGTCTACGCTGCCAAAGCTATTACTATCAATTGTAGAAGTGGCCCTTAGTCGTCTTGACCTTTTTTCAAACCATTGGGTTGTGGTGAATTGAGCGCTATTTTCTTCCTCTGAATGTCTATTTATTATTTACTCTTATGTATTTAAAAAGGAATATATTTGTTTATGTTGCTCTTCAAAATATTCACCACATTTTCGTAATGTTTGTCAAGTAGACAAATATTTACTTTGCGTTTTGTTTGTTTCTTGATAAGCCGTTTTTTGAAACAATGTTTTCGATATATTTCGATAAAAATGTTTTATTTTATTATATTTACGCCGTAATAGGATTTTTACATAATTTTGTGAAAATTTCCCTTCGAATTAAAGGATAAAACAGCTGCTTCTGCTCTTGCTAGATAACATCCTTTTAACAAGAAATTTATCCCTTTTCCTCCGAAAAAAAAAAAAAATACACAAAATTGCATTATACGATCCGGCTGCTTGATGAATTATGAACTAAACCAAATAAACATTGATTTCATTGATGGTATGTAATTAATTATCCTCCTTTTTACGTTTTCCGCTGTGGAAATAATTTATTTCAATACATTTTTCATGCTCCCCAAATATATGTGAAATAGAATTTAAAATATCGCTATTGAATCCCTTAACTTTATTTCTAAAAGGAATGTTCTCATTAATTCTATATAGAGTAGCTTTCCTTATTGATGCATGAATTCGCATTATATTATTTTTCAATAAATGCCTGATATTCGGATATTCTTTTAGTTATATCTTTTAATTTATTATTTCTAAATAGATGATTTCTACATTCTATTTTAGAAATCAATGTTTATCCAGTATATTTTTAATACGGTATTATAAACGCTGCTATTTCCTCCTCCAATTAATTTATTATACATTTTCTTAATATTTTTTTTAATATTGTATGTATCGATTTATATCAAATTTTATCCAAATCATTAATACGTGGTACCGTCTTTATTATGTAAATCCCAATGCGGCTCAATTAAAAAAAAAAACACTGTATATTTGTAACACGTAAAATACTTTATATTAATGTATACATTTATTAGCGCAGTGGCGATAAAATATTTAAGTATTACTAAAATATTGTAACGAAAGAGAAAGAAGAAACTGGAAGCATTACTCTAGAACGTTCTACAGAGCGCGCGACGGTAAACGCGACGTCATCGAAAGTTCCTGAAAGTTCCGGCTGCCTCTTTTAATTATGAACCAAATGTGACACTAACTAGCAGCTTGGGAGGAAATAAATCACATGTGAAGCCGCTCGCATTTGACGGAACTGTGTCATGGGAAAATTATCTGAAGCAATTTGAAGCTGCTGCCAAGAGTAATGGGTGGTCTATGGAGGAGAAAGCTATCGCGTTACCTATGGCTTTAAGAGGAAATGCCATGGATATCTTACAAACCCTCCCAGTGAGTGAATTCACGAATTACTCAAAGCTCTTGCAAGCAATTGAACTGCGATACGGACACGCACACCTTGAAGAAGTTTACCGATCGCAGCTTAAATGTAGGAACCAGAAATCGATGGAAACACTGCAAGAGTTTCAGACGGACATCGCACGACTGGTCAGGTATTCCTACCCTTCTGCGCCTGAATAATTCCTGGATAAATTAGGAGTACAGGCATTCATAGAATAAATACGGGATACAAGTGTCCACCAGCTCCTTCAGTTATCCCGTCCGAAAACCATGATGGACGCTCTAGTGAACGCATTAGGGATTGAGGCAGCTAAAGAAACTGCTAGAGCACAGATATGCATTCGAGAAACGAAGACCGAAGTAATTATTAACTGCACTTCCTCAACCAAGAAAAGTTATAAAATGTTGGCATTGTGGAGGCATAGGCAACGTGAGAAGCATGTGCAAGAAATACTTGCAGAAAGTGGCAGGAAAGGAACAGGACAAATTAAAGGGGGTTAGTGTGCGAAAGCGAACATCGACTCTGGATAGACAAGCTCCAATGACAGTTAAGGTAGCTACGTTAAGGCAATCGTCGTCAAGTATGTGAGTTGACGGAAAAATAAATAAAAGAAGAAATATCCAGTATATGATCCCGGACAGCCTTATGAACAAATTAGCAGGAAATCTGAAGATTCGCAATGGCATGACCAAGGAAGAAAAAGGAAATCTGTTCACAATGTTCTCTGACTACGGCCTGGCACATTGTGCAGCAAAGGATCTACTTATGACGAAAGGGATAGCGGCCGTATTTAGGAGGAAGTTTAGAGGTATAGAATACTTTAGGCAACAAAATACTGTGGTCGGGTAATGCACTGGAAATAGAGAGGGATGGTCAGAAGATTTTCTACTTGGTTACAAAAGAAACATCCTATGGAAAACCATCATACCAGTCGATATGGAATACATTGTGCGATTTTAAGATTCGCTTAATGAACCTCGGAGTCAAGAAACTGGCTATACAGAAAATAGGATGTGGCCTGGATAAACTAAATTGGCGAGTGGTTATAAATATTTTGGAAACCATTTTCGATGGATCTGGTATTGAAGTCGTAGTATGCTGTTTTAATCCCTGGATAAAATATGCTACGAAAAGCGTTCCTTGTTACTTCTACAATAGAGGAGAACTATTCCGGGACGGAATAGTCTAAGGGGAGGGCAGTGTAACGAAAAGTGAAAGAATAATCACTCTAGAATGTTCTAGATCGCGCGACGCGAAAGTCATCGAAAGTTCCGGAAAGTTCGAGAAACAAGCACGCTATATAAGAGCGCGCGCTAGCGGCGCTGCAGATCAGTCAGTCCGAGTCAGTCTATCACGAACGTCCGAGTGCACAACATCGCAAATGATAGTGTATTGTAAATAAACGTGTTAAGTGTATTCTAAATAAATAAATAAACATTGTATTACTTATTTCCGAGTCTGATTAAAGCCGATTTCGTAATAATGTTTATTAAATAAAATTATGTAATTATTTTTAATATATTTTTATTTTTGATATCTGAAAGACCTATGGTCGATAGACAATGCACATAGATAATAATTATGAAAACTTACACGAACAAAGATCTATATACATAAAATGAATTTAATTAATTATTAATTAATTGAGCTCAGCGATATATTTGTTCTAAAGTACTTACTTAATATAAATCAATAATTATAAACTTTAAAATATAAAAATAATTTTAACATTATTGTAAATAAAATGCTTTTTTAATAGAAAAAGATAAATAAAAAGAATTTGAATTTATAATCAATTAATTATTTATAAAAGATTGATATTTTTATCATATGATTTCCTTTTGATTACCTTTATGTAAAATAATTTCAGATTTGTATCCTCTTTCTTTATGTAATTTGAATCACAATTAAATTACAAACAATATTACTTTTTTTTACATTTAATTATTTCGTTGTATATATGCATCCCATAAAAATAGAAACATCACTGTTACAAGAATTAAACAATCTATTGTAAAAATATGTATAATGTATAATATAAATATGATAAATAAAATGTGATTTAATTTACTACCTTGTATGAATTTTATATATTTTTGACCTTTGAAATCATGTATACAAAAAATATTTCAATTTTATGTGCATTGGAAACGGACATATTATCACAAATAACTAAATATGATATTCATCTTTTATTGTGTAAATCCCAAATATCGTATATTTAAAATATATTGGATATTATTATTATTATTTTAGTCATTGCTCAAAAAATAAAAAGGTACGCGTTTGCGTTGAATTGTAATTTAATTGATGATCTCCATACGATTTAGAACAGCATTGCATTAGAAAACATATATATTCCAGAGCTCATGCATTCGAGCATGCGCTAGTCGCCACCATCAGGAATCATGATGCGGTGCACACTACGAATTGGTATATGAGGATATAAATCCGTAGTAAATCCACCGCAGCGGGTTGTAAGTCGAGCCATTATACGAACAATTAAAATAAATATCATTTTAAACACTTTCTGGCTTAAACTTAGGATTATATATTAATATTATGAATTAAAATTATATTATAAATTAATATTTACCACCAGACAATGACTTTTTTGTTGTTTATATTCTCGAATTAGTTATTAAATTTTGTTTATTTAAATTATTATAATCAAAAAAGCATACATTACGCATTAAGATATTTATTTTAGAGATGTGTGAAAATTGTCATTATAAAATGTTGAGTAATTTTTGAGTTCTCGTTAATTTGTACAATTTTGTTCATATAAAGTTGTTTATAAAAACAATTTAAGTAGAGGATATTAGCCGATTCTGGGCCAGGAAGTGCTCCCGAGGTCATCCTGCGGTTTTGAGATAAGGGGACCGGAAGTTGATAAGATAAGGACTTCCGGTGTAGATAAGGGGGGCCAGATGCAGATTGTGGTTTCCGACGGATGTAGATAAGATAAGGTGATAAGAAATAACGGTTTCCTGTGCAACAGGATATTGATAAGGCGTTTCCTGTGTAACAGGATGTAGATAAGACATTTGATTTCTAGGAATTTTGATAAGATAAGGCGTAACGGATTTTGTGTGATGCAAGATTCAGTGTTGCCAACCCAAATATTGAGTTTGTGCACTTTTGACAGGAAGTCCCATATAAGCTAATGAGTTAGAGTGAGATTCGGAAGTGAATGAAAGAGTGAGATGCAAAATTCAGTGTTGCCAACCCAAATGTTGAATGATGTCATCGTATTCCAGAAATAGATAAGAAAACTCTAAGCAAGTTTAGACCTGTCTAATTTAAAAAATAATTACCAGAAATTAAATAATTATGTTAAATGTGTGTGACGAATGAGCGGTGTTGATAAGGATAGCGGAAATGTTTGTGAGATAATGAAACGCGCTAATCATAATAAATATTTATTTTCTATAACCTTTACATAAAGTACAAGTTGTATAAATGATAATAAATATAATAACAAAAATTATCGCGCAAAATGGAATCCAAAATTGATGCGTAAATTGATCCAATTCATCCAGCGTAGCCGTGGAATTAAACGCCTGATTCCGAGGTGTTATAATCATTTTATTTCCCTAATATAAATACACATGCGACAGCGATACTTTGGTGTGGGTAGTCCGTCAATTTGATTTTCCCAAAATTCTAATGTTTGAAACACGGCAGCCTCTCTTCAGCACCTTGCTGATATTCAAACGGTAAAGAATCCCAAATTTTCAAAAGTGCAATACCCTCTAGCTGATTTAATAGATAAGTTGGTAATAATTTCACTTGATTTGGGTTTAGACGTTTTTCAAAAAAATGCCTCTACTGCTTTATCAACTTTAGTCTGCATCTTATGACGCTTAATAAGAAACTGATTTTAATTATATGTTTTTAAGTTTAATATATAAAAGGAATTTCTGGTGGGGGTTAATAAAAAGAGATAATTTAATAATTATAATTTATTTTCATTATCTCAAAATCCAAACACATTTTATTAAAATACATATGTAAGCATTCCATCATTAAATAAGCATTTTGAACATTTTTGTATGAAGATATTAGTGTCAATACATTCATATACAAATCGCCAGACATATTTAAACATGCTGATAAAATTGAATTATAATACGAATAAAATTCCAACGCTTTCAATTCATTCAACTTGTAATTAACAATTTTTTTCAAGTCTATTAAATTTGCAAATGTTTCTTCCGAAATAATTATACGTAAATTGCGCTGCTCGATCCAAATGGTCATAAAGTTGCGATAATCATTCTTAGTAATCTTGTGATCCCCAATGATGGTTGGACTCTGCAGATTTATGATGTTCAATTCCGAAATTTGTATCCATTCTTCCTCGGTTAAAAAGATGCACGAATGGGCACCCCATATTTTTACAATCGGAATAAATCCCAATGCGGGGCTAATGCCAATGCTCACATTCTTCGTCGCAGATTTGTTGAGAACATAAGTTGATTGTCCCAAAAGTATTATTTCTTTTTGTACGGCCAAATCAAATTTGACAATCTCCTTTTCAAGAGGATCTTCATAGACAGCTTCTTGCTTCGCCATTGTAGACAGTTTGACTTGTTTTTAGAGTACTGAGGTATTCGCGGCAGTGACGCTCCTTTTATTAATTTACCCCCACTACCCACTAATAAAATCTACTCCCACCCAAAAACCTCAACAAGTTGAGACTTGTCGCTGAGTAAAAATTAATTTATTTAATAATGATTTAATTCGAAATAATATATCTGTAGGAGAACAATAAATATTAAAGAGGTCGGCACTGTTTTTACGTATACTAACGACAGAATGCAAAAATTCATTAAATGCATAAGTGTTTATCTCATCGAAAAAATACAAAATACCGTTTATATATCTGAATACTCCACTAATATTAGGTGGAATTCCGGGGAAATCATTAGAAATTAATCCAATTTTAGTTATCTGGTTTGAACATTCATTTAATTTGTTAAATCTATTATTGTTGCAAAAAATATACGTTTGCCCTCTGTACGAATTTACAACTCCCTGAATATCACAATTTCCAACAATTCCAATGTCCGAATAGTTTTGCACATAAGATAATGATAAACTAACAATTTTTCTCATCATCAAACATATTAATATGATGTATAGTTTTAAAATGTTTATAAGGTTATAATAATAGGTAATAAAAAAAAATCTTTTTTTTTAATTCTTTATTTTTATAATACATTTGACTTATCTATCCAACTATTTTGTGATTTGTCTAAACCTAACCACTTAACAAATACTTTATTTCCCTTTCTCCTCAATACTTTTTCCACTAGGTAAACGTCCATATGTTTGGCTTTCTGTAATTCTTGAGCATATAAAGCACCTTTAATTGGATGTCCAGTACCATCTTCCAACAGGTAAACAGTAGGTTGTGAAATTTTTACGCTTTTTATTTTAAATAATTTAGTACTCCAATTCGGTGTGTATCCCTTATGAAATAAGGCTTTTTGCTTACTAATACGCACGATATCGCCCACATTAAAAATCCTCCTTCCTGCTAATTTGATATGAGAGTACCCGGTGTTTAATAAATACTCCTCCTTATCTTTAGTGACGTCACAAGGTCGCATTCCTGTAGTACTATGCTTATTGTAATCAGCCGTAATTTCGCCTAAAACATCAATCCAGCGATACGTCCGACGTAAACTGAATGTTCGATATAATTTATCTTTTAAAATCCGTATAACACGTTCTGCCATTGACGCTTTAATAACACTATATGTTGAATAATGATTTATTTCATATTTGTCTGTTATTTTTTTTTTAAATGCGTATTATAAAACTCTTTTCCTTGATCAGTTTGTAAATTTTTCGGCACGCGACCATCCTTTACCAACACTTGTTTAAATGCATCAGCCACACTTACACCAGATTTATCTTTTAATGGTACAGCCCACAAATATTTAGAAAAACAATCAATCACCACCAAAATTAATTTAAATCCTTTATTTTCTCTTGAATAGAGACCAAATTCAGATAAATCAGCTTGCCACAAGTCGTCCAGTCCTTTGATAATTGTTCGTCTTCGAGGAAAGTTTTTTCTAGCGGGTTTATGCAACTCATTTACTAAATCACTTTTAATTTTACTCATCTTTGATTTCTCTCCTAGAGACAAGTAAATTAAATTCCGGTTGAGATGGTTTCTGCGGAGATGATATACTTGATAAAATCATAGACAATTTTGATCTACCCACATTCAATGATGGGTTATTCTTGACTAATGAATCAAGAAATGCACTCACATAGTTTAATACAAGTTTAAACATTTCAAATTTACTATGAATATCATCAAATTTAAATTGAGTATTATTTGTAATAAGACTTTCAGTTTGTTCTCGAATGTTTTTTTTGCAACTGAGTAATGTCATCTTTATGATCAGAATAAATAGCATTAACTAGTTGAACAAATTCTTCCCGAAACTTACCAATTTTCGTATTAAAAGAATCTTTTTGATTACTGATTGATTTTTTAATTTCTTTAAATGTTGTGTCTAATTGAATGATTAGTCCATTTTGAATCACTTTATTGTCATCTTGAATCTCTTTAATTTCTTCTCGAAGCTTTTCATCATTTGTTTTAATAAAATTATGCAAACGAGTAATGTCTTCATTATGATCGGTATAAATACCATTACACAGTTGCACAAATTCTTCCCGAAACGCATCAATTTTTGTATTAAAAGAATCTTTTTGATTACTGATTGATTTCTTAATTTCTTTAAATGTTGTGTCTAATTGAATGATTAGTCCATTTTGAATCACTTTATTGTCATCTTGAATCTCTTTAATTTCTTCTCGAAGCTTTTCATCATTTGTTTTAATAAAATTAGATAATTTGATACTTTGATCACTCATATCAAGGATCGAGTCTCGTGAATAATCTCACTTTTTAATTTATCGGTATATTTTTTTGTGACACCATCACTATCGTCAACAGGCTCCAACACATTTTTGAATTGTTTATTATCAATATTGAAATGTCCATCCTGTGTTAAAGAAAATCCCAAACCTGGAGGGCCACGACCTGCAGTTAGCGTCTTGTTAGAATGACGTCCGAACTTGTCGACAGACATTATGAAAATAATGAGAAATGATGAAATTAATAGATTATATTAGCCTCCCTGAGCTCTTCCTCGATCGATGCAATTTCATTGGCATGCGAATTATTTCCAGCTCGTTGTGAAGCATGCAATAGCCAAAGTCTTTCAATCAATTCATTGGGATCATTCCAATAGGTATATCTATGATTTTTATTTTCAACAATTAAGTTTGAATCGAAACCACGACCACCTTTAGACTTTTGTGCGCTTGATTCAGACTTTGATCGCCTTTTTTGTGAAGTTGGTAGTAATGGTTTTATAATATTTCTATACTTGTGTGACCGAGTCCCGTGAAGTTGTTGTTCCGGGTCGAAACGTCGATGTAATGAGTTTGTTCTTTTAAGTATGTCTACATAGTTTTTTCGATCATCTTCTGTGTATGCATAAGGATCTTTTCTAAACAATAATTCATACAAACCAGAAGTTCCTTTGTATCTAAGACCATCAATTATTAAATCATTTTCATCTAAATCAATTACTGTGTTAATTTTTAATTTAGCATCATCATTATTAAATTTAATACCATGAATAGGATCAAAATTATCACCACCTTCAATCAATAATTTTTCAATATATTGCCTCGGCAGTGGTGCAAATTGTTCCAAATATTCGTTAAGAACGGTTGGATCAGGTGGAGAAATTATTGATAAATTTTAGGAGGGTTCGTGTGTAAAAACATCTCCATCATCTATGAATTCCAACCTCTTGGGTTTAAAGAGTGATGAATGAGCAAACTGAATTCCCTCCTCTTTGATTCTCTTATTTTCTTGCTTAATTTCTTGATTTTCTTGTTTAATTTCTTCATTGGACTTAATAATTTCTTTGTTGGATTTAACAATTGATTGTAGAGGTTCCGTGATTGGTTGATATATTTTTTTCAATCTCTCATCATCTTCATTACGATTTAATTTTAGCG
Source organism: Philonthus spinipes (assembly GCA_963082785.1). NCBI lineage: Eukaryota > Metazoa > Arthropoda > Insecta > Coleoptera > Staphylinidae > Philonthus > Philonthus spinipes. The sequence goes on from OY720304.1 coordinate 3,423,939, forward strand.
CCAACACTTTCCTTCTAATAACTCTTTGAGCATTAATTATTTTTCTTTTAATATCACTCATCTTATAACTCCTTATTGTTTAATCAGCCTCCTTTTTTCTCTTTTTTCTAAATGAGCCTCTTTTTCTAGTCAGGCTCTTTTTCCAATCAGCCTCTTTTTTTCTCTGTTTTCCTCTTTTTGTGCTCTTTTTCTAAATGAGCCTCTTTTTCTAATCAGGCTCTTTTTCCAATCAGCCTCTTTTTTTCTCTTTTTTCCTCTTTTTGTGCTCTTTTTCTAAATGAGCCTCTTTTTCTAATCAGGCTCTTTTTCCAACCACCCTCTTTTTTCTCTTTTTTTAAATGAGCCTCTTTTTCCAATCACCCCCTTTTTTTCTCTTTTTCTAAATGAGCCTCTGTTTTTAATCAGACACTTATTGTAATCAGCCTCTCTTTGATCTATCACTAGGGGCATCTGTTGTTGTAATGAGGGATGTCTATCTAGTTTATGATTATATACTGATTGAGACCTTTCCGATACCTGCCCTTATCAGAATCTTTATCTATCGTAATGAATCCGTGTTTATCTTTCCAGCACTCTGAACATAAAGATTTAAACTTTTCAAAAGTCATATCAGCGCTCACGTGATCAACGTAGACGTGTTTAAGGTTAAGATCATCTTGTTTGAATAAAATAATAAAATTTGCATAGTCACGTATTAAATGCTTAGGAATGCGAGTATATGTTTGACAGAGATAGAAGGAATCTATATTATTATGTCTACCCATACTAAAATATTCTCGAATTGTATCCTGTTTGTCACAAGCTACATCATCAAAAATAAAAATAGAGTTTTCTTTTGCCTCGTCAGGACTTATAATTTCGGCATTTTCTCTATAAGGAAAGTAGTCTACCTCTGGAATACCGTTAATAAGTTCTTCCAGGTATTGATATTTTGGCTGATAGAGTGACTTTGAGTAAATATAAATGTTTTCAAATTTTAACCCATTTTTGTCTAATAAAAGTGATAACATTAAGTTCGATTTACCGCAGTTTGATGGTCCACAAATTACTGCTCTGATTGAATTAGGTAAAAGGTTACTATGTTTTTCACATTATTTTTTAGCCCATCGCCGACAATATTATCCAAATTAATGACTGGAATTTATTCTTTCTGTTTGACCACCTTGATTTCAAGTTGCTGCATATAATGCATGTTACTGGTGTAACATTTATCAACTCTCAAATGATTGTATACCACGGAAGAGGAATCATCAATTCAGTAATCAATAAGCTACCATTTGAAGCACATATACCCGGCTATCAGTACTGTGGACCTGGAACAAAGTTGGAAAAACCTTTAAAAAGAAGTGATCCTGGAATTAATCCTTTGGATGTGGCTTGTAAAGAGCACGACATTGCTTATTCCCAAAACAAAAACTTGAGTGAAAGACACAAAGCTGACCAAAAGTTGGAGTGGGCTGCCTGGAATCGAGTTACATCCAAAGACGCTAAACTTGGTGAAAAAGCCGCTGCGTGGGCGGTTACCAACGCGATGAAAATGAAGAGAAAGATGGGAATGGGTGTTACACCGCTAAGGAGCGGAGTTGTAATGAAAGCTCGCAAGGCTATAAAAAAATTTAAACGAAAAATTGATAAACCTGGAGGCGTAAAAGAAAGCAGCAAACTTGCATTAACTGCTGCAAAGATCGCTATTAAGGAGGCAGGCGGGAAAAAGAAGATCCGAACTCCTAGAATCATACCTATTCCGAAACAAGGTGGCATCCTACCCCTGATTCCTATATTTGCGGGTCTTAGTGCTCTCGGTTCGCTAGCAGGGGGCGCTGCAGATATTGCTAAAGCCGTAAAGGACGCTAAAGATGCTCAAACAAAACTAGAGGAGGCGCGTCGACACAATAGAAAAATGGAGACCATCGCTTTGGGTAAACAGGGAAAAGGCCTGTATTTAAAACCGTATCGTAAAGGAATGGGGCTATACCTCAAAAAGTCAAAAAACTGTTAAAGTCGCTACCCAACCGCGCCCTAGCCACATTGGATTTATTGAACGCGACCAAAAATGTAAAGAATTTCCGAGGAGTATTTATGCGTGATTCATTACCAAATAAGCCGTGGAATAGAGAAACCGGTATAATTAATCTGGATTCTCGAAATGGATTGGGAACGCATTGGGTAGCCTATAAGAAAAGGGGGAATTTTGTTACTTACTTTGATGGTTTTGGAAATTTGTCACCACCGCAAGAAGTGATTAAATATTTTAAGAATTGCAAAATTAAATATAATCATGATCAGTATCAGACCTTTAATACGTACAACTGTGGACACTTGTGTATAGAATTTTTGTATAAATAAATCAGATTACTTCAAATTCTTTTAGTCATGTCTCAGACCTTCACCTTTCAAGGTACAAGCAGTGTACTCTCAACAAACTATTATCCCCCTATAGAACTTGATCCAAATCGACAGTACTGTTTGGGATTAATTGGACTTCATACATATAATTCAATTCCAAATATTGAAAAGGGGATTAATGATAAATTTATTTGTGGTGGAAAAATAATAAATATTCCCACCGGATCATATGAGGTTACTGACATTGAAAAATTTCTACAGAAACAGCTGTTGGGCGATAGTGTGAATCCAAAAGAGGAAGTTGATAAACTCTTATCGCTCAAACCTAATAATAATACTTTACAGTGCGAATTAAAAAGTAAATTCGATATTGATTTCTATGTGAATAAAGGAACCGTTGGTAAATTACTCGGATTTTCTGGAAACAAAATTCTCAAGGCGGGAATCTTACACAAATCTGATTTACCTGTACAAATAATTAAAGTTGATTCAATAAGAATTGAGTGTAACATTACATCCGGGGCATATTACGACGGTAAATTATCACACACATTATTTGAATTTAGTCCCTCGGTTGATCCTGGCTTTGCAATTAATATAGAACCAAAAAATATTTTATATCTGCCGGTAAACACCAGAGATAGAATCGATAATATAACACTGAGAATTATTGATCAAGAAGGTGATTTGGTAAATTTTAGAGGAGAGAATATCTTGGTTAAACTTGAGTTAAAAACATGGGGATAGTTTTCAACAAAAATGATAAGATAACTCGAAACACCTTCACTTTAAATTCATCACTCAACCAGATAAGACGTATTAATCTCGCAAGATTAACTTCTCTCGGTTATAAAATAAAACATCATGGAAAACATTTTTGAAAAGGTGCAATTTGATGATCAAATCAGTAAATATCAACACCATACATATCAACCCAGAACAACACATTTTGAAAATAATGATGAAATTCGAATTACTATCCAAAATCAAGACATTTACACCTGCCCCGGAAACAGCTATATTTACTTGAGTGGTGAAGTTGAGCACAAGCTTACTGAAGGTAAAAAGTTTGAGTTGGTGACAAATGCATTCGCTTTTTTGTTTGAAGAAATTAGATTTGAACTGAATGGTGTAGAAATTGATCGAACCCGAGACTTGGGAATAACAAGTACTCTAAAAGGATACCTATCCTATGATGATTTCCAGGATATGAAAGAATTGGGAATAGCTGGATGGGCTAAAACTGGACACATTAAAACATATTTTACAAATAAGAAATTTTATGCTTTGATTCCACTAAAATGTTTATTGGGATTTGCAGAAGATTATCAAAAGCTAATTATAAATGTTAAACAAGAATTGATTTTACTTAGATCATCGACAGATGTAAATTGTTTTAAATGTGATGATACGGATGTTTCACAAATTAAAATTAAACTACATAAAATTGAATGGCGAGTACCACATGTTCAACTAAATGATGAATTAAAACTTCAAATGATTGAACAAGTGAAAAGTGATCCAAATATTTTTATCCCCTTCCGAAAATGGGAATTACATGAACTGACAGCATTAAAAAAATCTCGAGATGATATTTGGGCTGTAAAAACTTCAAGCAGTTTGGAAAAACCACGATATGTGATTGTAGCCTTCCAAAACAATAAAAGAGGTGTGGCCAGCGCTGATGCATCAACATTTGATCACAGCAACATTAAAAATATTAGAGTTTATCTCAATTCTGAATCTTTTCCATACGATAACCTACATTTGGATTTTAATCAAGATGATTATTTAACTGCTTACAACATGTACTGTCAGTTTTAACAGAGCTATTACAATCGACCAAGTAGACCACTATTATCATTTATTGAATTTAAAAATTGTACAATTTTTGTGTTTGATATGTCTAAGCAAAATGAAAGTGTAAAGTCATCAGCCGTGGACCTGCGCATTGAGATGGAAGCAAATGATGTATTTAAAGAAAATACCCGTGCATACTGTCTCATTTTGAGCGATTCAGTTGTAGAGTACACACCCATTTCCGGGACTGTTAAAAAAATTATTTAGAATGCGTCTTTGCTTTGATTTGATTCCTGTTATATACAGGGTGAGTTTTTTTCGATGTTCTCTATGGGGATCTCGGAAACTATAAGAGATATGAAAACGGTTAAATGGGGAAAGAAGTGTAGTTTTATAAGACGAATAAAATGACACTTTCAAATTATTTGAAAAAGTCAAGGGTAACTAGATATTTTGAAAAAAGTAAAATGTGTCAATTTTTTGAAATCAATATATCTCTATTATTATCATAGATAGAAAAAAACTGTAAAGGAAAAAGTTGTAGATTTCAAAAAATTGACACATTTTACTTTTTTTCAAAATATCTAGTTACCCTTGACTTTTTCAAATAATTTGAAAGTGTCATTTTATTCGTCTTATAAAACTACACTTCTTTCCCCATTTAACCGTTTTTCTATCTCTTATAGTTTCCGAGATCCCCATAGAGAACATCGAAAAAAACTCACCCTGTATACATATACGCTTGATGAGGATGATGATGATTTAAACTGGATGCGAGAAGCTGCGAATCAACTTCGTTTCAAGAGACGAATTCAAGAAGTTGGAAAAATTGTGGAACCAATTCTCTTAAAGAGGATTATATCACCACCACCATTAAAAACACTTTTCATAGATATACAAGGATTCAACACCCCTGACTTTACTCCAAAGGAGCTTGCTGCCACATATGATGGACAAAACTTACTTGTATATCTGTTTAAATCACCCACACCGTTTAGGGATCTAAGCGATGCGTCTAAAAAACAAGTTCGTTGGTTGGAAAACAATTACCACGGAATTCCATACAACAGCGATGGGAGTGATTTGAGTGAATTGCCAAGATTGTTTAAAAAATTACCCGCAGATATTGTTTACGTAAAAGGTAGTCAAAAATGTACTTACCTATCAAAATTTTATGATAATGTTGTAAATTTAGAATTTGATGATGAATGTCCGAAATTTAAAAAATCTTTATATTGCTGTCAATCCCATAGAAATAGGTCAAGTGTATGTAGCATTGTTAATGTAGAAAAAATATTTAAATATGTAAAGGAAAATAGGTTATGTGAGAAATAATAAATACCTTTTAATTATAATAATGTGTTTTATTTAATTTTTATTTGTATGCCGGGAATATGTAACACCCCAACAACTACTAATATTATCCACACTCTAAAAAATACAAATGCCGCAGATAAAATAAAACATGTAAAATGCATCTGTAAAAAAAATATTTTACATTATAAAAACATAATAAATTATTAACAATATATTTACCGCTCTAATGTAAATAATTACAAATATTACAATTATTCTTGTCATGTGGAATGACTGGCTGACACTAATTTAATCAATAAAATTTTATAAATAATATAGATCACTCGGGAGTGTTCGGACATGTTCGAATAAATAAAATAATATAAAATAAATTAATTTTGAGGATATGGAGCTGCCATAATATCTTTGAGTCCCCAGGCTAGAGTGTCGATTCCGTTATCGCAAATGTACCGTTTGTCGTCGAACGGTGATAGAGCCAATTAATTTTGTGTTTGAATAGATCGTGTGCTTGATTTATCTAAAAAGGTTCTGGTTTTTAATGATAGTGGCCGACTCGTTTAAACACTTTAAGTAATCTGAACTGGTTAAATCATTCGCTACAACATTTTTTTTAACCCCTTTACCCTTTTTAGAAAACTTCCCCTCCACATTATTCGCATACATTTTTGCTCTCAACCCAACAAATTCTCGCATAATCATTCCACCATTCTCATCCTTCATCAAACCTAATACGGCCTTGTTTTGTAGTGGGATGTCATACTGATTATGTGGATCAAAGTTACTAGTGTCAAATTTATTTAAATTTTGTTTCATGTCTTGAAAAACGTCATCAGTCTCAATTTTTAAAGTTAAGCTGTCTGTGTCCATGTAACATAATGTCACACTATCACCATATTTGGATTTTAAATAGTCGTAGTAAAAATCATACATTAATAATTTACTTAAATCTAATACGGAAAAACCAACGTAAATCGGTTTATTATAAACAACCCGCAAACGATCTAATTGAATCGCGACTAAGTTTTCGGTAAAAACGGAACAACACTTGAAATTTAACTTTGCTATTAAACTCTCAGCACCGCGACGTTTTCCAATATCATTCCAATACTAGTAACATTAAAATTTTCAATTTCGGACGCGCTTAACCATTTAAAGTCCCCATATGGTAAGGATTGAGACATTGCCCATCCGTACAGATTGTTCGCGTCCCAATACGTCTAGTAAGTCGATGGTTTCGTTTTGTCAAAGTCGTTCAAGTACTTGTTATTCGCTACAGCATGTCGGAGTGAGCATTGACTTATACCGCCTCTTATACCTTTACGGATAAAGTGGTGCATGTCAATGTCTGTCAGTAATTCTAATTTAATGTCAGTCAATTTCAGCATGGCATCCCACGACAATCCGGGGAACGTATAATAATGAACCGGATCCAAATTATATGCTTTTAAACAAATGTCGCGAAAATTTTCAAAAATATCGGTTAAAAGTAATACGTCTGTTTTTAAATATAAGTCTAAATACTCTCGTAAATTTTGGCAATTAAATTGATTCCATACACTACACGCATGTTCATATTCAGTACTTGAAATATGTGTATTAGTAAGGGAATTGAAAAATGATTCCTATGACGGTAATTTTCTTTCTATTAATTTTGAAAAATTATACATATACTGGTATGGAAAGACACCTTTCTTTGTTACTAAATCAAAGTATTCATCATCGGGGAAATGTTTGCGAACAGTATTTAATTGATCCACGTTTAAATTTATAGCTAATTTTTCTAAACTTGATGCCATAAATCTAAATGAGTCTAAAAATCTTAATTTAAATAAATATCGCGATCAATTCCGCGCTTATCTGTATATTTATCTACTTTTATTGATTTTGAAAATGAAATGTATTTTTCTTTATTCTGAGGAATAACATCAATCTTATCTGAATCTAAACCGAACTCTTTAATAAATAAATGTGAATCATAACCGCTTAAATTGTGGAAAAATATTGGCAAAAATTTCGGGATTTTATAATTTAAATTGCATCTGGAGTGGGCGGCTCCTACAAATTTCCCAGTTAAATGACAGTGATCGGCTACCTTATCACAAACCTGAATTTTATTTTCACAAATATGACACTCTGCAGCAGAATCAAATAAATACTGCTCACCCGGACTTAATTTGGACATTGGAACTATTGGCTTCAAATAATTTTCATAAATCGATTTAGCGTCGGCGCTTAATTTTTCCATGAAAACCTTAGGGCAGTCCAAACCAGTATATGTCACAAACTTGTCTAAATTTGAATTGAAACTACATTTAATGTAGTACGCGAAACTATACGGAGTATGAACATGCGTAGAGTGAGTATACGAATTATTTGGATTCGGCTCACATGTTTGAATCGGGACGAGAAGGGATTCGAAATCCGCGTAAACAGTGAAAGGTACCCGCATTTTACATGAAAAATTACTAAAACTCAATATATTATCGGGCACCAAATCACCATTTTTACTTTTTATTAAATCCCTGGTAGGCATGATTGTATAGACTTTGTTACAATCATGTTGAGAATGATTATGCAAGACGACTTCTGTGGAGAAGAAAGTCAAACACCCGTCACACAAGAATTTTTTATGTCCATGGGTGGACACTTGGGAAGTCACTAGCCTGGATAAATGCTTTATCCAGACATAATGACCCTTTTCCCCATCTTCAACGTAAAGCAAGTTAACATGTCGTGCCTGTTTACATTTTGAGAAATAAATCGGCCCTACCACCTCGTGCACACGTTTATCCGCGTCAAACTCTAGCCCATACACATTAATACTGATATTGTTCAATATTTCAAATTTTGGGATTTCTTTTAATTTTAATGGCAGCTCCATACCTGTTAATTTCAACACGGTGTTGTAATGCGGGTAAGAAGAAGTACGATGTGGATGTTGTCCATGGCCAGCTGGATGTAGTGCTGACGTCACAGCCCAAGCGAAGCAGGCCTCGTCCTCGTTTCGCACATTAATACACGCTTTCTTTTTCTTAATTGCTGGGGGTAGGTCCACATATGATGAGCCTCGGATGGGGGTGTATTTGTTGATATTCACCTCAATGTGGGACACCTTTAAGAGGGCCCATCCACTGTCTCGCTCCTGTAAGCGAAATTATCACTTATTTTCTGATTTTGTAATAGTTTTTATAAGACTTACCTGGAATTCTTCGCTTTTTGTTTGGACCACACTACACAACTTCTTGTACACTTCCTCCAAGTCGTCGGTTGGGGTTACTACCACAAAGCGGGTGTTGAAGGATTTCAGCTCTGGCTGCACATCATCTCCGGGTTTGGTGTATAGTCCAAATAACTCGATGCTCACTTTTTGAGGGGAGTGCATATGTCGATTGACCAACCGTACAAACCTCTCTTGACAATCCTCCAAGAATTTCGGGATATCGAGGGTATTATTAGATCGGATGGCATAGCTTGAAATACGGTTTCGGAAAGCAGTGGTAATTCTTTTAATCCCTTCTTCGTCATACTGGGTGACATTGTTAACATGCTTCTGGGATCTTAGATGTCCCGCAAGAAGTTGAGGAGTTCCAAACACCTCTTGACACACGTCGCACCGGATCTTCTTCATAGGGGGTGCTCCAGCTGGGGGATCATCGGCAACCCGCTTAACACCGCTGGAAGGCTCTTGGGTATGGTACTTCTTGACATGTTTTGCCAAGTTGCGATTAAGAGAAAACGTAGATTTTCAGAACGCGCACGAGAACATGTTTCTTTGAATTACAAATTTCAACTGGAGAATAATTTAATTCAGCAACCTTATTATGATTAGCGCGTTTCGTTATCTCACGAACATTTCCGCTGCCCTTATCAACACACACACACACACACACACACACACCATTTAACATAATTATTTAATTTCTGGTAATTATTTTTTAAATTGGACAGCTCTAAACTTGCTTAGAATTTTCATAGGAGAATAATTTAATTCAGCAACCTTATTATGATTAGCGCGTTTCATTATCTCACAAACATTTCCGCTATCCTTATCAACACCGCTCATTCGTCACACACATTTAACATAATTATTTAATTTCTGGTAATTATTTTTTAAATTAGACAGGTCTAAACTTGCTTAGAATTTTCTTATCTATTTCTGGAATAAGATGACATCATTCAACATTTGGGTTGGCAACATTGAATTTTGCATCTCACTCTTTCATTCACTTCCGAATCTCACTCTAACTCATTAGCTTATATGGGACTTCCTGTCAAAAGTGCACAAACTCAATATTTGGGTTGGCAACACTGAATCTTGCATCACACAAAATCCGTTACGCCTTATCTTATCAAAATTCCTAGAAATCAAATGTCTTATCTACATCCTGTTACACAGGAAACGCCTTATCAACATCCTGTTGCACAGGAAACCGTTATTTCTTATCACCTTATCTTATCTACATCCGCCGGAAACCACAATCTGCATCTGGCCCCCCTTATCTACACCGGAAGTCCTTATCTTATCAACTTCCGGTCCCCTTATCTCAAAACCGCAGGATGACCTCGGGAGCACTTCCTGGCCCAGAATCGGCTAATATCCTCTACTAATTTATAACAAAGAAGGCATGCATTACGCATTTGGAAGTAGAGATGGGCAATCCGCTCCTGAGTGTTCCTTTTAGTGAACCAGTTCAATTGAGGGCCGGTTCACTAAAAGGAACACTCCTGAACCGGATCGCAAAAAAGGAATTGCGGTTCATGAGTGAGTTCGAATCCGCTCCTGAACCGGTTCACGAAATGAGTGGTTCAGGAGTGATACACACACGAAACGGTTCAGGATGCGTTAGGATCCGCTCTTGAACCAGTTCGCGGAGCGGTTCAGCAGTAATACACTCGCTCGTTAGGGGAGTAATTTGGAATTATTTGAATATAATATATAATTTATTTTCCGATGCGTTTAATATTGTAACAAAGTCCGCCAGAATATTCTGGAACGCCGGTGATTCAGTGGCGCCGGCGCGGTGAGACAGCGGCTGTGGCGGACAAAAGGGGAGACACGGCGCGCACGGCTGAGAGAGAGGAGCGTCAGTGGCCGGGAGAAAAAAATCAGTGGTGCCTGGGCAGCGGAAAGGGAATATTCATCGCGACTGGAAATAAATTTATTAATGAATTAAGTGACGAACCCCGAATTTTGTAACAATATTATAAAAGAAAATATGATGAATATAAGTTATATTAATATACAACTGTAGAAACATAAGTGAATTAAATGTTCATAATATACCTCAAAGTGGGAAAAGGTGTTTTAATTTGATTTTCTTACCTTATTATTATAACAAATGTATTATGCATTATTTAGAGTAAGTATAACAACGATCACACAATTAAAAATAACAACTTGTAGTTCTCACTTTATGACTGTAAATAAACAAGAGACTAGATACGGTGCTGTTATTAATTATTTCCCCTAAAAATTCTATCGATATAAATAAATTTTTAGCTATAATAGTACGTGACAGTAATTACTATTTATACCTGAAAATAAATAGGTTGCTCATTATCTGTTTAATTTTTATACCTTGCAACTCTATATGCTATTTAGGGCTATTTCGTACACAAAATGTTAAATTCAACGTACACGTTATTATTTAATCTTACAATCTAATTATATACATAATTACCAACGTAGTTTAGGCTGTGGTGTTAAAATAACATGTATATTAATTTTAACATTTCGCGTACGGAATAGCCCTGACTGTTAAAAGTATTGTAAGTTTTTAAACAAACGAGAATATTCTTAAATTGCAAAATTATTAAATCAAAGAATTATTTGTTCATAAAATAAATATGGACGATCGTTCTTTTAAAGCAAATTTGTTGACAAAAGAACCGTTGAACCGTCGAACCGGTAGTGTACCGGTTCGGAACCACTCACTTAAGTGAATCATTTTGCACATCGCTATTTGGAAGCTTATTTTAGAGATATATTTCAAATTTCAAGTATAGGCATTGAGTAGTTTTTATGTTATCGTTAAAATGCCAAATATCATTACTTCAAGGGACCCTTAAGTTTTAATCACGTACTAATTCATTTGATCCATACACTTCATAGCTAGTTAAATAGAATCCAACTATTATAAAAATAAAAAAAATCTTTTTTTTACAATTCCAGATTTATAGCAACAATAACACAGCAAACGCATTTAGCAACAGCCATCGCCGTGATCACAGTGGCCTTCATCGTAAACCCGAAGCGCCGCGAAGAAAAAAGCTCTACACTACTGAATTTCATTCACCTGGGTTCGTTCGCCACTTATCTGGGAACGCAAATTTGGATGACGTTCATGTCTGGACTGACACTCTACTTTTCTCTGCCGCGCCACCACTTCGGTGACGTCCAAAAAGTGCTCTTCCCGAAATATTTTACCTTCAACAGCGCGCTGTGTTTCGTCATGCTCGCCATCTTCACCAGGAATCAGAGTTGCGAGAACCAAGAAAATCAAACATCGATTCAGGTAATGAATAATTAAAAAGTTATTATCAATACTAGGCGATCAACAAAATTTATAAAATTGGAAAATATTGTATAAAATATAATTTTATAATAATATAATTTTGCTTCTGATGCTCATATCGAGTATGTGCAGTCAAACAGAGTAGTCGTATTTTTTACCCGAGTTTGCAATAGTGATTTCTCAAACAAACCAGAGTGTTTTTTGCCAAGATGCCTAATACTAGACAAACAGTGCTAAACATAGATGTTAATATCCATGAATGTGTATAGTACGTATATAATTAAATGATGCTACAGCGGTCAAATATATTGTATCCTTAAAATTAAAATTAACTTTGCAAGACGGCGGTATAGAAGAATGTTTCGCTATGGAACCTCCAACTATTGAGAATAGAACTTTTTTGGTTAAATTTTCTAATCAAGAACACGCAATTTGGTTTTGTCAAAAATGAAAAATCTGAAAGGATCTAAAATTATTTCCAAAGAAGAACTTACTAAACGAAGAAATGAAAAATATGGACTCAGGAATGTTTGTACTATAAATGATTTTTTTAATCAGGTAGTAAAACTGTTTGCACCAACCATCAAAATCTCTACGAATCAAATCCATATATATATATATATATATTTCGGGTTGAATGTATTTTTATTAATTTTATTGTTGCGAAAGATAATCTTTACTATTTAATTTGCTATAATCGGGTATTTAAAGAGGCATCGTTGCGAATCGTCCTTGAAGCTTTCTTAAGGGATTTCTTAATAAAAATGCGTACTTTTAAAGAACTTATTAGTGGAGATAAAGAGCTACCTTTTTTTTCTGCAAAATCTTATAACCTTTTTATAGAACTTATATCTATCAAACATTTTTATTTAATTTTAGTTTTTTTATTATAAAAAAATATTTCTTACTAGATTTTTACTTATTTTCCGTTAAGGGCAGACCACTCGCTAGAAAAGAAGAGAAAATAGTGCTTTACGGCACACGCCGTTGTTACCACTAATAATAATACTGTTGTATTAAAATTTCAGTATGAGAAAGTTAAAGGATGAATCAATGATCGTATTAGTTTGGTTTTGAAAAAAACGTCATATATTATTTATAAAAATGCATTAAATATGCTCAATATTTATACAAATTTGATCGTCAATTTAACCAATTTAAACATTTTTATATTTAATTTTGAAGTAATAGGGGCCTAGAATCGACTTTTGTGAACAATAAATGGTTTGCATCATAAAAATAAATTCATTAGTTTGCCCACAATGAGCAAATAATCATCGAACTATTTTACATTTTCTTGCGAGAAATAAGCGAAGACCAATTTGTTTATCTCTCTTTCGCCGCGGATTCACGTGCGTAGCGATGCTCGACTGCATCGAGACGAGAACGACCGCATATCCGATTACGCACTACTAATGGGCGAGTGTTACTTGATTTATGGTATTATTATAGCCAGAAACATCTTTTATGGGTTTTCGAGATGAGTGTGTTACAATATTATAAGAATCATAATGTCAGTATAAAACAGATTTTTTAAAAGTATAATTCCTAATTTCTGGCTGAGGGGGTATTGTTATTGTTTGATCATTTGTTCTGAATATATAAATATAATTTTTTTCTTAATTTATATAGTAGGACCGCTCCAAATCTCTTAAAATTAACAAAACAACAAGCCTGACAAAATTTGAGATCGATTGGGTACCTTTAGCCCGTGCCCCATGAAGGCAAAGTGAAATATATATATATATATATATATAAGCTGTTTAATTATTCGATATTCTTATATTTTACATAAGTATGATCTTACAAAATATAAACTAAATATGAATTACACTGTTCTACATAAAGAATAAGAAAAACATTTAAAAAATGAAATGAAATTAATGAATAAAATTTAAAGTTTTTGCGATAATTTTGGATTTTGAACCCCGTGGGGCACGGGTTAAAATTTACTAGTTGGACCCAGATTTTACAATAAATAATTATTTATATAAAGAAACAATTTTATGAGATCTTGTAAAGTTCAAAAATAATAACATCTATTATAGAATGAAATTTAATGTTTTTACATGTATAATAATTTTGGATTTAAGCCTCGTGGGGCCCGGGTTAAGATTAACTAATTGGTCCCAAATTTTACAGGAATTAATTAATTATATAAAGAAACAATTTCATGGGGTCCCACATAATATTTTTTTCTGAACAATCCTTGCTTGTCTCCGTGTCAACATACCATGAAAATAATAATTAATAAAAAAAAGTTCTGTAATATTTAAAACAACTAATTATAATGATTGTTACTAAATGAAATGATAATAATATTGTTTTCTATGACAAATCTGTAACTTATGGTATAGTTTGATAAAATCACAACAAGAAATGTGGATACTTTGTTTCTAAAATTAGAATGAAACAAAAATAAAAATTGTCAATAAAAGTATAAATAAGTAAGTATTTTATAATTACGAAACTCAAAAAAACAAACAATTTTACTTTTGACTGACTGATTTTTTAAATGTGTATCTGAACACATTTAGTACATACAGTATATATGTGCTCTTTGCTTACTATTCTTTAATTTAGTGATTTAGACGTAGAGCAAAGGTTTCTGCTGTACAGGGTGGAGCATTTTGGTTGTGCCACATATGGACTTTTTTTTATTTATTTTAGGGAACAATAAAAAACCGTTTTCGTGTTTTATTAAATATTAAAGAGAAAATTGTTCTCTCTAATCGTTTCCGGTTGATTTTCTAGTGGAAGTGCGGGAATGTTGAGAGAAAACTAACTATTAATTAATTTGACAGAAGCCAACAGAATACACCGCACCATTTTTAAAATTTCATGGCAACCATTATTTTTGCGAAAATGATCATATTTGTTTAATAATTTTTTGGCATTTTTTATCAATACAAAAAAAAATATAGTAAGACTATGCAGGCATGTTTACTCTACAAAAAACTAATTTAAATGTTTTCTCTAAAATTATCAGGGACTATAATATTCCAAAACAAAGAATTTTAAATTATGTTCCGTTTTATTCATATACATCCTTTATGCAAGACATCGAACACAATTTTTGTGTTTCAATGATTTCAACAATATATCACATGTATAGTTTTATAAAAAGTTTTTGTTATTTACAAGAAAAAATATAATATATGTTAACAAAAATAATTTCTTTATAAAAGAAAATATAATAGTCATATTTTCTTCGTTTGTAGTTTGTAGTAAATTGAAAAAAATCTAACAAAATGGACACACCTAAAGAAAATGTATTCAAATATAATTTGCACTGTATCAATAATTCATCACGAGTGTACCCTCGTGTCAAAGGGTTAATGCGTTTAATGTTTATGAATTGGTACTTTGATGATGATATAAATAAATTACAAATTATTACGAGAAAAACAGAATTATGATTATAGCATGGTATATTTATATTATTACTTGATAAAAATACATTGATAAAATATGAAAGTTCATAATCGAAAAGTGTTCATATATATGAACTGAAAGAAACGTTTTACGTATTTTAATATAAAATATAAAAAGGTAGTCGTGCGCAAGAGGCACACTTGAAGAGGATCATAAATTAGGATAAAATAAACATCCCGGCCGATAATCTTCCAATAATACACGGAAAGCATGGATTTTTTGAATAGGGATAGCGTTATGTATAAATAATTGAATAGAAAAGTATAGATTTTGTGAAATTATGTATACACTACGTCGTCGTGCATCGTAAGACGACGTAAAGACTATTCACACATAAAATTAGAAACGTGGTGTGCCGAGAAAAAGTGGTAGGCCCTTAAGGCTGGCGTTTATCGTATGTAAAATGAAGCGATTTTGTACCAATTGAATTCCTACAACAAAGAAACCCTGAATAATGAATTTCATCATATTATATATCAAAATAATCCTAAAACTCCACAGATTTCGAACGAGTTATTGAAAAATTAATCTGATTAATAGTTTAGAAGAAAATTGCATCCAAAGTTAGCACATTTTATGCAAAGAATATGCTATATTTTTACTTATTAATATAATTATTGATAGAAAATGAAATATGTCGTAATAACCTACATTGAATGTTGTTATGGTTCAATACATTTTTTCGTCAGAAAACAATGCTGTTTAGTTAGGAAGGTCGTTCCGAAAATATCATCAATTCCCGTGAAATTCGGTCATATTGAATAAAACCGGCAAGTTACATATAGTTTTCTACATTTGACTAGACAAATATTAGTTCATTAAGTCTCATATAGATAGCGGTAAATAATGTACTATACTCTAATAAATGTTATTTGCGTTTATCACCTTTAAATTATTTATAAAATTAACGTTATTAATCGTTTAAATAATTAATACTGTGGAAAAATACAAAGATTTTTAATTAATTTTCAAGAGATACTCAATAGATGTTTCTCCCCTATTCTTGATAATATTTGTGTATGTGTGCATGTGTATATGTGTCTGAATGTATGTGTGTAGAACCGCTTAGTGTTGTTTCACATTCAATGAATATGAGAAAGACAGAAATATCCAGTTATCTCAGCGCGCCGCGATTCTATAACACAGATGATCCGCATGCCATTCTAAAATAATAAACATTTTAAATAGTGTTCAGTAAGCAGTATACAAATATGAATGAATATTTTTGCAAAGGTTTGCACGGTGAAAATGTATTATTATGGTTTTTTTTTAGATTTATTAAAAAAATGTAATGTTTCAAATAATTTTATTTGGGAGGATTGTAATAAAAGACATATGATGATCATAAATAAATCAATATAATTGTAAAATTTACGGATAAAAAATAATAGCATGACTGTAAAGTAAGCAGAAATATATACTTTCCAAAAAAATGTATATATGTTTCCTCTAAAATAATTAACAATCTCATGCAACGTTGTATTCAACTATTATTGTTCTACACTTTGTGTAGAACATTTCAAATAAAGATAATTTTAATTTTTGGTTTATTTATAGTAAATGAATATTGACCTTACACCCATATGGCTAGGAAGGGTGTGTGTGTATATATATGAATATATATGAAAATTGATATTGATGACTCCAATTTTTTATAGGAATTTTAAAATAAAATGGAATCCCGACCAGGGAAAGTTCTTGGAAGCTGGAATTGATCCAGCCAATATGTGTTAAAAAATAAAATTGAATAAAATAAATATGAATACATTATTAAAAATCAACCAATAAAACAAATAAAACACAGATAAAATTGAGTAATTTTAAATTCTCGACTAGTTTCGGTTATCAGCTCATTATCAAGATACTTTAAAATTGAGTTTATTTAAATGTCTATGGACCGAAATTATTCTGTCTGCAACACAAGTTAAAAAATCAATAATCAATTAATTTCCATAGAAATTTAAATAAACTCAATTTTTAATTCTCTTGACAATGGGCTGATAACCCAAAACTAATTGAGAATTTAAAATTATTCAATTTAATCTGTGTTTTATTTGTTTTATAAATATTAAAATTTGGGATGGTTTAATTCTTTTTGAGCCTCTAAGATATATGTGGGATCTCGACATTTTAATTTTTTTTCGCGTCTATTTAATATAATTTCTGGAGCTAAGCAGTTCCTGTAAAATTTATATAATTTTTGCTACATTTTAATCCATAATTCAGAATCTCTATAAATTTTATCTATAAATATTGGATTTTTGTCGCCTGTATATACAATAAAATGGCAAACTTTACTGTTGGTAATTGACAGCTGTCCCTGAATCTATAAATAAATTCAATTAATACAAAAGTATTTTAGTTAAAAAGTATTATCTGATAATAATAGTCATGATTTCGCTTTAGTCGAATTTCACCATCATGTAATTTTAAAAATGGAATTTTCTTTTTTAACACAGCCTCATTCAATGTTAAATTTGAGTCTGCTACTTTTTTTGAACATTTGACTTCAACGATTTCGTCGTTATTTATTATACCTACAAAATTAAAAATTATAATATACAGGATACAACACTATGAACTACGGCTAATGGTGAAAAACTTTCTGGATGGTTATAAGTGTTTTCTAAAACATTCGGGATTTTCATTTATTGTCGAATGTGAAGTCATATTCGTCATTACTTTAGACATGTCCGCCATATATTCATTACTGAGACATCACAATCGAATTAGAATAACATTTTTTACTTTGATGTTTGTAGTGTGTGTGTGTTTTTTTAAAAATTTAAAATAGAAATAGGACGATAAAATCATATAACAAAAATATTTAGTTATTCCAGTTCTACAACTTTTATTTCAAACATTTTTCTATCGGAAAATTTGTATAAGTCAAGAACTGAAGATAATAAAACAAAAAGTAAATAAAAATAATTAAATTTCTTAAAGACAAACATTATTTGGTGCGATCAATATTTGTAAAAAACGGATAATAAAAAATAATAAGAGTAATGAGTTCTGATTCAGATCAAAAGTTTATTGGATCTCGCCGCTGTTATAAAAATCTTGGATTCAACGTTTGAGTTCAATTTATAGAATCGTTTTTTCTCTATTGACGAAACACACAGACAAAAACATACACAGACATTTTAGATGAAAATACACATTTAAAATAATCAAGTTAATCTATTTGTGTTAGAATCGAAAGTACCATAATTTTGAAAATGTTTTATCTGGATTGGTACGAAATGATCATATACGTATATACGTAATTTATTATTTTACACTAACCATCCGGAGAAGCTCCCAAAAAACATTTTTTAAATTATTATTCGGGCACCAAGTATATAAATATTTCATACTTAAAATAACCATTGCATAGAATAGTATTATCTTAGTATGCATATAAAATAATGATTTTAGATTTTTAGAAACAGCAACAACAGTAACATCTAATCAAGAGGAATCTAATAAAAAAATAATATATAGGGTGTTCAATTTAAAATAATAAAGTTGGTATCAATTCTTAGAAAAGGAGACGGTTTGCACATATGAAAACAATTTTTCATTTCTGTAAAAAAGGTAAATTTTATGAATATTCAAATATCTATAAAAACTGTTACAAACTTATAGTAAAAATTATTACGTTTAATTTAAAATTTGGAAGATAACGACTTTAGGTATCAGAAAAAATGTATTTAATGAATCGTTTGCCACTCTGTGCTTTGCAATAATTCTGTGATTTCAATTTTTTTTCTCTAAAAATGAGAATAAAAACATTAAACATCCATTGAGTAATTCGATGATACGACAAAATTCATCAAATATATTTAAACACTGTCTCTTTATACACTAAAAAATAACAAACAGCATATTCATTAATTAATTTCAATAAAAAAATAGAACGCGTCAGCGTCGGTTGTCGAATACACACACATACACATATGTAAATTAAATAAAAAAATCAAACTACAGTGTTCTACATATTTCTCATTTAGTTCGCTATTAAAATCGAGAGGCATCACCTCCTTGACGATTCGCAACTATCTCTGTCATCGCATCATTCCTTTTCTAGTAAACGCCAGCCTTAATATTTATAATTCGATATGTTTTTTTATTACGCTTAAAACAACAAATCGTTGCTAAACACAACAAGCGAACGCGCGCGCTCACTTTATTTACTTAAGAGGAGGTTCCCCGCTACGCGGCCTTGAAACACGCAAGGAATCTAGGACAAATTTTACACAGATTTTGTTCCCCTTCCACTACAGCCGATGCGTGTGCTCGCGTATTACCCTACATGTATCTTTCTCTTTCTAATACTTCCTCTTCTAATATTATTTGTTTGACACAGCGTTTATTTTAAATAGCATTTTAAAAGAAAACATGTTTCCAAGTCATAATAATCTATACGTAATATACAAAACTTGACAATAAAAAAATAAATGTACAAATATTTATGAACAGTATAAAAATCTCAAAAACAATAAAATATAGTTTTGACTTATCTATTTTAAAATAAAAATATATTTATTAAATATATTTATATATCCAAAATATATATATATATATATATATATATATATATATATATATATTAAATTAATTTATAAAAGTAATAGTAATTTATAAAATGAGCACATATTAAATATTGTATGTTATATATAAATGAAGCAACAGCCACTAATTATTTATTCTGTTTTATTTATGTACTACTATTCTCTCTTGTTAAATTATATTAATTTCCGGACATATACATTTTCAATAAAATATAATATAATTGTTCACAATTTTGTATCATTTATTTGGTAATTCTTATTTAAAATTTAATATTTTTTATTTTTCGTATATTTCTAATTGTCTCCACGTTTCATACATAAAGTATATGTGCATTTTGGAACACTGTTACTATTCATGTGGCTATTTACAATATGAAAGTAATTAAAATGTAACTTTTATTTCTATATAAAAAATAACAATCTACATTTAAATAAACCCAGAAAAATTTTGAAATTAAACATAAGTCAATTAAATCTAACGAAAGTTCATTCTAAAGATTCTAGAAAGTACAATGAATATATACAAAAAAAACATTTTATTATTATAATGAGAAACATTAGTAATTTATTTTAATATTGTTTGCGTACTCATTAGAACATTTGTAATGTTTCATATTATTTATATCAGTTTCCAAAACGTGTTTCGCTCTGTCAGAGAATGGTTATAAAAGACCTAAACCGTCCCAGGAAACTGATATAAATAATATGAAGCATAAAAAGTGTTATAATTACAACACAAACTATATTAACAAGTTGTTTCATTAAGAGTACAGCGAAAAAAAAAATATATATATATATACAAACATCTTTATTCAGACAATATGACAAAAAAATCTATTTTAACAATAAAAAGTATTATTTTTAATTTGGTGATTTGACATTCGGGAAATAAATAAATTGTGAATTAATTCATAATCATAGTCCTTCAGTTCACAAGATAAAAAAATCATAGGGAAATTTGAACTAAGAAAATTAACATGATGAATTATAAATTAACTGACAAAGAAAATTAAGCAAAAATATTTTCTAAAAATTTTGACAGTTGCAGAGGTATGCTAAAAAATCATTACTTTTTTTCGGTTAAAGAAATGAAATTTTGTATACATACTAAGATAATATTATTCAATGCAATACAAATTTGAAAAGTAAAATAATTGTATACAGGGTGTAATGTTAAAAGTATGACTTTTCAAACCAATATAATTATTTTTTTTTTCAAATAGCACCGTACTTTACATTTTTTTAAATTGATATAAAAATAGGAACATTTTTGTATTTCATACAGTTTCTAAGATATTTTAAGAATTAATTAAAAGATTGATCAGAGAAATAACAGTAAAGAAACAAACAATAATATTTTAAATTATTGTCACAATTAAAATTTCGCATGATTTTGGCTCATTTATAAGATGATTCGTACTCACATATAGATTTTCCATAACGCTATTTTAAATGGAAAATAGTATTTATTTGGAATTTGGTTTTTAATATCCTTTATTTTTGATGCTTGATTACAGTTATTTCTATTTTTAATGTCCAACTATTCAATTCATTGTTAAAATGTCATAATTCAAGAAAAAATAAAAAAAGTATAGGGTGCAATTTAACAAAATTACGCCTGTTTATTATTTAAAATTATTTTCCGAGCATCCTGTATAAAAATATTTCATATTTAAAGTTATTATTAAATAGAATATAACCTTAGTATGTTTAAAAAAATATTTCTCCATCTTAAAACACAAAAAAGTAATGTTTTTTTTTAGTATACCACTTATTTTTTGTTCTGTAGTAACCGATAATTGAAACTACTAACTATTTTATATTGTTGTAAAGACAATTTAAAGAGGAATATAATAAAAATATAATATATATGGTGTTCTGTTTAAACCAACAAAGTTGATACCAATCCTATAAATATGGATTATTTTTGTGTCTTATTTTTATTGAATGTTGCCATATAAATTGTAATTGTAATATAAAATTATTTATTTTTTACTGTATATGTTTTTAAAAGTATTCCATTAGAAGTAGATACAAGAAACTTATTAACAAACTTCATTTACATTTAATGAAACGTTCAGTCACCATTCATCTAGCGTATGGATAACTAGTGATGGCCATTTCGGTTTTTCGAACCTCATCAGACTAGTGTGTTCCATGTGCAATGTCTTGATTGACGATGCCACTTGAAATTAGGCAAAAGGTGGCGCTTGCGTCGTCTTTAATTTATTATGAATAATATCGGGTATATAGCCCCAACACAATTTCAGTTCAGTCGCCTTCATCAAGGCATTGCACGTGGAACACACTAGTCTGATGAGGTTCGAAAAACCGAAATGGCCTACTAGTTATCCATACGCTAGATGAATGGTGACTGAACGTTTCATTAAATGTGAATTTCGTTTTCCTTGTTTGCTTAAACAGGGACAAGTTCGCCTTCCTTTAGTGGACGAAACAATGATTCTCGGTCGTCTACCTTGTAGACCCAAATCGTTGACGATGGCACTTGAAATTAGGTAAAAGGTGGCGCTTGCTTCATCTTTAATTTATTATGAAACTTCATTTAGTTTAAAATATATTTGACGTGAAGTAAATTCCATAATAATATAATTACTATTATTACATTTAATTTAATTAAAATACTGCATTTCAGTAAATTACATAAAAATATTATATTATTTTTTTCCGGAAAATATAAGTGGCATTTAATTTCATTTTATAGTAAAAATCAATCCAAAATATTAGAGAGAATACTAATTATTCTGCTAGAATAATGAATGTTTTATTCTTCCAAGAATATATTTAAAATAATAACTACAAAACTATTTACCAAAACCATAATTTATAAACGGAAAAAATGTATGAATTTATTTAGGGATTGGTCGATTACTTACTTGCAACAAGATCTCCAGCGGAATTTTGTGTATGTTGCCATTTTAATTTTTTTGCGTACACTAGTTTGCTGTTATCCCTACTTTGTTTTTTTTTTTGCAACAAACGTAACCTTCTTTCTACACTTATTCGCTTATTGTTTATGAATTAATAAGCTATTAGCAACATAATAATGCAAAAAAGAACGAATCTAAAGTGCGGGCAACTTTATGATTTTCAACTTTGAAACATTACACTTTAATGTGTACATATACTGATTGATAAAACGGGAATATTTAACGATGTCATAAATATAAATGCTAATATGCACGTTAAATCACTAAATCTTTGCTGTTGATCGTGGATTATATTAAATAATTAAAATTCATTTGGTCATGGTGAATGCGCCGGGAAAATCCGTGGCCATCTTCACATCGGTGACTTCAGGGGGTGGCAACGCGCAGCATTCGCTATCCTGTGGACGATTTGGTGATAAGAAGAACGTCGCACGAGCATCGACTTCGCGCACCCCGAACGTGACGTCAACATCGAGTGCGGGGATGGGTCAAGAATGCGCGCGCTGTGGACGGGTTAGCAACTCCCACCCAGAGCTTCCATATCGAGGACGGGTTAACAACTCCCACCACCGTTTTTCACACGATCGGCCGAAGTCGGAGAAACGGTCTGCCGTGTTTGTTTAGAGAACGTATGTTAATTTTTCATGCATCGTTTTAAAATCAGCTGAATTGCTGAAGACCGCATAAATGAGTGCGTCCTTCCAATATAAATAAACACTTAATACACTTTTTTCGTTTGTATGGTTGATTTTTCTATTTCTCCATTTATTCAGAAATTTCTTCTTCCGACCGGCGAAACGTTGCCTTGATGTGGCCCGGGAAATTTAAAAAGTTATTCATTTCAAAAATTTTATCAATGACAAGTAAAATAATTTCGAAGATTCCGATTAATATTAATCTACATTGTGAAAAATTATCTTTCATTTCATTTATTTTATTAAATGGCATATCTTTTTTGTTTATTAAATAAATGTAATTATAAATTCGTTTTCATTTATTGAAATGAATTACAGTATTTAACTCTTTCAGTTTAATTTCTCAAAAATCTGTGAGAAATATATTGAAACCTTTTTTTAAAGAACCAATTTTGCAGTTCATTACTGTTCATATACAGGGTGTCTCGCCCTAAAAGTATTTGGATTTTCTATTGATAGATTCTAATGCAATTTTCACTGTTTATGTAAACCAATATTCTCTTCTAAATTAAAATATTTTCAAGATTTTACCACTTCCGATTATACCGGAAGTACGTACAAGCTTTGTTATTTGAAGTGGAACCTTATATTTTTTATTGAAAATTTAGATTCTACGTGTTAATTTTTACAAATTTCGTGTAACAGTTTTTGAGATTTTTCAATGATTATGAAAATCATCATTTTTTTAGACAGCATTTCAAAGTATTATACTTGAAGATAGAATAAAGTCACAGGAATGAAAATATTCTCATGTAGAAACAGTTTAAAAATATTATTCAGTGTGTTTCAAATTAACAGCAAAGTCTAGTAAATTTAAAACAGGAAAAAAAAATACGAGAATAAAAGGTACTTATATAATTTCTAGCCACTGTTGACCGTCACATTTTAAAATTCGTTTCATATATACAGGGTGTTCAATAATCATATGATTTTTTTAACGGAATGATAAATTTTTATAATGATTTTCGATTCTAAGTTTTTTTTTTTAATAAAATTTATTAGGTCGATTTTTTTTATTTTAAAAGTTACAAACAAATGAAAGTTGAAGTCGAAAAATGTTTAACACCTTATATTTCAAACATTAAAAACGAAATAGATATTCTGATAACGCTATACAATTGGAAAAATTATAATAATAGGTATAGTCGTTTTTCTGTGTATATTTTTTGTGTACAGGGTAAAGCAATATGCAAAATGATTTTTTTCTATTTTTACTTAAATGGAACACGCTATATTTGTGTGTGCCATTTCAAAATGAAATTTTTGAGATATTTAAAATCAAAATGCAAATACGCAAATTTGTATTATTTACTTATCAATGTTATACTTAATAATATCATATTTAATAAGTAAAGTACATTTTACGTTATTTTTGTAACACTGTTACTGTTAGACATACTTCTTCAATAAAAAATACTTTAGTTATTAGAAACAAAAAATATATTTTGGTCATTCCAAAAATATTTTAAATATTCTTATATGCTTATTAAAA
This sequence comes from Philonthus spinipes, assembly GCA_963082785.1. Classification (NCBI taxonomy): domain Eukaryota; kingdom Metazoa; phylum Arthropoda; class Insecta; order Coleoptera; family Staphylinidae; genus Philonthus; species Philonthus spinipes. The sequence goes on from OY720304.1 coordinate 3,449,043, forward strand.
TTATTTTTTAAATAATTTATGTAGGCTGCAAAACAGAAGTTGTACCAACAAGCCTAGTAAAATAATTCAATACTTGAATCTTAATATTTTGTTAATATTAAAATTGTCCTCCATTAAAATGTCTATGTATGTAATTGACGTATTCATATCAAATATTTCTATTGAATAACATTTAAAATTTTTAGATTTTTTTGCTTTTAAAATAACTCCTAAATATTTGTCGACACACTATTATCTTTATATTAAATATGTTTTTAAATGTAGGAAAACATTTACGAATTGCATTTGTATTAGTCATAGCCTAATTAAATTATAGACTACAAGTGAAACATTCAATTTTGTACTTTGGATTGAAATTGTTTAAAAAAAACGGTAATATATAGAAGTATAGTTTGTCATACAAAAATGGAAGAACAAACAATTTTCCATCGAAATTTCATAAATAATATAGGGTGTTCCATTTAAATAAAAAAAAACAGTTTGCGTATTGTTTCATCCTGTATATAAAATTTGCTTTATGATAAAAAAAATCTTTTCTTTCAATTATTAAGCACTTTTTCAATTATATTGCGTTGGCAGAATTTTGTTTTCAATTTTGAATGCAAGACCCCAAAAGTTGATCGATTTCAACATTCAATCATTTATAACTTTTTAAATATCAAAAATTGACATAACAACCCTATATCAGAAAAACAGTTACACGAATTTTGTAAAAATCTAAATTTTCAATTAAAAATATAGGGTTCCATTTAAAATAACAAAGCTTGTACGTTCTTCCAGTATAATTGGAAGTGGTAAAATCTTGAAAATATAAAATTAATAAGAGAATATTGGTTTACATAAACAGTGAAAATTGCATTAGAATCTATCATCAAAAATTGCATTAGAATCAATAGAAAATCCATATACTTTTAGGATGTATATGAACCTGCAGTAATGAACTGCAAAATTGGTTCTTTCAAAAAAGGTTTCAATACATTTCTCATAGATTTTTGAGAAAATAAATTGAAAGAGTTAAATACTCTAATACTTTTAAATTAAAAAAATATACCGTGTTTTTGTTTCGTTTTATAAAATAAATTAAATGAAAGATGATTTTTCATAGTGTAGATTAATATTAATCGAAAACTACACAAGAATAATAATAATCTTTAATAAAATTTTTGAAATAAATAACTTTTTAAATTTCTCGGGGCAATCCAAGGCAACGTTTAGCCGGTCGGTAGAAGAAATTTCCGAATAAATGGAGAAATATACAAATCAACCATAAAACGTGCCTCAAGTGTTTATTTACATTGGGAGTACGCACTCATTTATGCCGTCTTCAGCAATTCCGCTAATTCCAAATTGATGCATGAAAAATTAACGTACGTTCTCTAATCGTGCATTTCACATCGTTTCTCTCTTTCTTCCACGACTACGGCCGATTGTGTAAAAAACGGTGGTGGGAGTTGTTAACCCGTCCTCGATATGGAAGCTCTGCTCCCACCACCGTTTTTCACACGATCGGCCGAAGTCGGAGCAGCGGTCTGCCGTGTTTGTTTAGAGGACGTTTGTTAATTTTTCATGCATCATTTTAAAATCGGCTGAATTGCTGGAGACCGCATAAATGAGTGCGTTCTCCCAATGTAAATAAACACTTAATACACTTTTTTTCGTTTGTATGGTTGATTTATTTGTATATTTCTCCATTTATTTAGAAATTTCTTCTGCCGACCGGCGAAACGTTGCCTTGAATTGGCCCGGGAAATTTAAAAAGTTATTCATTTCAAAAAATTTATCAATGACAGGTAAAATAATTTTAAAGTTTCCGATTAATATTAATCTACACTGTGAAAAATTATCTTTCCCAAAAATCCGTGAAAAATATATTGAAACCTTTTTTTTTGAAAGAACCAATTTTGCAGTTCATTACTGTTCATCTACAGGGTGTCTCGCCCTAAAAGTATTTGGATTTTCTATTGATAGATTCTAATGCAATTTTCACTGTTTATGTAAACCAATATTCTCTTCTAAATTAATTAATTTTCAAGATTTTACCACTTTCGATTATACCGGAAGTATGTAAAAGCTTTGTTATTTGAAGTGGAACCTTATATTTTTTATTGAAAATTTAGATTCTACGTGTTAATTTTTACAAATTTTGAGATTTGTCAATGATTATGAAAATCATCATTTTTGTAGACAGCATTTTCAAATACTATACTTTAAGATAGAATAAAGTCAAAGGAATGAAAATATTCTTATGTAGAAACAGTTTAAAAATATTATTCAGTGTATCTCAAATTAACAGCAAAGTCTAGTAAATTTAAAACAGGGTGGCGCAATATTGCCATGAAGTCCAATATCTGTTTTTCGAAAAAAAAAAAAAAAAATACGACAATAAAAGGTACTTATATAATTTCTAGCCATTGTTGATCGTCACATTTTAAAATTCGTTCCATATATACAGAGTGTTCAATAATCATATGATTTTTTTAACGGAATGATATATTTTTATAATGATTTTCGATTCTACGTTTTTTTTAATTAAATTTATTGGGTCGATTTTTTTTATTTTAAAAGTTACAAACAAATGAAAGTTGAAGTCAAAAAATGTTTAACACCTTATATTTTAAACATTAAAAACGAAATAGATATTCTGATAACGCTATACAATTGGAAAAATACTTAATAATAACATGTATGGTGGTTTTTCTGTTAGATTTTTTTGTGTACAGGGTAAAGCAATTTGCAAAATGATTTTCTTCTATTTTTACTCAAATGGAACATGCTATATTTGTGTATGCCATTTCAAAATGAAAATGGGGCTTACCATTTTTGAGATATTTAAAATCAAAATGCAAGTACGCAAATTTGTATTATTTTGTTGTTAATGTTATACTTAATAATATTAAGTATTTTATTTTAAAATATGTCTAAAATTATGTTCAATTTCATTTTCGATTTACTTTTTTTTATTTATGTAGTCACTTGTTGTATTTACAACAAGTGACTACATAGCCAATCAGAGTTAAGCAGAAAATCAGCCAATGGCGATCAAGAGTGATTACCCCCGCCACATAGGTGACCAATAGGCCTCTTCTATTTTTCTGTCTATAAATAATATAGACAGTCAGAAAGAAAATCAATTAAAAACTTTGCTTTTTAACATTTTTTTACTGTCATTCAGTATTTTTAAAAATGGAATCTAGCGGTGTAAGTGAGAATACTTCTAATATTACTTTTCTTAAGTCGTGGCTGAAAAATCCCAAATATAAAGTGTGGATTCGTGAAGTGCCAAGTGATAAAACTTTATTTTCTTGCATTTTTTGTAATTTTCAAATGAAATGTTTTCGTTCAAATGTTTCACGACATGCAAATTCGTCGAAACACTTATCTTTTAAAGATACCCAAAGGATCAAATCCAAACATTATTGAAGTGTGTTTATTAAGAAATGGCTTGAAAATGAAGAATTTAAGACCTAGTTGGAAGAAATTCCGAGCGATCCACATAAATTCAGATGCAATATTTGCAATGAGAATTATTTTTGTGGATTGTCACAAGTAGAGCGGCACAGTTCATCAAAGATGCACGTCGAAAATGCTAATAAAATTATTATTGATGAAAGCTATATTGAAATAGATACTTCTGTTCCATTTGACAGACGTAAAATGGAAGCAGAAGTACAGTATGCTGCTTTAATTTCAGAATTAAATATTCCATTTCAATCAGCGGGAAAAATTCTTAACTTTTTTCGAAACATGAGCAAAAATGACCTTAACTGGAAAACTGGAAAGATAATTTCAAATGTTGTTTCGAAGAGTGTCACCAATCGAGTAGTTGAGACAATTCGAAACAATAAATTTTCTGTATTTATTGATGAAACTTCAGATAGATCAAATAGAAAGTGGATGACCTTTTTAGTGAAATTTGTGGAGCCATTAACTTTAAATACACGAACTGAGTTGGTCGAATTGATCAACATCGATGCAACCAATTGTGACGCTCAACATTTATTTGATAGTTTTAAAGGCGAGATGTATAAACATAAAATACCTTTCCAGAACATTGTTGCCTTATCATGTGACAATGCTTCCGTTATGTTAGGAAAGTATGCTTCGTTTAAAACAATGTTAAATGAATTTTGCGGACGAAAATTAATAGCATTACCTTGTCCGTGTCATTCAACAGCTTTGATTGCACGCTCTGCTTGCAATACTGTACCTGTTGAATATGAAAAATTGCTTCGAAAAATTCCAACGTTCGTTTACAATTCGCCAAAACGAACTGCAATTTTTCAAGAACTACAGGAATGTTATAATATTTCAACACACAAAATTTTAAAATTTTGTGAGACTCGCTGGCTGTCGCGACTCGAGACTGTAAAATCAATTCTTGCAAATTGGAATATTTTATATTCTTATTTACAAGAGGTTGTGATTACTGAAAAATGCAATAAAGCAGAAGGCTTACTCTCTTTAATGGAAAAACCATACATAAAAGCATATTTTCTTTTCTTGAAGTATGTTTTACAGTATTTTAACTCTTTTAATTTATATTTTCAAAGTACCGAGACTAGAATCCATTTAATTTCTCAAAAATATGTGGAATTATTGAGAAACATTTTGAAATATTTTTTGAATTTGCAGTTCATTACTGCGGGTTCATATATAGATTTCGCATTATCGAATAATCAAAAAAAGTTGAATGAAATCGATTGTGGCCTCGAGTGCAATGATTATCTCAATGAGTTACAAATAACTGGAAACATTGAAGTAATTGAAACAGTTAGGCAAACTTGTTTAAAATTTTATATTACTGCGGCAAACGAAATCCGAGATCGTTTGCCTATTAATGATAACTTTTTAAACAAATTAAGTGTCTTTAACTGCGAAAATTCTTTAAAGAACGACGAGAGAGAAAATACTTTTAAAGATGTACTATTCATTGCTCAGACTATAGGCGGATTTGATGAAATTAGTTTGAAGAATGAATGGACATCTTTGTATGGAGATTTTACATTTGATGAGAAGCAAAACCTAGCGGCGTGTAATTTTGATCAAATGTGGAAATTAATTTTGTCAGTGTCACTGAATAATGATGTTAAATATCCGTCATTAAAAGCATTATTATCAGCTATAAGATCATTGCCAAACTCTAATTCCGATGCCGAAAGAGTATTTTCAGTTCTAACTAACGTGACAACAAATAAGCGGACAGCACTTTCTACCAAAAGTGTTGGCGCTATTTGTAAGATTAATTATAATTTAAAGTCAAGAGGTGAGACATCAACTTCAATGCCAATTGATGAACAGTCTTTGTCTTCTCTTAAATCAAAAATGGTGATGTGTCCATCATGATACTTTCCCCGGTGAATACGGTCAAATAAGTTTCTGATTGAAAATTTAATAGGAAAGCAAAATGATCTTCTTCATTTTTTCTAACTGGAGGCGTTTGCGAATGTGTTGAATATGACGGCATTTTGACGTTTTATTTGTCATTAAAATAATTATTTCAAAAATTTATAAAAAGAAAACCGGAGGTCCTGTAATAAAAGTTTTATAACATAAATTATTTATTTTCCAAGATCTAAAACTTTTATTTGAAACATTTTTCTATCCGAATTAAAAAATGAAAAATTGCTAAGAGTAAAGTTGCACTTAATGAGTTTTGATTCTAACCAAAAGCTTTTCAGATCATTCCACTGTTATGAAAAGCTTAGATATAAAGTTTGGGCTTAATTCATTTAGCCGTTTTTGCGCTATCGCGGAAACACAGACACACACACAGACATTTTTCAAAACTCGATGGAATGGACTCAGGGGACCTCAAAACGTGCATATTTGTTGAAATTGGCGGTTCGAAAATTTTCACGATCACAATACTTTCCCTTGGACAGGGGTCCGGGGAAAGTAAAAATTACAGGATTTTTTTAGAAAACTGGAAAATGTTAAGAAAATATTTTTACTTTCCCCGGACCCCTGTCCAAGGGAAAGTATTGTGATCGTGAAAATTTTCGAACCGCCAATTTCAACAAATATGCATGTTTTGAGGTCCCCTGAGTCCATTCCATCGAGTTTTGAAAAATGTCTGTGTGTGTCTGTGTGTTTCCGCGATAGCGCCTAAACGGCTAAATGGATTAAGGCCAAACTTTATATCTATGCTTTATATAACAGTGGTACTTGATTGTTGGTTTGGAGTGGATGTGGTGACAGCGTATAGTAGTGATTTATTAGTGGGTATAAGGGCAAAACAATTAGATTAAGGGGACGGTGAGGAGGTGAAAGGGTGGCAGAATTTGTGTGGTGTAAAGTTAAAGGAAAAAAGGGCAACAAATTTGATAAAATTAACAATTAGCCTTATTGGGCACGTGTAAAGTTAAAGGCGAGAGTCGCGTGCAGGCCCGGCAGGCGCGAGGAGTGGCGAGGCGAACGGTCGCGACTGGAGGGAGTGGCGCGTGAGAGCGGCGCGACGTAGTACGTTGGAGCGCGGGGATCCATTCATGCAGAATCCGCGGGAGCGCACACACAGCTGCGGGGACTTGAGACACTTTTTTGAACAAGTGAATAAGAAAAGGAAGGCAGAAGAACACAAACCCGAACAGGATAAAATGGAAGAGAAAGTAGATAGAATATTAAATAAATTAGAGATGTTAGAAATTAAGTTTGAAAAATATGATAAGAATATAAATGATCTGAAAGAGGAGTTAAGGCAAAGGGAACAAAAATGGGAGGAGGAGAAAACTGCATTACTGAGTAGAATAGATAAGTTAGAAAAGGCAGAGAGAATAAGAGAGAAAGAGAAAAGGAAGAACAACATAATTATTTATGGGCTGGATGAAGGGGAAGACGTGAAAAGGGATATTAACAAATTGGCGGAGGAATTGAATGTAACACTCCAGTATGAAGATGCGACTAGGCTGGGAGTAAAGACGGTGGGAAAAAAACGGGCAATCTTGGTCAAATGCAAAGATTTTGAGAAGAAGAAAATAATGGCAAAAAAAGTGTATTGAAAGCGACGAAAAGGGCAGTATATTTGGACGACGATTTGTTGAAGGAGGAGAGGGAAATTCAGATAAAAATAAAAGCAAGGGCTAGAGAGGAAAGAATAAGAGGGAAACAGGTACACGTATTCTATCAAAAAATGCGCACAGGAAACGAATGGTGGGTTTGGGATAAAGAAACGGGCACGCTAATAAAGGACGTTGAAGGACCAAAAAATGCATGGAAGAATTAGAGAAGAGGGGGTATATTGGGGGGAGGCGAGGGGAAAGGAAAATGGAGGGAATAACGATATAATTTTGGAATATTGCGGGTATGAAGAAAAAGCTTGAGGACAATATATGGAATAAAGAGCTAGAAAGCTGGGTGAGGGACAAAGATTTCGTCGGAATTACAGAAACGTGGGTAGAGTTAGAGGATTGGGAGACATTAAAACAGAAAATGCCAAATAATTTTATATTGAAGTGCGCGGGGGCGAGTCGGGAAAAGACGAGAGGTAGGGCAAAAGGGGGAATTATCACAGGGCTTAGAAAAGGTTTGGAGGAAGGAGAAGAGTCAACGGAAAGGAAGATACAAGAGGGAGTGGTAAGCAGAGCATTTTGTGATGGACCAAGGAAATGGAGGATAGTGACTGTTTACAACCAGCAAGCAGGGAGGGAAATTAAAGACCACATAACATGGCTACAACAGGAGGCGGAAAACCCAGGGAATATAATTGTAGGGGGGGACTGGAATGTCAGAACAGGAAATATGCAGACAAAGTGTATAAACGAAGAGGGAAAAGTAGTAAGAACAAGGAAATCAAAGGATTCGATAATAACAAAAGAGGGAGAGGATTGGATAGAATGGGCAGACGGGGAGGGGCTGGAAATACTAAATGGGTGTACGGTAGGGGATTGGGAAGGTGAGGTGACATATATCGGGCCACGAGGAAAATCAGTAATTGATTATATCTTGGTTGGGGAGGAACTGCGGGATGAAGTAATACACTTTGCGGTTGAGGACTGGAGTGGGTCTGATCACTTTTCAGTAACGGTTAAACTTGGGGACAGGGGAAAGGAGGGGCAAGCAATAAAGAAGGAAGGGTGGTGCTGGTCAAGGTTGGCAAGAATTAATTACATAAAGAGAATTGAAGAGGTATGTTTCGAAGATATACGCTCTTTGAATCAACTGAGAGCAGGAGTAAAGCTAGCAATGACGAGGCAGAAGAGGGGGAACGGAATACCAAGTAAGAGAGGGTGGTTTGATAGTGAGTGTGAGTGTCAGGGGGCGAGAAAGGCGTGGAGGAGTGCAATTAATAAATGGAGAAGAGGACAAGGGACAGAGGAGGAAATGAATGAGGCAAGGTACCACTGTGAGAGAGTGTGTAAGGGCAGAAAAGAGGAATGGATGAAAGAAGAGATGAAGGCGGTAGGCGAAATTGTAAGTGAGAAACAGCTATGGGCGTACGTAAAGAAGAATAATCCAAGCAGAAGAATAAGGGGAGAAAATATAGGTATGACAAAGTGGAAGATATATTTTGAAGATCTGTTAAGAGGAGGGTACGTGGAAGCAGAGGTAAACTTCGAGAGAAGGATATTCGATGGGGCAGAAGACTTTAGGGAGGAAGAGTTAGAAAGAGCCCTCAGAGGGATAAAGGAAAGGAAAGCAGCGGGGCCGGATGGAATCCAGGGGGAGGCTTGGAAATGGTGTAGTGCAGGAGGAAAACGGGCTATGCGGGACATTTTAAATAAGATATGGAGGGGGGAAGAGCAATTCCCTGAGGAATGTAGGGAGGGAATAATTATACCAATTCATAAGGCGGGGGATGAAATGTGTCCAGCAAATTATAGGGGTATAACACTAATGGACACTCTATATAAAGTTATGATGGGAATGGTAAAGGAGCGGTTGGAGGAGGAAGTGGAAGAGAAGGGCCTATTACCGGAAGTGCAGGCAGGGTTCAGGAAGGGAAGGTCGACAATTGATCAGATAGCTACTCTGAACTGGCTGATTGAGAGAGAGATGGTGAGGAAAGGCAAGGTGTATTTAATGTTTGTGGATTTGAAAGCGGCATATGATTCGGTTGAGAGAAAGTTGCTGATAGAATGTTTGAAAGGTAAGGGAGTGTCAGAGTAGATTGTAAATTGGGTGAGTGAGGTGTATAAGGAGACGTGGTGTAAGGTAAGAGTAGGTGAGTGTGTGTCGGAGAGAATCAAGGTAGTGCGTGGTGTAAGACAAGGGTGCCCTTTGAGCCCACTACTGTTCAACCTGTATATCGCGGATATGGAGAAGGTTCTAGCGATGGGGCAGGCAGGGGGAATAGTGGTGGGAAGAAGAAAAATATGGAGCCTGGCGTATGCGGACGATGTGGTAGTGATTGCAAGAACGATGAGTGAATTGAATGAGATGAAAGGAAGATTGGAGAGGTATTTTAATAAAAGGGAGTTGTTTGTGAGTGTCAAGAAAACTAAATGGATGGTTTGTAAGAATGCGGGAGGACGAGGAAGGGAGGAGGAATTGAGGTGGATGGGAGAGAGATTGGAGAGAGTGAGCGAGTTTAAATATTTAGGATATATGTTCTCCGCAAACGGAGGCAGAGCGAAGCATATAGAGTATGCATGTAAGAAGGCGAGAGTGGCAATGGGGAGGATGCGGAATGTATGGGAGGAGGTGTTAGGGGGTAATATGTACATGAAGCTAGTGTGGTGGGATGCCTGTATAAGAGCGATAATGATGTATGCATCGGAAGTATGGGGAGTGTCTGGGCATGAGAGAGTGGAAAAGGTTCACCTGCAATACTTAAAAAGTATATTAGGAGTGGAGCGCACAACGCCAAGTTATGTGGTATTGCAGGAGTGCCAAAGAATGTCTGTGGAATGGGAGTCAGCGAGGAGGGTAGTGAAGTATGAGAGAAAGATAAGTGGGTTAGGAGATGAAAGGTTGGTAAAAGAGGCATGGGGTGTTTGTTATAAGGAATGGCGGATGAATGCTAAGGGTGTAAGATGGATGAAAGAGAGAGAGTCGCTGTATAAAAAAGTGGGGTGGTCGTGCCAGTTAGTGGAACAGAAGATAGCGTTGGGGGAGAAGCTTGAGGTACAGTATGCGGTGAGGGCGAAAGATGTCGAGTTGCAGCTGCGACAGATAAGAATAGAGAAAAGCAGCTCTAACCCCAAGTATAAGGATATCCAAGTGTTCGATGGCCCTCCGCGCTATTTTGCGAAATTGTCCAAGGAAGAAGCACGGCTACTCGCGCGGTTCAGATGTGGGAATGAGGAAAGAGGAAGAAAGGTATGGATGGGAGAAGAGTACATGAAATGTATGTTTTGCGGGATTGGGAAGGATGTATGGGAGCACTGGACGGGGGAATGTATGGGATTGCAGGGATCACAGGAGACAAATGTTAAAGATCGAAAGAAGAGTATGTGTGTGAGTGGAAGTGGGATTGAAGTATTGAAAGCGATTGTGAAACAAAGGCCAGGGAGGAGTAGCTAATACAGCGCAAAGAGAGAGAGGAAAGGAAAAAAAAAATCTGAAGAAAATGTATATTATATTTGTTGTTATTATTTGGGAATAGTTTTGTGTTTTGTTTTGTTTTATTAATTGTAAGGGATTGTGTAAAAATTATTGGATGCCAAATAAAGGTTATTTATATATATATTTATAAATAACAGTGGAATGATCTGAAAAGCTTTTGGTTAGAATCAAAACTCATTAAGTGCAACTTTACTCTTAGCAATTTTTCATTTTTTAATTTGGATAGAAAAATGTTTCAAATAAAAGTTTTAGATCTTGGAAAATAAATAATTTCTGTTATAAAACTTTTATTGTAGGACCTCCGGTTTTCATTTTATAAGCATTTATCTGATAAATTCCCTTAGAGATTTTAATTATTGAAATAATTATTTTAATGACAAATAAAACGTCAAAGTGCCGTCAAATTCAACTTATCATTCGCAAACGCCTCCAGTTTGCAAAAATGAAGAAGAGTGTGGAGGAATGATTTTAACCTATTGTAAGGTAAGAAATAACACACTTAATTACAATATTCTTCTAAATACTCGGGTTTAACTTTAAAAGATAACAATCACTTTTTTCTATTAATCATTTTGCTTCCCTATTAAATTTTCTATCAGAAACTTATTTGACCGTATTCACCGGGGAAAGTGCCATGATGGACACATCACCATTTTTTTATATAAAAACGATTAATTTAAAATTCTAACAATGCGATTTCAATGTAAAAGTAATTTAAAAATAATCGGGAAAATGGTACACCCTGTATATTTAATTTTTTTAGCTTATAAAACATCAAGAAGTACATAAAGTAGAATTTTTTCATGATATTTGGATTTTTTTAAGTAAAAATTTTTCTTATATGAAAATATCGAAAATCCAATGGAACGTTTCACCGGTTTCGCTTTGCTGATGGAACAATTTGCTGAATAAATGGACAATAATGCAAATCATCATTAAAACTGAGTGAATGTTTATTTACATTGGGAGGATTCATACATTCGATACGATGCATGAAGAATTAGCGTACGTCCTCTAATCGTGCATTTCACACCGTTTCTCTCTTTCGTTCACGACTACAGCCGATCGTGTGAAAAACGGTGGTGGGAGTTGCTAACCCATCTTTAATATGGAAGCTCTGATGCCGACCACGTTTAAATAGCGTAGCAATGCCACTTGCCACATGTGGTCTAGCATTGTCGTACATTAAAGCAATGCCATTTATCTAAATGATAAAAGGTTACACCAGCTTCTAGTAGAATATATTGTCAATATTTATATCTGTATAACATTCAATTTGTCGTCCGCAAGTATTTGCCAGATTGTTCTTCAAGTCACTTCAATCCCTTACTGTTTAAAGACTAACAGTTATAGTTCTTCGATCCCTAAGTGCTATAAGTAGAGCGTATCTGCTGGATCCTTTCCTTCTAGATCCTTTTTTTCTTAGTAATGATACCATGACATATATGTGAGACTGATAGTGCTTGCTTTGACATAATATACCAGTGGCGGCTTGCCCGGATAGGCAAGTTAGGCGCCGCCTACCTTTCTAAATTGTCGTAACTATTTACCAATAATTAATTTATTATTAATTGTAAAAATACTGATAATTGTGATATGCTTCGTAGTATAATACATGTAAATTAAACGAGTACATTATATATTTATATCATATAGATTGAAACGAATCAACATTGCGTGCTTGGCGTAATGATGTGGAACGTCTCAGACGAAGATTTCTGCAGCCTGCGTTTTAGATGGTTTTTTTCCGCAACGCTTGCATGTGGATCGCGCTACGAGTAAAGGAGGATCATGTTACGTACACAAAAATATCGCCGTACTTCGAAATGGTGGGGTGGAAACGCACAGTCTGCACAATAGGTGCATAGAGCTCGTATTTCTTTAAGTGTGTATTTTTAGTCCTTAAATGTAACTGAAACCACGAGCCGCCACTGTAATATACGTATTCAACTTGATATTGTTTTCTATTATTTTTAAAAGATTTTAATAATTGGATCTATTTTTTTATATTTTGTTTACCTTTATGTTTTGATGCAGTAGTCACTTTTGCAATCTTCGATATATCCGTAAAATAGCCCTGCATTACTATTAAATTAAATATATGCTCCAAAGGTACCGCAAGGGCATGAATAAAGTTTTTGAAATTAATGTAGTTACTCCATTTGAAATAGGATAACATTTCTCTTTATTTGTTTCTGCCCCCAGAAATATTACCTCATCAATTCATTTATGCTAATCATCAGGACGATTTAGCTAGCAAGGTGGAAAGACCTCATTCTAATTAATTATATTATGAATAAAGATATATACAAGATGTCCAGGTAATGTTTGGAAATGGCTTCCAGAGCGAGGCATTGACCCAAGAAGTGAAGTACTGTTTCTTCTTCCTCCTCGTATTTGCATCCCCTGAAATAATCTTGACGTGCCATAATTTTCCAGTGTTTTCCTAGGTGACAGTAATGATCCCTACCCTCATCCTTATATCGACTCTGCTTAGCGCTAACAGCCTTTCCCTGTTGGCTATACCGAGTCTCGGCCAAAGTTGTCTCGTTATCAGACACTTATTTTTATTCACCCATATTTTGTTTGTTAGGGTTTTATTGAATGCATCTACCACCATTCTCAAGTATTTATAGGACGGTTCAATCCGATGAGTAATGGTCGGATTTTTTTTCAACGCGAGGGAAGGTACCTCACGCTGAATATCAACTAGCTCAGGTTGATTTAAGGGTGCGATTTAGAAGAAAGAGATAGTTATACAAATATAGGCAATCACTAATTTGAGTTAGATTGTTGTTGTAATCAATGAACAATATTGTATTATACATTAAAATAATCTTAAAATAAGCAGGAATTTCATCAGATAAATTAAAATTTATTTTAATGTTTAGTTTCTGTGAAAAATAATTATGAAAAACAATGAAAATTGATGAAATTTATAGCAAATTTTAAATTAAATTTTTGCTAATAAAAACTTACGCAATGAAAATTTAAAGGATTTCACTAAATTCTGCATTCAAATAACTTAGCAGACATGACCTATTAATTTCATTATATCTTACAATTTTCTTTTCTAACTTAAACTAGTAAATTGACGTAATACACGAAAATTAACGATTTATTTTTTATTTAGACTGATACTTTATACTTGGTAGATAAAAAATGTAAATACACATTCATATTTTGAAATCCAAAACAATAGCTCTATTTTCAAACGATTATTTCCATTTTACTATACAGCTATCTCTTTCCATTAAACCGCAACCTTAATGAGCAAAAAGACGATGCAACTAACCTTTAAAACACAATGGGTTTTTAAATTGTTTATTTACAAAAAAATCAGAAAGTATATACAGAGATTTTTATATAACACCGAACATGCTAGAATGCATTCAATGTAAATTTCCCTATGTTCGATTTGTTCAGGAACGCATCAAAGCATTGAGTGCGATGTGATTGGCTACTATTTCTAAAAATAATATAGTCAACCCAAACTACACCCTTCTCCGCCAAAAATGAATTACACTTGTCAGTTATCGCAAGCAAGTGACATTTACTGTTCTGATGCTTAAAGCAGATATATACGATAATGTATACAAAGGAGAAGATTTTTATGGTATGCATTGCGGTTAAGTAAAATATCCATAATTATACATGTTGCACTTGACATAATAGTAGACAGATATAATTTATTTTTGACGGAAAGAGTGTAAATTGGGTTGACTATATTACCATTAGAAATCGTAGCCAATCACATCGCACCCAATGCTTTGATGCGTTCCAGTCATAGAGATAAAGTATAAGAGGGCCAGATCCATGTATTTAGCGGGAAACACGCGCAACGCCATCCAGTGCTCAAGTGGACAACTATTTCCCAAGTTTAAAACCTTTATAAGGTTTTTGAGGTTAGGTTCATATACACACTATAATATAACTAATGGCGGGACTTTTGAACATTTTTCTATTTATAATTTTTTGTTCACTATTTTATTTCAGATTATTGATATAAAAGTTTTTTTTATAAATGTGCTATTTTACAGAAAAAAATGTCAGTAGATCATGCAAATAAGAAATTGTAATTAATAAAATGATCTGAAAAAATAACATATAAAAACAACAATATTTTTAAGTAAAATATATTAAACTTATAAAAGTATCATAAACATATTAACAACAGTTATAATTTGAATTAATTGATATCTCTCAGCTGGATAATTTTATGAACTCCTTTCCTTAAAGAATCTAGAAAAATATGGACATAAATATTACTCGAGAAACGTCTATGTTAAATACATTTTTTTTCTGATAGAAAATATTGTAAAAAGCATAAACTATATAATAAAAAACGAATATTTATAAACCGAAAACATATCTTGAGAATGTGGGAAATAAATCATATTTATTAATAATTAATTATTGCTCGATTGGTTCATAATTTTAAGTTATGTATATTCTTTCAAAAATATACAATTTATAGAAATTAATAAGCAAACGTACTTTAAACTACAAATAATAACTTACCAGTTGTAGTTTTATAAGTAAAAGTGAAGAAACTTCTGACGAATGCAAAAAAAAAAACTGTCAAAAACAATTCATATGATTTACATCAATCAAATTGAAATATGGTAAACTGATCTTCATTTAGAACATCTTTAATGTTTAATTAAAAGTGTAAATGTTTAAGAAATATACCTTATAGGGCGACAAAAGTCACGAATAATAAATAAATCATTGTAAAAACCCAAAAATAAAGTATTTTAAATTTTCCACTTGAGACTTCAGTGCCTCCAGTGCTCAAGTGGACAACTAAAGCCGTGTTTCCCAATTTCATATATTATCCGACACCCCCCCTGGTTCCAGTACAAATCGAACATAGGAACATTGAGTTCTCTCTCTCTCTCTCTCTATATATATATATATGTATATATATATATATACATTTATTTACAACGTACTGTCACTATTTATTTATCACGCGATGTTGAGCACTCGGACGTTCGTGATAGACTGCCTCGGACTGACTGATCGCAGCGCCGCTAGCGCGCGCGCCTATATAGCGTGCTAGTTTCTCGAACTTTCCGGAACTTTTGATGACGCCGCGTTTACCGTTGCTCGCTTTGTAGAACATTCTAGAGTGATATTTCCAGTTTCTTCTTTCACTTTCGTTGCAGTATTATAATTTTATATATAAAAAAATGTTTCACGTTATCTCTGAACAAATTGTCATATTTTTTTAGGTATTCACATTGGCTGCTTCTTTCCTGATTAACCTGCTGATACGGCTCTACCTGACACCGCCCCTGCTGCGGCTAATCGTGCTTAAAAACAATTTAGAGCGAAACGCTGGTATTGGCATGGAAGTCGGACACCAAAACTTAGGCCCGTTGAAACAATGTCCCTCCTACGTTCCTGTGCATAAATCATTCAGAAAGGTCCACACTGCAATCGCATTGGGAAATGTCGCAACTATGGCCTTCAGTATATTCCATTTATATTTCTTAAGCAGTAAACTGTGTTTCTTGTAAATATGTGAAATTTACAAGTGAATTAGTGATTGTTATAATGTGTTTAATCATAGCTATTGCATTTATGTTGACATATCTTCTTTATTTTATTTTAATAGATATATAATTAATACATTTCCTTTAAAAGATATTAATCATATAAAATATACAGTGCATTCACAATGAAAGGAATGACTTCAACTATACCGCTGATGATCAATTTCTGAAGAAATACTGGGAAAGTTTGATTAGTATATTTAACTACGGATCTTTTGCACTATAAAATTTATATACAGATTAGCATATAAAATTATTTCGAATTCTCCAAACAATCCAAAAATGTATAAATATATAGAGTCCCATTTAAAAGAGGTTACTTTGTATTTATGGAATACCTTCTATATAAAATTTTAGGTGAAAAAGATTCACAGATGAAAATTTTGAACAACCTGTCTGAAAGTTTTTTTTAAATAATCACCAGTACTTTAAATGAATTTGCTCTATCATTGTGAACACACTGTATGTACTGAATGATCAATATCAACTGTCCGGAGTGAACAACAAAGAATCCATATATTTATATATTTTCATGTTTGATCAACTTGATTCAGTAATTTAAACTGTCTGAAAACGTCTGATAATTTAAATTAACATAAAAATATTACCTTCGACAAAAATAAATCAAGTCTACTTATCTCAAATTAAATTTAATATTGCCAACTTAAGACTTCAATGGTCTTAAGTTGGCAATACTGAATTAAGTGATCACCCGGTATATAAACATTAAAATCATTTAATCTTTAGGGCTGCGATTTTACGCCTAATAAACGGTGCGATTAACGATAGAGCGTGCAGTGGTTTTTACAAAATGTCTGTGTTTATTTGTATTTATTTTTTTCAAACTTTGATTTTTCAACCTAGCGGCAAACATCTGAAGTACTAGTTCCACAATAAAAATGATGACGTCGAACTAAATTTGTTCTCATTGACTATTTTATAGGGTTAAGGGGTATACAAATAATTATATTATGAATGTATTAAATATGGATATTAAGAGGAAGATTTTCCACGTATAATCAGATATATTTAATATAGATTTATCTATTTTTGGAAATAAAATAAAATTAATTTTTGAAAAAAAATTTTTTTCACTTTTTTTTGTTTTTAAAAAATAAAAATAATCTGATGTCATTCATCTTTAAATAAGGCATCTGTCTGTAGTTAATGTTTATTTTTTTAGGGCCGTATATAATTGTTAATCCCTTAATGAGTTAATGAGGAAATTGTGGAGAAATTTTATATTTTGTTTTAAATAATGAAATTTTGCTGGTTCTTTTTAACAATCACTAATTCTTGTCACAAGCAAATGGTTCCCAATTAAAATTATTACAAATGGTACTGTGATAATGTAAATTGTAACTTTTGTACATTTTTTCCTTTATATTATTAATAACAAGATTGTATTTATTTATTTTGTGGTTTTTGTATTTATGCATATAAAAATACTATAAATAAACAAACAAATAAAAATTGCGTATTTATTGTAGTGTTTTACTTGCATTTAGTTCCTCTGTACATATTACCTCCCAATGTCCTTTCTTAACTCTTCCTGTGTCCGTATCCTGGGCATCTCTGCATGACTTTGTGCGTTCTTTCTACACCTGTATTTTACATAAGTTTCAGCCCATTGCCAACCTGCTAATATTCGGGAGTACCCACTGGTCGACTTATTATCTCGAGTAGTACCCTACCATCATTCCCTTCTAAGACTTCCATTACGAGTCCTCCTGGATCTTACTACCACTTGCTCCAATCGTTCCCTAGGGCTTTGCCTAAACTATCCTTTCCAGCTTCTGTCTTCGATCTTTTTGATGTGCTTCAGGATGGTATCCATCTTCTTGTTCGCTTCATCGTCATTTGCTTCCTGCAACTTTCCAAAATTACCATCATAATTTTCTGTTCCATTACCTTTCCCATCCCAGTTGTGTTGAATAGACTCAGCGAGTTGATCAAGCGCTACACGGTATTCTTAATGTCGTTTCGCGTGTTTTGGTTACTTCTAATTATCTGTATGCTCTTAACAGCGCCATTCATTAACAGAATTTTTGTTCTCGCCTTTCGAGCTACGTCTATCTGAAACATATTCCTCCATGTACTCCTTTTGGGGGATAGTAAATTGGATAAGTTTACTCCTCACAGTTACCATTTTCTCGCTTATAGTTTGTTTCTGGTAACTTCAACAAAATCCGTGAGGCAGGTGAGATCATACTTTAAAATGTGGTGGCATGACCTTAAAGGGCGACACAATAGTTGCTAGAGTGCACTTCATATATATATATATATATATATATATATAAAGTTCATTGTTCTTCACTGTTACTTTTCTTTCAAATTGTCTTAATAAAATCTCTTAATATTTGTTACATGTAATTTCTCCATAATAATAAGTGACGCATTTTTGATAAAAAAGGAAATTGCTTATGACGGTAACGCATGCAGTGTTAGTCGTGATTTATTTTGTTGCGTTTTTCAATAGAATAAAGAGAACGAAACATACAACGTTCCAAAGAAAATATTTTAGTTTAGTTATTTTTAAAATCATCCTAACCGAGGTATTCGGCCACTTTGGATTCATTGAAAACATGTCTTAACCTCCTCTAGTACTGTTGGAATTGTAATACACGCTTGAAATTCGACTTTTTCTTCATTTGTATACATTTTCGATCAAATATTTCACACAATTTGAAGTTTAGCGTTTGACGTTTAGTTGTCTCTTATAGGCGCATACACATATTAATGCGTTTGACTTGTTTTATATACATATATATACAGACAGATTTTTTTTATCAGTATACATTAGGCGAACTCTATACCTACAAAAAAACCAAGTCAAACGCATTGATCCGATTAATGTGTGTGTGTTTAGTTGCCTATAACACACAACTAAACGTCAAACGCTAAACTTCAAATTTATGAAATATTTGATCAAAAATGTATACAAATGAAAAATAAGTCGAATTTCAAGCGTGTGTTACAATTCAAACAGTACTAGAGGAGGATAAGACATGTTTTCAATGAATCCAAAGTAACCGAATACCTCTGTTAGGATTATTCTAAAAATAATTAAACTAAAACATTTTCTTTGGAAGGTTGTATATATCGTTCTCTTTATTCAACAAAATAAATCATGACTAACACTGCATGCGTTACCGTCACAAGCAATTTCCTTTTTTATCAAAAATACGTCACTTATTATTATGGAGAAATTACAGGTAAAAAATATTAAGACATTTTATTAAGACAATTTGAAAGAAAAGTAACAGTGAAGAATAATAAACTTCAAATAAATAGTTACAATAAGTGCTAGAAATAACTACTAGAAACTGCAAGACAATAACTCAAACGGTCGCGAAAATTTTTTCCACGTTGTACATTTCGATATTGTCCTAAACAGAAATTGAAAATTGTTTAATTGTTTTTTTAATTATCCTAGTTGAAGGAATCGATCGTTCGGGTTTCGTATTATAGGCAACTAAACACATACATCAATGCGTCTGACTTGGGTATTTTACATGTATCCATACAACTATATACAGAGAGTTTTATGTAACACCGAATATGCTAGAATATATTCAATGTAAATTTCCCTATGTTCGATTTGTTCAGGAACGCATCAAAGCATTGAATGTGATGTGATTGGCTACTATTTCTAAAAATAATATAGTCAACCCAAACTACACCCTTCCACGTCAAAAATGACTTACACTTGTCAGTTATCGCAAGCAAGTTACATTTACTGATCTGGTGCTTAAAGAAGACATATACGAAGAGTTGGACATCTTTACGTATTAATAATATTAATAATGTATACAAAGGAGAAGATTTTTATGGTATGCATTGCGGTTAAGTAAAATGTCCAAATTATACATGTTGCACTTGACAAATATAATTTATTTTTGACGAAAATGGTGTAAATTGGGTTGACTATATTACCATTAAAAATCGTAGCCAATCACATCGCACCCAATGCTTTGATGCGTTCCAGTACACATCGAACATAGGAAAATTTACATAGAGTGCATTCTAGTATGTTCGGTGTTACATAAAACTCTCTGTATCTCTGTATATATATATATATATATATATATATATATATATATATATTCATGATCAGAAAAAACCTTTATACCCATAAGAGTGTAGGGAGTATATATATATATTCATTTCTATCATTTTAAGACTAGGTTTTTTTTTATGACCTAATAAATCCTTCCATGTCTTTCGCGAATGTTATTGCTTCTTGTTTTGTGATTTCTCTCTTCTCTAATATTTCGTTTATCGTTCCTTCCCATGTTTTTCTTGGTCGGCCGGTCGGCCCCTTTTTTGTTTACATTGTACTCTTGCTTCCCATACTTGTTTGTTTTCATCCATTCTTTGTAAATGGACCCACCATACTAGTTGTCTCTCTTCTATGTATTGTTTTATGTTCTTTATTTGCAACTGTTCTCTTGTTGGTTCGTTTCATATTTTGTCCATTATTGTAACTCTATATACTCTTCGAAGATACCTTATTTCAATTATTTTATTTTGTTCTTTTGTTTTTCCTTTAATGTTCATGTTCGCATCCAAATGTCAAAACCGGTCTGTATATGGTTTTGTATACTTTCATTTTTGTACCTGTTTTGATTTATCGTTTTTCTGTTATGTATTTATTTAATGTGTGGTATTGTTGCTTGTCTGGTTTATTTTATTATTTTTATATGCATCCTGTTGTCCTGAATCCTGTGTGATCACTTCGAGATATTTATATTGTTTTATTTGTTTCACTTCCTTGTTTTCCACTTTAATGTTCATATCTGTATTTTCTCCTGTTATTGCCATTACTTTGGTTTTGCCGTATTTTCTCAATATTGCACTATATATTGAGTTAAAATCAAATGCTTATAAAATTCAGGTATTGGACAGTTGATTAATTTTTTCTAGTATTTTTTTTTTTAATTTAATACTATGTAATTCAGGAGACATTTTATTCCAAATATGCTCTATTTTGGCTCTAAGTTCAGGTAATGTCCGTTGTGGGTTGTTCCTCAACGTTTGTTTCATTTTATGCCATACTGTTTCAATAACATTAAGGTCAGGACTGCTGCAAGGTCAAGAAAGAGTATTTAAATTGTGGTCACCAAACCACTTTTTTTGTGGTTTTGACCGTATGACATGTCGCCCCATCCTGTTGAAAAAAGTAATTTTCGTCAACATTTAACTTGGTGACACTTGGTAGCAGACGGTGTTGTAGTATTTGTTAATATTTCGCAGCATTGACGGTATCATCAATAAATTCAAAACATCCTAATCCTAAAGCTGTCATGCAGCCTTAAATCATCACTCCTTTAGTAAATTCTATGGTACGTTTTAGGCAATCCTTGTGAAAAGCCTCATCCTTTGAGCGAATCACGCGAATCATACATACGTCTCTGGACCAGTCTGTAGCCGACCAAGGCAATTTAGATTTTGCTCATGTGAGTCTAGCTTTCATTTGTGTCAACAGTGGTTTTTCCTTTGCCTCTAAGAAAATATATTATATGGCGGCAGGATTCCCTTGACAGATTTAATCTAGTTTCGTGATTCCATTCAGTCGTACTTTACCTTAAAGTTCTTGTTTCTATCAAAAACTAATGTTGGACGACCCGAACTTTTGCCTTTTTTGTCTACGATATTTCCGGTTTCTCCATAATGCTTAATTATGTTCCACAGTGTTGTTTTTGGGAATATTAAGTTCATCCACCATTTAACGTATTGTTGTATTTCGACAATAATTTTTAATCAATTCACGATTTTTGGAACTTTTAGAGATACCACGCACCATTTTGTTCAATAAACGCAGCGATTCACCCATTACGATAAGAAAGCAACTACCGATTAATCTGACATTTCGTCCTGCATTGTTTTCACAGATTACTTGTCTTATTTTGTTTCATTTTTAATAGTTACTTTATACTGTCCCAATATTTAGTTGCCACACAAAATGAACATTTTTCTTGTTAATTAGAGATGATAGAATAGAAGAGAATAATATTTTTTTTGTGTTGCTGCTTGGCCTTAATTATGGTTAATTAACTAATCACAAAGAATTAAATTAAAAAAAAAATAAACAATCAAATACCTGAATTATACATGAATTTGATTTTGTCCCAATACAAGTTGTTAGGGCTAGTATTCCATATAATAATAATAATAATAATAATAATAATAATAATAATAATAATAATAATAATATCTTTATTGTTCAACAGGTTAACCCAATTACAGAACAAATAAAATTAGAATATAAATTCATACAAACAAACAAAAATATATATGTATATATATAAATACAACAGAGGAAATTATTAAATATTAATAGATATAATACTAAAAAATATAAAATCAATGAGAAAATGAATTATTGTACTATAAAAAGATATCACTGAAAAATTTGTCGCAGCAGTTGCACATGATGAACACCGGAGAACGACGCAAGATATTCGAGTTGGCCTTAGGGATCCTAAAAGTATTGGAGAGCCTGGTAATCCTTTAAGGAACATTAATTGGCATTTTAGCTAAGATTTCGGAGCAGTCAATTATACCATGCAACAGGTTCCAAGTAAATTTCGCACAACGAAGGTCTCTTCTGTGAGCAAGGGAGTCAAAGTCATGTCGTAGAAGCAGCTCTTCCTGGGAAATTCCAACCTCCGGGTATGATTGATCAATTTTAAATGAAAGAAACTTTAAAAACTTTCTATGAACTCTATCCAGCATGAGCGACTGATAGGTATAAATAGGAGACCAGATTATGCTATTATATTCAAGTTTACTTAAAACAAATGCGAAATATAAAGCTTTTATACAATCAGTATTTTCAAAGTTCCGAGTAGCTCTCATTATAAAACCTAATGCCCTGGATGCGCTAGAAGTCACAGCTGCAAATTGATGCTTGAAAGTAAACTCAGAATCAAAGATTACTCCCAAATCAGTGAACGTATCTACTTTAGAGAGCATACTGTCCGTAATATAATAAAGAGAATTTATAGGCGCCCGAGTGCGAGAGTAACTCACAACACAGCACTTGCTTACATTGAGTGTAAGGTTTACTCGCGTGCACCAGTCCACAAGGACATCTAAGTTATGTTGGAGAATACGGACATCATCAGTTGAGTTGATACTATGATAGATCTTCATGTCGTCAGCATAAGCGAGCACAGGGCAAGTTAATATATTTAAGAGATCATTAATCAACAGTTTATCTTGGAGTTCTTGTTGACTATTTGCTATTATGGCGATGTCGTCTGCAAATGCGCATTGTTGGATTTCTATCTTTTTTTTCTTTCTATATCCCACCTGTGCGGTTTTTTTATTCTTGTTTTCTTCTGTCAATATTTGGTCCATGTAGCAGGTGTCTAAATAAGAAAGGTCACCGGCTATATCTCAAGAACTTTGAGTGCTAGAGCTTTCAAATAAAAAAATATTAATAAAAGTGATCATGAGAAAATGCTGCAAATAAATTTCAAGTTCGTAACTCTTCCGGTAGGCGGCGCACAGTGTTTTCTAATGACGCATTTTTGGACACGAGTACGCGTGGGGGGGTATCTTTCAACTTTCAATATTAGCTCCAGAACCCAGAAATACAAAATCTCAACAGTATAACGCTAATAGTTATTGAGTAATTAATTTATAAACATGGGACAAATTTAGAAGATAAATTCGAACGAAAATCGATACGTTAATAAAAAATCATATCTTTGTAACCGCTTGAAATATATATTTGCATTTTTTTTTTTCTGTTTAAACTGAAACATGTTCGCTTCAAATTATGAAAGAACCACTTTAATATCTTAAATAGTTTATGAATTAAAAATTATCAAAATTATCTAATTTTAAAACATGGATTTATTTGAGCTGTGATTTTGCGAATCTCGCAAAATCACAGCTCAAATAGGTCCGATGTCTGATTCACACCAGAACATAGCCACAGTTTCCCCTTTTTGGGAAAGAAAGAATTTTTTAATTATCGAATCCGATATAAGTCGTCGTTTTTAATTTTACCATACACCAAAAAATAATTAGCCATGAAAAAGACAAAAGTAAAACAATTGCAGTTGTTTATTCTAAACACACATTAATTCATTTCCATATTTGGTTTGTTTCAATAAGTTTGTTTTGTATTTTTTTGGTGTTGTACGTTTTTTTTAAGTGATAATGAATTTTTCCAACGAAGAAAAGCGTGATATGCTTGTTTGTTACATTCAGTATAATAAAAACGCTGCGGATGCTGGAGAACAACATTATAATTTGGGTGAGTACGGATCCTTTACAAAGCCGAAACTTGAAAAAAAAAAAAAGGAAATTAATGATGTTTCGGAAATAAACGTATTAGCATTGGCGATGATAGATCCATCCACATCGACCAGATAAATTGCAACAGAAGCAAGCATATCTCAACGGACTGTAGTACGAGTTTTGAAAAAACATAAATATCACCCATATAAGGTATCAATTTCACAAAATTTACACGACGATGATACCAATAAGAGAATGGTCTTCTGTGTGTGGTACAAAGACATGTGCCAAGAGGATCATACGTTCCCTACAAAAATAATTTGGACAGATGAAACGCGATTTGCTAATTGTGGGATTTTTAACAGGCACAATGAACATGTTTGGAGTCAGGAGAATCCACGAGAAGTTGCACAACGTAGACCACAAATTAAATTTGGATTTAATGTATGGTGCGGTGTGTTCGGATCGAGAATTCACACATTGAATGGAAATGATTACCTTCGTTTTCTTCAAGAAACATTTGAGGATATGCTGATTAAAATTTATCAGTACGGGCACGATTGAAGTGGTTTCAACACGACGGAGCTCCATTTCATAGCACGTTGGCTGTGCGAAACTATTTAACTGATGCTTTTCCTAATTCATGGGTGGGAAGAAATGGACCAATCCTATGGCCACCTAGATCACCCGACCTATCCGTTTTAGACTTTTTTCTGTGGGGTTATGTGAAGAACAAAGTGTATCAACAATCATATCAATCTGTGGAGGATCTTAAACTAGCTGTACTTGAAACATTTTATTCTATTGACAGAAGAAAAGTCAAAAAAAGCCACAAATTCGATTTTAAAAACATGTACTTTATGCCATAATAATAAAGGTGGACTTTTTGAGCATCTTATGTAATATTTAAAATTCTATTATTATTTTCATAATTTCGGAATTATTTTACTTACTTTATGTTGCTTTTGACAAATCTAAACAAAGATAATAAATTAAATATTGATTTCGTTGCTATAAACAACCGCAATTGTTTTACTTTTGTCTTTTTCATGGCTAACTATTTTTTGGTGTATGGTAAAATTAAAAACGACTGTAAAAATAAAATAAGTATGGCATATGTTATATCGGATTAAAGGGAAAAATAGCCCTTTTAATAAAGTCATAGCCAACTATTGTTTCCATTTAAAAAAGGTAAGTTTGTGTCATATCTCCCAAAATATGGGCGAAATTTTTTTTTTGATTTTTTGTTATTAATCTGTGTAAAATTTTCTACAACTTTGTCCTTTACAGTTTTTTTCTATCTATGATAATAATATATATTTCTATCTATGATAATAATATATATATAAGTAACCAGATGGTCACACAATGCTATTGTTCATTTATTCCTTTGTTAGATAACGTATCCTCTTTGTTTTAAATACATTTCTTATTATAAATAGGTAGTAAGCACTTTGTTATCGCACACTAGATATAAGCGTAATTGTAATTATATAAATTCATTATCCATTAATTTTAGTTTAGTCTAAGTTTGAATTGTAATGAGCTAACATCTCAAATAAAAATTGTTTTTAAAAAGCAAAGTTGCTCCCGCAAACTTGTAATTGGCGCAGTCGGTAGGATACCCAAAAGAATAGTATTCTTTTCGTTTTAACGATTAATTGGGTATCAGTGTAAATTCGCTCGACCGATGTACCTAAGAGTTCTCTAAAAATCGAGAAAGCAGCTCAACGGACCCCGGAACTAGAGAATTGCAGTCATCACGTCACCTCGTCACCTGGAGAGACTCCAAAAATCGAGTATCCACTCCTCAAGGTCATCAGCACGTGAAGACAACGTCGTCAGCAACTTCATACGGCTCCATTCAGCGAATCCCGCGATGAAAACGCTGTCGATTCTTTGGTGAGTAACAAGTTTTTTTAGAGGCATTTACTAACTTCATGTTATCTCGCGAATTGGAATTAGATTCCGATTCTCATTCAGACTCAGATTCATATCCCAATAATTACTCCTCCCGAGATCGATCCCGATCACCTAGAATAAATATGGCGAATCCAGGCCAAGGTCAAGTTTACCAACTTAAATCAGAATATCTGAACATGATCCCAGAATTTAATGGTGAACCTGAATTATTATCACGGTTCATCGAAATTTCCGAAAAATTAGTTACAAAATTTTACGATGCTGGAAATCCTAATGATTTCCAAAATGATTATTTAATGTCTTCAATTTTAGCAAAGATAAAAGGTAATGCAGCAAAAAATATTGCGTCTAGTATAATAACTACTTGGGACGATTTAAAACAGGCATTATTAAATGCCTACGGTGACAAAAGAGATCACTATAGCCTGAATTTTGAGATTTGTACACTAAAACAAAACCATCAAGAGTCCCCATTTGATTACTATAATAGGATCCAAAACCTATTAAATTTACAAATATCATATATTAATTCGCACGGCGCTACGGCCGAACAAAAAAATACACTTACACACTTTTTTAGACAAAATTGCTTAAAAGCCCTATTACGCGGATTACGCGACCCTATTGGCTCGCATTTAAGAGTAAAAGCCCCAGCTGATCTAAACGCAGCCCTTAATATGTTAACAAACGATTTCCAAACTGAAATTATTTCCAATCAAATGTCTAGTATTAAATTAAATCCTAATCGTTCAAATTTGAATCAGTCGACTAGGCCCACAAATCCAAATAACCATGCTTTTTATAGACCAAGTTTTCAATATAAAAGAGGAAACAATAACACTCCTACGATTACTAATCAAATTCAAAAGAGACTAAAACCGAATTACCCAAATTCATCTAATTTTCATAATAATAATTATAGGCCAAATTTTTATTCAAATCCTAATAACAATTATAAGAACATTCAAAATATCGCACAACAAAATCAGCCAACGCCTATGTCAACCACAACGGCTCATACATTCCGACCTAATAACCCTAATCGCCAAGGTCATGAACTTTATAATATTGAAGAGCAAGCTGACCAGAATAATTTTTTAGACATAGACGCCTCGACTCGGAATCCCGAATCGAATCCTTAGGTCTCATAAACTTTAGTAGTAAACTTCCACATATTTATGACTATAATAGAAAATTAAAAATATTAATAGATTCCGGTAGTACTAGATCATTTATAAATCCGCAAATAGCTTATAAACTATTTAATAAAAATATAAAAAATGATTTATTTGATGTAACCAGCGCACATGGTACATCAAATGGAAATGAAAGCACTGAAATCTCATTTTCAGAGATATTTAAAAATAACTTTGCTTCGAAATTAAAATTCTTTTTATTTAATTTCCATAAATCATTCGATATCCTTTTAGGATTAGATCATCTTAAAAAATTAAGATTAAATATCGATTTTGGACGTGATTTGTTAATCGGTCCTAATTGTGAAATTCCAATTAAATATGGAATTATTAATGATAATATATCTGACTCGCAGGCTAAGCGAATATTAGTACCTGCCCAAAGTCAGCAAATTATTGAAGTCGATATCGATAATATTTCGGATGGTAACATAATTATACCTTGTATGAGGATAGAACATATCGAAATTCCAGAATGTTTAACAGTTGTGAAAAACAAGAGAGCTATCTGCTCTGTAATTAATACATCCGACGTTGATAGTAACGTTATCTTAAAGAAACCGTTTATCGTCGAAGGAATTAATGAATATAATCTCCTTCCGACTAAGCATTTAAATACAAAAAACAAAAATAACACAAACCTTAATTTACTTAATACAAATAATTCAAAATTTAATCTTAATCTCATACGTACAGAGCATATGAACGATGAAGAAAAAAGATTTATTAATAATCTAATATCTAATTATTCAGATATTGTTCATGTCAATTAGAATAAATTGACATTCACTAATAAAATTAAGCATAAAATAAATACCTCTGATGAAATTCCTGTGTATACAAAAACCTATCGTTATCCAGAAGTACACAGAGAAGAAGTAAATAAACAAGTACAAGAAATGCTTAAACAAAATATAATAAGACCATCATTTAGCCCATGGTCTTCTCCTATTTGGGTTGTACCAAAAAAAATTGACGCTTCAGGGCAACGTAAATGGCGTGTTGTAGTGGATTATCGCAAACTCAATGAAAAAACTATTGGTGACCGATATCCTCTACCAAATATTAGTGAACTTCTTGACAAACTCGGTAAATGTCAATATTTCACAACCCTCGACCTTGCGTCGGGTTTTCATCAAATAGAGATTGATGAACGCGATATTCCAAAAACCGCATTTAATACTCAAAACGGGCATTACGAATTTCTAAGAATGCCTTTCGGTTTAAAGAATGCCCCTGCTACATTTCAACGCGTAATGGATGACGTCTTAAGAGGGTTACAGAATAACACTTGTCTCGTTTACATGGATGACATAATAATATTTTCCACTAGTCTTCAAGAACATATTGTTCGATTAAAAGAAGTTTTCAATAGACTACGCGAATCAAATTTAAAAATCCAATTAGATAAATCGGAATTTCTCCGCAAAGAAGTAGCGTATTTAGGACATATTGTTACACCATCAGGAGTGAAACCTAATCCTGACAAAATCCGTTCTATTCAAAACTTTCCTATACCAAAAAACACAAAACAATTAAAAGGATTTCTAGGACTTTTAGGGTATTATAGAAAATTTATCAAACATTTCGCGGCTTTGACAAAACCATTAACAAAATGCTTGAAGAAAGATGCAAAAATTGATATTGAAAATCTAGAATATAAAAATTGCTTTCATTTATGTAAAGAAGTATTGTCAAATCAGCCTCTTCTCCAATACCCAGATTTTACAAAGCCCTTTATATTAACCACCGATGCTAGCAATTATGCTATCGGTTCAGTTTTATCTCAAGGACGAATTGGTAATGACCTACCCGTCGCTTATGCAAGTAGAACCCTTAATGAATCCGAAATAAATTACTCAACAATAGAAAAAGAATTACTCGCGATAGTTTGGTCCGTAAAATACTTTAGACCATATTTATATGGAAGACCCTTTGAAATAGTTACTGATCATAAGCCCCTTCAATGGCTTATGAATATTAAAGAACCAAACTCGAAACTAGTTAGGTGGAAACTTAAATTATCAGAGTACGATTTTAAAATAACTTATAAAAAAGGATTATTAAATAAAAACGCAGACGCTCTATCTAGAATAGAATTAAATGTTAACGAACAGTACAAGGAAAACGAAAGCTTCTACATTAGAGAATTTGACGAATCATTTATCAATCAACCAGATGATAAATTGTCAATGATAGTTCAACCCCCTATGTCTGCACGTGTAAATGAAAATGATGATATTACTATTCACTCAAATGTTGAAAATCCAACATTCGATATTCCGATAATCGATAAAGCTATCAACCTTTTTAATAATCAAATAATAATTTCCCAAATCGACCAATCCGCCTCATTACCACAAATTAATAACTTGTTTAATAATACACAATCTAGGATAAATATAGAGTTTTCAAAAATTAACTTTGAAACAGAAATTGTCAAATTCATAAAAGAATATATAGTTCCCGATGTGAAATATCACTTATATTTTAAAAATTTCCCTTATGAACAATTCTGTACAGTAGTACAAAAATATTTTAGTAGTTGAAATATAAAATTTGTAAAATGTACACAATTATTAATAGATATACAAAATGAAAATGATATCGATGAAATAATAAAAAATTATCATGAAGGTAAAACCAACCATAGAGGTATTGATGAAACCGAGGCTCAGCTTAAAAGAAAATATTATTGGCCTAAAATGCGAGTAAACATTGAAAAATTTATAAATAATTGTGAGGTATATTTAGTTTCGAAATACGACCGTAAACCTTTAAAATTAAAATTTAATATTACACCAACGGCAGTCAAACCATTTCAAATTGTTCATATAGATAGCATCACAATAGAAAATCAAAAATTCCTAACGATAATCGATTCATTTTCTAAGTATACACAACTCTATACACTAAAATCTTATCAAGCTATAGAAATAGCGAACAATTTAATAAAATTCTTTTCACATCATGGCATTCCTACTCAAATAATTGCCGATAATCACCTCGAATTTAAAAATAATGTAATTAAGGAATTAATGGATCTTCATAAAATTAATCTCCATTTTATTAGTTCACAACACCCCGAATCTAATGGTATGGTTGAACGAGTACATTCTACATTGATAGAACATGTAAGATTACTAAATAATCAAGATATTTATAAAAATGAACCCATTGACACAAAGATATTGTATGCGCTATTAGCCTACAATAATTCGATTCACTCTGTAACCAAATTTAAACCTATAGAAATTATATCTGGCCATATAGATAATAATTCCCCAATGAGTGTTGATTTAGAGACACACATTTTAAATGATTATGTTCAAAATCACAAAAATAAAGTAAAAATATTGTACGAAATTGTAAACGAAAGAATCAAAGAAAATAAAAATAAAACAATAAAGAGAATAAATGCATCTCGCGAAGATCTGCCCGAAATACCACAAACAGTATTTATTAAAAACAAACAAAAACAAGCTAAGAGTAAAAATAAATTCAAAAAGGAAAATTTATTAAAGATCAACGATGAATTAAAAACCGCTAAAATAGATGTTAAACACCATAATACTGTGAACAAAATTCACCTATCCTTTGTCAAAAGGCCTAGAGCTAGGACAAATATAAATAGTGAATTAAGTTTCGTACTTTTCAATAATAAATTAAACAATGATGAAATTGAGACTAATAATAATGTTATAGAAATCACAGGTGATCTATTTGATGCTCCTAATGATTTCTCACTTGCTCACTGTGTTAGTAAAGATTTAAAAATGAGTGCAGGCATTGCTCAAGATTTTAAGTTAAAATTTGGCAAAGTTCAACAACTACACAAACAGAGAGCTCAATTGTATTCACTCTGTTATCTAAAAAAAAGATAAAAGATATATTCTATATCTTATAACTAAAGAACATTATTTTGAAAAACCAAGTCTTAAAGATTTATTTAAAACACTAATTAACCTCAAACAATTCTGCCAAGAAAATAAAATTAATAAACTTGCAATCCCGAAATTAGGATGCGGTTTGGATCAGCTAGAATACAATATTGTACGAAAAATGATCAATTATGTTTTCAATAAATCGAATACTCTTATTCACATCTACATTCAAAAATCTAAATTAGACGAATCACTTCCAGGTACGTCATCATCCCTGCAATTATTGGAATCGAAATAACCGACATCACCCATAATGTAGGACTACTACCCGTTCACTTAGGAGTAGCAAAACTTGAACGAACGAAACATACATTCGTTCATGAATACAACTTAAAACCCGTATTTGATGAATTTAATAATTTGGATAATCAATATAGATACTTAATGTTAACAATAAATAATATTTCAAAGTTTCAACGAGACTTTCAAAATTATAATAAAATACTTAATCAATCAAGAGATAAAGTATTTCATCAAATTCAGATTATTCAATCTTACTCTAAATTAAAAAGAAACAAAAGAGGATTAATTGATGGGCTTGGTTCAATTATAAAAACAATCACCGGTAACATGGATGCCGCTGATAACGAAAGAATTAATAAAATTCTTGATCACATGAAATCTAATCAAAATCAATTGCAAGAACAATTAAATTTTGGCTATAGTGTTAACTCCCAAATCATCGCAAAATTTAACAAAACTGTTAAGGATATTGAACACAATCAAGATATACTTAAATCACGAAAATGCAACTAAATGCAATATTGAACACAGAAATTGATCATCAACACATTTTGTTTGTTAAAGACCTTTTTAATCAAATGATTTTATTATTTGGGTTAATTTCAGATATTCTCCAAAATATAATGAACTCATTGTCATTTTGTAAATCCAAAATTTTACATACTGACATTATTACTCCTCAAGACCTACTTAAAGAATTAATTAAAATATCTAATCATTATAGTGAAGAATTACCCTTCGAATTGAAATCTGAAAACATTTTAGATTATGAATCAATTATTACTGTTAATTGTAAAGTCGAAAATTCAATCATTAATTATTTCCTAACATTACCCATTAATTATGAGAAAATATTTGATTTATATTACTTGTATCCTATTCCCACTATGCTAGAATCTGAATTTGTTACTATTATACCTACTATAAAATATTTATTAAAATCAAAAATTGATAATACAATTTGGCCTCTAAACAGCTTGTGTCATCAAGGTAGTAAATACTTTCAATGTTCAATCAAACTAATTTTAAACTATAAACCAGATTGCGAAACCAATCTTTTATTGAGCAGAAAACCAGTCGATTGTCAATATTCTAGCTTGAATATTGAACGAAATCATTTGGAAAATATTCCAATAACAAACCAATATCTCGCTGTATTCCCCGAAGAAGAGATGTTAAAGATTACCTGTCCACACCAGGAACAGACCAAAGGACTACGTGGGATCTTCATCATCAAATTGGACAAATGTTCAATGACCTACAAGGACAACATTATTCCCACACAAGAAATAACGTATGGAAGTCCGACGATAATAAGTGCTTCAGAATTAAAACTTGAACATTATAATTTAAGTAATATCAAAATAAACTTGAAACGATTAAATCTCGAAGACATTCCCGGATACGCTCGAACACCTAAAATGTACAATGATGTAATTTCAGTGAAACCAAGTGTCTTGACAATTTTGTTATATTTCATAATAATAATTAGTATTTGTAGCATTATTTACTTTCGCTATTTTAGAAAAAATATTAACCAAGAATATAAAAAGGACGTTGAAATCTCTCTCCCAGGATGTGCAAAAATCTAAGGGGTGAGGAGTAACCAAATGGTCACACAATGCTATTGTTCATTTATTCCTTTGTTAGATAACGTATCCTCTTTGTTTTAAATACATTTCTTATTATAAATAGGTAGTAAGCACTTTGTTATCGCACACTAGATATAAGCGTAATTGTAATTATATAAATTCATTATCCATTAATTTTAGTTTAGTCTAAGTTTGAATTGTAATGAGCTAACATCTCAAATAAAAATTGTTTTTAAAAAGCAAAGTTGCTCCCGCAAACTTGTAATAATGTATTGGTTTCAAAAAATTAACACATTTGACTTTTTTCAAAATATCTAGTTACCCTTGACTTTTTCAAATATTTTGAAAGTGTCATTTTATTCGTCTTATAAAACTACACTTCTTTCCCTATTTAACCGTTTTTCTATCTCTTATAGTTTCCGAGATCCCCATAGAGAACATCGAAAAAAACTCACCCTGTATATGCATTTATATTCCCTACTTCAACTAACCTATGCTTATTTTAGAAAGTCTGTGAAAATTTAATTAATTTTGCTTTTAATCTCCACATTTATAACATATTTAACGATCTGTATCCCAATGTCCCTTTAAATAGGGGTACATCAACATCCATTAAATGAATCATGACTAACAGATAAATACCGTAACTATTGGCATTAACCCAGATTTAGAGGCCAATGGTCCATACAATTTAAATTATTCTTTAAATATTGTGCAATAAATGATAACATAAGCACAATAGCTCTTTAAATTTAAAAACCAGAGTCATTTTTATATAATAGTAATGAAAATATGCTTTGTTTTAGATTACCTCTTTAGTTAGATTTTTTTGAAGGTGAACATTTTAATATTACAAAAAATCTGAATGGTTACCATGTACAAATGTCTTTTCTTACCATACAATTTCGGTAAAAAAAAACATTTGTTTTGATTAATCATTGAAATTACAGTAAATGTTTGTAAAATGTCGTTGGAATAACAATATATTTGAAGTGCATAGTACTGTGACCAGCCGTGAATGAATCATCTGATAGGGGATTCCATTCATTCAATAAAGTTAAATATACGTTTTTCTTTTACTATATTTTCGGAGTGTATTGAACTTTTATCAGTTGTGAGTGATGTCCATTCAATAAATGAAAATTAAATAAGGATAGATTTAACCTGTACTTGGTGCAATACCCCTACTGTAAATCACATGACTGTTCAATGTTGTATATGCAAGAGAAAATATAGAATTACATGTATAGATATTTCTAAAGCGGAAGCTAGGAAAATTAATTCTAAAAGTGGCCTTCACATCGAAGTAGCAATAAAACGGTTCTATAACATTTTATACAAAGTTATCGATATATTATACGAAATATTGATTTAAAACGGTATTACCATCGCAAATGGAAATCAACGCGATCTTTATTATACCGTGGGGTATTTGAGAGGCTGTGGAAACTATCAAAGATTCAAATAAATGTGGCATATAAGGCATGCCTGGATATAACTTAACAAAACCTGAATGAAAAACCTAGAGAGTTATGGAAATATATACATCAGCGGAACGCTACAACCAGAATTCCAGGCGCTTTGAGAAATAACTCCAATGAATTCACAACCCCTAAAGAAATTGTCGATGCGTTTGCCAATTCTTTTTCTGACGTGTATGTCGCCAAGAGCCCAATAACCACTTGTTCAGCACATTCTAATTATGAAAGATTTTCCATGCCTATAATAACCCTATAACAAATTGAAAATGTCTTTTATTACTGGTAATGACCTTGTTCTATGCTTTCTTTTTAAAGATTGCAAATATCTAAAAAAGGCTAATTTTGTCTAATTTTTCCAAAATATTTGAACAGATAATTTATCATATTCTTTATAATCACGTCCACAAGTACATTTCACCACACCAACACGGGTTTATGTCGGGTAAATCAAATTCAACTAATCTATGGTCTGTTTAATAACTAGGACAGACGTTGCCGAATTTAAAATTTGTCTGTTTCGTATTATCCTTCCGTATCGGGTATTTTAGTGTTTCCTTAATAATGGATTATAAACCCCATACAAACTTGGCGATGGGATCAAATTCGCCTCCAAAAAAGCATAAGAGATTGGATTTGGACCGTTTATCTCTGTCCGAAAAACAGTACATAATAAATATGTATAAACAGATGACGAAAGATAATCCAATCACACTATCGTTGGCGCTCAAAAATCCATCAGGAAAAGGCAAACGCTTTGTAATTCTGCACGTTCGATCTAAGGTGGGTTTTGTTGATGGAGCATTGTTGCTATTTGAGGGTAAAATGCCGATTACTGCGAGGAAATAAATTATATAGTATTTGAAGAATGTTTTCCTAATTTATTAACCGTGTTGCTAAATAATGCTATCATTGTAATGGATAATGCATCATACCCATAGTCGCAAATAAGAAAAAAAATTTAACAAAATCTTAAAAAAAGATATGCAGGATTGGCTACGATTAAAAAAAAGAATTAAAAATGATCAAATTGGATGGAATACTAGATAATTTAATAGAAACATTCCTTAAGGATTAAGGATTTATGAGAGGGAGGGCAGCAAACACCGCGCCCACTTAGGCCATACCCTCTGGCCCATTGTAGTACCTCCCAACCAAGCGGTTAGACCCAGTCAGCCTGCCTTGCTATTTAAGCATCTGATCATGGGTCAGATCCTACTTGGGTTCTTCACGGTTATGAGGCTTCTTCCTGCCCGTGGGATCCCTTATGCTAGACAGCGCTGGGCATTCGTGAAGTATATGCTCTGCTGTCTCTGTTTCCTCATAGCGTCCTCTGCATAAGTCATCCCCTTCAATTCCCATTTTTAGGAGGTGCTTCCTCCGAAAGCCATAGTGACCAGTAATGTAACCGGTTAAAATTCTTGTATGTTGTCTGGAGTGACTAAGTAATTTTTTGCTCTCCTTGGGTATAGTTTGGGGAGATATTTTTTGGTCTGACAACAAGTCGTTATTTTACGCCATCTTTCTTCCTGCTTCTTGAAGGTGTTGTTTTAATTAGTCTGTTTATGGCTCTTGGAGTCAGCTCTATTGTAGCCTTGTTAGTGTTTGATGTTTTTGCAGCTGCCTTTGCCATTTTATCGGCAGTGTCATTGCCTATGTTACCTGCGCTATGACTTTTGGTCCACGCTATGGTTATCAAGTTGCCTTCTGCAGCCTCATTTAATCTCTTTATACATCTGTGTATTAGAGATGAGGTCATCTTGGCTTTGCTTAGTGCTGTGATTGCTGCTTTGCTATCCGACATGATGATAATATTTTTTCCAGTTATGTTTCTTTCTAGAGTGCTATTTGCTCTCATCATGATTGCGTAAATTTCTGTCTGAGTTACCGTGGCGTGTCCTTCCAGGGATGTAGAGCACTTCAAGTTTAATGCCCTGGAGAACACCCCGGCCCCACAGCCCATATGTGGGGCCAGGGACCTACTGATGAATTGTGTTTGTTAATCATAAAGTTGTTGTCGAAGTTAAATGAAGGAATTTTCAAATCTAGTTAGCTGGTCACCCTTGGGCCCCAGTTCAGAATTTTCATGTGTCCTTCTGGTAGATTTAATCTAGACCATGTACCCATGGCTTTAAGTCTTTCTGCCGTTAGTCTAGCCGTTTCTTTGATATATAAATCAACAGGCGGCAGTGACAGTAGTGCTTCCATTGCAGCTGTAGATGCTGTCTTGAATGCTCCTATGGCGCATATGCAGGCAAGTCTCTCTATGTGATTAAGTTTAGCCAATGCTGTTCTTTTGTCCGTTCTGGGCCACCAAACCACGGCCCCATAGGTCAGCATCGACCTGATTATTCCTGTGTATATCCATAGTGCAATTTTGGGGGAAAGTCCCCATGTAGTTCCGATGGCTCTTTTGCACTGCCAAAAGGCTTGACAGTTTTGTGTTCTATGTGTCTGGCCCAGCTTAATTTAGGGTCCAGTAAAATTCCAAGGTATTTTACCTCTCTTGCTAGGGTTAGTCTAGTGCCAAGCAGTTGAGGTAGTATCATTCCTTCAGTTTTGTGCTTCTTTGTGAATAGTACTACCTCCGTCTTCGTTGGATTAACTGTTAGTGCGTTTTGTTTACACCAGTCCTCCACTACATTAAGTGCTTCTTGCATTCTATTGTACAAGAAGTTTTCATATTTACCATTGAGTAGTATGGCTAAATCATCTGCGTAGCCTATAGTGTAATAGCCTCGATTATTTAGTTTCCTTAGTAGCTCGTCTAGTAGTAGTGTCCATAAGAGGGGTGACAATACTCCTCCTTGGGGGCAACCCCTAGTGACCTGTGCTTCTACTTCTTTATCAACTAGCGACACTATTACCTGTCTGCTGTTTAGTAGGTTGTTTATCCATCTGCATATTGTTACATCAATATCAGCTGCCTTGAGTGACTGATATATGCTTTCGAAGGAGGTCTTGTCAAAGGCACCTTCAATGTCTATAAAAGTCCCTAGAGTTGACATTTTGTTGTACAGTGCTTGTTCAATTTTGACAACCGCAGCATGCAGGGTTGATTCCGTCCCTTTGCCTGCTGTGTATGCATGTTGTTGTTTGTGCAACGGTCGGCATTTAAGCGAGTGATCCCTGATATGCCTATCACATTGCTTCTCGAGCGTCTTTAGTAAGAACGAAGAGAGGCTGATTGGTCTGAAGGCTTTTGCAGCCGTATAGTCATTTTTGCAGGGCTTGGGTATAAAAATGACCTTCGTTTTCCTCCATGCTATTGGGGTGTAGCCATATATCAAACATCCCTTATATATGTTATGTAGTATTAGTGTCAACACCCTTGGCGCCCATTGTAGAGTGTAGGGAATATACCATCAGGTCCAGGGGACTTATATTGACTGAATGAGTGTATTGCCCATTCTATTATTTTTGCGGATGTAATTTCTGTTGCTAGGTTCACAATAGCTGTTGTGTTCCTCTTGTGGTGATGAATTTCGGCAATTCATCCCCGCGTGCAATAATAGCTTTGCTACCAGGGAAATGTGTCTCCAACATTACTCGGAGAGCTTCATTCTCATTTGAGGTGAATGTGCCAAGGACCCACACTTCCTTATCTTGCCAAGGTAGTGTGCAAAGGTAGTGTGGTAGACTCTATATCTTCACAGTACTGCCTCCAGGCTTGTCTTTGCTTTTTCCTTACTTCCGCCTTATAGCTCCGAAGGTGTGCTTTGTAGGCATCCCACTCCTCTTTTCTCCTAATGTTCTTTGCCTTATTGAATATTTTATTGGCTATTTTTTATCATTTTCTCTAGGTTTTTATTCCACCACGTTGTCTGACCATCTCTTTTGGGAGTGCTGGTTGGACAGGATTCGTGGTAGGCCTCGAGAATTGCTCCAGTAAGCTCCACTGTGGCTTCCTCAATTTCGGCTACATCTTTGTAGGTATATTTACTAAGTATCCGTTCACAGGAAACTCCCAGAAGTTCTCTATATAGGTCTTTGTTGGTTCTTCTGGGGTTTCTGTGTTTAGTAGGGGTTAAGTTTGTTCCCAATGTCATTCTGAACGTTATCCACCTGTGATCTGACATTGTTGCTTCTTTGTGGACTCTCCAGTCCTTGAGAGTGTGCACTATGTTGTTGGAGGCTAGTGTTATGTCTATCACCTCCTGCCTTATTGCATTTATGAACGTTGGTTCATTGCCTGTGTTTAGTATATTAAGAGAGGTCCCTACCAGAAATTCTAGCAGTGCCTCTCCTCTCTTGTTTGTGTCGGTGCTGCCCCATGCCGTGTTGTGTGCATTGGCATCGCATCCTATAATCAATTTTTTCCCGTGCAATTCGCAATACGTCACCAGTCTTGCCAACTCAGTCGTTGGTAGTGGGTATTGCGAGTCGTAAGGCATATACGCTGAATCAATATAAATATCATCCTCCAGCCAAAGTCCCCACTGGTCAGGTTCGTTACCGGATGTCCTTTGATATGGGGAGGCAAGTATATACTGGTCTATCCGAGTAAATATCATAAATTAAACTCCCAGGTAGCAGTTCGAACCCGGCGACTTTTGTTGATACCACCCACGGCTCCTGTAGCAGAGCAATGGTGTTCTTGTTTACCTTAAGGTGTCTGCAGATTGTAGTTACTGTGTGTGTTGAAGGTTTGCTTGCAGTATGACAGGATTTTGTCGGGCCATCTTGTTAATATACGGATGGTTGTTAGTAGGTATTAGCATATATGTAATATATATGTATGTATATATTAAAATGTGTATACGCTTACTTGTTTTGTGTTTCCCCTGGCTTGTGTTGTGTCTGTAGGGGGAAACGTTGGTATTTGGGCGTGGAATTAGTTCTTTGAGATGGAGGGAGTCTGCTCGACCTCCATCTCCTTCGCCACCGTAATAACATCCTTGGTTATTGTCCTATTGTCCTCTTCCGTCTCTACTAGAGTAGGTTCCGGCGTAGAGTGTGCTGTTGGGGAGGGGGTTGGGGTGGTTTCCTCCTCTTTCTTGGTGTTTTCCTCCTCTTCCTTCCCTATCTTTAGGAAGACGGTCGAGAATCCCAGATACAGAAAATTACCTGCCCTGGACTCTTTCTCGACCATCCTCTTAGCTTCGTCCTCGGGTATACCCAGTACTAGCAAGTGACGCTCCTCCTTCTTCTCAAAGTGGAAGATTGGCCACTCGCCAATATTTTGTTCCTCAACTAGGTCCTCCTTATTGTTGTAAGTTACGGTTGCCGTTGTTGGCACCCACATGGAGGCTTTCCTAAATTTAGGTAGTTGGTCTACCCCGACCACCTTCAATCTGGCTCCCTCCCAGGGAGAGAGAGTTGTTACTGTATGTGACAGCCAGTCTCTAGTTTCCTGGTCGTCACAGTTAATTCTCAGGATTTCTCCTGAGAATTTCAGCCCTTTGAACCTCGGGGCCCAGCTTCCCATGGTTGTGGCTTTTAATGTTTCCAGGTGTGCCACCCTTAGGCATCTCTGCAGCTGGGTGGCTTCCTCCTGGTTCATTTTTCCGTAAGGGTTGCTACCACTGGTGATTGCCACCCGTAGAGACTGCTATGCAGCCTCCCGGTACAACATCGTGGTTGCTTTTTGGGATGTCTCCTTTTTCTTTTTTAGGTCTCGAGGGGACGCGCTGGTGTTCTCGCGTTCCCTCTTCCTTAGTCTTCCTGGCTTCGGCGCCGCTTACTTTATTGTTTGCACGGCGAGCGGTTGTGTTGTCGCCGGCTCCGCCCCTTCTCAGAAGCAGTGAGTTGTGGGTCGGCGGGGGTGCGTGCACCCGCCCTTTTGTCCTTGTTGTGGAGGTGGGGGGTCCTAGGACCCTACCCTTCCGACCACTCTGGCTGATGTTGGGGGGTCCGAAGACCAGCCCTCTTTCAGCCCTCGCTTCTGAGGTGGGACGTTTCCGTCACTCCCGCCGTCCGCGCTCTTTGTTTTTATTACTGTTGTGTTTTTCTGTTGTTGTTTTTCATTGATGTTCATTTTGGTCCCACGATTAGCTAGGGAAGTACACGGTCCGCCGGTGTAGAGCCCCGCATTGCACTGGTAAGGCTACATGCAACCAGGGGTCACCATTTCCCTGGAGGTCGTCACAGTAGCGACTGGTCCACTATCCAGCCATGCATCCCATCGGCCTGCTCCACACCTTAGGATTTAGGATTTTTATTGAGGTTGACTCCTCTCGGTCCGAGCGATTAAGCTAAGACCCCCCGATCCTCACACTACCCGCGAGACATGACCACGATAGTAGTGGGGGGATCATGGTATGACAAGGGTATGCGAGTCGACAGACGGCATATCACCTTGGCACCGTACGCGCCCCGTGCAAGACCCTTGGCCACGATACTACAGCCGGGATTGGGGGGAGTTGGTCCGCGGCGATGGCTTTTGCCCCACTACGAAGGGTTTTACACCTGGAGGGGGGCCTATGGCCATCACTAACCACAACACATACATGTCGTGGCATGCCCCTATCCGCCACCTGGGTCGCGCTTGATAGCTACTCCACAGCCATAAGATAAACATTCCTAATTTCTCTTCTTGATGAAAGTGGCTCATAACATAGCAAAAACGAAAAATATTAAGTATTTATGATACACTTGTTAAAGTCGAATTTTATTTTAATTATTTCTACATATTTGTAAATATTATATAAGCATAATTATTGATTTTTAAATATTAATTACATTATATATTTGATTATTTAATATTGCCGCCAAAAGTATCTCGTGATTTTTTATAGTATAAATTCGATACTTACTCCTAAGTATGAAATAGCTAGCTGGCTATTTTTCATAAAAAAACAACTGTCTCAATTCAATAAAGTCATATCTAAACGATACACGAAATTATGTTTTTTATAACGGATTTAAATCGCAAGAATTCATTTCAACTTCAGGTGTACCACAAGGCTCGAATTTAGGACCATTACACTTAATTTTTATCAATAATTTGATTTAGTCTATATCATGTCCAGTATTGGCATATGCAGACGACATAAAAATATTTAATTTAATTAAATCCAGAGATGACTCCATCTTGCTCCAGCAAAACTTGGATATGACTTCTCAATAGTGTAGTAATATTACTGTAAAAAGGTGTTAAGTATATATGACTACTATATTAATGGTACTGCTAATTTACGCTATTTTTATCAATGATTTGATTTAGTCTATATCATGTCCAGTATTGGCATATGCAGACGACATAAAAATATTTAATTTAATTAAATCCAGAGAAGACTCCATCTTGTTCCAGCAAAACTTGGATATGATTTCTCAATAGTGTAGTAATATTACTGTAAAAAGGTGTTAAGTATATATGATTACTATATTAATGGTACTGCTATTTTACGCAACACATCTGTTAAAGATCTCGGCGTTACTTTTAACAGTCACTTAAAATTCACAAACCACATTAATAATGTCACTAAATCAGCTATAACGGTGCTGGGATTTTTAATGCAGACTTCAAAATACTTTAACAATATTGCTCTATTGAAGACACTTTATTGTGCCTTAGTACGTGTAAGTTGGAGTACGCATCACTAACTTGGTATCCGTATTATACAAATAGTCCACTGGAAATCGAATGAGTTGAGTGGCGTTTCCTAAAATTTTTGTCATTCAAAATCGACCGCGCATATCCTGAACGTAATATTGACTATACTGAATTGTTACTGAGGCGCGATTTTGCTTCATTGTCCTAATTTGTTAGGTGAACTTAATTTTATTGTTTCGAGACATTCTAACACCTTCATGATACCCATCACCAGAACAAATATTATGAGTACAGCCTCTATAGCGCATGTGTCGTAAAGATAACAAACAGAATGTATAATATGTTTTTGGAAATAGTATTTAATTTTGTTTGTTTTAGTTATATTGAATTATCCTATTTTCTCTCTCCTTCAATTTACGTTTGCTTGTACTATATATATATATGTATTTTCTTAATTTTTATTATTATTATATTGCTATTTATGTAAATTATTGTATATTTTCCTTTGTTGGATTCTTCCGTTGGAAAATAAAATTATTATTTATTTATGAAGCAAGCAGGAAGATAACATGGAACTTAGTATTAATAATATGGAAAGGTAATACAAAGCGCCATCGATTGTTCAATTTAATATTTATTATTTCCAATTATTCTAATAGGCAAGTGTTTAAGTCAGTTGACCCTACAAATGATTTTCGAGATATTTCCTAAATTAATTCATTAATATTATTGATTGTGAATACATTATTTGCATTATTTATTTACACATGTGTAAATTATTTGATAAAAACTTGTTAGAATTGTAAAACAAATATATTGAAAAACAACAAATAAATTGACAAAATAGTATTAAAATTAAAACATAATAAATTCAGTTTTATTTTAAATGATATTTTAACATTTCTTAGCATATTAGGTGTAATTGATCTAAATGCATTCCTAATTCTGCCTTTCATGTTTTCAATTGATGTGGGAGGAATGCTGTATATTTTATTTGGCAGAAAGAAATCTGTGGGGATAAAAACAGGGGATCTAGGCGACCAATCTATCGCCTATTAAATATTCCATTTAAATATTCACGAACAGTTAATGACAAATTAGGTATCGCACCATCGAGCTGTGGCCACCTGTTTGGGAAAATATTCAATGGAATTAAACTTGTAATTGTGTCTCCGCATTATTAGTTACTGTAATCAAGTATTCAAGTTTTTTTAGATACTTTACTTTTGAATGTATTTAAAACTTCCTCTAAAGTCTTATTATTAGGATGTCTTTCATCAGAGAACGTTTTGTCCACTAAAAAAACATTTTCATAACGTTCTATTATTTATGTTATTTTTTGCAATTGTTACTAATAATACGATTGTGTCAATTAAATTTTGTTTATAAACAAAAGCCTATTGGA
Organism: Philonthus spinipes; assembly: GCA_963082785.1. NCBI lineage: Eukaryota > Metazoa > Arthropoda > Insecta > Coleoptera > Staphylinidae > Philonthus > Philonthus spinipes. The sequence continues at coordinate 3,492,636 of OY720304.1, forward strand.
ATAACTGTCAACAATAATCATTAAATTAGGCAATAGATGGCGCTTTATGTTACCTTGTCTTATTAAAATAATAATGATTATGACGAAAATTAACAAAAATGGATATATATTTATAACTATTAGGTTTAGAATATGTTTATACTTTCTGAAAGACAATAAAATTTCCTACATGATAAGCCTATTAGATATAGGGTATGCCATTTAAAATAAGCACGAAATTTGACCTAGAATGTGTTTCTGAAGATACGTTGAATTATCAAAACTTCATAAGATTTTAAATTCCTCTAAGAGCCTAAAATATTCACCCATTAATCTAATATATTGATACAAAATTTCATTTGTTTTCATTCACCCATTTGAAAATTATGATTTTTTTTTTTCGAAACGTCAATTTTTCCAAAAATATTTAAATATTTCAAAAATTATTAGGTTTAGGCATATGAACATATTATGAAAGTTAACCTTAATTTTGATGTAGAATCTGAAAAAAAATATGGGTTATTCCAGTATAAAAATATAACTATGATACGCCATGCTCTTATGGCACACCCTGTATATTCGAAACTAATTTTAAAATGTGGTCCTTATAGACCTACATACGCTTGCCAAAGTTGATTTTGAAGAAATAAACCATTTAGCCGTGAAGGTACTCGGCGCGCACGCCGAGACACCCTGTATATTTGACGGGAATATTTACGAAAAAGAAACATATTTTATAGAAAAATTAAACATTTAATAAACAACAAGAAAAACGTAAAAAAAATATTGAGAATATTTCATCTCATCGTACAACAAATAAATAAATTAAGCGAAACGTGCGCTAAATAAACAACAAAGATATTGCGATTTAATGCATAAAGTCGTGTTGCTGGTACTGATGCTGGTGCTGACTCTCAAAGGCCTCGTGTCCGCCGTACGAAGGCGCAGCTTCGACGGCAGCATGGTGCCCAAAACTGGCAGAGGAGCCAGCCGATTCTAGGCCGGCGTGTCCACCGTGGAAATCGCCGCCACCCTCACCGCCGTGCCAGCCGGAAGAGGAAGCGTCAGAGAAGTGCGATTGAGATGGCGATGATGATGATGATGAGCCTTTGTGGCTGGAGAGGATGCTGCCACCGAAAGTGCCATCATGACCTGAGCCTCCTAGAATTAATGTCAGTTATAATTAAGATTTAATAATTGTTGAAAAAAAAAAAATATACTCGTATATTGGAGAAAATTTAACGAATAAAATTCATGATAATTTTCTTTTATGAGCGTTCACTTAATTGTGCATTTAAATTTACACGTGTATTCTAATTCGGTATATAAATGCAGATGTCTCTTCTAATTATCTATACAGGGTGATTCAGTTTGGTTTTCCACCCCATTCTAACTTTGTTATTTTGACAGTAAACTATAACAAACCATATATATTTGTTAACGGCAGGAAATTCTCTATTTCATGGCATTAACAATTTGACAATACGATGACAACTGGCAAAGTAGCGATAGTCAACTTTTTTTTTAAATGACACTATGTCTATTTTTTGTTCCGATAGGGAGTACTTCCTGCACCCAAATATCCATCACAACTATACGCTTAGCTGACAAAAAATGATTAAATTAAAAAAATATTCAAATCGATTTATGTTATAAACAAACGAAAATTATAAAAAAATATAAAATTATATTTTATTAAGTGTTCAAAATGCTTAGTTTAAAAATAGGTGGTGGCTACTTATAAATATAACTCCCTTCTATGCAAGACTCCTTAAAATGCAGACACATTTCAAAACATCATGATTTGATTTACGGCATTCAATGCGAATTCTATTTTCTATATTTTATTATCTTATTCATTATTTTTGTTATCTATGCGATAATTGTCATGGATATTTGGGTGCAGGAAAATACCCGATTTGAACAAAAAATAGATATGGTGTTATTTGAAAAAAAGTTGACTATCGCTACTTTGACAGTTGTCATCTTATTGTCAATTTGGTGACACCATTAAATAGAGAATGTCTTGCCGTTTACAAATATGGTTCGTTATAGTTTATTGTCAAAATAAAAAAGTTAGAATGGGGTGGAACACTAAACTGAATCATCCTGTATAAGCAATTAATTTAAAAATATTAAACTATTAATTTAAACTAACCGTGGTTTTTGGTGAGATCGAAAGTGATTCCTTTTTGGTCTCCACCAATTCCGACGATGCTCACTCCTCCATGATGATCATGGCCTAAACCTGTAATAAAATTAATACAAAATATAAAGGACAGGAAACTTAATGATTTATTTTATTATTATTTAATTGTTTTCATTGACCTTGTCCGCCGCTTCCTCCTGAGCTCAAACCGCCGAAGCCGTGTCCGTAACCGCCGCCGCCGAAACTGGCGCCCTCTTTGAATTGGCCTACTGAGTACTCCTGAGATCCTCCATGAATAGCTCCTCCGCCGAAGCCACCGCCTCCTCCTAAGGAGCCGAGGCCGCCGAATCCTCCGTGACCGCTATCATAACTGGATGCCTGTGCCGAATAGTCGGAACCGAACCCAGCTTTAGCTATATAAAAGACATAGTTATTAATTCGAATTTTCTATTGACGACTAAGTTTGATTTTATCAAAAAGAATAAAAACCTCTAAGTGTAAAATAAAACCAAGTGATTTTATTTATAAATAAATCATATCATGTATAAATTTTGGTGACTGGTTATATTTAATTTTGATTAATAATAATATAAATGCAAGAAAACTGCTGCACGATTGATTAAACATTCAGTTTCATTTGTAATGCGAATATAAAATCAAATTATATTATAAATAAGACAACTTAAGACACTAGCAGTTTAATTATATTTAATGTTCAATCAAATAATATGAATAACAAGTTATTTTTCTACATCAGCATTACTCGCCGCCTAAGTAAATAGGTTCGATTCCAAAAGGCCACTGTTTTTTGGAAAATGGAAAAACAAAAATTGCTCGCTTTTCTTCACCACTCATTGTAATTGATAATTTCATAGGATAGTTTAAGTTTTTAGTTATGAACAAAAATCAGATCTATTCCGGGATTGAGGCCCGACAGACGCGCGATTTAATTAATTGAGAATTTTTTTTTCTTTCTTTCCTAAATTAATTAATTTACCCGATGCTCTAAGGGACAACAAGGGATGGCATAAGAAGAAGAAAAATATAAGTAGTAGAAGTAGTAGTAACTTAATGTTATTTACACGTGCATAACAACATTAAAGAAAAAAAAACATGATTAAATTCTCGAGCTTGGTGCGCATTTCTCCAGTGGATAATCGAAAGTGGTCTCTCCTTTCAGAGGTGATTACACCGTTAGAAAGAGGAGAGAAAGGCGTATTAATCCTACGGCAACCGCTAAAAAGAACTATATCTGTTTTTTTTTGTATTCACACCCAAAACGAAAAAAATATAACGAAGAGAATTGAATCTTGTAATAGAGCTCATATCTTTTTAATTTGGTTTATCACAAATTAATAACTTTTTTTTCATGATTAATTTTAATGTGTCAGATATCTAAAATTGAATTCAACCATTATTGTTTTGCTTTAATTAATTTGTTAATTTTTCCTTCGAATTTCTTTGAATCGCATTTTATAACAATTAATAATTGTTATTGAATTATTTCATGAATCATTATATTTACAATTAAATGTATATGCTATAGTTTATTTTGTATTTTAACTCTAATACTTACGATCGAAATATCCGGCGTTTACTGCCAAACAGAGAGAAGAAGCGATGAGTAACTAGAATGCACAAGGAAAAGAATTGTATTAATTAAAAATTCTAATGCTTCTTGCCGTCCGGCTAAATAAATTAGGCAACACTGGATGGGGCAATTATGAATTTCAGAAAATATGATCAACTTGTTATAGGAAAAAATATATAATACTCAAAATTAAATATTTTTTTAATTCCTATTTTTCTTTAAAACGTTTTTAATTATAATTTTATTTTTATTAAAATATCATTTTCCAATTTATTATTTCTATAAAATTCTATAATAAAATATATAATTAAATTAAATTTTAATCCGTGATTATAAAATCCTTGAATTAGTTTTAAATGTAACACCGTAGATGTAAGTTGTAATTAATTTATATACATTGGCAAGAGAAAGTACAATTCTCATTGATGATAATTAAATTTGCTATATTATTATCAACAAAAAAATAATTATAGGTAAGTTCTTATTTTGATATGTAATTATAAACAGTAACAAGAAGTAATTAATTTGAATGTAATGGCTATATCCATATTATTATTTTCTATCTCGGAAGTATAATATTTCCGCATTAGAAAGTTTCTTTTTCATTTTGAATAATAATTTTTGTATTACATTTTTTACGTTAATTATCAATAATTAATTTCTTATTTACAAAAACTTCAATTGTTTTCTACTCACCTTCAGCATTTTGTTCGAAAACTGAATGATGAAAAGATGCGACTCGGTGCAGGTGAATATGAAGAGTGAATGTCGTCCTAGGCGGGACACTGGCTTTTATACACAAAGGCAGAAATTGTCAATAGTGCAAAAAAAAAGAAACGAAACGAAAAGAAATGCACGGACGCCATGGGCAGGGAATGAAAGCATTTCTCCTCTCTCCTCGCGCTGAGTGGATCGGCGTAATTGGTTCGGTTCTTGTGCCGAGTCATGGCCAAAACTAATGAACTTGGGTACGCTTAGTTGCAAAAAAGTTTCATTCGTCGATGGACGTCGTTATTTATTTTCTCGTGTTAAAATTATAAAATATTAATATTCCGTTGCAATATTTGGTAATTTTAGTAATTCAATTTGAATAAATTTAAATAAAACAACGATGAGTATCAATCTGTTTAGATGCTAAACAAAATTTCCCTTTCAAATTTACAAAGTCTTATTAGAAATTACATTGTTGTAATGTTTCCCATATTTTGTTAATAACAATATTTATTATTATTATTGAATATTTTGTATATTTGTTGTTATTCTATTATTACACCTACCAAAAATCTTTATAAATTAATACCAGAATTAACAATAAAAAATAAATATAGATATATCCAATATCCTAAGCTACTTAAGGAAAGGCGATACACAGGCAATTAGTGAGATGTAAACATTCTTTCCCTTTACGTCTGTATCTAATCCGCGAACGCCTTGGAAGGTATATATAGTTTTAACCAGAATTTCTGGTATATTTAAATAATTTAATAGAATTGTATATAATATGTTGAATTTGATGCTGATCCAATATTCATTTAATTCTTTTCGCAGATTAATTAATAATAATTAAATTTACTACAAATTAATAAAAAAATATTTGATTTGCAGTCATCTTTACCTGATTTGTTACATATGTAGTGAAAACTTATGTTTAAATTAAAAATATAAAAAAAAAATCATAAAAATTTTAATAATTAAGCTCAAAAATTATGAATACAAACAATACTTTCTAACATTCAGATAATTACAAATATGTATAATTTCAATTACAGATATATACAGGATGTTCAAAAATTATAGAACTGATTAAATAGCATCGGAAGTGTTTGTCAGATCACTATGATTATTTCTTTCAAAATAGCCAAATAACTAAAAACTATCATGTTTAGTACATGTATTTAATTGTCAATTCAAGTGACAAATATCGATCAAATTCTAATCTACAACAAATGGAGAAGGATATCCTGAATACTATCCTAGATTAGAATATCATGAGCCCAATTTCTATTAAAAATAATCTAAGTGTAGATTTATTTCTGATAATGATTCAAGCAATAATGTGGTCGATGTTAATTAATCAAATTATGAACATTTACATTTACATGAAACGATTAAGATAGTTTGTATATCAACAAATTCAAGTTTATTTTATGGTTTTGGTTACGATTATGACTGATATTTTGAACGTATTGTTTAAAATAGCAAAACAGTAAATATTTTACTTATATAGGGTGGCGCAATATTCCGATGAAGTCTAATATCTCAGTTATTTAGAAATTTATAAAAAAAACATTGCTGACATAATTTGTAGCTGCTGTAAAACTTCACATTTTAAAATTAGTTTCATATATACAGGGTGTCCAATAATCACGTGACGTATCAAACATATGATTTTTTAAATGTAATGCTATATTTTTATGTCGATTTTAGACTCTACGCTTGAAATGAATCATTTTTGATATATGGTTTATTAGGTCAATTTTTAATATTTTAAAAGTTATAAACAATTTAATGTTGAAATCAATAGAAGTTTAGAGCCTTATTTTACAAAATTTAAAAACAATATAAACTTTCTGTTAACGCAATTTAATTGAAAAAATGCTGAATAATATTAGGAATAATCGTTTGTTACAATAAAGCAAATGTTGTGTACAGGGTGAAACAATACGCAAAATGATTTTTTCTTTTTTCACTTAAATGGAACACCCTATATTTTTTACACTATTTCTATAGAAAATTGGTTGATTTTTAATTTTTGTATAATAAACTACACCCCTATCTGTTACAGTTTTTCAAGAATTTCAATTCAAAGTACAAAATTATAATTTTCGCTTATAATCTATAATTTAAGTAGGCTATAATTAAAACAAATGCAATTCATAATCGTTTTCTGACATTTAATAACATATTTACTTCCTAACCTAAAAGGATATTCAAATAACAATCGATATTTAAAGGCCCATGCAAAATATAAAGAAAATAGTTGCTCGACGATTATTTTGCGAATTATAATAGTTGTTGGACACATTTTTTAAAGAAAAAAATTGTAAAATGTTTGAATGCTATTGAATTAAAAAAAATGATGTGAATGCGTGAAATAAATACATAAAAATGTTAATACTAACAAAATATAATAATACAAGTATTTTATTATTTCATTTAGTATCTATTTTCGTTTTTTCAGTAAACATAAATTGTTTAAATAAATTAATTCAACAAGCATATAGGAATATTTTAAATATTTTTCGAATAATAACCAAAAATATAGTTGTTGTTAGTTTTTAACAATTAAATTAATCATTTATTGAAGAAGTATGCTTAACTACGCTAGTGTTACTAAATATAACGTAAAATGTACTTTACTTGCTAAATATGATATTAAGCGTAACTTTCACAACTAAATAAATTAGTTGTTCTGGCGCGGCCTACTTTGGTTAAAAATTCTATACCAAATTTGTATTTGAGATTAAATATCTCAAAAACGGTAAACGGTGGCTATTTAATATGTTATATAAAAAAATAAGAGTGATCAATTTTCTATTAAAATAGCATAAAAAATATAAGATGTCCCATTTAAGTAAAAAGAGAAAAAAAATCATTTTGCGTATTGCTTCACCTTGTATATAAAAATTTATTCTAAGAGAAAAAAAGAGTATTACTTTTATTATTAAGTATTTTTGCATTTGTATGGCGTTGACAGAATGTTTATTTCATTTTTCATTATTGAAATATTAAGCTCTAAACATCTATCGATTTCGACATTCATTTGTTGATATCTTTTAAAATATGAAAAATTGACCTATTAAATCTTAAATAAAAAATAATTATTTTTAAACGTAGAATCGAAAATATAAAAAATATACCATTCTATTAAAAAAAAACATATGTTTGATACGTCACGTGTACATATGAAACTAATTTTAAAATGTGAAGTTTGACAGTAGCTACTAAAAATGTAAGTAACATTTTTGTGTATATTTCTTAATAACTGAGATATTGGACTTCATCGGAATTTTGCGCCACCCATTATATATATATATATATAAAAGAGGAATTAAATAAATGTATTAAATAGTAAAATTGTTACTTATTTGGCAATATTTTGATAAAAATAATTACAGTCAAATAGACAAAACAATGGGCTTTAAAATTAGCATGATTTTGAACACCCGTCATTAAAAAACAAGTTGTCGCTGTATATTGAAAATTCTAAAAGATATTGCAAATTTTCATAAATAGATATTAATTAGTCAAATATATGTTCTAAATTTTGAAAACAGTTACATAAATCGTTCCAAAAATATTCAATAGGTTCCACACTTATTGAACATTCAATTCCCGTTAACCATGCTAATTATAAATATTTTAAATATATAATTGATCTGGATTTAATTTATTCTTTAAAACAATGAATCCGAATCACTTATATAACATATATACATTTTTTGCATAATTAATACAAGCCAAAAGTATTTGTTTTACCAATATTTAATGCAATAGAGAAACATTTATATATTTTTTTGTGACATTTTGTCACAAAAATGTTGATATTTTAGATTGAAAACAATATTATAGTTCTTAATATAAGTTATTTTCCATTTATAATGGAAATTAAAATTAAAGATTATAATATTTGTAAAATGATTCGATAAATAAATTGTCGCAAGTTTGGATGCAGCGTTCGATTTTTTTTTTTTTTAATTTAGATAATTTGAAAATTATTCATAAATTATTTTATCTTTTGCACTTACTTTTTATAATTAGGTTTATTGTCATTTATAATAAAGTAATCAGAAGATCAAACATTTTTAATAAATTTTATATTAGGTGTCTGGGACAATTTGTGGAGTACATTAAAGAATTTATTTTCAAATTTCTAATAATTAAACCCCTTGGATGGCGTGGGTCAGCCAATTCTGTTAAAATACTGTTAAAATAACATATTTTTAATGATGGTATCATTTTTGCCAGAACATGCCATCTTTTGATATCTCATGCTCATTGATGCACATAATCCAAATACAGATAAACAGGATAAATCCCAAATTTGTATTTGTAAATATTATTTAAATTACAATAGACTAATGAGGTACTACAATTTTAGAGATACTAACGAAATAAACATTAGTTTAGATATAACAGCTTATAAATTATCACAATTTTCATAGAGAAAATTATTTTTAACAAAAAAGGTTATAATACACCATCACAAAAAATCCCAAATATAGAAATTATTTGCATATTAATATTGCATTTTCAGTAAAATCCAGTTATTATAAATAATAAAATAGCAACCAAATATTGAAATGAAATTTTGTTTTCTGAATCTAACAGTTAATATGCCGTCTACTTAATCGATATAAATTTTGTTACAACAACAAAAATGAGTATTTCAATTTAAAATGAGTAATATGTTAATTACGTATATTGTAAGTGCAATGCTTTGACGTTCGATCTAGAATTCACATTTATTATTTATGTTGGAAATTTAATTCAGTAACTAATTTCAATTGAAAACAGAATATGTAAGTGCCAATAACTTCGTTATTTATGAGTGCTTTTTTATAATGGTTTATTATAATTTGTTTCTTAAAATTATCTTCTGGTGATGTGATCATAAAAGATATACTGTTTTCCATTAAAAAAATGATTGTTTTATTAATATTTTGTAAATACGATGCTGTTTTACTTTACTAATTTTTTCCTTGTAAACCCCGGAAAATTTATTACTACTTTGCTAATTTAACCGACTCTCTAGCTATATAATAAAGCATCAATAAGTAATAATATTTAAATCGTGTTTGTACAAATGTAATAAAGTTGTTATAATAACGAATAAATAAAGAGTCCACCATGCTAAAAACAATAATATCAATACGAGATATCCTGAATCCGCGTTCGCTCGAAAAAATGTTCTAGGAATGAGTCGTATTTAATTAATTTCAGAAATATACACTTTCTCAAATAACACTGTTTCAAAGAAGTGGGATCGAATACTTACCGCAACGAAAATTTATCTTAATATAAAAAAATATAAAAAAAACATTTTTAAATGCAATAACCACTTTTTTAGCCAGTAAAAAAATACACCTGTAATGAAGCGGGATTCATGTGAAAGTGTGATTCACATTAATCCCGCTTCATGGCAGCATTTCACAGGTCTATTTTTTTAGTGGCTAAAAAAGTTGTTATTGCATTTAAAAATAATTTTTATAATTTTTTTTATTAAGATTAAATTTCGTAAAAAATATTTATGATGGCAACATCGTTTCCGTTTTTTTTATTTTTTATATTTAAAAAATATTTTAAGTATCAGCGAAAACAGATTTAAAATATCTGTAATAATAACTAAAAATTCAACTTTATTTCAAAAGAAGGTGGTATCTAAAGAAATTCTCCTGTGCTTAATGAATTGATAATTACGATCAATTTCTATTGCAGATAAATTTAAATTGAAACATTGATATTTATGTACCAAATAGTAAAAAAAGTGAAATTATATTTTCTTATCGCATAGATAACATTGGAAAGACAACAAATCATTAGTCAATCAGTAAATATTTTTCAGTTTAATTGCAAGTTAATACATTACGCATGTTTAAAATTTTATAGTCAATAAAATATATAGTCAATAAATATATAAATATTATTCACTATATAAATTATACTTTGCTTCACCATGTTATTCGTTTGATGATATAAAACTATTATCACATAACTGAAGAGAGGTTTGTTTTGACCGCGAAAAGTATTTTTCTTATTTATCAAAATCATTATTATTTTGCATAAAGCTTTGCATCTACATATTTAAAATAAACCAACTTAAAAAGGCTTCCGGAAATAACTAATCACAGGAACCGCTCCCTCAATTAAAAATCTAGGAAATAACTGAAAGAATCTATGACCTAAAAGTACAAGAACCAAATAAATACAAATTTAATCATCATAGTGGCAAAATTATTCAAGATATAATTAAATTAATGATTCATAAAAATGGCTAATGATACAATGTCTGTGCTAAATTTCGCATTTGCAACATTATATGATGTTTATTTTGAATATTCAAGTTCTTATTGATTTTCTGATTTAGAGGAATGAGATGTAATTATGCAAATGAATGGTTAGCAATCAAATTTATTAAGTCAAAACTAATGCAGGAGGAATAAAGTGAAACCACAAGGTGTATTTTAAATAGATAATTTCCCACGATCTATTGATTTTACTAAATTCAGATTAAAAAAAAACGTAACTCTTCGTGACTATACAGGGTGTCCCAACGAGAACTTATGCAATGAAAATTTCAAGGATTTCCCTAAATTCTACATTCAAATAATTTCAAATAATTTCATTATATCTTACATTTTTATATATATATATATATATATATATATATATATATTACTTTCCCCGGACCCCTGTCAAAGGGAAAGTATTGTGATCGTGAAAATTTTCGAACCGCCAATTTCAACAAATATGCACGTTTTGAGGTTCCCTGAGTCCATTCCATCGAGTTTTGAAAAATGTCTGTGTGTGAGTCTGCGTGTTTCCGCGATAGCGCCTAAACGGCTAAATGGATTAAGCCCAAACTTTATATCTAAGCTTTTTATAACAGTGGAATGATCTGAAAAGCTTTTGGTCAAAATCAAAAATCATTAAGTGCAACTTTACTCTTAGCAATTTTTCATTTTTTAATTCGGATAGAAAAATGTTTCAAATAAAAGTTTTAGATCTTGGAAAATAAATAATTTCTGTTATAAAACGTTTATTGTGGGACCTCCGGTTTTCATTTTATAAGCGTTTACCTGATAAATTCCCTTAGAGATTTTAATTATTGAAATAATTATTTTAATGACAAATAAAACGTCAAAGTGCCGTCATATTCAGCACATTCGCAAAGTTTGAAAAAATGAACAAGTATGGAGAAATTATTTTAACACACAGGTAAGAAATAACACACCTAATTACAATATTCTTCTAAATACTCGGTTTTAACTTTGAAAGACAACAATCAATTTTTTCTATTAATCATTTTGCTTTCCTATAACATTTTAAATCAAAAACTTATTTGACCGTATTCACCGGGGAAAGTACCATGATGGACACATCACCATTTTTTTTTATTTATTTTAGACTGATATTTTTTTAGATAAAAAATATATATACTATTAAATCCAAAACAATGGCTCTTTTTTAAAACGATTATTTCCGCTTTCCTATATAGCTATCTCTTTCTATTACACCGCAACCTTAAGGAAAAGTAAATATTCATTGATTTTTTTGTCATAAATCAATACAATATACAGTGTATATGTTGAACCCAATTTTCGAGTTATTTTTTTTTGTCCTCTCAAAATATCCTGACAAATGAAAACAAGACACGGTAAGTACTGTAATATCTAACTAGGGTCCATATTATAATTTTAATGTTTCTAAAATTATTAAATTAAATGTAAACGCGAATGCCTAATTTTAAGATATAATTTATTTTTGTCTGGAGATAGGGTCTCAAGCGAAACCCTTTGCTTCAACGAGCGCGCCACAAAAAAATGTAAATAAAAAAAACAATGTGTGGGAAAGAATGTGAACTCAGCGAGAGTTACAATATATGGTCATATTTTGAGAAGATTATTTTAAAAGTTATGGGTGGTGGAAGAAAAGAGTTGATCTGGAAAGAAGTTGGAAGGGAAAGAAAATTCTATATTGGTGCCAGGGCATGGGAGAATAGAAGTTAATAAAATGGCAGATGGCGAAAATAGGGACTGAGCATGTTCCAATAGGCCCTGAACCGACCTATCCCCTTGCCAAACAATTCCTAAAGGCAGAAATAAGAGACATAGATTGGGATTTCTGGCTACTCAACAAGAAAGACCTCAAACTATTAATAGGAATTCTAATAGGACCTGTTCCAGTTAGGGGCCACCTGAAAAACATGGGATTAGTCGCTGATAAAACGTGTAGATTCTGTTCTGTGGAAAGGGAGATAGTTATCCATCTCCTAACAGAATACAAGTCTTTAGCTCGTGTAAGACAAAGGTTCTTGAGGAACTACTTCCTCACTCTTGATGAACTAAAAACCTTTTAGGGTACTTCAAAAGGATAGGTATATCATGTGAAGTAACAAATTAAATTAAGAGGCACAAGTCAAATAATAATAATAATAATAATAATAAATTCAGTATATTTTAGACAGATAAAATCATAATTAATCAGAAAGACATATTCAGTCTTTTTCTATTTTAGAAATAGCTCAGTAGCACAGTCCCACACATGTTTTTTGAGTTTAACGAATATGGAAGCCATATGCATATATGGATAAATATTTAATAAAAAAATAGATTTAAAAGAAGTACATGTTCATTGATTTTATTTTAATGTCATAAATCACTATAATAAACAACCCAATTTTCGAGTTATTTTTCTTGTCCATTCAAATATCCAGACTTAAAGGAAAGCAATGTAAGTACTCATAATACCTATTAACACTAACAACGAACCTGGTTAATAAATTAACTACTGGGTTACTACGAAGCACAATGTAATTTTTGTTGAATTTGTCAATTTCTATAATACCGGGGTCTGTGATATGGCATAACTTTGATGCCGTGACCATGATAGTTGGTGGTGAAACTGAATAGGTATTATATAATTTTAAATATCTGTGTCTTGTAATGGATTTGAAATACCAGAAAATTAATAAAAATGTAAAAGGGTCTAAAAAAATCAGTTTAAGTAAAAATCAGTTCAATTTCAAATCTTTGCTCACATTCAACGTGAGGTGATGGGTTGGGTAAGTGATTCCCATGTTTTCATTAATGTGCACTAGATGAACACTTGAGTTGTTATCAGCTCGTCTGGCTGATTCCTCACATTTTTTTTTCTTGCAAGAATTTAAAGTAGCTTTATATTGGTTTCCGCTAAAAAATGCTTTGATAGAAGAGCTAATGCGGGTCGTTGAACAAAAAAACTATTAGAAATTTTAAACAAATAAATAAATCAACAACCAAACAATAATATACAGGGTGAGTAACCGAAGTGCCCGTCTTCGATATTTCCCTTGTTGTTAGAAATTCAGCATTAAGTTATTAATATAACTTGCTTGACACAAAAACACAAAAAGTAATGATTTTTTAGTATACCACTGCAACTGTCAAATGTTTTAGAAAATATTTTTTTCCGCAGTAACAGCTAGTCAAAACTACCATGTCATATTAATATAAAAACAATTTAAAGAGAATCGAATAAATATATGTATAAAATTTAGGATATTAGTTGATATCAATTCCGTCAAAATGGACCACCCTGTATATATGAAAATAATTTTACATTATACGCCTTCAGTAGTCAAGTAAGTTTTATTAATAATTTAATGCTGAATTTCTAACTACAACGGTAACTCCCTTGTAGAAGACGGGCACTTCTGTTACTCACCCTGTGTATATCTTTTGGGACTAAATATTTTCATTTCGATAAATTAATATTAAAATAGCATTTTGCCTGTACATCTTCGCAGCTCATAAAATGGATTATTAGTAATTATTTCAAGTTTGTTTCCAATCAGAATGAAATGATAGGGTAATACACTAAATCCCATATGGTTCGTTTATAAAAAGTATAAATATCACTAATAAAAAAGAGAATCTTAAGTAAAACTTGAAATTAGCTCAAAAAGAAAACATACTGCAACGTTACGGTTAATTTAAAAAGAATTGATCGCATGAATTAATATATAGACCGTAAATCGCTAAGTAAAAATTAAAAACAAAATAGAAGAATAAATTGGGGCCTGACGTATCAAACTAACAATAACAAAATTATTATAATTGTTTTAAAGGGAATCACGAATCAGCAACAAAACGCGAAGTCAACTGAAGTATAAAATTTAAAATATAAATATTAATAAAGGGACGGGGGGGCGGATCATGTAAAATGGACGGTTATGACCCGCGTACGGCAACTCCTAGTCAGTAGACAGAGTCGTGGATATATAAATAAAAAAATAATAAAAATGTTGAGCGCCACTTGGTTTAAAAATTTCTACGATAAACTTCCTCTCATTACCAAGAAATTCAAGGAAAAAAATAAAGGTCTTAAAAAATAATAAATAAAAAAATATTTAAATAATACACTAAGTTTAATGAACTCAAAAATATATGTATAATAAAGTTATTAGCAAACAATAAATTATATATGAAAATAAAAATAAGTCAATTCACAAAAAAAGAAAACTCAATATAACACAAATAAACCAATAATTACCTTAATAAAAAATTAACGCATCTCAATTTAAATCAAAAAGAATTTAAAGATATCGAAATTTCAATTAGATGTTAAATACACCAATATAAATCAAGTTGGTAATTCCATAATCATAAATAAACTCAGATAGAATGACGTCACCCTTCTTCAAATATATCATACAATTAAATCTTATAATTAGAAAAGTATAATCCAAAAAATAATCCCTCTCCCTTAAATTTTTAACCATAAATGTTTTCCTTCTTTTTACATAATTAATTTAATTCTATTATTCTCTTAATTTGTATTGCCTTTTTTAAATAAATTCTTCTTGTTGAAAACGAATATTTAACTAAATCACAACAAACTAAATAAAAAAAATGCTTATGAGATTTTTTTTATTTGTAATTTAGTCCGTCACTCAAACAACAAACGAAATTGCACTTAAAAAACCAACCATTTTTTTTTTAATTAATCACTTATCTGGAATTTTCCTGGCTAACTTTTCCGACTCTGAATCCACTGCAAAGCACAGAGATACTCGGCCCTTCCAGAAATCCTCCTAACTCGCTCCCACGAATTCACTCCTGGAATAGCAAAAACTCCAATAATTTTTAAAAATGGATCGTTAAATTTTTAATGAAATTTAACTCCCCCAGCAAGGCTAAAATCGAGTTTCAGATTTTAGTGAACAACCCCAGAACTAACTATCAGCAACAACATAGAAAAACAAAATGAACGGCTAGTTAAATGTAAACCATTCAAAATCGACAAATTAATAGAAAATATAGAAATTTACCTTAAGATGTGGTTTGGCCTCGCTTAATTTAATTTTAGAATTCAATGGTAGTAAAAACATCACGATGATTCACAAAGATTTCTTCTTTAAAACAATGACACACAGCGCGTGTTTTTCAGAACTTCATTCAACAACCTCTTGAGCACACAGCTCGACAATTACTGCCGAAGTTTACTACAAATTTTCATTTCCCCTAAAAATAATTAATCGAGCGTCACCTGCTCAAATTAATTAACGGTACATAAAAAGGTATTAAGAACACGAAATCACTAGCGAATACTTTTTTCTCTGTCGCGCACAATATTTTCAAACTAATAGCGTCTTCCTCGCTCGATTCTCAACTAATTAATATACGTTATATTATACAAAACCTTTTTAAACAGGATTACTAAAATGTTTTAAGAATACACCATGACAATTTGGCAAAAAAAAAGAATCTTTGGCTGAAAAAAGATATTGTTTTCAGTTATAGACAAAACCATAACAGATAATTAAATATATTTTTATATAATTAAAAAAATAAATAACGAAATAAATTTGAAAAACTATTCTCTCTTTGTAATTTTTATACAATTATCATAATGAAAACTTAAAATCATTAAATTTTTATTATTATTTTGCAAGAAGAATATAATTTTAATTATATTATTGAAAACATATATCATTTGTTATTATTGCATTTACTTAAGGAATGTTAATTGTTAATAAAAAATCTCGGACACCCCTACGCTTTATAAATAATTATTGGCGTTTGAAGGAAATAAGCAAGCAATATATTTTTCTCAAGGGCGTTTTAAAATATGCGTGATTATATAGGATTTATTGAAATTTAACATATTGCAAAAAGTACTCCACGTGCATACTGCTCTCAATCATCTGAATTCAATGAAATTTTTAAATTAAAATAATTATTTCAATAATTAAAGTCTCCACAGCCAACTTAAAATAGATTATAATAACAATTGTTTATTTCTAAGGGAATTTATCGGGTAGATGAAATTCTTCCACTTATAAAATGAAAATTGTAGGTCCTACAATAAAAGTTTTATAACAAAAATTACTTATTTTTTGAACGTCTACAACTTTTATTTGAAATATTTTTCTGTCCGAATTAAAAAATGAAAAATCGCTTATGGTAAAGTTGCACCTAATGAATTTTGATCCTAATCAAAAGCTTTTCAGATAATTTCATTCTTATAGAAAGCTTAGATATAAAGTTTAGGTTTAATCCAAATAGCCGTTTATGCGCTATTGCGGAAACACACAGCACACACACAGACACACACACAGACACACACGCAGAAACACACACAGATATTTTTCAAAACTTGATGGAATGGACTCAGGGGACCTCAAAACGTGCATATTTGTTAAAATTGGCGATTCGAAAAATTTTACGATCATACTTTCCCTTGAACAGGGGTCCGAGGAATGTCAAAACATGTAGGAGAAGATAAATTATTAACTTTTTCGTGAAGATCAATTTTGAAATTCAGTAATTCTTGAAGTAAATTTCTAATGCGTGCAATTTATGAAGTTTAAACGAAAAACCCGTAGAGAAAATGTTTTTTTTTATATATAATGAAGAAAATTACAAGTTCATTTATATTACAACATGCGTGTCCGCCAGATAACGGAAACTTTACTATTTTGTTTACTTTTAAGACACCACGGACATCTCGTGTAACTAATATAATCCTCAAAGTAAAAAAATATAAATCATTGTTCTTGTTATTATAAGAAAATATTTCTAACACATATTCATCAATTAAAAAATGGTACTTTCCCCGGTGAATACGGTCAAATAAGTTTCTGATTAAATTATTAAACTTTCAATAAGAAAGGAAAAATGATTGATTGAAAAAATGGATTTTTGTCTTTTAAGGTCGCGGTCCTGGACTGCATTTTGTGTGTAATTTTTCGTACTGTATGCGCATTTCATACGCTTGTGCGCGTATGTTGCATACGTTATAATGCGAATTGAAAGTTTTAATTTCTATTACCGAAGATACGAACCGTTCGTACTCACAATCAGTAAACCAAAACCATCGATGTATATAAAAGACGACCGGGAGGCCGAACGCGCCGAGTGTTCACGTCCACTAACGAAGTCGTTTTCTCCGCTAAAATCCTGCCCTAGCATTCGGAACGAAATTATGATCCGACGGCGAAGCAAATTTATGTTAGGAATTGTTTCGCAAATCTTCTTAAATTTGTATTAATATAGTTTACCAATAAAATCGGCCAAAATAAATAAATATAAATATATAAATAAAAATAAATAAAACGTATTATTATTATTTATAATATTGAACAGAAATAAACATTTCTTAATCAATTTTAATATTATAAAACGGTAATTATTTATTTACTAATGGATAGCAAATAATATTTAGCAAACTTACTTAATAAGTAGGTACTGAATTTTCGCAGATTTATAAATAACTTTATTGTACCTTATGCCATGCAGAAATTGTAATTTTGAACATTGTAGGGTTCAAACTAAAGCGTATTTAATATTCAATTCTTTGTAACATTAACAAGAAGAAACAATGGAGAAATCATACATGCTTTGGCAACATAAAATTGTATGTTCAATTAAGAATTGTATAAACAAAAAAATATATTTTTAAAATACAAAGAAAAAACAAGAAACCCTGACATAATACATTAAATTGCAATAATTACCTATAACGTGTATTTTAAAGATTATTCAATATACAGCCCACATCAAATATTTTCACAACCGTATATTAATTTCTTTAAACATAAATAATAGAACTCGTATGTTCGCCTTTCTCACCTAGTTACATAAAATGGGCTGTACCTTTAATAAGGTAAGTTAATTTTTTTTAAAGAGTGAGTCTATTTTTTTCTGATTCTACGTTCAATTCTAAGAAAAATGGTCTATGGGATCTTAGGTCTACGATGAATTTCGAGCCGAGTTAATTTTAATTGAAAATGTTACTGCAGCTGGTGGTAACATTTATTTGGATTTCAGTTCTGATTGGAAATATTTCCTATTTTTATTTATATGTTAAGGTGTTCATGGCAGGCGCGGAACCACAGGGAGTGGGGAGGGGGTTGTGAATGTGGGAAATTCCTCCTTCCTCCCAAATATCCACTCAAAAAATGACAATAATCGCTGTTTAAATGACTGAAAGTAGTATTATTATATTCAGTCATTTAAATTACGATTTATTGCTATTTGTTCAATACTGACTTAAGATGAGTTTAAGCTAAACACGACTATTTAATAACTGACACTTAGTATTTAGAATTTGACAAACGAGAAACGATGATATTTAGATAAAGTAGGGTATTTATATTATTTAAGTTTTCAGTTGTAATTATAACGGCATTTTTATTGTTCTTATGATTTTTTAATACCACTACTCTATATAGTATTCAAGAAAAACCAATTGGATAAAATGTAATACGATTATAGTAATAGGTAATTTTATCCGTCCATTTGATAAACAGTATAGATTTTCCATTTTTTGATGATTGAAGATTTCGTTTAGGTAATATCAAATTTTTCAAGTTCTAATGTAGAAAATATTGGTAACGCCGTTCTTCTATGTATTCATCAATTTCCACAATTACCATTAATTTTCAATGTTTTTCAATATTATGTTTTGTTTTGTATATCAATTTCTAAGTTTTTAATTAATTAATTTTTCATCAATAAAATAATAATAATTTGTCAATCCCTTTTCTGATTCTGATAAAATGCTTAACTTTTATACATTTTAACAAAATATGTTGTTTTCCGGTGGTGGAATATTCCTGAAATTTCAATTCAAAGTTTGATTTAAGATATTAAAATCTTGTATATAAACTGAAACTGTTTTTTGATAATAATTGATCCGCAACATAAACACATTCGGCAAATTGCCTTGTGCACATTATATAAAATATAATAAGTTCTGATTCCATCAAATAAACGTATACTTATAAATGTAGATAAAAAGGAATGGTTTGCGTTAGTTATTAATGGGTAGTAGTTATATTTAATTTGGAATCGAATGTTTTTGCGACAGTCTTATATTTTTTGTGCGCTTATTATCTACGGGCCGCTATTACACTCAGAGTGTTTTGGATACGTCTCGACGCATCTACGCATATTTCTGTGTACTTTTGTGCAGTATTTGTGTTTTACTTTGTGTTTAATTACTTCTGGATATTATGGCAAGAGGAAAAGGAAAGTATACGTATTATGGTTATCGCGCCAAAACAAAAAGAGCTTTAAAAATGAAGAAGATAATGCTTGAGAGACATCGGTAAGTCCATGTGTATTTTTGAGTATGTAAATCACGGGTTTTCAACCAGGTGCCCCCGACCCCCTCATAACACGTTAAGAGTGCTGTGTGTATTGGACTGAAATGAATTGTGAGGGGTTCATCAGTTACGGCGTGAAAAGGCGAAACACTAACATATATAAAAGTGTATCTTCGTCACGAACCAATATTTAACTTTGTCTCTTACTCTCGTCAATTGGTGTAGAATCGTCTGGGTATATCAGGAAGCTCATGCGCACCGTAGCAGGGCCAGGGTTATCCAAGGCAACCGTCGTTCATCGCCCGTCATATAACTACGCGTCTCGTCTCACCCCGCTAAAGTGTAGTTTGACTGTATACTAGACTATTTTATATCTCAAAACGTGTCCTGTCGTTTTCCTCTCAAGCATGCCCGCCAAATTTAAATTGTAGTCGATCCGAACAATTACACACTATTTCCCTCAATAAGACAGTTTAAAAATATAATAACGAACTTAATAATCTTCTTTGATTAATTACAACTATTGCATTTCTGTAGTGCAAAGTAGTACAATTTAAATACATCTGTAAATCATATATCTATTGTTTCTTTGCAAGGAGTAATTATTTACATTTCTGAACCTGTAACAAATAAATAATTTCTGTGGGTCGCCGAAAGGTAGACGGCGCCTGACTTGCCTACCCGGGTGAGTCGCGACTGATTAAATGTACAAAAAGGTTTATAAAAATACTGTACATCTTACGTCTAGGAAACAATTAAAAATCGACGTGTTCGTGGATTTTAAAAAATTACAAATAATACATGTTTTAACAAATGTATTTCTCACTTTTGTGCATACAGGATTAAGAGCCTAAATATTTTACGTTGAAGTGTAAACACGATACATCAGACATGGCTATTCGCGCCTACCTATTTTAATTGCGGCAGATGGCTTGTAACCGCGTCGCAAATCTCCGTTATTCATTTTGAGTATAATCCGTATAGTCGTTGGCAGAGCGCGGCGACGGCCACTGTGATAGTGGCCGTCATTTGCACACCCGTTTGAGTTACTTACTTAGTTGTTCTCTGATTTTGTATTCACTATAAAAAAAAAACGTATCGACATCTATTGGCAATCGGCTGAACTGATTGGTGGCGAGAACAATAGAAATTGACAGTGGCGCCCTCATTATACGACCAAATGTTTAATTGTATTCGTAATTGAGATAGCACACTTTTATTTTTTATTATATTCAATCTTCTTTATCAGACGTATAAAGTAGAGGTTTTTCCTCATTTAATCACATATTTTTCGCCTTATTTAAATAAGTATATCTATACGAAATTAATGTTTAAAAAACATTATTTTTTATTTTTATTTTAAACGAAAAATATATGATCGTGTAGCCCATTAAATGTAGCATTTAATTCCGTAATTGTTTTTAAAAAACATATAATCTGAGGCGACTAACATTACAAATCATAAGACCCATTATCAGGATCGCACCCTTAAAGTTAAAGCTGAGTACTTCCAATGACTTGATAAAATGTGTCCACACCCTTTTTAAATATTTTTAAACTGGAGGTGTTTGACGGCACTTTAACGTTTTATTTATTAAAATAATTATTTTAATAATTAAAGTCAACATTGAAATAATTGCTTATTTCTAAGGGAATTTATCAGGTAAACGAAATTCTTCCGTTTATAAAATGAAAACCGAAAGTCTTACAATAAAAGTTTTATAACAGAAATTATTTATTTTCCAGGATCTAAATTAAAAAAAAAAAAACATTTTTCTATCCGAATTAAAAAAAATGAAAAATCGCTAATAGTAAATTTGCACTTAATGAGTTTTTATTGTAACCAAAAGTTTTTCAAATCATTCCACTGTTATAAAAAGCTTAGTTACAAAGTTTGGTTTAATCCATTTAGCCGTTTTTGCGCTATCGTGGAAACACACAGACACACACAAAGACATTTTTCAAAACTCAATGGAATGGACTCAGGGAACCTCAAAACGTGCATATTTGTTCAAATTGGCGGTTCGAAATTTTTGACGATCACAATGGCATACTGCGTAACTCACTGAATAACTAAAAACAGATTAAATAAAAGAATTTGAAAATGATTAATTAATAAATTATTTTCCCTTTAGCTATTGCCTTATGTTACATAAGTACTTTAACAAATGTCTAATAGTAGACATTTGTTGTTGCATAACAATAACATATTGTATAATGCAACAATTTTTGAATCGAAAATTGTTGCAATATAATTAATTTCTATAATACGGGGGTCTGAGTTATGACAAACTTCTAATTAATAAATTGTATTAAAATGTTTACCAATTATAAAAACCAGTATGTTCTTTTCAATAAAAATATTTTCTAGATTCTAATACTTCCGATTATACCGGAAGTGAGATCTAGAATGTTCAATTTATTTTATGACAAAAACTATTGACCCGTACTATAACTAAACCTAAACATTTTTTGAGATATCTGAATATTATATAAATATCACTTTTAAAGAGGCAACTTAAAAAATTACATCACGAGATAAAATCTTTTGATTTGGTATTTTCTATTTATTGTACAAGCCCTAGGTGAAGTAATTCTGTTAAGTAGGTTCTTGGACGATAAAAAGAATAAGTAACTGCCCTGGCCTAAATAACTTCTCGGTCAGCTTATGTAGAGCAGCATAAACCAAATACAAATGCGGTCAGTCATCGGAAGGCATATGACACGCTTACTTGTTTAGTTTTTTTTGTAGGTAATTATATGTGTTAAATTAAACTAGATGTTTAGAAATTCGTATATTTACCGCGGTGAATGTATATTAAAAAAATGGTGATGTGACCATCATGGTACTTTCCCCGGTGAATACGGTCAAATAAGTTTCTAATTGAAAATTTAATAGGAAAGCAAAATGATTAATAGAAAAAATTGATTGTTGTTTTTCAAAGTTAAAACCGAGTATTTAGTAGAATATTATAATTAAGTGTGTTATTTCTTACCTTACAATGTGTTGAAATCATTTATCCACACTCTTCTTCATTTTTTAAAACTTTGCAAATGTGCTGAATACGACGGCACTTTGACGTTTTATTTGTCATTAAAATAATTATTTCAATAATTTAAATCTCTAAGGGAATTTATCAGGTAAACGCTTATAAAAAGAAAACCGGAGGTCCTGTAATAAAAGTTTTATAACAGAAATTATTTATTTTCCAAGATCTAAAACTGTTATTTGAAACATTTTTCTATCCGAATTAAAAAATGAAAAATCGCTAAGAGTAAAGTTGCACTTAATGGGTTTTGATTCTAACCAAAAGCTTTTCAGATCATTCCACTGTTATAAAAAGCTTAGATATAAAGTTTGGGCTTAATCCATTTAGCCGTTTAGGTGCTATCGCGGAAACACACAGACACACACACAGACATTTTTAAAAACTCGATGGAATAGACTCAGGGGACTTCAAAACGTGCATATTTGTTGAAATTGGCGGTTCGAAAATTTTCACGATCACAATACTTTCCCTTGGACAGGGGTCCGGGGAAAGTAAAAACTAATATCAATAACAATAAAAATATCTTCAGACAACTAAATATATTGAAAACTAAGAATTTTATCAAGAAATGTTTCGAATAAAATTTGTTTGTCTCAGAGGGGCCTATTGGATGATAGTAATCTTGACCTGCCATCCCCACCCCCTGGGGGTGGGAGGTTGGTCAAGTTGAGAATTTCAAATGGGACCCCCTATTTTTTATAGCGGATTCGGATTCTCCGCAAAAAAAATAAGTAGATTTTGTTTGAAACATTTTTATGTTTTCCAGTAGATGGCGCTGTAATCGTATAAAATACAAATTTTCGCAATTCTGGTGAAATTGCACCAGGCGATGAAAAAAAGTGATGGTGTTTTTAAGAATTTTATCTATTGATAAGAGTGAGCACCCCCCAACCACTGATAGACGGGGGGTAACTTTTCAAATCGTAAATTTCAAATCGAACAAATTTTAAACTGCTATAACATCGGGGGTGCTTGTTTTAGGTGAGTGCCCTTGCCTCTCACCAACGGGGTGCATGTTTGTTTTAGGTGAGTCCCCTTGCCTCTCACCGCCGGGGTGTTTGATTTAAATAATCATTTCAACAAGTGCTCAAAAACTTGGCTACCCACTTCGATGCATTTATTATCCGTACTTGGAAAGATTTTACGACATGCAGCGGTAATTCGCTCAAACATGATCTCGCGTGTTGTTGGCAGTTGATTATAAACTTCACCCTTCAAGTGACCCCACAAATAAAAATCAGGGGAGGTAAGATCTGGTGATCTGGCAGGCCAAGCTACTGTACCACCTCTTCCGATCCACCGGCGAGGGTACACGCGATCTAATACTTCTCGTGCTTCTCGATAATAATGAGCTGGACAATCATCATGTTGAAACTACATTGTTTGTCGCACGTTAAGGGGGAGGTCTGCAAGCAATAACGGAAGTTCGTTCTCCAAGAAGTTTCGATATTTTTCACCATTCAAATTGCCGTTGATGAAATACGGGCTAATGAATTTACCGCCAATTATGCCACACCAAACATTTACGTTCCAAGGGCGCTGATGTTCAACTTGACGTAACCAATGTGGGTTTTCGGTACTCCAATAATGCATGTTGTGTCGATTGACTGCACCGTGATTCGTGAAAGTTGACTCATCAGAGAACAATACTCTCGCAAAGAATTGAGGATCCCTTTGTATTTGCAGAAGCGCCCATTCACAGAACATTATTCGATTCTGAAAATCATCGCCATGAAGTTCTTGATGCATTTATTGGTATTCAATATTTTCCAAACAGTACTCTGACTAATTCCCGCACCATGACTTATTATTATGAACAACTGCAGCTAGTACCGCAATTTCATTCTGTTCCCCAGCAACTGTTTTTCGGCGGTTCCTTTTTTTTGGCTGAACACTTCCCTCGGTAGAGAACTGTTGAACAACCCGGTGAAATGAAGCACGTGATGGCACCCCGTCTGGAAAACGTTGAGCATAAAGAGTAACAGCATCATCAAGATTCCTGCCACTTTATCCATAAATTAACTAAATTAACACCATTTCAATTTTCTCTTGCAACGTTATAGCCGCCATCGTAGCCAGTACAGCATCCAATAAAAATTAC
Organism: Philonthus spinipes; assembly: GCA_963082785.1. Classification (NCBI taxonomy): domain Eukaryota; kingdom Metazoa; phylum Arthropoda; class Insecta; order Coleoptera; family Staphylinidae; genus Philonthus; species Philonthus spinipes. The sequence goes on from OY720304.1 coordinate 3,517,818, forward strand.
TAAGAAATGAAGAAACCTGACTCAAAAGGGACGATGTGCACCGACTGAAAGTAGACCAAAATCTGAGGTAACCTAATTCAAGAAGTCAAGCGGTGCGTGGCGAATGGAAGCGGACTAAAAAGTTAAAAAAATGATGTGCTCCCAATCGTTGCAGACCAGGAACTGAAGAATGATGTACATCCAAACATCCAACTGAGAGCCGAAGTGCACGCAATGGAAGCAGACCGAGGAGTGAAGATTCGCAATTAAAAAAAAATGGTTGTTGGACTTTTTGGCGTACATAAGACGCAATCGATTTCCGTTAACGTCATCTCGCAATGTTTGTTCAATTTTGTATGTTTAAGGGGAATCGGTAGAGTTCTTTGGTGTGTTTCTCGCTCAGTAGATGGCACCGCTTTATATGGGACTTATAATGTAAAAGTTTTTCCGTTATTTCTCGAAAACTGTAGTTTGTAGGGGAAAATGAAAATCACCATCGTGTTCAGCGCAGTTAGGAGCAGTATGCACGTGAAACCTTTTTTTCCTAAAATTAAGTATTTGTAAGAAATTAATTAAACAAAATATCTAAGGCTAACATTCCCGCCTGTGTTAAATAAAGACAAACGTGAAACGATACCAATACATTTTTGCGAGCGAAGAAAGAGGATAGATAATTGAATCGTCGTCGTAGTTTTTCAACTTGTAATTTATCGCACTCCGTCGCCTCTGATTGAAGATTAACGTCTCGACATGCATTTTTAGTCCACGTGGACAGAATATAAACAAACAAACATAGAAAGAAATTGAATACGCTGATTTTGGAGCCGACAAAAAATCAATGAAAACATCCAGCGGCATAACGCTGATATTTATTAACGATTTGAATGAATTAAAAAATAAAATCAATGTCGGTTTAAGACTAAACCTACCACGACGGGTCAAATGACCCATTTTAAACTTTTTGCCAGAATTTCTTGTAAATAACATTATCACATCGCCATTTGCCTTTACGACTTTTACTAAAAAAATACATCGAATGTGTTTTTCAATATTTACTCCTCTCTTGTTAATTGTTTTACCGAGAAATATACAGGGTGAGTTTTTTTCGATGTTCTCTATGGGGATCTCGGAAACTATAAGAAATAGAAAAACGGTTGAATGGGGAAAGAAGTGTAGTTTTATAAGACAAATAAAATGACTCTTTCAAAATATTTGAAACAGTCAAGGGTAACTAGATATTTTGAAAAAAGTAAAATGTGTCAATTTTTTAAAATCAATATATCTCTATTATTATCATAGATAGAAAAAAACTGTAAAGGACAAAGTTGTACAAAACTTTACACAGATTAATAAGAAAAAATAAAAAAAAATTTTTCGCCCATATTTTGGGAGATATGACACAAACTTACCTTTTTTTTAAATGGAAACAATAGTTGGCTATGACTCTATTAAAAGGGATATTTTTTTCCCTTTAATCCGATATAACATATGCCATAGTTATTTTTTAAATAAAATAAGTTACAGTCGTTTTTAATTTTACCATACACCAAAAAATATTTAGCCATGAAAAACAATTGCGGTTGTTTATAGCAACGTAGCAAATCAATATTTAATTTATTATCATTCTTTAGATTTGTCAAAAGTCAAGCAAATAATTCCGAAATTATCAAAATAATAATAGAAGAAAATTTTAAATATTACATAAGATGCTCAAAAAGTCCACCATTATTATAATGGCATAAAGTACATCTTTTTAAAATCGAATTTATGGCTTTTTTGACTTTTCTTCTGTCAATAGAATAAAATGTTTCAAGTACAGCTGGTCTAAGATCCTCCACGGATTGATATGATTGTTGATACACTTTGTTCTTCACATAACACCACAGAAAAAAGTCTAAAACGGAGAGGTCGGGTGATCTAGGTGGCCATAGGATTGGTCCATTTCTTCCCACCCATGAATTAGGAAGACCATCATTTAAATAGTTTCGCACAGTCAACGTGGTATGAGGTGAAGCTCCGTCGTATTGAAACCACTTTAATCTTGCCCGTACTGATAAATTTAAATCATCGAGCATATCTTCAAATGTTTCTTGAAGAACACGAAGGTAATCATTTCCATTCAATGTGTTATCAAAAATATATGGGCCGAGAATTCTCGATCCGAACACACCGCACCATACATTAAATCCAAATTTAATTTGTGGTCTCGTGGATTCTCCTGACTCCAAACATGTTCATTGTGCCGGTTAAAAATCCCACAATTAGATCGCGTTTAATCTGTCCAAATTATTTTTGTAGGGAACGTATTATCTTGCCTCTTGGCACATGTTTTTGTACCACATACAGAAGACCATTCTCTTATTGGTATCACCGTCATGTAAATTTTGTGAAATTGATACCTTATATGGGTGATATTTGTGTATTTTTCAAAACTCGTACTACAGTCCGTTGAGATATGCTTGCTTCTGTTGCAATTTGTCTGGTCGATGTGGATGGATCTATCATCGCCAATGCTAATACGTTTATTTCCGAAACATCATTAATTTCGTTTTTTTTTTTTTCAAGCTTCGGCTTTGTAAAGGATTTGTACTCACCCAAATTGTGGTAAATTCTTCTGAATGTTGGTAAAGATGGCTGCCAACGATCGATATATTGATTATAATATTGTTCTGCAGCATCCGCAGCGTTTTTATTACACTGAATGTAACAAACAAGCATATCACGCTTTTCTTCGTTGGAAAAATTCATTATCACTTTAAAAAACTTACAACACCAAAAAATACAAAACAAACTTATCGAAACAAACCAAATATGGAAATGAATTAATGTGTGTTTAGAATAAACAACTGCAATTGTTTTACTTTTGTCTTTTTCATGGCCAACTATTTTTTGGTGTATGGTAAAATTAAAAACGACTGTAACTTATTTTATTTTAAAAATAACTATGGCATATGTTATATCGGATTAAAGGGGAAAAAATATCCCTTTTAATAAAGTCATAGCCAACTATTGTTTCCATTAAAAAAAGGTAAGTTTGTGTCATATCTCCGAAAATATGGGCGAAATTTTTATTTTTATTTTTTGTTAATAATCTGTGTAAAATTTTGTACAACTTTGTCCTTTACAGTTTTTTTCTATCTATGATAATAATAGAGATATATTGATTTCAAAAAATTGACACATTTTACTTTTTTCAAAATATCTAGTTACCCTTGACTTTTTCAAATATTTTGAAAGTGTCATTTTATTCGTCTTATAAAACTACACTTCTTTCCCCATTTAACCGTTTTTCTATCTCTTATTGTTTCCGAGATCCCCATAGAGAACATCGAAAAAAACTCACCCTGTATGTAATCTGCCCTAACTACCGCAACGGGTCATATGACCCGTGCAAAGATTCATGTGATATCATGAAGATTTGTATGTGTGGTTGTGATACAAAACCATTGCATTAGACATTTTTGCTATTGCATCATATATTTTGTTGTATTGTGTTATATTTGCTGTTGGCTAACGAACGAATAGCGAATTTCATTCTCTTCCAAGCGAGCATTACAGTAAGCATTTCAAGTTATAGTGCTATTTTGCGAGTCAAGAATTCTTATTTCATTATTTTACCAATACTTCTTATCCCAAAAATGTCGAAACATTCAAAATATTTGAAATCATTTGAAATTATAAACAACATAGATGAAGAGTGTTCGGAATTTAGTGAAGAGCTATCTGAAAATGAAGTGAATAGCATAGAACAACATGATGACTCATTTGACATTACGGATGAATATGAGTCCTCAGAAAGTGAAGACGAGAATATTTTGAATATACGGAGAGGACAAAAGAGAAAAAGACCATTATCGAGTTCAGAAAGTGAAAGTGATGTGGAAGACCGATGTATCGAAATTGCGGCTGATGGTACAATTTGGCAAGAAATAGAACAAGGCTCAACACCTGGACGATTGCCAATTCATAATATTTTTAGGGAGGTTGTAGGCTCGACAGCATATGCCAAACGACATATTATGAAGGGCAAAGTGAGAACTGCATTTTCCTTGCTTATTGACAATCCAATAATGCAGCACAAAAGAAAATGCACAGAACAAGAAGCCTGTCGAGTATTGGGAACTAAATGGAATCTTACTCCTGCAAAAATAAATGCATTTATTGCTCTTCTATATGCACGAGGCGCATATCAGGCAAACAATCTGAACATCTCATATCTATGGAACAAGAAATGGGGACCCGCTTTTTTTTTCGGAAACCATGAACAGGAGTGATTTTTGTGAAATTATGCAGTTTATCAGGTTTGATAAAAAAAGTCAACGAAGCCAGCGTTTACAAACAGATAAATTTGCTCTAATCTCTGAAGTATGGTACAAATTTATCGAGAATAGCCAAAATTGTTACAAGCCTGGGGAACATGTAACTATCGATGAACAGCTTTTCCCAACCAAAGCGAGGTGTAGGTTTACGCAATACATGCCGAACAAACCCGATAAGTTTGGTATCAAATTCTGGCTGGCATCTGACGTCAAAACCAAATACATTATAAATGGATTTCCATATTTGGGAAAGGATGAAAACAGAGGAGCTTCATCTCCGCTTGGGGAATTCGTTGTTCTCAAACTACTGGAACCGTTCACAGGATGCGGAAGAAGCGTCACTACAGATAATTTCTTTACGAGCGCATCACTAGCTGCAAAATTACTAAAGAAAAGAACCACTATTGTTGGAACTATCCTCGCAAATAAAAAAGAACTACCAAAATTCGCTAAGCAAGCGAAAGATGGTATGCCACGCTTCTCAACAAAACTATATAAATCGAGTCATTGTTCACTTACCATTTACAAAAGTAAGCCAAACAAAAAAGTGCTTCTACTAAGCTCAAAGCACAAATCTGTAAACATCGAAAAAAACGGTAAGCGTATACCTGAAACGATTAGATTTTACAATAATACTAAATATGGTGTAGACATGACGGATCAAATGGCAAGAAAATACTCCGTGAAATCAAAATCGCAAAGATGGCAAATTTTCTTCAATATTCTTGATCTGGCTGGAATCAACTCTTGGGTTTTATATAGAGAAACAACCGGCGAAACAATTTCTAGACAACAATTTTTATTCCAATTGGCTGAAGAACTAGCCGAAGATTTTCAACATGAGCAACAGGAAGAAAAGGAAATTATACAGAAAGCATCAACAAATTCAACTTCCGATTCTCGTGTGCAAATGCGAAAAGGTGCCAAATAGGTTTTTGCAAAGAAAACAAAACTACGAAAATCTGTTTCAAATGCAACAAATATATGTGTGGAGAATGTGCCTTCGAGAACCCAATAATTTGCAAAATATGTGGTGAACACAAATAAAGTATATTATTATTTTTTTTTTCTAAATTTAGTATTCAATTGAAGAATATTTAATTTTTTTCTTGTATTATTTTTATGTTTTTTAAATTTAATAAATAAACAATTTTGAATCCTTATTTGAAAAAAATTGTTTTACTCATCCACCAAATTGTGCTAAATGATATATATTTCGCTATACGTAGTAATATATATATAAGATTTCAAAGACGGGTCATTTGACCCGCTGTGGTAGGAATAGGTATACATGAAGTATCGTTGGGTTTAAAATTATAGTAATTATACATTTTTTCAAAATTAAGTTCACTGCCAAATAATAGTCATCTTTCAATTTTTAAGGGGAAACTCCATAACCGCGTTTATGAATGAAAAGTATTTCCAGCAGATCTCGGATAATGCAAATTTCATTCATAAACGAGGTTATGGAGTTTCCCCTTAAAAATTGAAAGATGACTATTATTTGGCAGTGAGCTTAATTTTGAAAAAAAAAAATGTATAATTACTATAATTTTATAGTATTTAAACCGACATTGATTTTATTTTTTAATTCATTCAAATCGGTAAATAAATATCAGCGTTATGCCGCTGGATGCTTTCATTGATATATTAAATAAAAATGATTTGAAAATAATTAATAAATTATTTTCACATTTAGCTCTGTGACTTTTGACTTACGTTACGTAAGTACGTTAAACAAATGCACATTATAACAACTACTACACACCAAAGAGTTATACCGATTCCCCTTAAAAACTTCACAAATTTTCAAAAACTTATTTTGTTTTTTTTTTATTTTGGAACATTTAGCAATAAGATCTTGGAAGAGTTATCACTTTTTTAGACCTATTTCATTCACTCTTTTAAATAATATAAACGATATTATAGCAATTTGGAATTTGTTTGATTTGATATTTCAAAGTTAACCAGCAGACCCCCCCCATCTATTGGAAAACAAAAATATCCTGCTTTCTGTGAACATTATGGATTGGCTCTCAGGGTTAACAGAGAGTTGCCATTCTTTGGCCCATTCCACGAAATTTTTGAAGGCTGTTTGGATGTTGGCCGTCATAAAAGGTAAGTTTTTACCTCTGTACAGGAAGCCGGTGTCGTCCGCAAATTGCGTTAACAATACATTCGCCGTGACCGGAAGATCGTAAACGAATATATTATAAAGCAAAGGGGACAACACGGAACCTTGTGGTATACCCGCAGTCATTTTGCGAGTTGCAGATACAGAAGATGAAGATGCTTAGCGGACGGAGAAGGTGCGGTTGCGGATAAAACTTTTAATCACCATGATTAGATAATGGGGGAAGTGTAGGGAGGCGAGCTTGTAATCAGTCCTTCCTGCAATACTCTGTCAAATGCTTTCGCAATATCGAGAAGTAGGGCCTGAGTGGTTCTGATTACTTGGTGGGTGGAGGACAGGCCTTTGATAAAGCCGTGTTGGTGGTTGGGGATAATGCGGTGGTCATTTGTCCACTCACTAAGGCGGGCGTGAATTCTTTTCTCGAATAGTTTTTCGAGTGTACAAAGAAGAGATATCGGCCTGTGATTCTGAGGAAATTTCATATCTTTGCCTGGTTTAGGGATTAAAATGACAGTCGAATGTTTCAATGCGGCTGGAAAATAACCCGTTTTAAGGCAGGCGTTAATGATGTTGCACAAGAAAACTATTGCTTTTGGATGCTATCCCGCACGTAAATAGCAATGCCTTGTAGAGATAACACTAACTTAGATTATATTGATTTAATTGAACGTTTACAAAAATTACAATAAATGTACGATCCGTTTTTTGAAATTGTCACGAAAATTAGTATATTAGACGAGAATGATGAAGATTACTTTGAAAATACATATTTTTCTACCATAAGTTTAATAAAAACATTACTAGCTACTAAGCCTGATAATATTAATATAACGCAATCAATATCTTCAAATTCAGAATTAAACTTGCCTAAATTAAAAATTCACTAAAATAGTGAAATAGTTCCTTGTAAAAGCACAGATATTTAAAATCAGCACTAGAAGGCGAAGCAGCGAGGTTATTAATATTAAAAGGAATTAGTTTATCCAAAAACCATTATCAAGAGGCCTGGGGTGCATTGAATGACCGTATGATAATACTACTAAATTAATTAATAATCATATTACAGCAATTTTGCAAATAAAACCTTTCAATTAAGAAACATGTGCTGAGCTTAGAGACGTTTTAGACGAAACTACTCGTAATTTGCGCGCCTTAAGAGCACTACAAGTAAATGTCGAAGTGTGGAATCATTTTTTATCTAAATTAGATTAAAACACGAGGCGCGAGTGGGAAAGAACGTATGAGCGCAAAAGATTTCCAACATTTAAAGAATAAGTAGATTTTCTTAATAAAAAATGTGATTAGATTCAAGTAACACGTTCAAATCAAATAAAACAAAACAAGTCAATATTGTAAGCGAAATAAATAAAAAAATATACTATTTGTAGCGGATCGCATCAAATTTATAAATGCGACAAGATTTTAAATTTAAGTGTAAAAGATCGCATAGAAAAAAATAAAGAATTAAATTACTGCTCAAACTGTTTATGTCCTTCTAATCTCGCTATTCAGAATTGTCCATAACAATTAGACCGTGTTCGATATGTAAGAAGAAGCATAATTCATTATTACGGTGAAGTCTTATTATCAACAGCTCTATTAAATGTAGAAGATAATTCAAAGAAAATGTATTCATGTAGAGTTTTGTTAGATAATGGGTCTCAATTAAATTTGCGGATAAGCTAAATTTAAAAAGAGAATACATTAATGTTACTTTAGGTGGCGTTAATGAAGCAGTTTCAAGTGCAACACAATTAATAAATATTAACATATTGTTGCTGATTATTTAACTTATTTTCGAAGGACCAATTTGTAACTTCGTATAAATTAAAAATAAAGAATACTTTAGTGTTCCTTTAAAAAAATGATCGTATATTGTTAAACACCAAAATATATAAATATTTACAATTTAACTATTTGCGTCGCGTAACCGTTCTTTACTCGTTGATGTCTTGAATGCTTCTCTTCTCTTCTTCTCAAGTCAATTTCTCCCCGGGGTTAAGGGAGGCGTGTAAGGTTGGGGGTTGCAATGAGAAGGCTTCTCATTGGTTATTGATACCTCGTGATCACCACCACCTCGACATTGTTGCCAAACTTCTGCAACCGCATCTCGGTTCGAAAGATTCTGCCGCGCAGATGTTCCGAATTCCCGCTAAATCGGAATTCTCCTTAGGCCGTTTTATGACGCATTGTCCGCTCGCGCACTTTCGGATAAACACCACAAAACTAAGCCATCCTTTGAAAACTATATATACACAATATAACAAACACCAAGGGGCCGCCACATGGAACGGACCCTGGTAAAAACAACAAAATGCAAATGCGGAGGGTCGGGGCTGCGGCGAACCAGGCAAAGTCGCAACACATATATTAAATAATTACAGTGCAAAGATCCAATGTGTAATTGTGCCTATAATCACACACGATTTACCTCACACATCATTTAAGAAAAATATGTTTAGAATTCCAAAAAATTTAAAGTTTGCTGACCATAAGTTTAACGTATCTCGATAGAAATGCTAATCGGTTCAGAGCTGTTCTTAAAAATATTATGTAACAGATAAATTGACTTGGGCAAAAATAATCCCGTTTTACAAAAAAAAAAAACATATCTTGGATGGATTATCTGAGGTGGGCAGACGAATTCAACAATTAAATCTTATAATTTAACGACTACTATAACTCCATTTGATTTAGAGTGATTTTGGTCAATCGAAAATGTATGTGACGAAACTGGTAACCAATTAAATCAGCAAGAATTGGAATGCGAAAAATATTTTGTAAACAATGTTACACGTGATGAAACCGGTCTCTTTGCCATTTCTCTCCCTTTTATCATGACGAATTAGGCGAATCATATAACAAGAAACGATTTTTAAATTTGGAAAATAAATTATTTAAAAATGTGGAATTTAAAGATTTAGATCACATGACAGAAATAAATTCCGATGAAAGATCCGGCTATTATTTGTCTTGTCTTTGATGGCTCGTGTAGAACGAGCAATGGCATTATCTTAAATGATATTTTAATGAAAGGGACGGTTATTCAAGACGATTTATTTACAATTTTGATTACATTTCGTGAACACAAATTCGTATTTTGTGCCGATATTTCTAAAATGTATCGACAAGTATGAGTAGACAATACATCTGCTAATTTAAAAAAAAAACAACTGTGGCTCTTTGAACCCACAGAAGAATTAAAGGTTTTTCAATTGAGAACTGTAACATACGGCACAACTCTCGCATCCTTTCTTGCTACGCGATGCTTATATGAATTAGCCGAAAATGAAAAGAAACAATATTCGCGAGCTAGTGAAGTCGTTAAGCGTGATTTTTACGTTGATGATTTATTAACGGGTAGTGACAATATAGATGATTTAATAAACGTTCGAGATGAAATAATAATTTTACTGAAAAAGGAAGCATTGCAATTAAACAAATGGAATGCGAATAATGTAAATATATTAAATAGCATCCTATATGATCAACATAGTAGTGAATTAGACTAGATAATAAAGAAAACAATTCAAAAGTATTAGGTTGTGAATGGGACACACCACAACAGATCGATTTACATTTTCAGTTCTCGAACAAAAGGAAATTAAAATAACTAAAAGAATAATTCTGTCACAGGTGGCTAGTTTATTTGACCCCTTAGGTTTGTTAAATCCGATAATTGTCACAACAAAATTAATCATACAAAAATTATGGCAACATAATTTGCATTGGGATGAAAGCATTTCTTTAAGCATATATACTGAATGGACTTTCCGATCAAATCTTAATTTAATTAATAGTTTTAAAATTGAACGTAATATTAATTACAATAATGGTGATGAACTTCACGGATTTTGCGACGCATATGGAGCATGCATATTTGCCCGTTATCAAAACAGAAATAAATATATTGTTAATTTAATTGCCGCAAAATCTCGTGTGGCTACACATAAACAGGTATCAATTAGTCGGCTGGAGTTGTGCCATGCATTGCTTCTTGCACGATTAATGCAGATTGCGCAAAAGGCATTACAATTTAAAAATATTGGCTACAACAAAATTATGTGGTGTGATTCGTCTATTGTGTTATCTTGGATTGTATCCTAAAATATTAAATTTAAAGCATTTGTCTCAAATCGAGTTACAGCAATACTTGAAATTTCGAAGCCACAAAACTGGAGGCATATATCCACAATAGACAATCAGCTGATATATTATCGAGAGGAGTCACTCCTGAAAAATTAATTAAGAAATGGTAGATTAAGAAATGCCTCTCTTTCATATAAAAATAAACATCCAATAATAAACAACATCCCTAATAAACATAAATTAACTGAATTAATAATACAATATTATCATACACACAAATGTAATGCCGGAGTGAATGCTACTTTAGCAGCCATGTGTTTAAAATTTTGGCAATTGTCAGTAAAAAACTTAATAAAAAAATATTCGGCGATACGTACGATGTTTCCGTGTCATACCGTCAATCAATGTACCAATCATTGGTGAACTACCTAAGCCCCGTGTATCAGTACAAAAACCATTTAATTCAACCGGCGTTGATTTTTGTGGTCCTTTTTCCATAAAAGGAGTCAGGAAAACCATCACAAAAAGGCGTACGGATGTTTATTTATTTGTTTAGGGACTAAAGCGGTACATCTCGAAGTAGTCAGCAATTTATCTTTTGAAGCCTTTATTGCTGCCTTTCGTCGCTTTGTTTTGCAGGCTTTTTGAGGCCGCGGCTTGGGCGAAGGATTTTTTGGGGGTACATTTTGCACCCACGATAATTTGCGGTGTAATTTTCACCGCTCAGCAGATAGCTGGATTTTCGGGAAACATTTCACGAGTGCATTCACTCGTGTGATGATCTTCGTTGCATTTAACGCAACGAGGTTTGCAATTGCAATGATCAGAGTTGTGGCCGAAGTATTGGCACTTTCGGCATTGTCGTGCCCTTTTCGAAAGTTTTAGATGTTAGGCGAATTTTCCACAGTAACGTGGAACATATGGAGCCGTCTAAGTTCAGAACCCATCCGTTGTTTTAAAGCTTCAGCTAATATTTTGTGTCGATGATACAGACACATAATTGGAGCTCTTTTTCCTCCTCATGTGAATAGGTAAAGAAATCAATTTTGACTTCTTTTAGGTATTTTATTAGCAGAAATTTGCACATAGACGGCTATGTGGTTGGTAGTGGGGCGAGCTTTCAAGACGTTGTTACCGGCGTTTTACCGTAAACGCCGAAAACCAGATCTCGGCAACAATTTACGCTACACCATAACTACGGGCGATATTTTTATTATACATATTTTCAATACACGGAACTACGGTCCCGCCTTATTGCTTCGATACTTTTTTTTATGAGTAAAATTAGTTCGGAGCGTATAATTTAGGATCATTGACGAATCCTCGACAAATAGATGACCCACGCATGTCAGGCAGTTTCGACGAAGACTACAACCCTCTCAGCTATTTCAAAAGACAAATTAAAATTCGCGCGAAACCGACCGTTCCCGCGATCGGAACTAAGAGCACAAGCCGAGGGTCGCTCCGCGAACAAAGGCCGTACCAGCCTTCTTGAGTCGCGAGTGGTTTATTGGGGGGTGTCCGAAGCGACAAGTACCGAACAAAAAAGTCGCCTGAGCCGAAGGCGCAAAAGCGAAGGCAATAAACCACCGGAAAGCGAAACAGATGGCCTTATATTAAGTAACGTTCCTTTTGTTTGTTTTTGCATTAAATTTTTCTCGGATCAAAATTTGTTGCATTATGCAATATTTTATTGATATGCAACAGCAGGTGTACATTATGTAATTCAATGTCCAGCGTGGGTATTTGCCCGGGAAGTAGTTGTTTTAATGTGCATTTGTTTAACGTACTTACGTAACGTAAGTCAGAAGTCACAGAGCTAAATGAGGAAATAATTTATTAAACATTTTGAAATCATTTTTATTTAATTTATTTAAACAACTATGACCAAGAGAATGAATACTCTTTTCTATTTATAATAATTTTCTATTTGTTCCATTTCCTATTTTGATTTTCCTCATATTCAATTAAGAATTAATTTATATACATGTGCCGACAACTTTACATTTTAATACAAATAGAGACAAAATTTAAAATCATCCGTAATCTCAAATTTATTGAAATTAATTCAAAATAAAATCGCAAAACTTCAATCCATCACTGTAATAAGGCGAAACCCTCTTTTCATTATACCACTGTTGAGCTTCTGATAAATTATTTATTGAACCTCTTTTATGCCTACTCGATAAAAGCCATCTATAAATTCCACCTCTTTAAAGTTATAAGAGAGGAAAGAAGGAAACAACTTCAGCTAACACCACTTATACCGTTTTATCTTCATTGAGATCTTAAACCCAAACATTTTTTCAGAGTGTAAAAAATAATATTACTATAATTGATCTATATTTTTTATGGTTTATATTTCTTAATTTTGTATTTTTTATATCAACTTATAAATTATATGATGAATTTTTTCTGGCTGTGGAAAATCCATTTACGGACGGAGTGTTGGACTCCTCCCAGATTTTGTCCGGGAGACTACTGACTAAAAACCCCTTCCGCTTTACCGGCGTCGACAACCAAGGTCGGTGTACTTATCTTAAACCTACTATCACAATAATTCCTAAATCTAATATCACAGCTAATTGTAACACCTAACCTATTTTAACCTAACCTAGATCTAGTAATGAATAAGGAGATAACATAATGACCGGGTGTAAAGAGCCCTATCATTCAGACAACACGACTAAGCTAAAAGGAAAAACTTGAACTAATAAATAAATTAAATACTGGTGTAAATGCCCAGTCATTAAAAGGATAATCACGAACATGAACCACATAAATTTGTCTGAACAGAAATAAACTGATGTTTCCAAATGAGTACGAGAGATTTTTTGAACAGCGTTTCATTAGACGAATTCTCAATTTTCTAAAAGAGACAAACTGTATGATGAATTAATTTTCTCATTTGATCCGTGGTGAAACATATTTAATCAAAGTGTATTTTAAATTCTAATTGAAGATTTTCACTGAATTAAAAAACAGTTTTTGTCTTGTTATTAACGATGAGGAAAAAAAAACACTAAAATGGGCTTCTGAAAAATATTTCTCCTTAAACCCAATATTTGTTAAGGAGTTCAATAAATAATATATATTTTTCTTTCTGAGTGTTGCAACACTTTTGAACTTCAGTATATTTTTTTTTGTTATGAAAGAAATACTTGTTACTAATGATAAGTCACGACGAACAATAAAATGTATAAATAATGGAACGCTCTCTAAACATTTAAACATATCAAACAGTTTGAACTGCTCAACATATTTCAACGATTCGAACACTCTTTTATATGGTTGTTCCATCTTCTAGCAACATCGTAAATCCTGTAAAAATTGGTGATGGCTATACGTTACTTATGTATTGCTTTGAAATAAATCAAATACTAACCAATAAAAAATAATTTGTAAATATTAAATTATACGTTATATTCGCCATTATAATTTTATTATTAAGAAGAAACAAGGAACTTTAAAAACGTATATTCTAACATTTGTTTACATTAATATTTCAGATTATAAACCTCTCCAACATAAAAACTGTTTATGGCAAACAATGGTTCTTCAGTGAGAGTGAAACCCGGTTGTGACGATGATATAAATACAAAATAATTGACTTTAAAATTAGATTAAAAGTTATTTTTATTTATTTTTTGTTAATAATAAAATTGTCTTTTTAATAATGAGAAGTGTTAGCGCCATCTATATTATAAATGTTGCATTAAAATGTCAATTATTTTCTAATCGATCTAGAATTATATATCCATTTATTTATTTACATACAGATACAGAATGAATAAGCATTCCTATAAAGTAAGTATGAATATTACAAAAAAATAAATCTACACATATAATGCAAAAACATAAGTAATTAAGTGAAATACATGAACAGTGCATATAATTACATCAAAATCGAGCTAACAAACTTAAAGCAACACTAAAAAAGATTTTTGATATTTTTAAGAGTGCTGTGTGTATTGGACTGAATTGAATTGTGAGAGGTTCGTCGTAATTCATCTGTTATGGCGTGGAAAAGCGAAACACTAACATGTATAAAAATTGTATTTTCGTCTAATACGAGCCAATATTTGACTTTATCTCTTACTCTCTTCCATTGGCGTAGAATCGTCTGGGTATTTCAGGAAACTCATGCGCACCGTAGCAGGGCCCGGGTTATTAAATTGTAGTCGATCCGAACATTTACACACTATTTTCTGCAAACTATAAGACACTTTGAAAATGTAAATAAGATTATTTAATTATAATTAATTTATTAGTGCGAACTTTACTTGCTTGGATGTTATTGCTTGTACTGATGTTAATTGTGGACATTTAATTTCCATTATTTAGATATAGTAAAGGAAATTTTCATTAACGTAAAGTCCGTAATTATTAATTTAATCACCAATAATAATTTTAAATTCCTGGATCACTTAATATTCCACAATTCGTAAATTAATTAACAAATAATAGATATATTGTCATAAATGATGCGTTTATGTAAGTAGGTATCAACGGAATTAATACTTTTGTTATGACCAATTTAAAATATTAGTATTATTCACTGTCAATTTATAATTATATTTCAGTTTGATTATCATTTACATACATTTATATATTTAGTTGTAATATTGATTTTTGTTGCATATGTTTTGTAAAAAGGAGATACCGTAAATAAATATATTATTATTATATATAATATATAAATATATTATATTGATTTGTGGAGCAGATAAAATAATTACGGTCTCACCATTCGCTAATAAGGTGAAAAAGAAAACTACTAAATAAACGTCCTCAGGATCATTATTAAATCATTTTGCTAAAATGAAACAGACTAATTAATTATAAATAAATTCAACTATTGAAAATGAAGTGAATATTAATTAAATATGTAAATAAATTTTAAATTAAATTGAAATTAAATATAAAAATATGGTTTAATAATGGAATACTTTATTCCATGTTGAAAAGTTGTGTTTATTATTATAATAATATCCTTTATTGCCCAACAGAATAACCAATTACAGGACAATTTAATTTAAAGAAGTACATATTACACAATATATAAATAAATATCCAAAAAAATATAAAACAAAATATTTGTGTATGATAACGTAAACTTAAATAATGATATTACAACCGACATTGAAATTAATTAAGTAAAAAAATATCTCATTGAACAAGTTGTTAGCGTTTCTGCTCATATGAAAAATAGGTGATTTAAATAGAATATTTGTTTAAGGAACAGATAAATAAAATGTACAATGTAATAATGAATGTACATAGTCTAAGACTATATACATTCACTTGAGATAATAAACCCGAACAATCAATCCTGTTATTTAACAATTTAAACATAAACATGGCACTATATATTTCTCTGCGATATGACAATGATTCGAAGACATGTCGAGAAAGAAATTGATTATAATTAGTATCCCTCTTAGGATATATTCCGCCTAGCTTAAATGGAGAATATTTTAAAAATGTTTTTCGGACACGTTCCAATACTAAAAAAATATAGAGTTTATAAACACTAGACTTGTTAACTTTTTCGGTTTCTATTATATAATTTATTATTATTTTTAAATCCCATTCAATAGTTATTTTTGTAAATTTGTTTGCATTTTTTTTTTTTTTCAGAAATTGCTCCAAAATAATTTAAAATTACATTTTTTACATTTATATATTTTATATATACAGGGTGAGTTTTTTTTTTCGATGTTCTCTATGGGGATCTCGGAAACTATATGAGATAGAAAAACGGTTAAATGGGGAAAGAAGTGTGGTTTTATGAGACGAATAAAATGACACTTTCAAAATATTTGAAAAAGTCAAGGGTAACTAGATATTTTGAAAAAAGTAAAATGTGTCAATTTTTTGAAATCAATATATCTCTATTATTATCATAGATAGAAAAAACCTGTAAAGGACAAAGTTGTAGAAAATTTTACACAGATTAATAACAAAAAATAAAAAAAAATTGTTCGCCCATATTTTGGGAGATATGACACAAACTTTTTTAAATGGAAACAATAGTTGGCTATGACTTTATTAAAAGGGCTATTTTTTCCCTTTAATCCGATATAACGTATGTCATACCATATACCAAAAAATAGTTAGCCATGAAAAAGACAAAAGTAAAACTATTGCGGTTGTTTATAGCAACAAAATCAATATTTAATTAAGATTTAGGTTATGTACTTCCCGTACATACAAATAATTTTAGGAAGCAGTTCTTATTGAACATTATACAGCCCTGAAATCATTTTTTTTTAAAGTGGTGTACTTTGGCCACAATACTCCCTTTTGTATAGCGTGAGTAACCCGGTATATACATGGTGAGTCATTAAAATGTTCGTCTTATAAATCTCCCTTGTTAATTAATTATCATTGTATTGTTTAATCAACATCAGTAACTATCCTAATCATAAAACAATCATTAATTGTTTTACGAACAATTGCTTCGATATATATTTTTTTATCAAGTACAAAAATTAATTATGCAAAATATCCTTTATTAGACTTAAAAATTATTTTATATACCACAAACATGTTTTTCTTTATCATTTATCACCAGACTGGGGAAGGGAGAAATCAAGCGAAATCGTATTACATAAATAAAATAATTTTCATGGTATTCGTTCGAAAACTTACTGTGTTGTAACGGGGTAGCGCGTATCGAATTAGGTGAAACGACAGCCACCAAGATATCAACGGTTGGGCTCCCGCCACAAACACCAGGAAATACATCCGTCTTTTATTGCCCGACGGGGCCCTGTGGGTGTTAACAAACGATAGTACTTGAGCCCTCAGAGAACGCAGCAGGAAAAAGGCGAGTGAGAGGCTGAAGTACGCAGTCGAACCACCGACTATGCTCAAGAGCACGCTTACGATAATGCCGACGAATTTATAGCCGATATAAGCGAGCAGATCTAGCCAACTGAGGCTCGTTTGAATGTTCATTATGTAGAGTGTGCAGCTGTAGAGAGCGAGCTCCACGAGGCAGACTGCTAAAGCTGAGGAAGATTGTATCACGGAACACTAAGGAAGCGACATCCCATGTAACGCTTTTTGGTCGCCACCTGGGTTGTGCTTCCGAACTAGCACTAATACTAACGTATATATTATGTTGGTGTTCGTGTAGGTGTGTGGATGTGTTGGTCAAAAAACAGAAATCTGTAATGTGAAATTTACTCACACATAGACACAAGTTAGTGTGTGCGATAACACATGCACACACACACACACACTACTCACATACATACTGTGTTTGTGTGTATGTGCGCAAATGAATATATTCCTTATTTTCAATAAATTCGTTTTCTTAATGAACTTTATTAATTAATACCAATCAATACTTTATTTTGTATTTATTCATAATTTATAAGTACAAAGAGGGAGAAATAAAATTAAGACAGAAAAGAATGTGGGATATCAAAATTATTTATTAACAATAAACATAAAATAACACAAAAAACATCACCAGAAACAATAATTACAAATAACAAACATTTTTTATAAGTAACCACAGGCATGATGTATTAAAAGATAAACTAACCTTACTTATATGTATTAACGATTGTTAAAAATCACCTAACTAAACCTAATACTTATAATAATCCATCAAATAAGAGTAAATCTAATTACAGAACTTGTAAACAGCTTACAAATAATCTATTACTCACAAATTGTGAAAAACTTAAAACATGTATTAAAAGATAACCTAACCTAGATATGTAAACAATAGTGATTATTAAAATTACTTAAATATACCAAACTATAACTAACCAAATACATATAATAATCTATCAATTAATAGTAAATCTAATTACTGAACTTATTAACAGCTTACCGACTTCCTATTATTCACAAATTGTGAAAAAACGTGCCTACTCTCAAAACAAACAAAGGAATTGTAAAAATGGCCGAAAACGGAATAAGTAGCGTTTCATGGAATAAAACGTGCCTAGATACGCGCCAGATTCCATAGAAAACCCGTCATCAGCGCCGCCTAGCTCGTGCTCCCTTAACTGTTTCCAAAAAAGCAAAGTCCCATAAGCGTGTCACCCCCCTGGATTGTATGCTGATTAAGGCTGGCGTTTACTAGAAAAGGAATGATGCGATGTCAGAGATAGTTGCGAATCGTCAAGGAGGTGATGCCTCTCGATTTTAATAGCGAACTAATTGAGAAATATGTAGAACACTGTATTTTGGTTTTCTTATTTGATTTACATATGTGTATGTATGTGTATTCGATAACCGACACTGACGCGTTCTATTTTTTTATTGAAATGAATGAATATTCTGTTTCTTATATTTTTAGTGTATAATGAGATAGTGCATAAATATATTTGATGAATTTTGTCGTATCATCAAAAGAATTACTCAATGGATGTTGTTTTTATTCTCATTGTTAGAGGCAAATTTAGAAATCACAGAATTAATGCAAAGCACACAGTGGCATATGTACATAGATTATTACATGTGGATGGTTCATTAAATTTATATGCCCTTTAAACCTACTCGAACTTTGACTGTTTATGTAATGGAGCTTGATTTTTCAAACTAAAATATTTTCATTCTTACATTTATTCTGATTTTACCCAAAAGCTGTTATTAACTTTTTAATTTTAAATTTTTATTTCTAGGGTGAGTAGAGGTAGTAAGAGCTACTTTCTAAAATTATTTTCATATTATATAGGATATCCCAAATACCATAAAAATATCAAATTTGTATTTTTTTAATGGAACATCCTATATGTTATTATATTTTTAGATTCTACGTTCAAAATAACTATTGTTTTTATTAAGGTTATTAATACCTAAGCCTAAAAGTTTTTGAAATAATTGGAATTTTGTTAAAATCTAACCTAATTTTCAAATATCAAGCATTTGAAAAGTATTTAGGTTATTTATACTAAATTTTCAGGTATATTTAGCAATAGATCATATTTTATTTTTTTAATTGCAAAATCATTTAAATTTGTACTACGTGTGTAGTTGTAATATGAGAAGGTCACAGCCTAAAATTCGAACAAGACCATCCACAAATTAATAATTTATAAACAACAGAAACTACTGGAGTTACCTTAGAAGGACAACTGAAAGAAGATGTAGTAGTTCAAAAGAAGACAGTCAAACCAAAATCTCCCACAAAATTCCAAAAAAAGAAAATAATTAGAAAGAATAAAAAGGGTGTTGAAATTCCGACAAATACAGATCCTACGAAATTAGACGAAAATGCTGTTCAGGTAAAGGAACGATTTAAAAGGGGTTGTGAATTCCAAGATGAAAGTTGCTTTAGAGGCTTGAATCCGGAGAGTGTGTATAACCACCGATTGAATATTGCAGAATTAACGAAAGGAGAACATGATATGTATTTAATGGGGGTAACGATGGCGTGTTTGGCAAATCCTGACATAAGGAGAGGAGGAGACTTCGTGCAAAATATGTATATCAGGGAAGGAGGGTGTGTTTAGATGCTTTTTTATATTTGGAAAATTGTACACATTATCAATTAAAGCGTATAAGGAAGCATGTGATGACACATGTAGTGGCGTCTAGAGTGCATGGGAATCATGGAAAAAAACCTCACAACACCTTTTCTTTAGATATTTATAGACATGCGACTGAATTTTTGAACAACAGACTGGTGGGTGTTACCGGCGCTCATATCGCGAACGCCGGTCCCTTAGATTTTAATTGTTTTATATTCGCGATCATCGGTCACCACGTCATTTCATTAATTAAATTATTTATTTTTCATAATTTCATTCCGTGTTTGCAGCATAATCGCTCGCACAAGTAAAATCCTTCTTTTGTTATAAAATATGTTAAGTTTGTTTGAGGCAATAAAATTTGAATAATCTCGTTTTTGTCATAAACAAGGTATTACGGCGCATCCGAAAGCGGATTATCGTCCCTTTCAGGCATGGGATTTTTAAACGGTTTTGGTACAGGAAAATTTGCACATCTGTGCCAAAACTTTGGATTTCCAAATCCCTCGAAAAACCCATGCCAGATAATTGCGCGCCGTAATGCTTTGTTCTCGATTGCGGCCCTAATAGCTTTTTCGCCGCACCGCGCCGGCCGCACCGCCCTAAAGGTACAGACTTGTAACAAGATCAGGTAAAACGGGAAAAGTACAGTCTTTATAAAATTGTTAATTTAATCGAAATTATTGCACAAATAATCAACAACAACAACAAAAAAAAAACTAATAAATATCGAGTGCTATTTGCTGCTGGATGCTACAAGGAAATTGACAGTATTGTATTTCTATGGCCAAGCAGGAGTTTGGTCATCAGAACTGATTTGTTTATTTTATATTTATATATTTTGTTGTTCAAAAAAAAACAACAACAACACAACAATACTCGGCAGTATTGTTATTTAAAATCGACGGCAAAGTCCAGTAGCATCCAGTAAAGTATTTAATGATAAACTTACCGTGCAATAATTTCGATTCGCGGACTAAAAATTATGTTTTAATATTTAATTTCATTTCGTTGTTTTTTTTTTTTTCTTTTTTTTTGCAATTACCTGATCTTCGTTATAAGTCTGAAACAATTGTAAATAATATAAATATGAAATATTATTGCGTATCGGGGTGACACTCAGCCGTCCACGCACATCCGACGACTGAGCGCGCTGTTACCCCCACTTAAGGGATGTTGAGCGCGCCCTTAAATACTGGACGCGTTCAACCCCTAAGTCAGTTTTTCCTTTCACTCTTCGGAGTCGTAAGTTTTCCATTCACTCTTCGGAGTCGTAAGTTTCCCTTCACTCTTCGGAGTCGTAAGTTTCCCTTCACTCTTCGGAACAACAGTTAATTTTCGTCTTCGGACACGTACAGTCAACGAGTTAGTTTTTCGTCCATCGGACACGTGTACAATTCTTGTAAGTTTTTGTTTGTAAATCTTTATATTTTGCAAAAATATTGTTCCATTCAAATTTTTTTTTTGCCTTAATTAATTTTGTTTGATAGTCTTTTAATATATTTATTCTTGTCTGTGCACTATTATTCATATTGTCTAACCCCATCACGTTTACATGAAATTAAGCGAGAACCCTAAATAACACCCTGAGCTAAAGTTCTCATGCCGAGCTAACCCTTATTACCAAAGCCGTCGTGTTTTCACGAGCGCAACTTGCCACCTTTATATATATATATATATATATATATATAAAAGGAGCAATAATAGCAGGGACGGTTGTGCTAGGCTAGCATCCCGCGGATTTTAATTAAAATCCATTACTTAAATTCAAAATCCAACCGCGTGGATCGCGCCCCCCCGTAATATGGGGAAGTAGGAATAGGGAATTCCAAGCAACCCATTCAACTGCCCTGGGATATCACTAGGAAAAATTTACATGACGCATATAAGGAATATGGACAAATTCTAGAACCGGGGGTTAAATTAATGGGATACTCTACATTTAGGCATTATATGAAGGAACAATTTCCGCATGTTAAGTTTTGTAAGGTTGAACCCAAAACTGGACTGCAAACTCAACAACAGTCCACCCAATAACCACACATTCAAACTCAAGTGCAGCAAGTTCAAGCGGATACAACAACGCATCATCTGCAGGTATAACAGCACACTGCTCTTAAACAAGCTCTACTTAGTCAAACTCCACAAAGATGTGTTATCAATAATGAGGTTCAACAAGTTATACCTTTGGTGGTTACTCCAAATGATAACAGTGCTCCACAGCAACATCATCAAGCATTCTTAGTAACACCCGTACCTCAGATAATTCCTAATGGGAATGTAGTACCACAGAATGCAAATAATAACACCGGTTCAAATTTTGCATACCAAGTGTCAAACACTAGCTATTTGATAAACGAACAAGCGCAAATAGTGACGACAATGGCAAATGATCAACATCATACACCATACACATTCAACAGGATGTAAATTTAATTATATCCAAAATTTACAGAAGTTATAACTTTGTGATAATTAATGAGGTTATATGTGCATGGCACTTTTTGGTGCAACAGCTGTAAGTTGTTTTACATATGTTATGAGACTATATTATTAATTTATGTTTAGTACTTTATTTTTTTGTAAACATTTTATTTAATCTTGCACTGTACTTTTTTCAACAGTAAGAGGTTTTCGGCAATCATTACAGCAAACAATGCGAATGTTAGAATCTGTAGTAGAAAATGTTAATTGTCAAATAGATGATGATATGCAGCTATTAGAAGTAACTACCGAAAATGAAGCAACTAGATAAATATTTACGAATACCAATTAATTTTCAGTTGTAAATAAACACTTATTATTATTTAGCCAGAAAGAACCGTCACATGGAATTTTTTAATAAACTGCAAGATAAAGAGTATCACCGGAGGCGTCGCGGCGCTTGGGCGTCGTGGCCGGACGCGGTCAGCACACTCCTCCTTGGGCGGCAATTTGAGCCTGTGAAGGAGTGTACCCGCAAAAATGCGTTACGACCGTGATAAATGGCACAGCTAGCTCGTTGAGGGGATAGAACATGAGTGTCCTGGAGGTACAAATAAGCACTTACTGCGTGTGTTGTTGTCCTCCAGGTCTCTTCCTCAGGTGGGGGCTCGCCACTTAAATTTTAGATTAACGTTTTTTTTTTTTTTTTTCTGAAGAGCGAACGAATGAGTCAGGATGCGTCGGGGCGAACGAATGTATCTTCTCTGTTTCAGCGAATGAACGTATACTTCTCCTCTGTCTGTGGTTGGGTGAACGACGTATCTTCTGAGTTGTCTGAACGTATGAACCCTTCTTATTGAACGACTGAACGTAACTTCTGATGTGTGCTAGCGAATACTTCTTATCTGTACGAATGCACGGTACTGTCGTAGGGCGAACGAATAACGTAACTGTGTTTGGGCGAATGTACGTAACTGATCTGAACGACTGAACATAACTGAACTATGCGAGCGAAAAGACGTATCTGATGAATGACTGAACATAACTGATCGTTGCGAGCGAAAAGACGTAACTGCCTGAATGGATGAACGTAACTCATGAACGACTGAACATAACTGATCCGTTGTGCGAAATCCTCGGGGTATATAAATGGTTGGTGGCCATCCCTCCACCGCGTTTACCCCTCTGGCGACCACCGAGTTTGATCGCCAGTTAAAAAAAAAAAAGCTCTGCATTTAAAAAAATATAAAAAATGATTTCAGCAAAATCAGGTGCACAACTACTACTTACACCTGTTGCACCATTTGTTGTTACCTGCTCTGGCAGGTAACGCACCGGTCAGTCTTTATTGTGCTGGTAAGCGCATGTAGCTAAACCTAGCTTAGAACTAATACCAAACGATGTGGGATGGCACAGCGCATCGTTTGGCATACGTAGCAGAAATATTCATAAGTAATTGTGCCTGTAATTAATTAAACTGAATAACAATAGAAGGGGGGGGGGGTAATAAAAATACAAAAGCCGACGTTCAAAATATAAATTCTCGCGCGCGATTTGATTAAATGGTTCTGACAGGGACGTGGCTATTACCTATGGAATATCTCTGCTAATTGAATCCTCGTCAAAACGCGTAATTAGTGATGATTGCATATCAGGTCAGCATGTATTATCGACGCAACGAAACCAAACACCTATGTCGTGTTTGGTGTGATTGGCATCGTCTTCCTCTCAGCTATTGAATGGTACAGTTTGTTAATTTGTCACATGTGACCTACTCGCGAGGCATGCAGACTTCTCGCGGCTATTGTTTCGTTTCGGGTGGTTTATTGCCTTCGCTTTTTGCGCCTTCGGCTTAGGCGACCTTTTCGTCCGGCACTTGTCGCTTCGGACACCCCCCAATAAACCACCCGCGGCTCAAGAAGGCTGGTGCGGCCTTTTGTTCGCGGAGCGACCCTCGGCTGGTGCTCCGATCGCGTAACGGTCGGTTCCGCGCGAATTTCGATTTGTCTTTGAAATAGCTGAGAGGGTTGTAATTTTCGTCGAAACTGCCTGATATGCGTGGGTCATCTATTTGACGAGGATTCGTCAAGGATCCTAAATTATACGCTCCGAACGAATTTTACTCATTTAAAAAAAAATGAAAAGATTGAAGCAATAAGGCGGGACCGTCGTTCCGCGTATGAAAAATATTTGTAATAAAAATGTCGCCCGTAGTTAGGGTGCAGCGTAAATTATTGCTGAAGATCTGGTTTCCGGCGTTCACGGTAGAACGCCGGTAACAAGAGGAGGAAGAAAATTCAATATATTCAGACAATTTACATGTGATTTCATTAATTGAAAAAAATAATATAGTATACTATAGCGCTTATGTAGCATATAGGTGGGCACAAAAGTTTAATGGTGATTTATGTTCTTATGCATTTATAAATAAGAACGATGCTCCACTTGATAACAAAAATGAACTTTTAATTTTTGAACGAGATTATGGAGAATCGAATTTAAAATATTTACAACGACCCACAAACTTACTAATTTCGATAACAGAAGTTAGTTTACAAATTATCGTGCAATTTTATAACGATAACAAACATATTCGGAATTTAAAAAAAAAACTATTGAAGTTAAATGTTTTAGAAACAATAAATTATAAACTTCCCCATTGGAACAATAATGAATGTTGGAATCACCAACAATACGTTATTGACGTTATAATTAATAGTAAAATTTCTTTAGTATCCAAATCTATTATTTTTAATACAGATTCACCTAAAAAGAAGTTACGTATTTTAAAAAATATATAATTTTTTATATTTCCGCTTAAATATAACTTATTTTTTGTATAATATTCATTTATTTTAAATGTAAACATAAATTTATATTATTATTTTAACAATTTCTTAAAAAAGCGCGTGTATTTCTATTAAAATGATATATCGTACTGAAGAGATCTAATGAAATCGAAACGCGGGCTTTTATTTATATTACTTCTAAGAATATAGTATTTTTAGTGTAATATTCATCAATATATTTTTTGTTAAATGGCGAATTAAACGTTAATTAGGTTTATTATTATTATGAGATTATTACCACAGGTACAAAATTAATAAAACACCACTTTGGCTTCCGGATGAATTAATAACAAGTTCTCATTAAAATTATTGGCAGGCTAGCTCTATTTTCCGAATGAATTGAATTAATAAGTTATAATTACTTTCCCCGGACCCCTGTCCAAGGAAAAGTATTGTGATCGTGAAATTTTTCGAACCGCCAATTTCATCAAATATGCACGTTTTGAGGTCCCCTGAGTCCATTCCATCGACTTTTGAAAAATGTCTGTGTGTGTGTCTGTGTGTTTCTGCGATAGCGCATAAACGGCTAAATGGATTAAGCCCAAACTTTATATCTAAGCTTTATATAACAGTGGAATAATCTGAAAAGCTTTTGGTTAGAATCAAAACTCATTAAGTGCAACTTTACTCTTAGCAATTTTTCATTTTTTAATTCGGATAGAAAAATGTTTGAAATAAAAGTTTTAGATCTTGGAAAATAAATAATTTCTGTTATAAAACTTTTATTGTAGGACCTCCGGTTTTCATTTTATAAGCGAAAAAATTTCGTTTACCTGATAAATTCCCTTAGAGATTTTGATTATTGAAATAATTATTTTAATGACAAATAAAACGTCAAAGTACGTCATATTCGACACATCATTCGCAAACGCCTCCAGTTAAAAAAAATGAAGAAGAGTGTGGAGAAATGATTTTAACCAATTGTAAGGTAAGAAATAACACATTTAATTATAATATTCTTCTAAATACTCGGCTTTAACTTTAAAAGATAAAAATCCATTTTTTTCGTTTAATCATTTTGCTTTCCTATTAAATTTTCAATCAGATACTTATTTGACCGTATTCACCAGGGAAAGTGCCATGATGGACACATCACCATTTTTTTATAGTATATCCACTTTGCCACTTAAGAATTTCTACTGATCATTTTCTTGTTGATATACATGTTACAGTACCATATTGTGAACATATTAATTATGTTTACACTATCTGTCTACCTATTTGGCATATTTATTTGAAAAATATTCTTTCTAAATACAATTCTTACTTAAAAATAAACTACATAATTTTCATTCAAACATAAATTAATAAAATGCACATGGACTGGGCCTTTTAGATTACCGTTTTTTTATTTAATTTTCATTAAATTATATTAGTTATATATTAATTAATTATTATTATATGGTAAATATATAATAACATATATTTTTTATTATACCTATCTGAAAACACGTTGATTCCATATGCCTCTAGAATGATGGAATCGTCACTTTTTCAGGCGACCGCACAGAAAATGTTTGTTTGTGCGATCATTCCGTGCACTAACCGATTTCCATAGCAACGATGTATTTTTCACTTCTGTGTTTCACTGACGTTTTATTTTCCGTCTGTGAAATTCGTAAATTTGTTCAAATGTACACAGACTTAGAATATACTGATATTGTATTTTGAAATAAAGTGCTTACCAGATCAAATTCCGAAAAACAGGTATTGCATTTAAATTTCTTTAGAACTAGTGTAATTATCAAATAATTTTGTTCGATATTTAGTGGTGTCCCGACTTAACCGCCGGTTAAGTCGAGGCAGAGCAAGCAACACTGGTTAAGGCGAACAATATATTTTTTGAAACCTGTAAAATATTCAGCGATAGGTGTTAAAAATAAATTATATAGTTTTCAAATACCACTGTTTTGATTAAGTGAGTGAGGATCAGTCAAGGAAAAAGGCTCGTACTTAAAAATTAACAAAAGTAATTTATTTCCCCCCCCCCAAAAAAAATATATAAATTAAAACAAAACAAAGTTCATATAAAACTTTCGGATTTATAATTGATTAACAACAAACAAAAAGAGCAAAAAAATAACTATTCATTTAAATTTCCAAGAAAATAACAAAGAATAAAGCTAAACAAAAAATCTAATTTCTAACTGTTCGTTCAAAGTAAAGAAAAAAAAAACAATGCGTTAATTGAGCCAACGTTTAAAGTGTATATAAAGAACTTGAAGTTAAACAACAAAATGCAAATATTAATAAAAAAACGTTAATAATTGATTGTGTCAGCTACAGCAACAAAAGAAATGTAATGAAATGATTAGCCGACGTAGGAGTGAGCCATACGAAATTGTCTTGCAATTAACAATACAAAAAATTGCTTAATTTTACAATATTATGTTAAACAAAATTCAAAGCGCGTATTGAGTGCGTCTTAGCAGTGTTGTAAAATTTCCATTAAAATATTCAAGTGAAATATTCGCAAAAAATGAAAGAGAAATAAAAACATTGATACTTAATTTAATTATTGAAAGCGGACTCAAAACATTAACAATTATTGCAATTACAAAGATTCTGAACACGGTTACGCAATCGGTGCGTCAAATTACAAAAGATTAATTACTTACAACGCCAAAAAAAGCGTACGCTTTTAAATATTGGCTCAATATTTTACAAATTTAAATATTTAGTTTTATATTGTTGTTTTCAGATAAGTATAGTAAAAAATATCGTTCATTACACGTCCAGAAATGGATTTTTCCGTGCTTGCATGACTTCCCATATTATATTTTATATTTCTTCAGATTCTACATCAAAAATAATATTAACTTTTATAATATATTCATATACCTAAACCAAATAATTTTTGAAATATTTAAATATTTTTGGAAAAATTGACGTTTCGAAAAAAATCATAACTTTTAAATGGGTGAATGAAAACAAATGAAATTTTGTATCAGTGTAAAGATTTTAGGCTATTTATAGGAATTTATAATCTTAAGATATTTTGATAATTTAACGTAACTTCAGAAAAACATTAAAGTTCGAATTTCGTGCTTATTTTAAATGACATTTTAAAAAAATCAATGCAATAGTATTTGTTACAGAATTTTTAGTTTTTATCAATTCAGGAATTCCCATATTTTTCTTTAAAACTGAAAATTAAAACATAAATTGTT
This sequence comes from Philonthus spinipes, assembly GCA_963082785.1. Taxonomy (NCBI): domain Eukaryota; kingdom Metazoa; phylum Arthropoda; class Insecta; order Coleoptera; family Staphylinidae; genus Philonthus; species Philonthus spinipes. Next base: position 3,546,279 of record OY720304.1, read on the forward strand.
AGACATCCCTTCGTTGATACAAATTCATTAAATTTATTTATGCATGGTCGCACATTCATACATTTTCAATATTGCATATGCAATATAAAGAACAGAAATATACAATGCATTGATCTATTTTATTTCAATTACTTTACAATTTAAATCGAGAGATCACCACCTCCTTGGCGATTGGCAACTATCTCTGTCACCGTATAATTTATTTTTTAGTAAACGCCTGCCTTAATTGCGGGGTTGTTATTTATCTAATCATTTCCATAACCTAGAATCCCAGGTTTTAATGTATGTAGAATGAGGTGGTATTAACAGATTGTTTAAATTTTTAGTTTTATTTTTCGTGTCCCCTGCCACCTTGGCCGCTCGCTTTCGTTACATGACTTGCGGAAGAAAAAAAAATCATAACTGTTGACCATGGATCGCTATGTACATGTTCTTTACACAGTCTTTTAGAGGAAACTGCGGGCGATTTTTTTAAGTTAACGTCATACTGCTCTTTTTTGATAATATTTATTTAGGCCTCTGTAAATTTGAAATTTAATAATAAAAATTGCGCAACTTTAATTAATTATAACTACTATCAAAATTAAAATAATGCACTGAAACATATCTCATTAAATAAAGCAACTCATGTTTATGATTGTGTTGTAAAATGGTTGCGACAAAGTGTTTGGGGGCCTGCTGGGATATTATTAAATGTGGTACACAATTCCGCGCGCTGAACAACTTTTAGAAATGTTCGACTTTGACGGTTCAATGTACTTACATCGGTGCACATAAAAAATCTGGAAATTCATTTTTATAAGTTTTAAAGGATTCTTAATAAAATGACATTTTTAATTTTCGTCTAATATCAATTTGAGTTTTGCATACTCCCACCACGCCTAAATTTTCGCGGCTCCAAATAACACACAGTGCGATGTTGAATACCTTTCTCGCGGAACCGAATGCAGAATAAGAAAGAGAAATGTTACCAGTGGCACATTTTTGTCACCTTTCTACTACCTGTAGTAAATAAGAAGTCCATTACTATTGAATATATTAGCTCAGTAAAACATTAAAATAAATCAATAATATTCATTCATGTCTCATCGGTAAAATATAATTAAAGAACACGCGTTGTTGTTTATGTATCTTATCTTAAACAGATAAATACATCCAGCGAAGATACGCCGGCTTGGTGTGGCTGTTCGACGTTCGTGTGTTTTTGTCGTTTTCGCCGTTTGGCGAGGACTATTAAAAAATAAAAAAATGTGTTAAAACTTATAATTTAAAAATCCCAGTTAATAGTGATATTAGAATAAAATATCTTGTAAATTTAATTACGGTAGTAATGTCGGTTAGACTTTTAAAATTATTTTTTTTTTGTTTTTATTTTTGTTATAAAAACAATGAATAAAATATCAGACCGACAATCCCCCCGTAAATTAATTTTAGACAATACGCATTAAGCGAGACTTGCTGGTTTTCATAAATACTGGATACCCAGGACTCTTAACTTGTCATAAAAAGAAAGATAATTTTTACTTATCTTTTGTAAATTTCGAAATGAAATAAAACATAATAAGAATTTTTTAAAAGGTTGGCCATAGAAACAAAGAAATGACAGTAAAAAAACAATAATATTTAATATTATTGAGTCAATTAAAACCAAAATTGGTTCACTTTTAAGATCCCCCGTTATTTCGTTCTCACATAGAGAGTTTCCATTGCTTTAAATTAATTAAATGACGAGCCAGACTCAATTTAAAATACGCCAATACATGCGCTTGACGAGTATCAGCCGTCAAATGTACCTAAAGGGCTAAAATAGAATCGAATAAAAAAATATATTAAAATAATTTTACAGTATTCCCCTCCAATAGTAAATTTAAATAATAAATTTATGCTGAATTTCTGTTATTTCTATCGTCACTCACCCTGTATAACGTGTCTACTATGGAATACTGTTTATATATAATATTACTCTATTTATTCTATATTGGAAACTATATAAAAATACTATACATTTTTACTATATAAATTTTATATAACTACAATATAATTACTATGTAAAACTATACAAATTTCTACTAAGGATTATTTTATCTTTTACTACGTGCTATTCTCTATCAAATTGAATAAATACTTTAATTATGTTTCTACGACGTTTTGATAAACTGTTTTTAAATTATATATATGTACATATATACCATATAAATTATCCTATTAGTATATTAATTTTGTATTTAACGATATAATTACTGATCATTAATGCTTATACTAGAGACGTGCGTAATTGGCATGACATTTTAATTGGGTTATGCATCGTGTTGTACAATAAAAGGAATGTAACGTATTTTTTACCATAATTACATAATTTGTAATTATGTGTAAGATCACACTTAATTACATCGATCCAATTAATATTTAATTAATTTTTCAAATACTATTACGACCAAATTTTCGATAAAATAAACAAATAAAATGTAAATATAAAATTAAATGAAAGGAATTTGGAAAATAAATATTTATTAATGAATCATCTTTTCTTTTGCGTAAATACTTTAAAAAATATATACAGGGTGGGCCACAAACAACAAACTTTGAAAGTTTGACCGAGAAATTACTCAATTGTGCAAATGTTCCTTCCTCGCAAAATTTTCGAAATAACTTAAAAACTACTTGCTCTAGATATAGGAATATGTAATACTTTTATGTTGCAAATTGTCTTACCAATCGATCTATCAGATAAAATATTCATCATTAAAAATACATAAATAATGATGTTTTTAAGTAGGCACTGAAATATAGACAATTTTGAAATTCCCATTGTTAAAATTGACAGATGTTTTTTTTTTTTTAATTTTAGAGGGATTTATTAGTAAAAATTCGAGATGCCGCTCGCCTATCTATCTATCTTTTTATCCTTCTAATAAAATGCTTCGCCTATTCTAGGCATGTCGAGTTAACTTTCTGTTGAGCCTACGAAAGTGCGCAGACTTGGTGTTCACCTCGTGATGGAAAGATTTTTCCCTAGGGAAGGCGGTCTTCTGCCGCGGAGTCCCTACACTGAATGTTGTAGATGCTCGGTGTACATCTTTTCTTCACTGAATGGATGCTTGGCGTGATGAGCGATGATGGTTTTAGTGATGTGATGCATCTTTGCTTTCTTCACTGCAACGGTTCCAGAGGCTTGTTCTTGATCGTCGATGCTGATGAACTTCTTTTCCCGTCAATTCTTTACAGAACCGCGGCAGCCATCTATCGCTTCCCGAAGCAAGACACTCCCAGGGTGAGCACTTCATTGCTTGGTCGCGCTGAAGATGTTTGTCGTTCGACGATCGGCTGCTGACTACGTCTATCTAGAAGTTATAGGCATTTTTCGAAACGTCTATTTGAGTTTAATATTTGACAAATACATTTTTAACTCGAAAACTGTCAGAGTTATGTGGATTTTACATTCATATGAGTGGGTAGGCAATTGAACGGGGAATAAAAAATTATATAGAGGGTGTTCTATTTAAAATAACAAAGTTGGTAGCCATTTCCGGTATAACCGAAAGTTATAGAAAGTGGAAATATTTTTCACGTGGAGGTCGCATTCAACCGTGCAATTTAAAATTTTTTCAAACTTTCCCACGGTCATGAACCCCGTAAACATTTAATGGCCGTTATTCGTAGCTCACCTGATATATTAAAGGGGTATAACGTCACTGCGTTTTCTGGTGGCTGGATCACTTACTTTTAGCATGTGCACTTCAATGCGTCTAGCCCAGCCCATCGCATCTCATCGACAGTGATTTCGCGCGTTCGGAATTATCGATCGGTAGTTCTATTAATAGCGCATACTTTTAAAATTAGTTCGCCAACTAATTTTGTTTATTTTATATTTCCGTTTGGGGCGATAAAAAAATCGAATAATATTTTTATATGTAATGATATTTATAAATATAGGAACCTTGGAACACATACAGAAAATAAAGAAAGTACATTATAACGTATTTAAAAAATTCAAATGTTATATTTTTTGTGGTTCGTGAGGAATAAGATGATGTAATAAATACGGAAGTGCATTTATCCGTTTCTTTAAAAAATGTAACTTCAAAGATCGTAAAAAATAACAACAGGGTCCGGATTTCGAATAAGCTGCCCCCGTATATTATTGATAAACAAAAATTTACTACTAATATGTATATAAGCATGGAGGAGAAAATAATATATTATTTATATTTAATATATTATTTATTCAATAATATTACTATGATTAATATACACATTTTCTTAATGTCAGTTATATATGTATACAATTATATATGTATATGTATTAATTAATTATTATGAATTATAATAAATTATAAACGTTTGTTGCTAATAACATAAAGTGAATATTTATAATTAAAAAAAATAATGGACTTAAATGTTAAGTAGAAATTGTAAAATGTTTTATTAGGGTATTATTATAAAATGTTTATAATTTAGTTAACACATGTTTCCAAAAATCTTCATCTCGCTGAATCAGATCAACACACACATCACAAAGATATAGCAGCCCGAAAACCTGGCCAAAACTCAAAATATTTACAGTCATAATTTTGTATCTAATTACCATAGATTCCAAGTGACATATCTGGGAATTATAGGATTGGAGGCTAATTGTAGTTTTAATGCAGCATTTCCAAGATATGGTCAGTTAAAGTTAGTAATTTCAACATGCAACTTCGAGAATGAAATTAAGTGATAGAGAATTATTTTTTAGTCAAAGACAAAGCGTATTTTTTAATTTGAATGATGGATCAAGTATATTAACGTAAGTACTATTCAATACCTAATTATTTAATGTTGTAATAATAATATAAAATCCAAAATGCCACGCATTAGGTATACCACAACACCTCATAAATATCCTATACAGTTTCCTGTCCAATCGATCCATTAGCATTAAAATTCTTAATACTCATTTCTACATCTTTAGCCCTGAACAAGGTTTACCTTAAGGATCTCCTCTATGCCCAATCCTATACAACATTTACGGACATAATATTTACAACCCCAATCTCAAATATCTTAACCCTTCCGTGTACCATTTACTATACGCCGTCGTCGGCGTATAGTCATTATATCCCACGCTCCCAGAATTACTAAAGCTATAAGCACTCTATAAGATGACTTACAAACTTGGTTTGCTAAGTGGAGAATCACTATCAATCCCAACAAAACTGAACTGGTGGGAGAAAGCGGAAGGCAAGCCAGCATAAATAATGGCCACCCAGGTAAAGTATAACTTTATACAGTGCAATCTGGGTCACTCGAGAGCAGCCACAGCCACGCTCTGTAGGCAACTCGATCTGGCCTCAGACACAATAGCACTAATACAGGAACCCTGGATTGCGAAATCCAAGGTCTGTGGACTGGGTAGATTAACAGGCAACATTTTACAGGCCATCATAGCAACCTAGGACGGTGATCTACACCCCTAGGCAGGTCACAGCTCATCTGTTGTCACACCTCTCTGATGGGGACAACACCGTGGTGAGAGTGAGTGGTGGCTTGGGCAGGAAAAAGGACGTCATCCTGGCTGCAGTCTACCTCCCTGGTGACATCAGCCTTCCGCCCCCCTCCAGAGGCCTTGAAGGACTGGTCGAGTACCGTAGGAGAGAGGGACTGCCACTCATAGCGGGATGTGACTCCAATTCACACCATATTGCGTGGGGCAGCAGGACCACCGATACTAGAGGTAAGTCCTTACATGACTTTTTAATAAGTAGAGATTTAGAGATACTTAATCGCGGGACGGAACCGACTTTCCTGAACGCACGTAGCCAAACCGTCATAGATATTACAGTGGCTACCATGAGTATCTCAGGTAAAATCAGCGGTTGGAGAGTGAGCCAAGAAGTCTCAATGTCAGACCATCGATGGATCACTTTCCAGTCAAGATAAGTTGATCGTCCCTGCAAGCCATATAGAAATCCTAGAAGTACGGACAAGGATGCCTACATAATGATAGCACTAGACTTGACCTTCTTGCGAGGGAAGTACAGGTGCAAATAATTAAGGCATATAAATATTCCTGTCCACTCAAGAGGAGGAGGTGGTGCCCGGAACTCGACTAGGTGTTTTCGTGGATATTGAGGGTACGTTTGATAAAACGACCAATAATAAGATAAGTAACGCGCTCATGGGACGCGGAGTACCATCTAAAATTTGTGACTGGATCGGCAATGCACTAGCCAATAGAACAGTCAAGGTTGACGCAGGTAATAAATCGATTATCTGTGTGGTAAAAAGAGGCTGTCCACAGGGTGGAGTTTTATCTGCATTTCTATGGAATATGGTACTGGATAATCTCCTTCAATAACTGCTTAAAAGGAACCTATTCGTATGCTGACAATTTAGACATCCTAGTAAGCGGTAAGCATGAAGGTGCAATATGCGATAGGATGCAAATTGCCCTTGATATATTATCCAGGTGGTGCGAGGATCACTCCCTCTCGGTCAATCCGGCCAAAACGGAGATAGTTCTCTTTACCAGGAAGAGTAAGGTGTATCCCAAAGTACCAACATTATTAAATTCGGGTGTTATAATTTAGCGAGGATGTGAAATATCTGGGAGTCACCCTCGACAAAAAACTAAATTTGAAAAAACACATCGAACTCAAAGTAAATAAAGCATTGAGGGCCTTTTGGCAATGTCGACGTGCCGTGGGGAAGGCGTGGGGTCTAAATCCACGCACGACGATGTGACTATATACAGCTGTCATAAGGCCCATGCTTACTTATGGCGCAGTGGTTTGGTGGCCTAGAACTAAAATAGGCTCCACCACTAAGCGGTTGTCACAATTGCAAAGGACTGCCTGTCTTTGTGTGATAGGCGCCATGCATACAATAGCGATGGAAGTGATGCTATGTCTTCCATCACTGGATCTCCACGTAGAAAGGGAGGCCATAGCGGCTATACTTCGCCTTAGCAGCAGTGGTTTCTGGGAGATCAATAAAGTAGGGAAATCAGAAGTCACCTTTGGAGGAATATCTGCAAAGATGTACCTCAACTAGAGGCTGGAACTGATTCCAGTGCACCCAACTATGTGGCGAGCACACCCTACGATATTACCACCGAAACTACAAAACACATGAGGGAACCTGCTATAAGGATTTATACAGATGGATCCCTCAAGAAAGAAGGTTCGGGCCTGGGAATTTACTCCGGAAGCCTAAACATTCAAAATAACCCATGGTTATAGACACAACCATCGAGCAATTGGAATTGATGGGAATAACACACGCGGCGGAAATTATAATCCAGCGTGGTGTAAACAACAAAAGTCTGCTAATCCTCACGGACAGCAGACATGCTCTACAGTCTCTGATAAGGTACTACACCTGCTCTAAGACAGTGAAAGAGTGCCATAATAAACTCAGACAGGCCTCAATACACAACAGGGTCGAGATCTCCTGGGTGAAAGGGCACAGTATTGATACTGGAAACAGGAGAGCTGATGCATTGGCTGAAGCAGCGGCTAGTATGATCATTCATACGCCCGGCACTACTAAGTTCCTTATATGAATCTTTGCATCCTTGTATGTATGTATGTATGTGTGAAGGTGTGCTAAAAGCACTGTGCATAGGCCTAAAAGGCCCCTAGCCTCCCTTCATTACAGGCCCGCCTACCCCTGCTACTACCAGACTGTTCCATGGAGGTAGTCCAGTATCGCAGAGGCGGGCAGGTCTCTTATATCGGCCATGTTAGGCCATCTCTCACCCATGGTAGCTTCCCTAATTTCGCAAGTCGCCGGACACTCTATGAGTAAATGCCTGGCTGTTTCGTCTTCCTCCCCGCAGCCTCGACAGTCTGGTGTCTCTGAGAGTCCCAGCCTGAATAGGTGAGCGTTGAGTCTACCGTGTCCTGTGAGGATAGCTGTTATCCTCCTTAGGTTTTTCCTGCCTAATCTGAGATATCTGCTTGCCGCAGACTTGCTCGGATACTGAAGTGCTTCCTTTGCAAAGGCGCAGTCAGTTGCGTCGTCCCATTTTTCTCTGAATTTTTCCATCATTCTTTCTTGGACTAGTTTGATGAGGGTTGCAGGAGGAATGGGTGCCAGCGGCTCTGGGGACTGAATATTCAGTTTCGCCGCCGCCTTCGCCAGCAAGTCAGCCCTTCTGTTGCCCCCGTCCGAACTGTGTCCCTTAACCCAGGATACCTCTATCTCATTATGCTGAGATGCCTTGGACAGCTGTCTGTGACACTCCTTTATCGTATTGGAGCAGGTAAATTTGCTCCTCAGAGAATGGAGCGCCCGTCTGCTGTCCGTGAGTATCAGTATCCTCTTATTCGTTATTTTGCGATTGGAAATAGTTTCAGCCGCAAGCGTTATGCCCATTGTTTCCAGCTGGGTGATATCGTTGTATCTTCCCATGCCTAGTTTCGTTGAGATGCTCAAAGACCTGGAGTAGATTCCAATCCCCGAGCATTCTCCCCTAATCGAGGCATCTGTGTAAATTCTCAACGCAGACTCTTTCATTATACTTGTGGGTAGGGTGGTGATACCGTATGGCATTCCCACTACTAGAGTAGGACTGCATAGGTCTGTGCCAGCCTCAAGAAGAGGAATGTCTTCACAGGCAGCCCTCCAGAGGCTGCACCTTACCTCTCCACAGTTAACCATTTCCCAGATTCCATGATTTTTTAGACGAATGGTGGTTACCAGCGCCGTCATTTCCACGTATAAGTCTAGTGGTGGCAGGCATAGCATCACTTCCATCGCTAACGTTGGCGTTGTGTTCATTGCGCCCGTTATCGATAGGCAGGCGGTTCTTTGTACTGTGCTGAGCAGTTTTATGGCGGTCTGTACTTTAGTTCTAGCCCACCATATCACTGCTCCATAGACCATCATGGGTCTGATTATAGTTGTATAAAGCCAAAGAGTTACCTTTGGCTTCAGTCCCCAGGTTTTGCCTATCGCTCTACGGCATTGCCAGAAGGCTCTGATCGATTTTTCGGTTTTGTTTTCCAGGTGCGCCTTCCAGTTCAGTTTGCTGTCGAGAATGATCCCTAGGTATTTCACCTCGCTGCTGAACTGTAGCGTCATGCCTTTGAGTTTCGGTGCCTTCCGTTTCACTTTGTACCTTCTGGTGAAGAGAACCATCTCCGTTTTCGTCGGATTGACAGAAAGGGAGTGTTCCTCGCACCAGTTGGCTATTATGTTTAGGGCTACTTGCATTCTATCACGCAGCACCTCTTCGTATTTTCCGCTGACGATTAAGGCAAGGTCGTCTGCGTACGCTGTTACGTGAAAATCGTTGTTGTGCAACGTTTGCAGTAGGCTATCCAGAACTAAGTTCCATAGAAGAGGTGAAAGTACCCCCCCTTGTGGACAGCCTCTGTTAATATTACATTGGATTTTATCCTGCTCCGATGATACTGTTATATTTCTGTTAGTTAGTAGGCTTCCTATCCACTCACGTATTCCGGTAAGGATGCCTCTGCGAATGAGAGCCTGCCCTATCTTCGTTGTAGTGGTTTTATCGAAAGCCCCTTCAATGTCAACGAAAACTCCTAGTGCCATCTCCTGCCTATCCAGGGTTTTCTCGATCCTGTTCACTACGTTTAGTAGGGCAGATTCCGTAGATTTACCCTTGGTATATGCATGTTGTGTCAGTTGGAGTGGCCTTTCAATGAGGGCAGTTCTTCTGATGTAACTTTCAACTATCCTTTCAAGTGTTTTTAGCACAAACGAGGACAGTGTAATCGGTCTGTACGCCTTGGCAGCCGTATAATCCGGCCGCCCAGGCTTTGGAATAAAAGTCACTCTAGCCTGCCTCCAGGTTGTCGGAATATGAGCAAGCGCTATGCTTGCCCGAAAAATTGTTGTCAGTCGTTCCAGTAGTATCTCCTGTCCCCATTGGAGTAGAGCAGGAAAGATACCATCCGGACCCGGTGACTTGAAAGGGGAAAAGCTGTTAATGGCTAGGCGAGTGTCTTGTTGGGTGATTATCTCATTGGCAAGTCCCCAGTTAGTCCCAGAGATAATCACATCGTCTTTAACAATAACTTCTGCAGGGCTATCCTCTGTAAGATTACAGCCCGGGAAGTGTGTGTGTAACAGTAGTTCTAGACTTTGTCGGAGGTTGCCAGTGAGACTGCCGTCCTCCTTTTTCAGCATTCCGACGGGTTGTCTTGCATCCCGAGAGAGTGCTGATTTTAGTCTAGATAGCTCCGACGTGCTTTCGATGCTCTCGCAGAAAGCCCGCCAGGCTTCTCTCTGCCTCTTCCTTATGAGTTTTTTATACCTCTTAAGGTGATCCCTGTATCTGGACCAATCAGAGTTAGCTTTCGTGCGTAGTGCTCTAATATACAGCTTTTTCGTATCCTCCTTGAGGGAGCCAAGTTCCTTGCACCACCATGAGGTGGCGCTTGTATTCTCGTCTCTCCATTTAGGTGGACACGCTTTCTTATAAGCTGTAACGATACAGTGTTGTAGTGTAGATGCCTGGTTATCCAGTTTCTTCCTACCATCTGTGCTCACAGTCGTGCCGCTCAGGAGTTCCGTAAGGTGCATGATATATGCCTCTTTGTCGGTCGTCCTGGGGTCACGTATTTTCTTTTTGCTTTGCTTTGTCAGTGCTGCCTGGAAGGTGATCCATCTGTGATCAGACATGGACACTTCCAGGCTGACTGTCCAGTCAGTAATGTCCTCAACAATAGATTGGCTGACCACAGTCAAGTCAATGACGGTGGCGCTCCTCGCGTTCACAAAAGTGGGCTCTTTACCGCGATTTAGAATTTGGAGGTCATTACTTGTGATAAAGTCAAAAAGAAACTTACCTCTTTTATCCGTTGTTCTGCTCCCCCATGCAGTATGATGCGAGTTGGAGTCGCATCCTATAATGCATGGGATCCTGCTCTGCCTACAGTAGTTGACCGCCTCCTCCAAGCCCTTTGTGGGTGGTGGGTGAGGTGCGTCCCCTGGAAGGTAGGCGGATATCAGGATAACGTCTTTTCCGTTAAGTGCCCTGCTAGCCCTCACGACTGTGATGTCACCGTCGGATAGCTGCGGCACCAGTTGCGCTGGCACGTCACCAGGTACGAATATCGCGGTCCTAGGACGTGCTGATGGCCTGCAAAAAAGATTACCATTAAGTCTGCCCAAGCCACAGATCCCGGATTTTACAATCCAGGGTTCTTGTATGAGGGCAATCGTATCTGCATTCACGTCCAGTCGCCTACAGAGCGTAGCAGTGGACGCGCGTGCATGTCCAAGGTTGATTTGGATGAATCTTACCTTGCTAGCCATTTTAATTATCCTTGGAGAGCTGCTCCTCCTCCCCCATGTCCACGTCAGTGAGTGTGACCTCATCTGACCCGTCCAGGAGGTTTTGAGGGTCCAGCGTTGATGTTGAACTATCCGAGTCAATAGCTCCCATGTCCTCGTTTAAATCGAGAGGCGAGTAAGGTCGGTTCGACTGCCCTTGTGGGGCGTCCACATCAACCTTCCTCCCCTTCTCTTCCTTCTCTTCTTGTCTGTTGCTCGTGGAGGCTAGCTTCAGAGGGGCCGATGACGACGACGGCGGGCATTCCACTTTTTCCTCTTTGCGGAGGGGTGAAACGTCCCGCGGTCCGGATGGCCCTGCTACCGGCTTTAGGGGCGTCGATGACGGTGGGCATTTCACTTTATCCTCCCTGAGGAGGGGTGAGACGCCCTGTTGTCCCGACGGCCCTGCCACGGGTTCTGAGCTGGGACGGATTCTGACTGGGACAGTGGAGAATCTGTATTTAATTTTGTTTCCCCTCTCTCCCAGTCTGATTTTATCTTCCTCCGGAATGCCTACTACAAGTAGGTATCCCCGAGGCTTGTCGTAGCCCGAGCGGTGAAAGACCGGCCACTCCCGAACACGCAGATCCCTGTTGTGCCCCGCCAACAATGCCATGACCTCTGACAGAGTCTGCCCTGCCTCGAAGTCCTCCCTCGGTATGAAGAGGGAGACCTTAGTGAGGTTAGGCAGTCTATCCTCGGTCGCAGCAATGAGGCTGGCCTCAGGCCACGGTTTGAGATCGGCAACGACCTTTTTTAGCCACTCGGCCGATTTATCGTCGTCACAGTGCACCTTTATATACCCACCTGTAAAAGTGCACTGCTTAAAACCTGGTGGGTCTCCTTTGCTGGGTGGACCCAGCACCACTCTATCTAGCTCTCTGAAGAGGGCTCTCCTTATTAGGGTAGCTCTCTCTTCAGTAAGCCTCCCGTTGATGCTGGATTTGTCCCAGACCATCAGTTTCAGGTTGTTGGTCGCAGCGTCCCTGTAGGACTTTGTGGGCTTGTCACTAGCAAAAACCACCTCCGGTCCCCCACGCACAGCTGCACGTTTAGGGGTCGGTTCAGTGGAGTTGTTAGAGCGAAGCCTCTTGCCACCAGTTTTCCCCGCTTCTGCGTTCTCAGAGGTTGTACTAGGGGTTAAGTTGGCGGCTTTCGCCAGCTCATCCCTTAGCTTCCTCCTTCTCTTAAGTTCAGCACCACAAGGTCTTTTCCTATTCGGTCTAGACCTCTGGTGCTTCTCGGGTATGAGGTCCTCCTGTTTTTGCTTAGGCGGTCCTTGTTGGCCTGCCTTAGCATTTCCAGGGGTGCTCTTCCCTTTCCCGTCTTCGTTTTTGGGTTGCTGAGATGAGCGTGTTTGCTCGTTCTCGCTGCCCAATCCTTCCTCTCTCTTCTCGTGGTTTCTTTTCTTATCCATGGGATCAAGATCTTCATCGTTGCGGTCCCCACCCACCATGGAGTCCAACCTAGGGGAGTGTCAACTTGACACCCAGGGTTGCCGCTTCGATATAGCCCCCAGAGAGAGCCTGCGTCATGAGGGTACAGTGCACTCCCGACGACCGGGTACCACTCCAGTCGCCACAAGCACACCTCCCTACGCGCCTGCTCTCACCAGAGACTCCCCGCCGGCCCTCTGACGGGACGGCACAGCCGGTTGATTGAAGTTGGGTAAGCTTCAACCGCCCGTCTAGGTGAAATCCAGTCCAAAGTGGTGTGTTGACTCCACGCCCCCGCAGGTGACGCTTCGTCTCAACCACCAGGATTCCTTCATCCACCGACACGGGTCGCCACGCACGGCACAAACACGTGGGGTTGGTATTCAGCCATATACCATCCCGCGGGGAAGCCTCGTAGCGCCCCACGCGATGACATATGCGGATCCCTCACCTCGTCCAGGCCCCAACCGTATACGAGGGACATCCTTATACTCTAAAGAAATTTAGGTGTAGATGGGATGATATAACAGGCTGCAGATTTTCTAAGGAAACCCTCCGGTATCAAAATGAAAGATCATCCAAACAATACCTGCGGCTGTCCAGAGAGAAAACTAAAGCGTATCACAGCTATTCTGAGTGGACACTGCAAACTCATAGCACACCTAAATACAGCGGAGCATATCCTTGGATATTGCCCAGCGCTAAAATCTAGCAGAAAAGCCATACTGGGTGAGGAATGGCCAGAAATGGCGAATGCCTCGGCACTGCTAGCCTATCTTGATGAGGTAGGCTGGCTGTGCTGACACATGGTTCAGATACCCTAAAGGGAGGAAGCATTAAGGGCCTAATGAGGCCTATGCATGCCTGTGTTAAGGGCGCACCTCCTACAAAACCGTAAACATTCAATGATAAATTCAACTCATTGCATTGTAATAAAAAACAGAATAGAAGATAATATAGCTAATATCGAAGAACGCTTGAATTGTAATAAAATTAACATAGTTTGTATGTTGAAAATAAACGATAGTAATAATGATTTTGATTTAATCTACGAGCTTAAAGATTGTCGTAAACGCAGTTACAACATCAAGAGGATCTTACAGAGATTCAAACCACATTAAGGAAAATATCCTTGGATATTGCACCAACAGATTTATTCAGAGTAGGGCGTAAAAGTGCTAAACCTAGACCAATAAAATTAGTTTTGCAGAATATTGTTAAAAACATTATTTCAAAAACATCAAAACTTAAGGACAATTTGATAAAATTTGGTCATGATAGAACAAAATACAAAGGAATGAATTTAACAATTTCTAGAAGAAAAATGGTGAAGAAAATTTGGTTATAAGATATATTTCTGAGGTTCCTAAAATTATTAAATTACTTCATTAGCAAGGTAAACCAACATCTAACATGACACCGCTCAAAAACTAAACTTCTACTACCACAACGTAGGATAGATTCGTACTGAATTGTTAAATGTTATATCATGTGTGTATGACGTCATAATTATTACAGAAACCTGGCTGGGCTATAATATAGATAATATAGACCTGAAGCTTCATAACTATACTGTTTTCAGACAGGATCGATCTTTACATTCCAGTATCGAGTGCCGCGGTGGTGGTGTACTAATTGCGATTCATAATAGTTTTGCTTGTAATCTTATTGATATCAAAATTACTTCAATGGAACAGCTTTTTGTACCTTTAACTTCTATAGATAAAATACAATTAATAATAGGTGCGGTTTATATTCCTCCTAGGTCTGCCATCGATAAATATAAGGATCATTGTTCGACTATTGAATATCTTGCAGATACATATGTTAATTATACATTTCTTATTTGCGGGGACTATAATCTTCCAACAGCATGGTCAAATGATTATCTCTGTCTTATTAACTATAATACAGCTCTTTATCCATCACAAATTCTTTCTGACGTATTTAGTTATTTAAATATATATCAAATTGGTGATTTACCTAACGATAATAATGTCTTTCTTGATTTATTATTCGCATGAAGGTTTTACAGTTACAGCTATAACGGATTTTTTATTCGATATTATACAACATCATGTGCAATATTTAATCTCATTCCCTTTAAAACCCCCTATTAAATCGATGCAATTTAACGAATATATTTACGATTTTAATAACGCGGATTACTTTTATATTAATAACTCCCTATCATCAATTGAGTGCGAAACGATTTTAGTTTGTACTCTAGACAATATGTTAGATGTATTTTATTCAGTAATGCACTTTGCTCTTGAATCATTTGTACCAACTTAGCGGATTAAATCTTCTGCATATCCTGTCTGGTTTGATTCACGGCTTATACAGTTAATTAACCAAACAAAAAAAAACACAGCTCATAAAATATATAAATACCTTCAGAATACTGAAAATTACTTACATTTCAAGGAAATGCGTACAAAATGTTCTAAACTTAGTAATCGATTATATAATAATTACATTGAATGCAATATAATAAAAAATCTACGACATTTTTGGACGTTTGTTAATCGTAGAAGATCTATACCTAATTTTCCCGATATTATGTATTACAACAATGACTGCAGCAGTAATGGTTCTAAGTGCGTTAATTTGTTCGCCCAGTCTTTTGAATCCGTTTATAGTACATTCACCCTGCTTTACTAGTAATTATACTGTACTTCATTTGCCTATTAAACTGTCAAAGTCCGATATATTCAATGCAATAGATAATTTAAAATCCAGTAATAGCACAGGTCCTGATGGTATACCATCTGTTTTTTTTTAATTTGCATATTTTCTATAACTCATCCCATTTCTATTTTGTTTGATACGTCCATAAAATTAGGATACTTTCATGATTTTTGGAAGAGGAGTTATATCACGCCACTTTAATTGAGGAGCCGCATGGATTTCGGCCAAGAAGATCTACTACTATTAAACCTTCTAACGTTTAGTTCCTCGATTATTAATGCCTTTGAAAATAAACACTCAGTCGATGTTATTTACACAGATTTTGTAAATGCTTTAGCCCGTGTTTATCATGACTTTTTAATTGCGAATTTATCTGCGCTGGGATTTCATGCTGCTGTCATAAAATGGATTACTAGTTACCTAACTAACCGTATGCAGTGTGTTAAAATGAAGAACTTTTTATACGAATTGTGTGCTTTCAAGTGTACCTCAGAATTCTGTTATTTGCTGACGATTTAAAGATTTAAAAAAAAATGTAACTGCCGAAGATTGTATTTTACTTCAAGAGGATGTAAACTCTATTTTTAAATGGTCTTGTGATAACCATCTATTTTTTAATATTAAGAAATGTAATGCACTTACCTTCTCTAGAAAATTAAATACTATTCATCGTCATTATATTATAAATAATAGTACATTAGAAAAAATAACACAAATTAATGATTTGGGTATAACTTTTGATGCTAAGCTCCTTTTTGCCATTCATATTAATTATATATGTAACCCTATATTAAAAATGCTAAGATTCTTAAAAAAAATCCAAAGATTTGTCACCTACATCGTGTAAGCTGGTTTATTTCGCATTTGTTCGTTCTCATTTGGAATATGCATTATGCGTCTGGTTATTAACTCAAATAACCCCTGTCAATAAAATTGAAAATATAGAGAATACATTCTTAAAAATAATATCATTTAAACTGGGTTTTGTTATAGGGTTAAACCTTAATGCTGATAATATTTATTCATGCGTACATATCGAAAGGCTGTACTATCGCAGAATTTATGCCGATTTGTCCTTATTACTTTCCCCGGACCCCTGTCCAAGGGAAAGTAATGTGATCCTGAAAATTTTCGAACCGCCAATTTCAACAAATATGCACGTTTTGAGGTCCCCTGAGTCCATTCCATCGAGTTTTGAAAAATGTCCGTGTGTGTGTCTGTGGTAAAAAAAAGTAGGTGAAATATAATTAAAACACCAAAATATGGAGGTGATTTATTGATATCATCAATATATATATATATATATATATATATATATATATATATATATATATTGGGGAAGACGCAACTCGGCTCTTCTGCATATTGGAATGATAAAAAAACCTTAAAAAACTCATCCCGAGCTGCTACTCACACTTGACATACAACAATTCACTAAAATTGTCTGTAAATCATTACGGTTGTCAATACCAACCGAATTTCCTGACCGCATTTCCAACCTTGGACCTAACGGAGTTTCGTCGCAAAAATAGTTCGTCGTGGTAGCGCTTCGCTTCGAAACCGATTTTTCCCTTGTCCTCGTAGACTCCCGACTTCGCGAAACCCCGGACCTAACCACCGACCGTCGCAGCTTTCATACCAGGTATGTCCCATTACACTATAATTGATGGAAAAGTGTGTAACGCTATTGCACAAGCTTACTCCACTCAAAAATATTACGTCTACGAAGCAACGCCGATACAATTGAATAAAATCGATAATATTAGAAAGGATGAGTTAAATGTATGTTACCGGCGATTAATTTTAATCGTCGCCAACGAAATTAAAATTTTCAATTTTAATTTTTTTTATAAAATGAGTTTTGGCCAGCACTCTACCTGCCGGCCGCCACGGATTAACCATCGGGTCAAGATTTACCTGACCCGAGGTTGGAAGATCACCGCCCGGCCCTCCGGATTATCGTGCAGCAATTAGGGCCCGAGCAGCAGATTAAGACACCCAGGGAGAGGACACAGGCCGCCGTTGCAATTTGAAAGAAGAGAGATTACAGATTAACGTAATTCTTTCAAATTGCATTTTAACGGTTGGATTTGAGAATTCGTTGGAAATAATTATCTTGTTTACGATAGTTATTTTCCAGTGAATTCTTTGCCAACGGCCACGTGGTCCTCGAAAATCATCCCTACTCCGGACGATTTTCGGTGCTTAAGTACGGGATGCATCCACCCAGATCTTCAGTCCACTCTGGTGTTGTACAGGGGGCAGCATGTGGATTCATGAGGAACTTTCGTTCCTCGAAATTTAACCTTCTCTCTGAGACAGGAAACTCTGACCGACGCAGACGCCAGATGTTCCAGACGTCGTTCTTGTCAGAAGAAGTCGACTCCAGGACCAGTGCTTCCTGAAGTCCACCGACGCCGAGCTTCATGGTTACCGGTGTAACCGTCACGACGCCACATCGACGCTACCAGTGTAGTGTCCTATGCTGTTGCCGGATCCAGTCCAATCCAGGAACCTGCCTACTCCAGGAAACTCAGCCCGACGCCGACGTTAGCCGTTCCGCCGTCGTTCCTGCAGTCAACACCGACGCCAAGCATCTAGGTTGCCAGTACAACCGCTTCGACGTCAACACTACGAGGGTAGTGTTTGTTCCTGTCCCTGGATCCAACCCCTACGCAATAACCCACGGACATCGACGCCAAATCCCGACGCCGATCACAGGACGCCGAACTGCCGCCTGAACGCCGCTTCCATTCAGACGCCGACGCTACCTCAAGTCTACCTACATGTACACTGTGTGACTGCTCTCTCTGTTTTTTTTTTTTTTGTAAATAAATTATTTAAAAACCCATTGTGTTTTAAAGGTTAGTTGCTTCGTCTTTAAATCAACCTGAGCTTGTTGATAATCAGCGTGAGGTACCTTCCCTCCCGTTGACATGTAGAATGCTACCGTTTTGGCCTCTCAACTCTCCATGCTTGGATTCGATTTTTTAAATGTTTCCTTCATATTACCTATCTACTTGATTTCAAGAAATGGCAAGCCCACACTAAAGTTAAAGAAATCGGAAATATAAAAAAAATAAAGAAGAATTGGAATTGGTTGTGGATCAGGTAAGACCCGGAAGAAGTGGTACTTCCATCCTGCATAAAAAATTAATTGATAGATGTGCAACAATATTACAATCACTTTCATTGGGCTTTAAAATAAACGTAGAAGCATTTCAGAAATTTACGTTGGAAACGGCCAAGTTATATGTCAACAAATATCAATGCTATTACATGCCGGCCAGCATATATACAATTTTAATCCATGGAGCAACTATTATTTCAAATACTGTGCATTTATTTTAATTATTATTTCAAATGTAGCAATAAGGACTTAAAGTCATTCAGAAGAAACTACACCAGGAAAAGTTACCGAAAATCAGCGAACACACACTGAAAGCAATATTTCCAAACAACTTGAATAAAAACACTTAGAATCCTTTCTTCACTACTTTATTTCTTACAGGATGTACATTTCGGACACAAAGTGACCATTATCAATGGTTGATACTAATTAACAAAAATACATTTAACACTTATATGTGTACAGAAAAAGTGGGTGGATTAGCGGGTGTCGGTGTATGCAGGTGTAAGGTTATTAGTGGTAAAACCTAATTAGCTGTAGGTATGGATTTGAATAAATTTAAAGTTTAAATGCGGTTGAAATGGGATTGTAAGAGTATTAGGAAAGTCCAAGATAAGGCGGGTACATTAAATTTACAATAGATCTAATAATACATTTTCAAGCGGACTTAAATCGAAATTTAACAATTTATTACTATGTTTTTTTCATCTCGATTGCCTCAAGCATATTCAATTGACAATGTGAGGATTGTTTCAATAATTTTAGATTAGTTATTGTGAACTTATGGCCTGTTTCGATTGCGTGGTTAGCGACCGCAGATTTGTCTGCATTTTGATAGTTGATGTGGGCAACATGTTCTTTTTACCTTGTTAAAATATTTCTTTGTGTTTGCCCTACGTAATTTTTTTCGCAATTACTTCAATTGATGGAATAGATTCCTGAGTTTTCAAAATCGTCTATTTTATTAAAAGTGTTCTCCAGTAGGTTACTTAATTTTGTATTTACATAGTAAGCTGGCGTTAGGCTGAATTTATTGTACAATTTTTTGAAATTATTTTCAATTACGGGGGAATCAAACATATTTTGTGTCTTTTTTTAGTTTCTGATCTTGTTAATGAGGTTACATTTAAAAGTTTATGTTTACATGAATTACAATGAAATTAAACAAGGAAAAAAATTCTGACAAAGATCAATAAAATTCGATCAATCCCTTTATTTAGTTTACATGAATGTCTATTGATCAATTTTTAATTGTATTTTTATTATATTTGAGGTTTGATGCTATTTTGTGTATAAATTCGAGTTATTTTTCTCTTGCTTCATGTGACAACGGAATGACGAAGGCTCTATTGATCATGCTATTAAAGGCCGATAGTTTATATTTCATTGGTGCAAAGGCTTCCGAATGAATATAATTATGTGTGAGTTGGCTTCCTAAAAATATCAAAATCTAAATTATTATTTCTTGTTATTAAAATATCTAACAAGAAGTTGTTATTCTCTATTTCATAAGTGAAGTTTATGCTATTACATATATTATTTAATGACGAAATAAAATTATTAATATTGAAATTTGATATTAGGAAACTGGGTTGTTGACTTTTTTTGCAATGTTTTCGAAATTATTAAAAAAAAATGTTAGCTATATATTGTTTATAAAATACATTATTAAACTTAAAAATATTGCAGTCCATCACTAGTTCAGTAAGTTGTAAAAACTCTTTGATTTTTTCTTTTGTAATTTGGTTCTTTATTAGTATCTGTTCTAGGATGGATATTGGGTTTTTGATAGAGATACTAGGGAATAGGGATTCAACATCGAACGACACAAGTTTCTGATTATTAGATATTTGTAATTTTTCTAAGTGATTAGTTAGTTCCATCGAATTTTTAATTGACAAATCATTTTCTAACTTAAAGTCTTACCCGCTTAGGGCCACTTCTACAATTGATAGTAATAGCTTTGGCAGCGTAGACCTTCGGTATTAAGTATTTTAGTTTAACTGATTAGTAAACAGCGATCCGATTCTACAATCGTTTCAAATTTACCACTCAGTTGACAAAAATGCGCATGCGCGACCAGCTGGTCAGCTGGCGTCAAAACCATAGAAAACTTTGTCGAGATGGTGAATGTTGAAAACTCTATAAATAATCGCGCCAACTGCGGTCGGAAGCTCAACTACTAAAATTCTAAAATACAGTTTTCGTTCGTGGTTAAATTTGATAAATACCATACAGAATATAAATTTAATTTCAAAACTATATAAAACGGTATTAAAAATCTAATTTAGATTTCAAAACGATTTTCAAATGTAATAGAAAAAAAAAAGATTTATTCACTTGGTCACAGCTATTTAAAATAAAAGAATTGAAGAATACCATAGATATTAATAACTAGATAATTTTTAATTTATAAAATAGTTAAATAAATCCACCAACTATTTCAAATGTAACAACAATAAATAATTAATAATTTTGACTTCAAAACAATAAAAAATATACAGTTATTTAAATTTGGTTGGTTATACATTTATTTCCAATTTTAAAGTTCCAATAAAAAAATTAAAACTGACGTGAACAAATGATCTAATATTATTCATGTTTCCAACAAGAGTTAAAAACTACCTAAACGATGATAAATATATTTTCACGTTATGCATTCACCCTTCAGTAACCCCTATAAAAGGAAATCATTTTTAATAAGTTTAACGTGTACGTTATTAATTAATTTCACATTTTATTAATACATATCTATTACAATAGCTGCTTAGACTGTAATGATAACATACACGTTAAAATTAACATTTTCCGTGCGTAATAGCCCCGAATAAAAGCTAATATTTGGCAATCTAACATAACCTATTTTATGAAATACAAATAACTGAACCTGTACTAAAAAGCTCTAAACACGATGTACACTAACAATATAAAATTTAACAAATCACTAACAATACAATATAAAACAAAACAAAAATCCACAATACGAGCGAGTCATAACCAACCAAAACATTAAGGACGTTTCTGGACGATGCGCGGCTGCGCGCTCGGTCTGACTTCAGGTTTATCTCATGCTCCGAGCACGGGTGAAAATACCGGAGTGGTACCACTCCGTTCGTCCTAATAACGCTTTACCTCACAATTGTAGAATCACCTCCCAAGGTTTGACTCTGCGTTAAATTACCGAAAGTGTAACTATCAATTGTAGAAGCGGGCCTTATTCAAATCCATACCTACAGCTAATTATGTTTTCGCACTAATAACCTTATACCTGCCTACACCGACACCCGCGAATCCACCCACTTTTTCTGTACATATATAAGTGTTAAATGTATTTTAGTTAATTAGTATCAACCATTGATGATGGTCACTTTGTGTCCGAAATATACATTTTGATGAATAAAAATAATAAAAATCGAAAGTTGCTTTAA
This sequence comes from Philonthus spinipes, assembly GCA_963082785.1. Classification (NCBI taxonomy): domain Eukaryota; kingdom Metazoa; phylum Arthropoda; class Insecta; order Coleoptera; family Staphylinidae; genus Philonthus; species Philonthus spinipes. The sequence continues at coordinate 3,568,253 of OY720304.1, forward strand.
AAAAACATTCTATTGACAGATATGTCATCTGACTACAATTATTATTACGACAGTTTTAAAGGTTTATAGATCTTTGTCTAAAAAAAGTATTGAGTTGAATAAAGCATAGTTTTAGTTATAACATTAAAATGATTCAAGAAAAATATTTCTAAAATAAATTACATACTAGGACTTATGTTTGACATGTCTTCAATTGTTTTGGAGGCACAAATGAAGGCGAACATGAAATTACCTTGTCAGTTTTTCTAATCGGTCTGGTGTAATATTTTGAAATACGTCTTTGATTGTTTGCTGCATGTTTTTTTTTGTGTAGTTGGAGGTGAAAACGATTTCTTTCCGTATTATAGTAATACGAAAATCGTTGCAATTAGATCATCTCGATTGAATTCTTTATAAAAAAAATACTGCCTATGAAAAGCTTAAGCAAACAAGTATGTATACTTTTAATATTACTAAAGCTAACGTAGACTCATTTCACTTTAACAGTTGCAATTTACAATTTAAAATAATGTTTTTCAAGGCAACCTTCGATTTTTATTCATCAAAATGGCTATTGAATAGTCGAGAAAAATAGTTTTTTTTGCAAATAACTTTTAATCTACTAGGAATTGAGATAGAGTTGATAGGAAGAAAAAATGTCTATATTTTTTAATTATGCATAGAATGATGTAAAAATATACATGGGTTCCAATTTAAAATAAGAAAAATAAAAGCATTCAAGTTTGAAAAGTTTGACACTAAATTTTGATCACCTTGTATAATTTACGTCAATAAAATTTGAATGTTAGGATTGTTAGACCTTATTTAACAAGTACCCTGTATAATTTTATTCACAAGATTCTATTTAATTTTTTATTATATTTTTAATTACTTTATTTATTTACATTTTTTAATGGTATTACTGAACGGATTTCAATAAAATTTTAGGGATATGTAGGTAATTATAAAAGGCACAAATGATGAATAAAATAACTTCCTTAATCTTAGGATAAACCGAGTATAAATCTATGCTGCTATAATTTTTCATCACTTTGTATTTTTGACAATGAGAAAGTCAAATAAAAGTGAAAGTTTTTATACGGGGAAACATATTTGAGATAAAGAGAAACGTATTTGACATAATTACAAAAAAAAAAACAGATGTGTGATACAATTAAAGTGTTTATTTTTAAACCTATATCAATTTACATTAGTTAAAAATGTATTTCAAAGTAATAGCTTTAACCATTATATGATTGAATAATTATATAATTATATCGAAACGTATAACAAAAATCGACGACGAAGTTGGCATTGGAAATCTAAAGTAATGTCTGAATCACACGCGCATGCGTAAAGTACTGGTTTTAATGTTGACAAGTCAGTTGTCAATAACCCCTAATTATCGTAAACTTGTTTCCTAAGGTACATAAAACGTTTATGATTGAATCTTATTTTCGTAATGGGCGAAAAGTTGGTGGAGAGTGGCAGTATTCTGTTCCCGATTGTTTGGAGGAATTTCGAAATCAATTTCCCAATCTTGTCGTTGATGATAAATGTTTTCGATGTACTCTTCGGCGTGCTGTACAAGTCTTTCGTGACACTGTAAGTGTTTGTAGGAAGGAAGGCACAGGATTGGCAAAAAACGTACTCCAGAGTTAATTGAAAATGTACGACAAATAATAAAAGATTCACCTAGAACTTCACTTTGTGTGCTTTCACAATTAACTGAAGTATCAATTGGTACCTGCCAGAAAATGTTGAAGAAAGATGTGCATTTGTTCCTTTATCGATTAACTTGCGTACAAGAACTAGATAGAATTGATTGTCCTAGAACAGTTACATTTTGCCGATGGTTCCTTCAAAACTTTGATGACGATCTCCTTGACAAAACTTTTTCACAGATGTTTGGTTGGTTTTATTTAAGCGGGTACGTTAATTCGCAAAATATGAGGATATGGAGTGCTATGTCGAAGAACCTCTACATCCCCAAAAAATTGGCGTTTGGTGCGCCATAAGTCGCAGACGCGTAATAGGACCCATTTTTTAACAGTACCCTAACAGGTGAACGGTATAGAGAAGAAATTCTGACCCCCTTTATCGAACAACTTGATGATGAATAATTGAGATATGGATATTTCCATCAAGACGGAGCAAGAGCACACACTGCTGCAGACACTTGAAATATTACATGAATTCTTTGATGACCGTATTATCAGTTTAAACACTGAACATGAATTCCCTCCTAGATCATGTGATATTGCCATATGTGACTTCTTTTTGTGGCCATTTTTAAAAGACTCCATATATCAAGTGCGTGTTAACAACTTGGTTCACCTGCAGGAGAGAATTACAGAAAAAAAAATAATGAAATTAACTAGAATCCTTTAATGTTGCAAAATGTTTTTACTTGCATTAGCCGAACGAGTGAAAGTTGCCTGGATAGTGGCGGTGGGCATTTTCAACATTTACTTTGACTATTGTAATTTAAAATAAATTGAGTTTGGCTACCTATTTAACAAAATTAATATCTGGCATGTCACCGTTTAACCCCAACCAGCATTTCACGCGTGTGATCTTAATGCAGACATGACTCGAGACTTCCAACGCCAACTTCGTCGTCGATTTTTGTTATCCGCTCGATATATCAGTTAGAATATTATTTATATTTATATAAATATTCGTAATATTAATTTTTTTGTAGCATATGTTTGGTAAAAAGGTGATTCCGTGAATAAATGTATTAATTAATATGTATTGGGTTGGCAACTAAGTACTTTCGGTTTTGTAGTATGAAATAAATACTTTTTTTAAGATATAATGAATTATATATTTTCCATTTTTCTCAATGACCTTTTGCCATCATTCTTTCAGCTACATGATTCCGCGCTCATAAAATGTCTGCTCCTTATCAGCAAAAAACTGAACCAGGTGCGAGGGAAGGTCATCCTCATTTGTGAAAGTTTTACCAATCAAAGAAATTTCGAAATAAATGGTAATCAGATGGTGTCAGATCAGGACTGTATGGGGGATGTGGCATCACTTCCCAGCCAAGCTCCAATAGTTTCCCACGAGTTGCCAAAGATGTGTGAGGCCTTGTATTATCATGGTGGAATAGTACACCTTTCCGATTTGACAATTTTGGCCTTTTTTTCTTTGATCGCTTCATCCAGTTTCAATCATTGTTGACAGTAAACATCAGAATTAATCGTTTGGTTCCTTGGAAGCAGCTCAAAAAAACACAACACCTTTGTAATCCCACCAAACTGACAGCATGATCTTTTTTGGATGCAAAGTTTTCGATGTGGTTTGTGCTGGTTCATCGTGCTTGATCCATGATCGTTTTCGAACTATGTTACTGTACAAGACCCATTTTTCATCACTAGTGATGATTCTTTTAAAGAAAGGGTCGCTTTGTATTAAATGAATTTCTTAACTAACCCAAGACATTTTAAATATTTTTAAATTGTTGTGTGCGATACATGTAGCCTCTTCACAACTTCTCGAACAGTTATATGACAATCCTCGTTAATTATGACTGATTTGGTCATCATCAACTTCAGTAGGCCGACCAGAACGTTGCTCATCTTTGAGGGAAAAATCTCCAGAATGGAATTTTTTATACCAATTCTAACATGTGCGCTCTGTTAAGCAATCAGCACCATAAACTTCACATATCTTTTGTGAGCCGCTGCAGCTTTCTTTCCTTTACGGAAATAAAAAAGAATAATATGCCGAAAATGCTCGTTTCTGCACTCCATTTAAAATTAACCCACAACTAATAGCTTTAATAAAAATCACGCACTACTTGCTTCTAAAGTTACGTCAATGTGACCAGTATCACGTGACAAACGGCAAAGTACAGCACTAATATAACTTATACAAAAAATAAAGCAACGCTTTATATTTGTTATAAATAGAAATGCAATTGAAAAACTCTATTCTAAGGTCTTCAGTGTATTGAAAAACCTAGCTAAAATGCTTAGAATTCGATGTCATCAATTAAGAGACTTTTAAAAAGGTCGCATTGTTGGTATGAAAGAGGCGGAGGCGTGCTTTAGTTTGAGCCAAATAGCCCGAATACTCGAAATTATACCCTTAACTGTAATACGAATATGGAAAAAGATGGTCTGAAGAAAATAACTATCAGCGATAGAGACGTTCTGGTAGGCCTGGTGGGTGGTCACGAACGGTTCCTAAGTCTGCTTGCGATGCGTAATATTTATGACACTTTACAGCAAGTTCGAGATGCCTTTGTTGCAGCAAACCGACGTGTGGTTTCTAGGCAAAGAGTTAATCGAATAGTTATTGCCATGGGCCTTCATGCGTTCCGTCCGTTTTGGATGCTACCAACGACTCCGCTGCACAAAGCCCATCACTTGGAATTGTGTCAAACCAGATTCAACTGGGATGTGGAGTGGAACATTATTATTGTCTATTTCACGGTAAAAGGCAAAATGTAAAAGGCTAGAATATTACACAGCCAATACCCCTGGCATCATGGTTTGGGGCGATATGTCTTGGAAGTAGGTCCCATCCTGGCGTTCATTAGGGGTAGTCTAACAGCACAACGTCGCTAAAGATCCACAACCTGTTGCAATAACATACATTGGGACTATCCTAAACACCATTTTTCAGCAAGACAATGCCAGGCCTCATACGGCTCGTCAAACCAAGGAATTTATACAAAATTCTGGCATTGAGGTTTTTGAATTGTCTTGAAAGATCCTCTGATTTACGTATGGAATAGCATTCAAACAATACTTACAGCCACCAAGGACTTTGGACCAATTGCACAATTGTGTTTAACAGGCCACAAGAAAACATCGACCACTTGATTTGATCTATGCCTCGCCGAGAATTATAGATTTTGTCAGTATTTTTCGTTCAGCATGCACCAAATTGTAATCGTTTGTTCTAACATAAAAACTGAATATAAATTTAATACAAAAACATTTAAAACATTTTTTTCTGGGTGTTGCATTACTTAAGAGCTCTAGTATATTTCTAACAGAATTGTTGAAAATATAATGTGTTACATGATAATCCATTTCTCCCAGCGACAAATTATATATTTCCAATTTAAGAATTACATTTAAACAAAATTTAACTGTGCAACAATTATTTTTTAATGTAACTTTTTTTGCCTAGCTAAATTCCACTTCTGCATATTTAAATACATGTTTATATGGTCATGATTGAATAATTGATAAAATTACAGAATTAAGTCTGTCCGGTTATAATTGGACACCATATTAAAAATTATGTTATTAATACCCATTTAATACAACGAATAATTCATTTTGTATTTTGTAATTAGATAAGTAAGTTCAACTTATTTTGCGACACCTTAAAATAAGGCGAATAAAGTTGACATCTTCTTAAAAGCAAACAATCATCTTTATTACCAGGTAATAAATACAAATTAATTAAAAAAATAAGAAATGGGCTATCGGCCAGTGACATTTCAATCTGCAACTTGCTGTAAATCTAAGTGCAAATATTATGTTTATATATATATAACACATCACTCAATAAATCCCCGGTGTGACACATATCTTCAAACATCACGATTATAGATTACGGTCGTTTTAGTTTTATTGTTCAATTTCTATTCTAAAAAAAATGTCCACAAAATAGTTTTTAAATTAGTTGAAAAAAATGGTCATGTATTGATAATGATACATTATACTAAGATTATATACAGGGTGCTTCAACGTGCCCGACGAGTAGCTTTACGCCTGAATATTTTTTTTTTTTTTAAATACGCATTCGTAGGTATATGTAGGTCTATTAGGACCATATTTTAAAATTAGTTTCAAATACAGTGTGTTCCATAAAAGCATAGCGCATCATAGTTATTTTTTTTATGGAATACCCCATATTTTACTCTACTTTTCATATTCTACATCAAAAATAAAGTTAACTTTCATAATATTTCCGTATGCCTAAACCTACTAATTTTTGAAATATTTAAATATTTTTGAAAAAAATGATGTTTACTGTTCGTTTATTGTGAGAGCAAGAATAAATCGTTTTACATCGACCAGGGGACTTCCTGTCCGGTCACGAATATATGGTAGTATCAAAGAAAAAATCTATGATATCCAAATGAACTGTCCTATTATTGATGAATATTGACAGGAGGATGGAACTTTGATGTATTTATAATTAATGCTTTTAATATTTAGACATTGGTAGTTCATATTATATGAAATACAATCTAATCTGTGTTTTATTGGTTGATTTTTAATAATCTATTCATATTTATTTCATTGATATATTTAATTTATTTTAAGTAATAAAATTCTTTTACTCGTATTTTGGATCCGATTCGCTATCGCTCGGGAACGAAACGGATCACATACACAAAGGCCTGAATGCGAACCATTTCCGTTCCGTTCCCGAGCCATTTCGAATCGGATCTAAAATACGACTAAAACCTCTTTCCAGGTGATGGTGAACCGATACACGTAAATCCGACAATTGTTTGATTTCTATACCCGAGCGATTGTGAATTGGGCCTAATTTGTATTATTTTTTAGACGTGTATACAACAAAATGATTTTTATCGCACTGGCACTATTATTGATAATATTAATTTTCCATTGGCGGAACCGTAACTACTTCAAACTCCGGAAACAAATATGGAGTCCTGTGAATTTACCCATCATCGGTTCCATCTACCATTTTTTGAAGGGCAGCGATGCAGGTGAGAACATCATATTTCAATTTCTCTAGTAACGACAAACATACCATCTAACCTCTAAAAAATATCCGAATTGACTGAACATTTACGTACCTAACAAATAATAATCCTAATAATATGAAAATAAGATTATCACCCCTACCCCCGGCCTTCCCTTGAGGGGATTCGCCGTCTTCTTGCAAATCTGCACATGAAACAATCAACTGTTTCATATAAAAAAAAATAGCTGAAATTTGAAACAAAATGGTTTCTTTGTACATTTTGTGCGATGAACCGTTTTGTTTTTTTCTTTTACAGAAATGATAATCCTACATGGAATAAATAGTTACACATCTTTATTGACACGTTTTTTGAGTTTACAATAATACTAATAACAATATAAAATATTTTGAAAATCTAAAGGTTTCTTGTCAATCGGCTATCGACCATTGGTCTTTCTGCCTGTCTTATAATTAATTGTCTTTATCTTCTTTTGCATTTTTCTTGTTGTTGGTCGTCATTGTTACACTGTATTGAATCGATCAGGGTCAATTTAACTGTCTTGAAAGGATGTAATGAATTGACATATGGTTGTGGAGGGATTTTTACGGATAAGTCTTGTGTTTAGGGTACGTGGGATACATGAAGTGTGTAGAAGGTCGCGGGTGATGGGATTTAGGGCAAATTTTTGGGAGAGAGCTTTGATGCGTTGTTCAATGGGAAGGATATTTGTTTGTTCATATAGGAGTGTGTTTGATGGGTTATATAATCTGAGGGCTGATCTTTCCGCTACTTGTATATTTCGAAGGGTCAATGGATGAGGATTATGGAATAGGATTGCAGCATAATCAGGCAGAGGGTGACAAATTTTAATGAATATTTATTAAATTTAGTTGAAAAAAATGGTGATGTATTGATAATGGTACATTATACTAATATTATATACAGGGTGTCTCAACGTGCCCGACGAGTAACTTTACGGCTAAATGTTTTTTTTTGTTTCAAAATACACATTCGCCGGTATATGCAGGTCTATTAGGACCATATTTTAAAATTAGTTTCGAATATACAGTGTGTTCCATAAAAGCATGGCGCATCATAGTTATATTTTTTTAGTGGAATACCCCATATTTTACTCTACTTTTCAGAATCTACATCAAAAATAAATTTAACTTTCATTATATTTTCGTATGCCTAAACCTAATTATTTTTTGAAATATTTAAATATTTTCGGAAAAATTGACGTTTCGAAAAAAAACATAACTTTCTAATGGGTGAATGAAAACAAATGAAATTTTGTATCATTTTATTAGACTAATGGGTGAATATTTTAGGATGTTAAGAGGAATTTACAATCTTAAGATGTTTTGATAATTTAACGTATCTCCAGAAACACATTCAATGTCAAATTTCGTGCCTATTTTAAATGGCATACCCTATGCTTAATAATAATAATTCCGTAAGCCAAGAACATATAACCAAAGAAGAAACACAACAAATGGTACCTGATAGAGGAAGTAAATTATATAACCAACCACTGACACTGATTGAACTAGAAAAGGCATACTATGACAAAAGAGTATGCAGCAAATAATGCGAAGATACACCTATCAGAAATATATAACAACATATTCGAAACTGGAAAGTTCCCCGAAAGGTGGAAGGAAAGTATAACAATACCTATAGTTAAAGAGGGGAAAGACCTGACAAAACCAGAGAACTACAGACCTGCTGTATAGGAAAAGTATTTGAAATTATTATTAATAAGAACCAGGTTAGTCGGCCTGGTTCTTAGAATCTAATAAATTATTGAGCCCCTATCAGTCAGGTTTTCGGAAAGGATACTCCACAGTAGACCATATTGTTCACCTAGACTCAGCCATAAGAGAAACCTTCGCAGAACGAAAACACCTTATTGCAGTATTTTTCGACATGACAAAAGCCTACGATACAATTTTGCGTAGAGAAATCATCAGGACATTAGATGAATGGGGTATCAAGAATAACCTAATTAAGATCTTCCTCAAATCTAGACAGTTTAGAGTAAGACAGTGTCAAAGTTATTTAACCAAGAGAATGGCATACCACAAGGGTCAATTTTAAGTGTAACACTTTTCGCCGTAGGAATTAACGGTATTGCGGACCAGCTGGACGATCGTCTTAATAAGATGTTATACGTTGATGACCTCTCAATCTACTTCACGCATACTCTCGCCGATGATATCACCACAATATTACAAGAGGATATAAATAAAATATCGGAAGAAGCACATAAACGAGGCCTGTCGATATCTCAATCAAAACAACTATCATGCACTTCTGCCGCCTACGATCACCACATGAGACCCCAACTGTCACCTTAAACGATACCGCAATACCCATTGTCGAAAACCAGAAATTCCTGGGAATTATCTTCGATAAAAAACTTAAATACAATCAGCACGTCGAGTACCTAAAGCAAACAATTAAAAAAACAATTAATTACATAAAAATAATTAGTCATCATACCTGGGGAGCCGATAAAGGCACACTAATGGCAGCTATAAACTCACTAATCCGGTCTCGTATTAAATATGGCGCCCAAGCGTACGCACTAACAGCACCAAAATCTACGACCAGTCCCATACAAATCATTTGGAATAATGCGTTACGAATAGCGACAGGAGCATAACTTACGTCACCAACTATATGCCTTACTAAAGAAGCAAACACAATACCTTTTGACCTTCGGATAGAACAAATCTGCACCCTATATGCTATCAAGAAACAATTTGACGTTGACCACCCTATAGGCAAACAGATAAGAACCCAAATATGAGACAGGAATATGAGTGGACAAGTACAAAATCAGTACCAAGTGTAATTTTATTACACAAGTTAGTAAATAAACACCATTGTGAAAATCTACCTACGGTTAAGAACTATCTACTTACACCTTGGAATCTAAGAAAAACAACGATCAATACAACTATACTCAACTATATAAACTTAGGTCATGATAGATATGAGCAATCATTGAAAATCATCGAAAACCAATATCGGGAGTGGCAACACCTATTTACGGATGGATCTGTAAACAATAGTGATGCCGGATGTACCGTTATACATACTAATTTCCAAACTTCATGGGCGGTACACAAATTTGCCTTAATACTAACGACTGAACTTAGCGCAATTTTAAAAGCAATGGAATTAATCCGATACCTCAATATACTGAATGCAGCTATATTTACAGATTCCACTATTGCTCTACAAGCTATCGATTCACCATATACTCAGAATGAACTTGGAAAAGCAATAATAAAGCTATACAATGATCTCATTCATCTAGGCAACAGAATAGAGCTTATATGGATACCGGCTCATAAAGGTATAAAAGGAAATGTCCTTACAGATAAAATTGCTAAAAGAGCAGCTGCAAATAGCCCAACGGAACCCGAAATCCTCCCCATAACATTAATGGACGTAGTAACACATGTAAAAGAAAATATTACTAGGCAATGGAGAACCAAATGGCAAGGATATGAAGGTGATTTAAAACAAATCGAACCCGAAAGCATGGCGGCATACAATGCAGACATGTACCGTAAAAACCAAGTTATATTGACCAGACTGCGTATTGGGCATACCAGACTCACGCATAGCTACTTACTCAGAAATCGACGGTCACCACTGTACCCTCAGTGTAACAACCCCCTCTCAATAAAACACATACTAGAAGAATGCAAAGAGCTACAAGAATACAGAGAAATACACAACATACACAACCAAAATTACATAACCATACTACAAGACAAAAGCAAACAAAACAATATAATACAATTCCTGAAACACATAAACGTCTATAACGAAATATAATGCCACCTTGAAATTACTGTCTCCTCACAAACAAGTTTATTAGGCTCACATCAGCTCTGTAACGAATCTCGAAGAAGTCAATGATCATAGCAATCGACGCTTCTTCTCGAGGCAAACAAGTGTATAGGAGACAAAAAATAATAATAATAATAATACAGTGACACCGAAGTCCAATTTCGGTGTCACTTTCGGTGTTTGTATAGTGATGTGCTTCCGTCTTATTATAATATGCCGTGATGTGTTATGTGGGTTATTTCGTGTCGTCTGTCTCAGAGTCCATTTACAGCTCTGGTACAATTAGGTTAGGTTTTGTATGTTTTAAAGTTCCGGCATCGAGGTCATTTTACAACCTCGGTGTCGTCTGTGATATTAGGTTTAAGTTTTAAACTTATTTTGTTTTAGGTTAGGTTAGGTTTAGGTTTTATATATTATTTATTTTAGGTTAGGTATGTGTATGTGCATTGGAAATATTGTGATTTAGGTTTAAGTTTTTATATGTGTTATGTAATGTTCTAGGGCTCCGATATCAGGGCCTTTACACCCAGGTGCCGTCCCCACTGTGATACTAGTTGTAAGAGAAAAAAAATCTGTGATAATAGTTTAAGTACGGCTAACTGCTAACTCAAAAGACCAGGGTCCAATAAGTTCAACTAGTTAGCCAGTTTATTATTATGTAGAGACCTTAGCAGTCGACGCCGGTAAAGTGGGAGGGGTTTATAGTCGGTAGTTTCCCAGACAAAATCTGGGAAGAGCCCGACACATCGTCCGTAAAAGAATTTTCCCCTTCCACAGCACAAATAAATAAATAAATAAATAATAATAATAATAATCAAATGCAAGAAGTCATCGACAAGGTGAATAATGACGCGGAGTCTAGAGGTTTTCGTTTCTCTGTAACGAAAACCTCATGTATCCACTTTTGTAGACTCCGACGACCGCATCGTGACCCTGGACTCTCACTCCAGGGCCGACGGATACAGGTCGTCGAAAATATCCGTTTTTTGGGGCTGAGGCTCGATTGATGTCTTTCCTATCGAGCCCATGTCGAAGAGCTGGTCGACAGAGCAAAGAAAGCATTAAACCTTATAAAATGCTTGGCCAGCATCAACTGGGGAGCCGGAAGAGAGGTGCTGCTGCGACTGTATAGGGCTCTGGTATTATCCAGAGTTGACTACGGTTGCACAGTATACTCTTCCGCTCGAAAATCCTGGTTGAAACTCCTCGATGCGGTTCACCATTTAGGCATTAGGTACGCCACTGGAACTTTTCGGACGAGTCCCACGCCGAGTCTCTGCTGCGAGTCGGGTGTCCCCCCGTTAAAAGCACGCCGCAACCGCTTCATACTACAGTATGCGGCGGCAATGCGTGCGAGGAGGGGACACATCAACCGCCGACAATTTATCGTAACAACTGAGCAGCAGAGAAGGTACGCAAGAAGACCTACTGTCACTAGGCTGGCGTGCGTCCGAACGAGAGAGCTAGTGGGGAGACTAAATATCAGTCTACCGAGGGTATTCGAGGTCGGATTCTTAGAAGCTCCACTTTGGCTTTTGCCAAGTGTGGAGTGTCGATTGTATCTGACCTCACAAAAGAAGAGCGATGTCAGCCCCTATATACTTAGGGGCAAATTCCTCGAAATCATCGCAGAATACCCAAACTCCCCACGCGTGTACACTGATGGATCGAAAAGTGATCACGGAGTAGGCTGTTCCATCGTTATTGATGGAACACCGCATTCGTGGTCACTACACGAATCGGCCAGTGTATACACTGCAGAATTATACGCTCTATTTCAAGCTCTTCGCTACTGTTTACATGACCGCCACCACAGATCATTCCTTATTTGTTCCGATTCGCTTAGTGCCATCCTCAGTTTAACGTCGTTATATTCGGTCGACCCGCTGGTCCAGCTCATACAAACCTCGATATTCGAAGTGTCCCGAGTCAAAAAGATGATTGTCTTCGTCTGGACTCCGGGGCATGTGGGTATCGAGGGCAATGAGCTGGCCGATGAAGCTGCCCGTCAGGCAGCGGAAGCGGGGACCGATGACGGAATTCCGGTTAGACCTGATGACATTAAACAATAATATGTAAGCTATCCGAGGATTGGCAGCAGAGTTGGAACCGCTCCGAGAGCAAGTTAAAGTCAATCAAGCTCTCCGTGACACCCTGCCAGTCGCCGGTAAACCTCACAAGGAGGGAAGAGGTCACCCTTTGTCGTTTACGCATAGGGCACACCAACTTGACCTCTTCCTATCTCCTTTCCGGCGACGAACAACCAGATTGTCATGAATGTCACGACCGTTTAACGGTGGAGCATATCTTAACGGAATATCCAGCCTACGCAATTCAACGCGATAGGCTGAGGCTGGGTGGTAATGTGGCGTCCATTTTAGATAATAACAAGGGGTCCGTAGAGAACGTCATTAAATTCCTACGTGAGACAAATTTACTCAAGTGATTATAGGGTGTGTGTCGTCTTTAGTGTTAATTTATTTTAATTTATTGATTGTTCTGTCCTGTATTGTCCGGTGGGATCAGAGCCTTTTTACAACTCTGATTCCACTTTTTCGTGTATTCAGTGTTTTGTGGGTAGTGTCGTCTGCTCAGGAGTCCTTTTACAACTCTTGAGGATTTAGGTTAGGTGTTTTTAGGTTCCGGCATCGAGATCCGTTTACAACCTCGATGTCGTCTTTCTGTGATATTAACATTAGGTTTTAATTTGTTTAGGGTTAAGTTTTATTTTATTTATTCTAGTGTTAGTTTTTATTCTATTTATATATAGGTTTTACGTTAATTTGGATAATGCCTGACAGTGTAACAAATATTTAAAAAGTCAGTGCATTGATTCAAACCCGACCGGCTAATGACCATAGTAGTCGAAGCCGGTAAAGTGGGAGGGGTTTTTAGTCGGTAGTTTCCCGGACAAAATTTGGGAAGAGTTCGACACAACGTCCGTAAATGGATTTTCCCCTTCCACAGCACAAAATAATAATAATAATAAGTACTTTATTGCCCAACAGACATACAGCCCAATAACAGACATGTAAAACATGTAAAATTGTTACAAATGAATTATTGCTTAATATAAATTATACATTATTATCCAGTGTTTCAAATTATAATCACATTAAAATGACAAAATTACATTCACAATTTAAAAAGTATATATAAATATAAAAGAATAAATAGATAGATAAATAGATACACGATTGGTACAAATTATTTAAATGCGAAATTTTGGGAAACACATTTTTTAAAATTATGCAGGGAAAGACCAAAAATGTCATGTTATGCTCGATTTCATGATAGTTTTTTGGCTCGTCTTGTGGGAAATTTTATTGTTAGTACAAGGGTACTTTTCAAGATATATCCATTTTTATTAACTTTTGACATAACCATTGTCATTTTAATAAGAGAAGACAGCATAAAGCGCCATCTACCGCCTAATTTAATTATTATGCAATGTAGCTTAGTCACCTAGATGCTCTGATTTAATCCCTATGGATTTCTTTCTGTCAAATCAAATATACAGGCACTTCTCCCAAAATAATTGAAGACATGAAAGGCAGAATTAAGAAGACACCTAATATACTGAGAAATGTTTAAATATCATTTAAAATGAAATTGAATTATGCATTCGATGGTAGTATTTTTGAAGATTTATTATGAATTAATTTTAATACTATTTTCTGAATTTATTGTTGTGATACCAGCAAAGTATTTAATTTCAAAATTATATCATTGTTGTTTTTCGTTATATTTGTTTCAGTAGTCTAACAAGTTTTTATCAAGTAATTTACACATGTGTAAATAAATATTAAATTGAACAATAGATGACGCTTTGTATCACTTTTCCATATTATAAATAATAAATATTATGTCAAAGGTTAACGAAAATAGATATATCTTGAAATCTATTAGGTCTAGGTGTAAAATACTTTTATACTTTCTGAAAGACAATAAAATACCCTACAAGATAGGGCTATTAGATGTAGGGCGTGCCATTTAAAATAACCACGAAATTCGACCTTGAATGTGTTTCTGGAGTTACGTTAAATTATTAACACATCTTTAGATTTGAAATTCCTGTAAAAAGCCTAAAATATTCACCCATTAGTCTAATATACTGATACAAAATTTTATTTGTTTTCATTCACCCATTTGAAAGTTATGATTTATTTTGTTCGAAACGTCAATTTTTCCAAAAATATTTAAATTATTAGGTCTAGGCATATAAATATTTTATGAAAGTTAACTTTATTTTTGATGTAGAATCTGAAAAAGTATAAAATATAGGGTATTCCATTAGAAAAATATAACTATAATACGCCATGCTTTTATGGGACACCCTGTATATTTGAAACTAATTTTAAAATGTGGTCCTAATAGACCTAAATACGCCTGCAAAAACCATTTAGCCGTATAGCTATTCGACGCGCACACTGAGACACCCTGTATATATACAGGGTGGGCCACGAATAACAGCCATTAAATGTTTTCGGAGTTCCTGATAAAGGACATTCTTTTACTTCCGGTTGTACCGGAAATGGCTACCAACTTTGTTATTTTAAATAGAACACCATATTTTTAATAATTGCCTAACCACTCATATAGATTTATGTCTACATAATTCTTACAGTTTTTGAGATAAAAATTATTTGTCAAATTTTAACCTCAAATTTATGATTAGAAAAATGCCTATAACTTCTTGTAAAAACAACATAGACAGACCAGCGACATCTTGAATTATTAATAATAGATCCATCTAAAATAAAAAAATAATAAGATCTGTGAATTTTGACAGTAGACAGTAGATATAAAAGTGTAAACATTTCAGTGCCCTCTTTAAAACATTATAACTCTTTTTTTTTAATTGAATGACCAATATTTCATCTCATGGGGGAATTGTCCACATAAAACATAAAAGTATTATGTATCCCAATATCTAGAGCAAGTATTGTTTGAGTTATTTCGAAATTTATTTTCTCCCAAAATGTTTGCAGAATTCAGCAATTCCTGCATTATTCATACATCTATGGGATATGTATGAATAATGCAGGAATTGCTACGTCAGCATTCACTGAACCGAATGTGAAAAAAATATTTCCAACGTGTAAATATATATTGTTATAATATTAAAATAAGTCAGTGTACCAATCAAGAAATTATTAATTTATTCGTCATACATGGCCAGTGCGACAGAACTCTTTGTTTTCACTTACAACATAAAAATAAAAGCAAGATGATTGAAATAAAGTAATTTTAAACGAATAATTAAACACAATAACTGAAAATAAAATATAACGATTGTTCGAAATTATGGCACTATTAAATCTCGCGTGGTACAAATAAAAAGTATCATACGTGAAAAATACGTTGGAACTAAATTTGTGTTGGTATTTATGTACACGTGTTCCATGCGGATTTTTAATTGACCACATGCGATTGTCTTGAATAAATAAACGAATGGTTCAAAAATATTGACACATTGGAAATGACTTTTTCCAGTTTCGCTGCAGTAAATTTTGATATTAGCTTACTGTGGAGCACGTGTGAATCGTGCAGGAATTACTCGATTCTGCAAAAATTTTGAGAGGAAATCAATTTCGAAATAACTCAAAACTACTTGCTGTAGATATTGGAATGCATAATAATTTTGTCTTGCAAATTGTCTTGCCAATCACCCTATGAGATAAAATATTGGTCATTCCGTTTAAAAAATTGAGTTATGGTGTTTTTTAGGGGGCACTGAAATGTTGACACTTTATATTTCTACAGTCAAAATTGGCAGATCTTATTTTTTTTTTAATTCTTAATAGATCTATTATAAGCAATTCAAGATGTCGCTGGCCTGTCTAACTTGTTTCTACTAGTACTAATAGGCATATTTCGAAACGTCAATTTGAGGTATTTTTTATCTCAAAAACTGTAAGAGTTATGTAGACATAAATCTGTATGAGTGGTTAGGCAATTGAACGGGAAATAACTTTCAAATGGGTGTGTGAAAACAAATGATATTTTGTATAAGCATATTAGATTAATGGGTGTATATTTTACGCTATTTACAGGAATTTAAAATCTTAAGATGTTTTGATAATTTAACGTAACTCCAAAAACATATTCAAGGTCGAATTTCGTGCCTATTTTAAATGGTATACCCTACATCTAATAGACCCTATCTTGTAGAAAATGTTATTGTCTTTCAAAAACTATAAAAGTATTTTATACCTAGACCTAATAGTTTTCAAGATATATCCATTTTCGCTAAGGCGCCAAAATTTCCAAGACTTCAAAAAAAAAAATAACAATCGACACCGAGAAAAAAGAAGGCGCGCCCGAACTCTAAGAACACTTTGGGTCTGGGCACTCGGCGCCCATGACAATAATGGAGAAATTTATAAACCTTAAATAGGCGCCCCCTCAACGAAATTAGTATTTTCTAAATTGGCTTCTGTGCATTATTGACTGTGGGCACTTGGCGTCCACGAAAATAATAGAAAAATGTAAAACCTTAAATAAACCCCATTCAAATAAAAAAAAATATAAATTCTGAGCAATGAAAATAATAGAGACATTAATTATAAACCTTAAATTGGCTCCCCTCAATTCAATTAATATTTTCTACGTTTGCTCCTGTGCATTATTGACTTTGGGCACTCGGCGCCCTCAATCAAATTAATATTTTCTAATTATTATAAGTATTTATTAATGACAATTCAAAACTGCATTTCAAGTTTTGTCTGATATGTGTATTTCGCTGCGGCGCCAAAATGGTCAATCATTGAACATTATCCAATAACATTTAACCTGTTACTTCTTTGTTTTTACATAAAAATCAATACTATCAATATATGAAATTGGGAAACACGGCTTTAGTTGTCCACTTGAGCACTGGAGGCGCTGAAGTCTCAAGTGGAAAATTTAAAATACTTTATTTTTGGGTTTTTACAATGATTTATTTATTATTCGTGACTTTTGTCGCCCTATAAGGTATATTTCTTAAACATTTATACTTTTAATTAAACATTAAAGATGTTCTAAATAAATATCAGTTTGCCATATTTCAATTTGATTGATGTAAATCATATGAATTGTTTTTGACAGTTTTTTTTTGTATTCGTCAGAAGTTTCTTCACTTTTACTTATAAAACTACAACTGGTAAGTTATTATTTGTAGTTTAAAGTACGTTTGCTTATTAATTTCTATGATTTTTTGAAAGAATATACATAACTTAAAATTATGAACCAATCGAGCAATAATTAATTATTAATAAATATAATTTATTTCCCACATTCTCAAGATATGTTTTCGGTTTATAAATATTCGTTTTTTATTATATAGTTTATGCTTTTTACAATATTTTCTATCAGAAAAAAAAAATGTATTTAACATAGACGTTCCTCAAGTAATATTTATGTCCATATTTTTCTAGATTCTTTAAGGAAAGGAGTTCATAAAATTATCCAGCTGAGAGATATCAATTAATTCAAATCATAACTGTTGTTAATATGTTTATGATACTTTTATAAGTTTAATATATTTTACTTAAAAATATTGTTGTTTTTATATGTTATTTTTTATGTATTTTTTCAAATCATTTTATTAATTACAATTTCTTATTTGCATGATCTACTGACATTTTTTTCTGTAAAATAGCACATTTATAAAAAAAACTTTTATATCAATAATATGAAATAAAATAGTGAACAAAAAATTATAAATAGAAAAAAGTTCAAAAGTCCCGCCATTAGTTATATTATAGTGTGTATATGAACCTAACCTCGAAAACCTTATAAAGGTTTGAAACTTGGGAAATAGTTGTCCACTTGAGCACTGGATGGCGATGCGCGTGTTTCCCGCTAAATACATGGATCTGGCCCTCTTATACTTTATCTCTATGTATTAAAATTACGATCAGATTGTCCAATATATACTCCCTTACAATCATTGCATGTTAATTTGTATATCCCCGATCTGTTGAGTATATCTAATTTAGTTTTTGGGTTAAAAATGTGTGTTTTAATTTTAGTGAAAGGTTTAAGGGCTATTGTTAGATTGTGTTTTTCTAAAATTGATTTTATTTGAAATGAAATATTTCCGTAAAATGTTAAGGGTTTATATATTGTACTTTTTGAGCTTTACCTGCATATATATACTTTTGAAATTGTTTAATGTGAAATTTATTTATTAATTTGTCTATTATTGAAGTTGGATAACCATTGGAGCAAGCTATATTCTTTATTACTTTAATTTCTTTATTAAGTTCAATATCTGAAAGGGGGATATTAAATTTTGATATGCTTTTTGCCTAACGGAGATTCTAAAATTATTTGAGTTAAGTTACTCATGAAGATTTCAGCTAGCAAGGGGCTAAGAGGAAAGCCCATTCTGTTTGTTTGTAGTATTTATTTTCAAAAGAGAGATAGTCATTTTCTAATATGATTTCTAAAATGTTTAAAAATTCAATTTTTACTAAGGTGTTAATATTTAATTTTTCAAAGCTAGATTTTATTAATTTAATGCAGTCGGAGGCTGGTATTTTTGCAAACATGTTAGATACGTCGAACGATAGTAGTTTGTGGTTAGTGGGGAATTTAAAAGAGGACAGTTTGTCGGTTAAATCTTTGGAATTTTTAATTGATGTGGCATCTTTAAAGTCTGTTAATTCACGAAACTAATAACAATATTAAATTCCTAGACCTTTCCATTACAAAAAATGGTGATGTGTCCATCATGGTACTTTCCCCGGTGAATACGGTCAAATAAGTTTCTGATTGAAATTTTAATAGGAAAGCAAAATGATTAAAGAAACAATTAAATTGATTGTTGTCTTTTAAAGTTAAAGCCGAGTATTTAGAAGAATATTATAATTAAGTGTGTTATTTCTTACCTTACAATGTGTTAAAATCATTTATCCACACTCTTCTTCATTTTTTAAAACTTTGCGAATGTGCTGAATACGACGGCACTTTGACGTTTTATTTGTCATTAAAATAATTATTTTAATAATTAAAATCTCTAAGGGAATTTATCAGGTAAACGAAATTCTTCCGCTTATAAAATGAAAACCGGAGGACCTACAATAAAAGTTTTATAACAGAAATTATTTATTTTCCAAGATCTAAAACTTTTATTTCAAACATTTTTCTATCCGAATTAAAAAATGAAAAATTGCTAAGAGTAAAGTTGCACTTAATGAGTTTTGATTCTAATCAAAAGCTTAGATATAAAGTTTGGGCTTAATCCATTTAGCCGTTTAGGCGCTATCGCGGAAACACACAGACACGCAGACACACACAGACATTTTTCAAAACTCGATGGAATGGACGCAGAGGACCTCAAAACGTGCATATTTGTTGAAATTGGCTGTTCGAAAATTTTCACCATCACAATACTTTCCCTTGGACAGGGGTCCGGGGAAAGTAAAAAACGATTTTATGCCTTTTTCGTAGAAACTAAATGTCTAAGAGCTTCGAGTTATATGAAACTTTTGATAGATAATTGAAACGTGCATTTAATGACAATTTAAAAAAATATGGCATACCATTTGAAAAAATCAAGTTTGATCCATTTAAAGTCCTTGTTCAATTATTTTTAGTTTTTGGGTCACCCTGTAAACATTTTATTATTTTAATAATTGGAAAATAAATGAATACCGTGAATAACCCGGTATATATGCAGAGAGTTTTATGTAACACCGAACATGCTAGAACGTACTCAATGTATCGCAAGGGGTGCTTTACTATTTGAATTTTTAAAGTTGTGGTTGCCACCCCTTAGGGGAGAAGAGGTGGGGGCTGAAAATGTATGTCAGGATAGCATTTTAAAAATAAAAATGGACGTGTCAAAGCATTTTTCTAAAATATCTTTATTTGCGATTTTATAGAATTTATCCGTTACTTTTGAAACACTATGTATATATAGATAACATTAACAATAATAAACAAAAACAAATAATTCTAAATAATAATAATAAAAGGTAATACTGTGAGTATACAAACAAGTTGTAGTATCCTTAGAGCTTAAAAATACATCATCAAAATATTTGTTTGCATTACGACATATATGTGTTAAAGGTGCTTTAACTAAAACATTTGTTCTACAAATTTGCAGTAAAAACTAATTAATGTGATGCGAAGCTACGCGAGTTTATTTTCGACAGTAGATACATTAAATCTATGGAGTTATCGAGTACTTTTTAATGATAATAGCGCTGTACTCGTCCCTGCGATCCATTAGCGAAATAAAATTAAATGAGTTAATAATGAATAGTAGTTGATATTAAGATCCAGATAAAACCATTCGATATACATGATAAATGTTTTAAAAGACTGTTTTGAACTTTTTCTACCATTAATGATAGGTTTATATAATACAGACTAACACACAATACTCCAACTTTGACCTAACAAAGGCATAATATCGCATTTATATCATTGAAATGTTTAGACATGCGCATAATAAAGCCTAATATTTTTATTGCAGACGATGTAACTTTATTAATATGCAAAGAAAAACTTAGTTGGGAATCAAAAGGCACGCCTAGGTCAACAATTTCACGATTTCTTTCAATTTTTATGTCCTGAATTTTACAGTTATTGATAATAGTTGATTTTTTACTACAATATGAAACTGCATAATATTTAACAGAGTTAAGTTTGAGTTTGTTTTCAGCACATCAATTTACAATAATATCAAGATTGTAATACGGCAGTAGTCTTGATGGCTACCTTTAATACGCGCAAATATCATCAATATAGACACAAACTGGGCAGGTAATTCGTGTGATTAATGCCCGTTTGCACCGATTTTACTTTAAGGCCTCCTTAGTTAAGGATTCCTTAAAAGTTAAGGAAAGAATAGTAGAGATTGGATTGCACCGCTCATATAAAATCTCCGCTTAGTTAAGGTCTCCTTAGTTGGGGGAAAATCTAGTGGGAAGTTAGTGCCTAACTTCATGTCGTCTATTATTCTCGCTTCCTAACATTGAAATCATAGAAAATTATTATTAATTTTAGAAAATCACAACTATTTCGGATAATTATTACCGTTATAACCATTATAGAAATCAAGAGAAACTTTAAATAATATATTTATTTAAGAATGTATACATTTCACCATTTTTTATAACATTATTCGTTCGCTTTCTCTACTTTATTCCTTATCTATACATTTATAGGTTAGAATCAGCCGTACGTCAATGCTAAGGAAGCCTTAGTGAAGTTAAGCCGCCAACATCGGCGGCTTAAATTTAAGGAGACCTTAGACATCGCGCGCGCGCGGTGCAAGCCAAATGTCATAAGTTAAGGATTACTTAGCACTAAGGAGTACTTAAACAAGGCGGTGCAAACGGGCATAAGTCATCTATATCGAGATTGAACAACAGTGGCGAAAGATAGAACCTTGTGGAACACCTGAACTGGAGATAAATATATGTGATGTGAAACCATTGTAATAGACAGAGTTTGGTCTATTGTGTAGATATGAAGAAATTAAAGTGATAAATTTATATGTAAATCCAAATAACGATAATTTTTGTAACAATATATTACGATCTAACGTGTCAAAAGCACGGGAGAAATCAGTACATATTACATTAGATTGACCACAATGATCAAGTGACTCCGACAGGAATTGGGTTATTGACACTAAGTTTGTTGTTGTTGAGCGCCCACGGGTAAAGCCATACTGATTAAGTAAACTTTGGTATGATCATTAAAAATGGTAAATATTATTTGTTTAAATTATTTTGGAAAAATTTGACAAAATTTATAACGGTCGATGGTTACTTATAGCATGAGAATTATTTTTTTAAAGATTGGACAAATATTTGCATGCTTTCACTTTATCGGAAATTTATCTGAAGATAGTGCTAAATTAAATATTCTCTTTAAGGGATCTACAAACAAATATTTACAATCGATAATTAAAAAACTCGGAAATTATCAATTCCATACGAGGTAGAATTATTAAGTTTATTTATGCTATACAGAACTTGGTGTTCGGTAATAGTCCTGACATGAAGCATTTCTCGGTAATTTGCTTTTGTTTTTCAACAAACTGCACATTTGATTCAGGCAAATAAACATTCGAAAAATGATTCACAAAAGCATTTATAATAGCATGTGGTGTGTCATAATAATTATCACCGACATATAATTCACCAGGAATTCTTGACGAATTTCCTCTTTCCCGCACAAATTTCCAGGACTCGCGAGGATTTTTGGTTGTTTGTTTCAATATTATAAACGTGTATATTATATTCTTTTTTATTTCTTTTTGGGTTAGACTACGAAGCCTTTCAAATTGCAAACGATAGTGAGGCGTTTTGAAACGTGTCCATTTATGATGATAATAATTCTTAATTTTTATATTCTGCCCTAATTCACTAGAGAACCAAGATGGAAACGGATTACCTTGATAATACACATACCGAGAAACATACTTGTCTAAACTACGATATATCACCTCATACAAATTGTCAACGGCAACAGTAACTTCAGAAAAATTGTCAAAATGGCCAATTTATACATGTAAGATCGTTATATGAGCCATGAAAATCTACTTTACGTGTGATGTTGAGGGTTATAATATGATAACTCACAAACTCCAAAAATAATACTTTATTCACGTGCTAATAGAAGCAGGTAACAATAACAACTGTCCATTCGATTTCACAAATGCCGTACAAAAAAAAGGTTTAAAATAAATTCTAAATAAAAACGAATACTTTTCAAATTAATCGCAAGAGGTCGCTAGATGTATTATTTTTAATTTAAATTAATAATACATTACAAAAACGATAGTTATTTTGAACATAGAACCTTAAAATAAAATAATATATAGGGTGTTCTATATAAAAAAACAAAACTTTGATACTTTTATGGTATATGGGACACCCTGTATAATATGAAAATAATTTTAGAAAATAGCTCTTATAGGCCCCTATACAGCCTTGAAATCAAAATTTCAAAAAGTGTTGTACTTTAGCCACAATACTCCGCTTCGTATTGCGTGAATAACCCGGTAGTTTCTAATAGTAAAATTGGGGACATTAAAGTCACCCATTAACAATATAAGCTTATTTAATAACATGAGTTCCAAAATCACTATTGCAAATATCTGGAGGTATGAACACTGCTACACAATAAAATTCAAAGATTCATTTAAATTTACATTTACAGATTATTAAGTCAATTAACGGGACTAAATTCATAATTTGAACAGTATCAACATTGAAATTAGTAAGATGATTAGACAATGCTAATATTACACCACCGCCATCCGAGCGCTAAGTTCTTGTAAAATCTCTATCCTGTCTAATGATATTAGAGTATTTATTGTACAGCTCAGAGCGGTTTACCGATTCATTTAACCAGGTTACGGTTAAGCAAGCAATATCAATGTTGCAATTTAGGGTATTAATATAGAATTAATATGTTTTCGACTTAAGGCCACGTGTATTCTGATAATAGAACGTGATACCAGTTTCTCCGTTGTTCTCTAGTTTTCCGAACGCCTCTCCTGGACAATGGTTAGTATGTCACGAACATATTTTATGCTAATGTTGTCTCCTCCAGCAAATCTTCTACGTAACAATTCATTCTTCACTTCATTATAAAACAAGCTTTGCATTTTGCTTTGATCATGAAAGATGTATAAGTCTTTAAACTGAAACGTCAGCAACCGAATTTAGTTTGATCTTCACAGGCCTAAAATCAATGTTTTCTGAAGAATCATACCTGCCTAATCTTATCGGCTTGAGATTCATTTGGAGTAATCCCATAATATCCAGAATTTGAGTTATATTAGATACATCTTCATTATCTTCTTCTTTTTTGTAGGTTTAGTTCCATCTAGTTTATCCTCCCGATTTAGCAGGGATAAGGATTGTTTATTTGGCAGTTGTACTGCTACACCAAGACTTGACTTTAATTGATAAACCTCATCCTTTAGTTCATTAACCAATGCTATGAGCTTGGGTATTGTATGCGCTTCCCCATCACAATGTACACATATGTAAATAGGAAAGAGTATTCATTCACTTAGTCACAGTTATTTAAATAAATTAAATAAAAATGATTTGAAAATAATTAATAAATTATTTCCGCATTTAGCTCTGTGACATTTTGACTTACGTAACGTAAGTACTTAAAAATGCACATTAAAACAACTACTTCCCGGGCAAATACCCCGCCGGACATTGAACTACATCATTATGTACACCTGCTGTTGCATATCAATAAAATATTGCATCATGCAACAAATTTTTGATACGAGAAAAATTCAATCTAAAAAAACATAATTGATTTAATTAACAATGCTACTTTTATAAGGCCATCTGCAGACATGTGTTTCGGGATCTATCCCTCGTCAGTACAGCTCTGACTTGCATAATTTATAGATGTTAAAATAAATTAATTCAATTAAATCAACCACTCAGACCAATTAAATCAATTATTTTTTACATTAAATTTTTCTCGAATCAAAAATATTTTATTGATATGTAACAGCAGGTGTACCGCGTGTCCAAATAAGAAAGGTCACCGGCTACATCTCAAGAACTAAGACTCCTAAAGCTTTCAAATAAAAAAATATGTTAATATAAGTGACAATGAGAAAATGTTTGAAATATATTTCAAGTTCGTATCTCTTATAGTAGTGGGCGCAATGAACTGTCAAAAAATAATTTTACGATTATCTCAAAAAAAAGTTCAAATAATGGCATCATAAAACTACACTTTTTGAAATCATGATGAGTTTCTAAAACAAAAATGTTACAGACATTTTTCTCTTACTCTTGAAATAAAGGGTGGGGGAAGGTCAACATTTATAAAGAGCAAATGTCAAATAATTATTTTGTTTTTTAACCGATTTAATGATTTTAATTTCATACGAAAGAACTTATCATACTGATTAAAACAATTGAAAACTATTATAAAAATAAGCAATTCAGTCGCCGCTAAGTTGCGCCAAGTTAAAAAGAATATGATTTTCCCATTTTTCTTACAAATTTCGAATGGAATGATATATTTTTCTTAGTTTCAATAGAAAGAAGGTTAAAATGTAACCGCATCTCAATACCTTTATTTTATCACAAGTTATAATTTTTAATTTAAAATTTACTTTTAATTTTAAATTAAAAATTTCAAATGTCATTTGAAAATGTTTTGGGGTTAATAAAATTTACAACAAAAACAACAAATTTGAATTAGTTTGTCACCACCAGGGGGCGTTTTCTAAAGAGTGCAAAATTATTTGGATAACTCTTTCTTGAGAAGTGAATCGATAGGGACGCTTATTTTTTTGGACACCACGATTTGCCGACTGTTCAGAATTTTATTTTTGAGGCAAATTAAAAGATATTTTTTTATCAATCCAGGCCCACAACGAGGAAAGATATAATTTTTATTTAATTGTATAAAATTAGGTGATTGTATTAAATATGACGGTGGACTCATTGGACAATTTGAAAGACAAATTTGTGATATAAATTTGGCGTTTCAAATGTTTTTTTTTTATTTGGTTTTAATACTCATTTCGCCTGTATTATAAGAAATGTTTCTTTATTAAAAAAAGAGTATATTATTATTAAAATTAAAAAGCGCCCCTACCGGTGACAAAATATTTTTATTTTGTTATTTTAGTTATAATTTAACTTATTTTAAATTGACACATAAAATTCTTAAAATTTACATTAATAATTTTTAATTCTAAAAATTCTTTCAATTATAACTTGTGATAGAGTTTAGATATAGACTTCCTGTTTTCACTAAATTTCTTACTTTTTAATCCTCTTTCTACTATTACTAAGAAAATTATATCATTCCATTTGAAATTTTTAAGAAAAATGGAAAAATTATCTATATTTTAAGTTGGCGCCACCCAGCGGCGATAAAGTTAGTTATTTTTCTGATTGTTGACAATAATTTTAATCAGCATGATAATTTCTTTTGTATGACATTAAAATCATTAAGATCGGTTAAAAAACAAAAAAAGTTATTTGACATTTGCTCGTTACAAATTCGGACCTTCCCCCACCCTTTATTTAAAAAGTAAGACAAAAAAGTCTATAATATTTTTGTTTCATGAACTTATCATGATTTCAAAAAGTGTAGTTTTATTATGTTTTTATTAGAACTTTTTTGAGATAATTGCAATATTACTTTTCGGCTTTTCATTGCGCCCCCTACCGGAAGAGACCCGAGCTTGAAATTTATTTCCAACTTTTTGTCATGGTCTCTTTTATTAACATATTATTTATTTGAAAGCTCTAGGAATATCAGTTCCTGAAATATAGCTGCCGACCTTTCTTATTTGGACACCCGGTACAAAAAATGCAAATAAAAACACTCTATAACAAAACAAACAAACTTTAATCATTTAGAAACTTATTTGAAAATTTTCATTTAGTTTTTGTTCACACTACAGTATATCAATTTATATTAATCAGCCTCGGCGACAAAGTAGCCGGCGCTCACTCACTGACTTGCATGCTGTTACTTGAACACATCACTCCAGACTATACCAAATAGATACGGAACATATTGAAAACGTAAATTGTTAGGTTGTTAGGCTCTACAGTTAGAACTTCGTAACACTCCTAACATACTGGTTGATCATCGCTGGTTAGGATGCGCAAACGATCAAACTAAACGCTCTAAGTTTAGTTTTAATTATTTTTATATTTGTTATTGTTAATGTTTCATATTGATTTTTTGTTAATTACTCTGTAATTGGGATATTATTATTGTCTGTTGGGTAATTAAGTTTATTATTATTATTAAATACAAAAATTATTAATGAAATTAGCCCTATGAAAATGCTGGATATAATTTTCAAGCAGGTAACTCTACCGGTAGAGGTCGCAATGAAAATATAATACTGCGATTATCTCAAAAAATATTCTAAACAGGGCATCCTCAAACTAAACTTTTTGAAACCTTGATGAGTTCATGAAAAAAAAAATGGGACGGAAAGTGGAATGTCAGAATTTGTAGCAAGCAAAGATCAAATAACTTTTGTTTTTAACCGATCTTAATGATTTTCATGTCATACGAAAGAACTTATCACATTGATTAAAATTATTGACAACAATCACAAAAATAAGTAATTCAATCGCCGCTAAGTGGCACCAAGTTAAAAAAATCATAATTTTCCCATTTTTCGCCATCTCATGGTTATGAATTTGAGCGTTATAACGCAGCCAACTTTACGCTGAAATCTAGGGAGGATTCTAGGATTAAGCTTTTATTTTATTAAACCTTACAACGGATGTATAAAAAATAAAAGTTTAATGCTTCATTTGCGCACAAATTTTTAACTAATTCGGACGATTATTAGAAGTCAGAACTCAAACGACTCGACTGGATGTAATAACAATTTTATTATTTCTTTGTAACAGAAGCCTCTGTCGTTATTAATTCGATGATTTAAATTTCAGAAATTTTACCGATGACCGAGAAGTGGATGATAGAACACGGTCCAAATATATTAATAAACTTATTCGGACACAATAAAGTCATTCTCAACGATCCCAAGGATGTCGAGTGTTTACTTGGATCATACAATATATTAAGCAAAGCAGACGAGTATAAGTTTTTTAGTGATTGGCTCGGGACGGGTTTGTTAACCAGCACAGGTATGGTAAAGTTAAGAATTACAATTTCACTTGATTCGGAATATAAAGTTTGGAATATTTAGTTAATAACCACAGTAATGGTCGTCAAACGTTGAACACAAGGGCGATCTGGGCAATCAGAGAGAGGGCTCCTCACGGGGAAACGACCAAAAAAGGCAGGAATTAAAATTTATACAATAAAAGTTTGAAAAAAAATTAATTCCTTCTTTTTTTGGTCGCTTGCCTCGTGAGACGTCCTCTCTCCGGTCGCCCTTGTGTATTTAGTTAATATTTCATTTATGACAAAATCTTTGTAATGGTCCAAACTAGTTGGAATATTACTCCAACTAGTTTCAATATAATTCAATTCAATATAAGTTATTTTTCCACAAAAACATTATATAGTGTAATTTTTGTTCATCAAGTGTCGGATGAGAAAATAATTCAAAATATTTAGAGGCACATTTTTTTTTATTTTTATCAAACTAAAGACTCCTTGTGTGTGTCTCAGGAATGAATTGGAGGAGTCATCGCAAAATGTTAACGCCGAGTTTTCACTACAAGATCTTGGATGAATTCGTCCACGTTTTCGATAAGCATGGCAACGTCTTAATTAAAAATTTCGAGAAATACGCTGGTGGTGATGCCATCGACGTATTCACTCTAATATCCTTGTGTACATTAGACATTATTTGCGGTAAGTCATAAACCCAATTTTCAGATTCCCTTTATGAATGATGAAATTAATAAAAAAAAATTTGACTTATACGTTTCAAATTTAAATTATTTTTAAATAAATTACAAATTGTAAGAACACTTTTTTCTAACTTCCCTCAAGAGCCGACATTGTCTGAAACACATTCATAAGTTGAGTAGTATTTATATTGCCAATTTTTAGAAGAGTTTAGAACAATTTTGGTATGTCTAATAGTAATTAGATAATACCATTGAATATGAAATTTATAAAGAAGTATAACGCTTATGGGAACATGCGTGATCGGTTCGCGACCCCTTTTCACCCGCGCGACGAAACTGCTACCAAACGAGTCTTCTTATCGCTAGCGGCATTGCCAAATTTGCGGAGGTCATACGAATTATATCCAAATGTACGGACTGAAAATATTTAGATGCCCTTTCACTACAATGTGCCTGATTTATGCGTTGTATGATAAGAATTGACGACACACGACTTGTAGCGATTGCATGAACTAGATTAAATTCAATATGTATTTATTTATTTATTTAACGGTGGGCCATTACATAATAAAGTAATAAACAGTTTTGAACAAATAGAAATAATAACGCTTGAAGCATTGCAAGCTCACGCCAAAAACATCTATAAATTTACAATATTTATTAATATTATCAATTAATGTATTTCTAGAGCTGTTGGATGCATAATATGTTGCGTGATACTTGCTAGCAAGAAGTTGTTGATGCCTAGTTAAGCGAGTCGGTACATGTAATGAAATTGATGAAAGTATCACAGAACAATTTATGCTGCCATCTAATATGCGGTACGCAAAACACAAAGAAAAGTACACTCTTCGTTGAATTAATGGAAGAAGTCCAAGATATTTAAGTATCATATTATAGTCATGATAAAATAAATGACAGCGAAAACAAATTAATTTTATCATTTTTCGTTGCACAGTTTCTAAACGATCTACATAACATTTATAATGAGGTGACCATATAATTGCGCAGTAATTTACAGTAGGCCTTACAATAGATATATACAGAGATATAAAAGTTCTAATAGAATGAAAATGTGAACTAAACATATGTAATAAAACCATACAGCTGTAAAGCTTTTGCAGAGATTTTATTGATGCGATTATTAAACTGCAGTTTAGCATCAAACAAAACACCCAAATCATTAATTGAATCAACTCTTTCAAGGATACGATTGTTTAATGAATAATCAAAAGGTAATATTGAATCTTTTTCACGTGAAAATCGCATAGACTTGCATTTATTTATATTTAAATAGAGATTATTATCATTACACCAAACCATAATCTAATTTAAATCATTTTGAAGGGTATTACAGTCGTGTATGGACTTTATATTCCGAAATACTTTCATATCATCTGCATATAGAAGAATTGGAAACAATATGTTTACCGATATCATTCACAAATATAAGAAAAAGTAACGGTCCTAAGTGAGAGCCCTGTGGTACCCCTGAAGTTGCATCAATTGTGATATCAGATGTGATGTTATTTACTCTGACCAACAATTTCCTATTACAAATAAAAGACTGTAGCCATTCAAGCATGAGTCCCGAAACGCCATATGAACAAAGTTTATACAAGAGCCTCGTATGATTAACCCTGTCGAAGGCTTTAGAGAAGTCGGTGTAGATAGAATCAACAACCGAGCCTTCTTCCAAAGAATCCGATATAAAGTTTGAATAAATAAATAAATAGATTCGATTCTGTAGATCTTGATAGAAAGAATCCGTGTTGTTGATCAATGATTGTAGATGAAAAGTACATCATATATTTATATACAATCTTGTCAAATAGTTTCGGAATACAAGATTGAATGGCTATAGGGCGATAATTTTGAACATCGTTTTTGATATCCGACTTAAAAACAGGAACGACATAGCAACGTTTCCAAATAGCAGGAAACTTACCATCTTCAAGAGATTTGTTAAACAGCAAGGTTAGAGGATAGCATAACACATTGGTACATGCTTTAATTATTGATGGAGGAATTCCATCCGGACCAGGAGAACTGTTCATCTTGATATCAGAACTTGATTCTACGATATCATATTCAGTAAGCTGGAGGTAATTGAAAATTATATTAGATTCCGCGGTAAAATTAGGACCCACACTTGAATTATCAGAGTGTGACTCTTTAAAAAAATGAGCTATATTAGAAGTAGCCATCACTGTTCCTTTGTGCATACATGATGGAAAAGTACCAACACTGTCCCTTTTGGATTTGCAGTATTTCCAAAAGGCATTAACATTATTTGGTATATTATTTTCAATATCAAGAATGTATGTAAGGTGGTCATTTTGAATGAGTTTTTTGCAATCTGCTCTTAATTTAGAGAAGATGATTTATAATGATGTCTTTAATACATCCAGTATTCTTGAATTTTGTATGTGCAAGACGTTTATGTTTAATTAAGTCAATTAACGTTGGCGAAAACCATTTCGGGAAATGTGATTTTAATTTTCTCCTAAGTGGAACATGTTCATGCAAAATATTGTATACTATTTCATAGAAAATATCAACAGCACTATCAATACAATGAGATTCTAAATAGTATACCCAATTTACACTGCTTATTTCATTACAAATAGCATTATGATTACATTTCGTAAAGTCCAGATAAAATTCCTCATTAGAAGCATCATTAGCAATTGTAGCATCAAAGTCGATATGCAACGGCGGGTGATAACCATCAGGATTATTAGAAAATATTAGATCTAAAACATTACCAGTACTATTTATGTTGTTATTAAATTGATATAACCCATTGCTAATAATACCATCACACAAAATCCGGGCACAAGCACTTTCAACACTAGTTGGTAAGAATCCCACGCAGTCATCTTCTGGAATCCATCCGACACTAGATAAGTTGAAATCGCCAGCCTCGAATAAAGTAAGATCTTCATATTTATGGATGATATCTGATATTATATTTACATGTTCAGTATAAGTATCCTCGTGAGATCGTAGAGGCAGATAAACACAGTCAATAATATAAGAATAATTAATTAAAATCCAAATCTCCTCCCGATTTTGAGTATTGATTGATATTATTGACGATTGATTGTAGATTCTTCTTCACAGCGACAAAAAACCCGCCACATCTGCTAGTATCATTCGTATCATAATCACGATCACAACGATGTAAAATATAACGATCATCAATAATTTCTTTATCTGAAATATTGTGATGTAACCATGTTTCAGTTACGCATACAATATCATAATCATTTGCTAGTGTATTATTATAAAATTCGAAGAGTTTTGTTCTGAGACCACACACATTTTGATAGAATATAGATAAATTACTTATATTTTGATTTTTCGTAACCCGGCAGTTTGAAAATGGCGGTTTTGGCGAGGTATACTCTTTTAGAGCCACTCCTGGAGGCCACTTCGAAGAGTCCAGAAGAGAATCAAAGTGAGGTTCATCGACTCCAAGTTTAAAAGATGAAGAATGATCAGAATTCATCAGACGAAAACATTTAATATCCGCATTAACATTCAATAATGTTTTAGCATGAGTTACAATCGTTTCAGGTTCAACGTTAGGTTCGACTCTGTAGACGTGTAACATTTTTTTCTTAACAATACTTGATTGAAAACCATAGTCTAGAACATTCGTGCTACAACTGTAGCACTTGAACCAATTATAATGGCATTCTTATTATGCCTTTTCTTGTTCTTATTATTCTCAGCAGTGATAGTATTAGGTGTAGTTATTCTATCATTAGCAATTACAGAATTTGCATCATTATCGTTACTAGAGTTGCTATTTAAAGATTCGATATTGATAGAAGGTCGCGGAATTTCCAAAGAAACAGTTTCAAGTTCTGTAAATTGTGTATTTGATACACTATTTATCAAAACAGCACATTTATTAGCAGATATATTTTCGTTTAATTCAGTAAATTCCTTTGATAAGGATTCAAGTTTATCCATTACCTCCATTTTAAATGAATTGAAAGCAGAAATAAGGCATAACAATTTATCATCATTGGAAATTATATTCTTATCTGCAGAATTTACACTTTTAGAACGATTAGGTTTACGAGTACAGCAGTCAACAACGCCTTCACTTACAGTCAACACATAATTTAGACTGTGCGACTGCACAAGAAGAATGAAAAGTTGACTTACAATGAATGCAAACAACATGTCTACCAGGCGCAGATATTGATTGTCTACATTTAGAGCATAAAATTTCACTATTGTTAGGGTTGGACATTATTAATTGTAGTAACAAGACACAGGGACAAACGCTTCAACTCACAGGGTCTGTTGTGAGGACTTAATAAAAACGTAAGACAAAGGAAGACCACGGTAGAAGGTATAATGTTAAATGTGAAGATAATGTAAATTAATCGTTCATTAATTAAACAGTATCAACATAATAATTGCTTTAACAAACAAAAAATTACATTGCGATTAAAAATTAAAATCACCTTAAATAAATCATTC
Organism: Philonthus spinipes; assembly: GCA_963082785.1. Taxonomy (NCBI): domain Eukaryota; kingdom Metazoa; phylum Arthropoda; class Insecta; order Coleoptera; family Staphylinidae; genus Philonthus; species Philonthus spinipes. The sequence continues at coordinate 3,601,601 of OY720304.1, forward strand.
CTTAATACAAATACAATTGCCTCAACAAAAAATAATCTTGTGGAAACAAAAGAACAGCTGTGCTACGGGATATTGACTCCACGACACAATTAAACGAAAAATATTAAAAATGTAACTTTAACACTGATACCATCGATTAATGAGTAAAGTTAACACGTAAGAAGGTACTCACGTACAGTACGGTGTGTTTTATTCGATTACTATGTTTTAAATCGAGATAAAATGCACTTAAACCTTGATTAACACGAGAGAGAACAAGTCAAGTCACCTTGCACCACTTCGTACACTTCGTAATTATTAATTGAAATGTGTACATAAATCCAAAAGATCAAATGAATTCGAAAAATGTTTACAAGGGATTTTAAATTATTACTTTTAACAAATACTTTTATAAATAAAACAACAGAGAAAAACGCTCAGCAATAAAATAATAAAATGGGAAAATCTTCAAGTAGAGTAGTTCGTTGATTGATTGCTAATGGCAAAAAATGTAATAAATAATGTGAAATAAAATATGTGTTGTGAAATGTATTGTCTGAAATGAAAAATTAATATATCTACTCGAGAGGGGGTTGCAGAGATGATCCTTTTGCGGGGTGATTGCATAATTTTTTATGCTATTTTCCATTTGTGTGTGCAGTCTTCCGTTGAAAAAATAATGTGAAGTATCGCTTCAATATTCTGATATTTTTAAATAAATTACTATACTAAGCTAGTCAACAATTGTTGAAATTCCCAATTTAATAATGACCTACGTCATTGATATTTTACAAATGTATTATTGATTTTAAGTTCTATTGATTTCATCCAAGATATTTAGAGAATAATAAGACACTACGAAGAAGAATTTTATATATTTTTTATTTAGATTATTTATGCAAAATCTTGTATATAAAACTTTTGCTTAATATTGGTAACCCGGAAAAAGTGTTATTATAAGTGGCATTAATAATTATTAATAATTGAAATTATTGATGCCACATATAGGAAATTGGAAAGAAACGATTGGATTTTTTTCTGAAACGTAATATAGTTAGTAAAAATATTAATATATTATTGTTTTTATTAATTTTCTATCTCTATTAAAGTAATGAATTTTAATCATTACTTATATATTTTTAAATATGTAAATGTTTAATTAAATTAAATAACAAGAATTTGAAAATAATTAATTTACTCAATTAATAAATTATTTCCTCTTTCACTACTGCGACTCTTTATGACTTGCTTAGCGTAAGCACTTTAAAAGATGCCAGGTTATTCATTTAATGTGGTTTTAATCAATATATACAATTAGAATTTAGTAATTTATAAATAGTGTTTATAAGAATATGTTACTGAGTTTACTAACTAATTTACGTAAATTGATTTTTTTAAATAATTAGTTTAATAAAAAAATCCAATTATTCTAACATTATTTAAAAGAGATAATTAGATGAATAAAATTATCCTTCATAATATCTATTGTTTAATATATGAAGTGTTACATTAAATGCTTAAATTTCTTTTAACAAATAATTTTAAACACAAATTAATAATTATTAAATTCTTCCACGAAACATACACATTTTCCACTATTAAACACAGACTTGAAATCCTAAATATAAAATTTGGAGAATTTTGACAATTGCAGACAGATAGACCGACGGTCGATAGTCATTTTCTTAGGCTTAAGTCATGTAGTTGTTTACTATCCGTTTCAAAAAGGTAAGCATTTCACTGTGATCTGCCATAATTTAAAAATTAATAATATTTTAATGAATATTATTATATAGCTTTGCATTCCTTTGTGTGTCTTTTATTACTTTTAAAAATAATATTTCATTATTTATATTTAATGAAATATCAAGTTAAAAAAAACACTGTATAAATAGAAAGCTAAAATATTTGCGATAATTACTTATAATTTTATAAATTTTATTTTTTTTAATTAATCATTTTTAACAGTACAAAAATCAACGGGTGTGAAGTTAGAAATAGATCCAGCAATAGATTTAAAAAATTAATATCTCGGAGAAAAGAAAAGCAAATCGAAAAATGTTTTAAACATACAATCAAGAAAGGTCTAAATTAACACCACAGAAAATATCAATCCCTAATTTTCACCCCTTATATTTTTTCATCCCCATCAAAAAAAGATTATGTTTTTTCTCCAAGTTCGCAATTTTCCATAAAGTTCTTTTTTATCTCAAAATTATCTTCATCCAACGCTCTTTCAATATCAGAAATAAAAAAAAACCTTTCGCCAACTCATTCACCCCTAAAACATTTTTTTACCCCGAGGCCTCAGTTATCAGCATATTGTTAAAAACTGTTTGCTAGCATCATTATTTAGTAACACTAGATTTAAATATATAATAAAATAAGTATCTGGTTAAAACCAACCCCAAAACTAGTAACTACCCCTATAAACCATAAATTATCGAATTAAATGCAGCCGTATTTATCAATGTTTCTGCAATTTACCATAACTGAATAAAAATTCCCATTATTATCATTAATAAGCATACTTGCATAATCAAAAAAACGTTTTGAACCTGATACCATCCCCAAAAAAAAATCCCCCACGCCTCGCGGAGACCGTTTATTGAGTTAGTGATGCCATCTTATAGCAAAAAGTGGTACTAAAATTTCGTTTCATACAATACAATCTACAATATATTCATATATTTTAATTGTATTGTATGAAACAAAATTATAGAACCAATTTTAGAGTCTGTAATTTTCTACAAAATGGCAACACTAACTCAATAATTTCAAAAGTGCACCTTTTGAAATTATAAGTATAGTAAAAAAGAAAAATATAAAAAATGAGTGCATTAAAAAGCAGCTTACGTGATTCATTTTTTGGTGGGAAGCCCTTGATTTTTCTGAATTCGCATATCGAGATATACCATCATATAACAGTAAAGTGCAGGTCAATGATGTAAAGAGGCTCGAATTTGAAACACCCTGTACATACAATAATTCCATTAGTGCTCAATAACACCGTTTTTTTTTGTTACTTGTGATTATGAAAGGAAATATTTTCACTTATCTTGAGAGTAGATATAGTTTATTTAATCATTTCGCAGAGTGTGGATTCCTACGAGCCGCAAAACTTTTATTGGTGAAGTGCTGCCAAAACGTATTTTGACATTTGATTATGAAATATTTGATTATGAAATATGTGTTTTTTGGGGAATGAAGTGGGGTTCAAAACGTTTTTTTTTGATTTTTGATTATGAAAGTATGCTTATTAATGATAATAATGGGAATTTTTATTCAGTTATGGTAAATTGCAGAAACATTAATAAATACGGCTGAATTTAATTCGATAATTTATGGTTTATAGGGGTAGTTACTAGTTTTGGGGTTGGTTTTAACCAAATACTTATTTTATTATATATTTAAAGCTAGTGTTACTAAATAATGATGTTAGCAAACAGTTTTTAACAATATGCTGCTAACTGAGACCTCGGGGTAAAAAAATGTTTTAGGGGTGAATGAGTTGGCGAAACTTTTTTTTTATTTCTGATATTGAAAGAGCGTTAGATGAAGATAATTTTGAGATAAAAAAAGAACTTTATGGAAAATTGCGAACTTGGAGAAAAAACATAATCTTTTTTTGATGGGGATGAAAAAATATAAGGGGTGAAAATTAGGGATTGATATTTTCTGTGGTGTTAATTTAGACCTTTCTTGATTGTATGTTTAAAACGTTTTTCGATTTGCTTTTCTTTTCTCCGAGATATTAATTTTTGAAATCTATTGCTGGATCTATTGGTAACTTCACACCCGTCAAAAGTCACTATATTTTTATGTAACATTAGTATACATCAAATGAGCATTATTTTTGCAAAGTTAATACGAAAGAAATTAGAAATCTAGAATCAATATTGTCCGCTTCGTATGAAATGAATTCGGCGCGTATATTATAAATGTGAACAGTTATAAATGTGCGCTAGACGGCCCTGTAACCGGGGTGGGACTAAAGAATCTCAACGGGAAATCTACTGTGCACACCCTACCTCTCAACAGGAAGATGGGTCACGTTTTCATAACACGAATAGAGGCTTCATTATAAAATTCACATTCAACGATAATACTGTTTCAAAGTTGAGCTACAGCGTTAAATATGAACCAAATACTGATTGTATTTCTTACTACTATGATATAGAGTATTCAATGGTAACAAATGCAGAATTCTTTAATATGTAACAACAGTGTACGTTAAATTAAATAAAAATAATTTTAAAATAATTAATTAATAAATTATATTCCCTTTAGCTACTATGACATTATGGCTTATGTTACATAAGAATTTTAACAAATATCTAATAATAGACATTTGCTGTTGCATAAAAATAACATATTGTATAATGCAATAATTTTTGAATTGAAAATATTTAATTAATTAACAACTTTGCAATTATATAAGGCACAGCTGTACTGACGAGGGATAAAATCCCGAAACACGTGTCTGCAGATTTATTACGTAACTTTTATTATATTTTTTTGTCTTTTGCATTAGATATTTTCAATTCAAAAATTGTTGCATTATACAATACGTTAATGATATGCAACAGCAAATGTCTCTTATTAGAGACATAAGTCGTAATGTCACAGTAGCTAAAGGGTAATTAATTAATTAATTCATTTTATTCAATTTATTTAAATAACTGTGACCAAGTGAATAAATCCTTTATCTATTAACAGTGTTATTTAAGGCAATTAAAACTATTTTCAGAATAACTTATTTGAAGGTTAACCGTTTAGCAAAAAAAATCCGTAGAAGACGCCGAAAGTCTGAAGCCTAAATTTAAATAATTCGAACACAGAAAAAAAGTCAACACACTAACTCCTTAATAAGAAAGCTTAAACTATTCATGTGTCTTTAATAATTTACAGAAACCGCGTTGGGTACTGAAATTAAAGCGCAAACGGACACGAACTCGACCTTCGTGCAGAACGTGAGAATAATGTGCGGCGTCATCTATGCCAGGGTATTCACGCCGCTTAGGTTCCCTTTGATCTACAGATTCTCCAAAACCTTTCAGATGGAGAAGCGTACCGTAAAATACTTGAGGGAGTTCAGCGACGGCATCATCCAAGCCAGAAAACAGGCGATCGCGCTCGAAAATAAGGACAAGCTCACGGAGCAAGAAGTGGATACCAACAAGTTTTGTCTTAAGAAAAAGTACACCTTTTTAGATTGCTTGTTGAGGTCGTCGATTGACGGAAAACCGATACCCGACGAGGATGTCAGAGATCAGGTGGATACTTTCGTTTTCGAGGTGCGTAATTTGTTAGTAAAAATGGTGATGTGTCCATCATGGTACTTTCCCCGGTGAATACGGTCAAATAAGTTTCTGATTGAAAATTTAATAGGAAAGCAAAATGATTAATAGAAAAAATTGATTGTTGTCTTTTAAAGTTAAAGCCGAGTATTTAGAAGAATAGTATAATTGTGTTACTTCTTACCTTACAATGGGTTAAAATCATTTATCCACACTCTTCTTCATTTTTTCAAACTGTAGGCGTTTGCGAATGTGTTGAATATGACGGCACATTGACGTTTTATTATTTCAATAATTGAAATCTCGAAGGGAATTTGTCAGGTAAACGAAATTCTTCCGCTTATAAAATATTTTCCAAGATCTAAAACTTTTATTTGAAACATTTTTCTATACGAATTAAAAAATTAAAAATTGCTTAATGAGTTTTGACTTTAACCAAAAGCTTTTCAGATCATTCTACTGTTATATAAAGCTTAGATATAAAGTTTGGGTTTAATCCATTTAGCCGTTTATGCGCTATCGCCGAAACACACAGCCACACACACTCAGGGGACCTCAAAACGTGCATATTTGTTGAAATTGGCGGTTCGAAAATTTTCACGATCACAAAACTTTGCCTTGGACAGGGGTCCGAGGAAAGTAAAAATAAACGCGACCATTAAATGCATAATTAAGCATTGTATCGTTATTTTCATTGATATTTAAGCTGTATTTTTAAACACGATAATTAATATTAACACACATTAATTATTTCAGGGTCACGATACCACTTCGATAGCAATTTCATTCATTTTATACTGTCTGAGTAAACACCAGGATGTTCAGGTATGTCATAGGTAATATTTATTTAATTTTAATAATTTATGTATTTATATCTTGAATTTGGATAAATGAATACTTTTACTTAATTGATGATATTTGCTGATATTGATACAACTTACTTTTAACGCTGACGAAGAGGGCCGGAGAGTTTCAATGTCATACCATCCCCCGTAATGAACATTTAAAAATCTTCATTATGCAGATATTCATTTGTATTTTTTTATTGTTTTCGTAATTGTGGCTTAAACTTTTAGGAAAAGGCATACCAAGAAATAAAATCGGTTTTCGACGAACATCCATTGCTCTCAATTACTGAAAAGTTGAACGAAATGAAATATTTGGAGCTGATAATCAAAGAAGGTCTTCGCCTGTATCCGCCAGTCAGTGTATATGGAAGGGAGACCGTGGATGATTTTCAATGCAGTAAGTAATGGTGAAATATATTTATGTGGAGTAGAGCGGGGTAATACAACACCTTATGCCTTTTCAAGTTTTCTAATATTTACTAGTGCTGTGCAAGATCGATCAAAAAATATCGACTGCTCGATCCTTGCAGGTGATCGAGCCGCCCGATCGATCTTTTCGGACTACTTTCCGGAGTGGATCGGCTCGAGCAATGATCGAGCAGACCAATCGATCGTTGAATCACACTATTTATTTAAATTATTTTATTTTATGCAAAGTGAGGCAACCTTTTTTTTTTTTCATTTACTAAAAAAATGGGAATTCTAGATAGAATGTCAAAGTTTTGAATGAGCAATTTCCGTCACTAACATATTATACATTTCATATTGAAAAATTGTTTTTGTTGTAATACATCAATAATCAAGGTTTATATCGATTAATTAGATGGTGAATTAACTGACAGATTTAGAAAACAAAATTTGTTGTATAAATAGAAAACAGTATTCATTCCACTTGGTCACAGTTATTTAAATATATTAAATAAAAATGATTTGAAAATAATTAATAAATTATTTTGTTGCATTATGCAATATTTTATTGATATGCAGCAGCAGGTGTACATTATGTAATTCAATGTCCGGCGTGGGTATTTGCCCGGGAAGTAGTTGTTTTAATGTGCATTTGTTTAACGTACTTACGTAAGTAAGTCAATAGTCACAGAGCTAAATGTGGAAATAATTTATTAATTATTTTCAAATCATTTTTATTTAATATATTTAAAATTTGTTGTCATGATTCGTTATTTTGTTATTTACATGAACTGAAAACAATATTAATATGCGAATAACCTTTTTATTTATAATTGTTTTGTGATGATGTATTATAATTTTGTTGTTAAGAATTATCTTTTCTATAAAATTATGATAAAATATATATGGTGTTTCATTTAAAATAATGTTTTTTTTTTGATAATATCTTGAAAACGTGATGATCGTTTGTGTTTCTGATTTAATCCCCTGAAAATTTACTACCACTTTGCTAATTTAACCGACTCTCTAACTCAACCAATAACAAAGATAACAATATTGCACAATTGATTTAGAACAACCTGTATATACAGGGTGAGCCACGAATAACGTCCAATAAAAGTTTACGGGATTCCTCAGAGAGGAAAAATTGGAAAAAATTCTAAATTGCACGATTGAATGCGATCTCCTCGTGGATTATATTTCCCCTTTCCATCACTTCCAGTTATACCGGAAATGATTACCAACATTGTTAATGAAAAACCCCATATATATTTTTTCGGATTTCCCGTTCAATTACCTATCCCCTCATATAGAGTTACGGTTTTCGAGTTAAAAAATTATTTGTCAAATATTAACCTTAAATAGACGTTTTGAAAAATGCTTATAACTTCTAGTAAGAGGAAGATAGAGAGGCGAGCGTCATCTTTAATTGTTACTAATAGATCCCTCCATAAAATGGCAAATAACAAATATTGGCCATTTCATTGGGCGATTAGCAATGTAATTTTCAACATAAAAGTATGTTTTCCTATATCTAGAGCAAGAATTTTCTGAGTTATTTCGATTTTTTTTTCTCCTAAAATATTTGCACAATTCAAAAATTCCTGTACTATTCTCACGTTCACCATAGTAGGCTACTGTTTCTCCTGCGGGGCAATAGTGTGGGACTAGAGATGCGAGTTGGAATACGCGTGCGATCAACGATGCACAACAGTTGGCACATTCACATTTGTCGCCCGCAATTTGCCCACCGAAATGTGACAAGTTTGTATTATTTTTGCGCCAAATCCATGCGCACACATGCATTTTTGATATTTCGTATGTCCCATAATCGGCCACGGTATTTTTTTGAGAAATATATATATATATACACACTTATTCATATTTCCATCAACAAACTGAGACTTCCATTCCATCGGCTTAATCGATATGTTTATGGATATGTATTTTTATTGTTTTATAAAAATTTTTCTCGATTTGTTAGTGAATTTTCGTCTAAGAAATATTGAATATGCGTAGGTGTTAATTTACCATTACGTTAATTAATTTAATTTAATTCAATGCAATAATATAAGTTATTATTTTTCCACATGTTATTTATGATCAAATCAGTGTGAATAATAACCAAGATAAAATAATGATTCTATGTCATAAATAAATCATTTGTAAGTTTTGTAACTACGTCTTTTCATATGAATAAGTGATTGTGTATATAATTTTTTTATATGGTAATCATATCATATCAATAAATCCGCCACTGTTCCACTTAGAAGGTAAAGTTATTATAACATGTGACAAAATATAACAATTCGCTATTATATGAATATTAATTGAAAATTTTCTTTTTAATTGACAGTTACTATATTCAATTGTCCTTTTTGCATTTGTAACTTTGTAATAAAGTTATTTTCAAATTTAAGAGGCATCGTTGCGAATCGACCTTGAAGCTTTCTTATGGGATTTCTTAATAAAAATGCGTACTTTTAGAGAGCTTATTAGTGGAGATAAAGAGCTACCTTTTTTCTGCAAAATCTTATGACATTTTTCTAGAACTTATATCGATCAAAAATTTTAATTTGATTTTAGTTTTTTTCTAATAAATAATTATTTCTTAAGGCTGGCGTTTATCGTATGTAAAATGAAGCGATTTTGTACCAATTGAATTCCTCTAATAAACAAACCCTGAATAATGAATTTCATCATATTATATATCAAAATAATCCTAAAACTCCACAGATTTCGAACGAGTTATTGAAAAATTAATCTGATTAATAGTTTAGAAGAAAATTACGTCCAAAGTTAGCACATTTTATGCAAAGAATGTGCTATATTTTTACTTATTAATATAATTTTTGAAAGAAAATGAAATATGTCGTAATAATCTACATTGAATGTAGTTATAGTTCAATACATTTTTTCGTCAGAAAACAATGCTGTTTACTGAGGAAGGTCGTTCCGAAAATATCATCAATTCCCGTGAAATTCGGCCATATTGAATAAAACCGGCAAGTTGCATATAGTTTTCTGCATTTGACTAGACAAATATTAGTTCATTAAGTCTCATATAGATAGCGGGAAATAGTGTACTATATTTTAATAAATGTTATTTGCGTTTATCATCTTTAAGTTATTTATAAAATTAATGTTATGAGTAATAATTTAAATAATTAATACTGTGGAAAAACACAAACAAAGATTTTTAATTAATTTTCAAGAGTACTCAATAGATGTTTCTCCCCTCTTCTTGATAATGTTGTGTATGTATGCTTATTGCTGTTTCACATTCAATGAATATGAGAAAGACAAAAATATCTTTTATAGTTATCTCTGCGCGTCGCGTTTTTAAAACACCGACGATGCACATGCCATTCTAAAATAATAAACATTTTAAATAACGTTCAGTAAGCAGCATACAAATATGAATGAATCTTTTTTTGCCAATGTTTGCACGGTGAAAAATTATTATTATGGATTTCTTTTTTATTTTATAAAAAATGTAATGTTTTCAAATAATTTTATTTAAGCCTTAGGATTGTAATAAAAGGCTAATGATCTAAAATAGGTCAATATAATTGTAAAATTAAAATTATTATTAAAAATTATTAAATTGTATCAAGTTGTTACTTCACTTACTGTTTCATAGGTTCTTTTGAACTGTATGCTCTATTTTTTTTTATTTTTGAAGTATACATTTCAAACCAAACACTTGTTATGGGGTAGCAGTTTTCGTCATATTTCACAAAATATATATAAATGTTTGCCTTCATATTTCCCGATAGGCCATTTTTAATTTCACTTTTATTTTATTATATTTACGGATACAAAAATTAATAAAAAAATTATAGAATGATTGTAATGTAAGCAGAAATTATACTTTCCAAAAATGTATCTAGTTCTACACTATGTGTGGGGTTATTCATCCCAAATAGAGAATTTTAAATTTTGGCATACTTATGACATATGATTATTAACATTGATGTCAATTTTTTTATAATTACAATTTAAAATAAAATGGAATCCCGGCCAGGGAAGGTTCATTTTTATTTCGGATAGAAAAATGTTTCAAATAAAAGTTGAGGATCTTAAAAAATAAGTAATTTTTGTTACCAAACTTTTATTGTAGGACTTTCAGTTTTCATTTTATAAGCGGAAGAATTTCATCTACCTAATAAATTCCCTTAGAAATAAACAATTATTTTTATAATCTTCTTTGTGTTGGCTGTGGAGATATTATTTATTGAAATAGTTATTTTAATGACAAATAAAACGTCAAAGTTCCCTCATATTCAACATATCATTCACAAACGCCTCCAGTTTGAAAAGAAAAAGGGTGTAGAGAAATGTCTTTAATCCATTGTAAGGTAATAAATATCACACTAAATTATAATCTCCTTCCAAGTACTCGCCTTTAACTTTAAAAGACAACAATCCATTTTTTCAATTAATCATTTTTGATTTCCTATTAAATTTTCAATCAGAAACTTATTTGACCGAATTCACCGGGGAAAGTACCATGACGGACACATCACCATTTTTTAAAGAAATTTAAAAGAGAATAGGACGTTTGATAATGCTATACAAAAATATTTAGTTATTCAAGTTCTACACTTCTATTTAAAATATTTGTCTATCCCAAAAAAGTATAATCCAAGAACTGACAATACTAAAACAAATGGTTAATGAGGGAAAATAAGAAAATTCCTTCAAGATAAATGAGTGAGTAAAGCGCAAATCATATTTTCTTTTTCATATTATATATAATGTAACATAGGAAAATTTAAAACAAAAAGAAATGCTGCGATTTTTTATTATATTTTATTTCGACGGAATGTTATTCGCCATTAAGAGTGTTATTTTAATATTCTTTTAATAAACCAATTTATCTATAAAAAATATCATAACTTTGTAAGGTTTCAACTGTTTTTTTTTTTAGTGGAACCTCTGTAGATTTTTATGCAATCAAATTCTCTATCGATTCATATTAGCATAAAAACGATAAAGATAGATGGATTCGAAATTTAGGTCTGTAGAATTGGCCTGCTAGATTTCCACATCTTTCCTAAAGAATATTGATGCACGCGTAAATAGAACACGAATTACTCAATTATGAAAAAAAAAAATGTGAGGAAAGAAATTTAGGAATAACTCAAAAACTACTTGCTCTGGATATATAGATATATAATATTTTGATGTTGCAAATTAATTTGCTAATCGATTTGTGAGATAAAATATTGAGCATTCCATTTAAAAAAATGAATTATGCTGTTTTTAATTGGGCATTGAAATATGGATCTTATGGAAATACCTATTGTCAAAATTGACAAATGTTTTTTTAATACTAGAGGGATCTATTAGTAAAAATTGAAGATGCCGTTCATCAGTATATTTTGATTCTACTAGAATTTATAGACATTTTTCGAAAGGTCTATTTGGTGTTAATATTCGAAAAATAATTTTTTAACTCAAAAACTGTAACAATTATGTGGATATAAATTCATATAACTGGATGGACAATTAAATGGGGAATCCAAAAAATAATAATATGTAGTGTTCTATTTAAAATAACAACATTGGTAGCCATTTCCGATATAATCTGTCAAGAACCCCGTAAACTTTTAATGGCCGTTATTAGTGGCCCACCCTGTATACATAATTTTATCCATTTTATTTCACTAAATTACACCTTTAATTTGATGTATATATTATCTTACTATTTTTATTATTTCAAAATGCATTTTATCTCGCGAAATATAATTTGAGGATCAATTCTGCGTAAAAGGTAATTTTTATGAATATTCAAATATTAATAAAAACGGTTAGGTATAAGTATAACGACTTTTTACCGCTTTTTTTTAATAACATCACACGAAGAATCCAAACTTACAGTGAAAATGATTTTTTCTTAAAAATGAGAATAAAAATATAATAGCATGCATTGAGTAATTCTTTCGATGATTCGACAAAATTCATCAAATATATTTATACACTGTCTAAATAATAAATAATATATTCATTAATAAAAAAATCGATCGCGTCAGCGTCGGTTGTCGAATACACAGACACACACATAGATAAGGAAACCAAACTGCAGTGTTCTACATATTTCTCAAATAGTTCGCTATTAAAATCGAGAGGCCATCACCTCCTTGACGATTGGCAACTATCTCTGTCATCGCATCATTCCTTTTCTAGTAAACGCCAGCCTTAATAGATTTTTACCCATTTTCCGTTTATATTTATAATTCAATGTTTTTTTATTACGCTTAAAATAACAAATCGTTCCTAAACACAACAAGCGCGCGCTCAGTTTATTTGCTTAGGTAAGTATCGGATTTCGGCAGCGTACAAAGAATAAAATCGAATCGCTGGATTTTCTAATTTCGATGCAACATTTTGTACTGACTTCGAATATGTTATCTCATTTTATTTATCATTATTAGTTTTTGCGTTATAACCTCAAACTTCGATTTTTATATTTGTTTCTATAGTAAAAAATTACATTATTGGGAACAGATTTTTTCGTAGATTCCAAATATATATTCTGTTTAGGTTTTTTTGCGTTTTTGCAAAGTTATAAATCATTTTGTGAAACTATCATAGATTATCATGGAAACAAATGAAGAAAAAAGTAAACAGTCATACGATATTGATTACTTATTGTTTTATTGTTTAATAATATAATATTTCGGATTTTTTTAAATTAACTTTTCCTCAAAATGCAAACGTAATTTACAGTTTATTAAAATATTAATAAATAACCATACAACATTTTTTTTTTTTCAAAATCATATGACACCTACCTTTTGATAGAGTACAGTAGTTATAAATACGTTTATTTAAAATCAATAATTTTACTTATTTGCATTTTGTTTTACTAAATCTTATAGATAAAGCAATTGATTTGTCAAATGATAAACTATTTGAAGTTTCTGAAACACACCCAAACAATGATGTAGTTTTTGAATCATCCACTATAACTGGCGCAATTTCATCATATCAGGTCTTTTCCTATATTTTATTTATATACTTTTATAATAAATAACAAATTAAATGTAACATTATTTTTCTGATTATCGCAAAATTGAATTAAATTGGCTGTTAAAAAAGTGCACAAAACGTGACGTTTGACATTTTTTAAGATTTATATTTAACATGGATTTTGTAATTTAAACATATAAATTTTAGCAAATATAATCAAACTTTATTAAATATTTATTAATTGTACAGCCATTTTAAAAGTTAATAAATTTAACATAATGTTTTACATAGATTTTAAAATTCGGAAAATATTATAATTTTATTTTTAAACTATCACTGAACTTCGCCTGTATTTTTTTACATATCTTGTATTTTCTGTTTTAATTGAATATTTATTATTATTTTAATTGTTGCAGTTTTTCTCTAATATGAACTGTGTATGACTGATTAAGTCAACATCTGCTATTTTTAAAAACTACGGTTGGTGCTAATGATTTATTACACCGAGTCCTGCATCTCAGCTCCCGTTTTCGACATTTTTTAAATTACTTGATATATATTTTATTCATTACTTAGGTGCCTTTTGTAATTACCAACAAATCCTTAAAATGTTATTGAAATCGGTTCGGTGCCAACAAAAAAATAAAATAAATGTCTAAAAATCCTAATAGTGGTATGACAAATGCCAAATAAATATTTTATTTAAATTAACATCACGGAAAATCTATATGTGACTAAGAAATACTGGTTGTCTTATAAATGAGCAAAAATCATCCAAAATTTTAGTTGTCTCAATAATATACAACATAATTATGACAAGTTAAGAAAAAAATGAAAAGTATAGAGTGCTATTAAAAAAATAAAAGTACATCGGTTTGAAAACTCACACATTTAACGTTATTTTTAAACACCTTGCATAAAAAATATTTCACATTTAGAACTATAATTGCATAGAATAGTAATTTCTCAGTTTGCATCCAAAATTTTATTTTTCTATCTCAAAAAATAAAAAGGTAATGATTTTTAGTAAGCTTCTGCAACTGTCAACATTTTTTTAGAAAATTTATAACAGTTAGTCAAAACTATTAATTATGTTATATTGATGTAAAGACAATTTAAAGAGGAATCGAATAAAAATATAACATATAGGGTATTTGATTTAAAATAAGACAGATGATATTAATTCAGAGAAGTTGGGTCGCCCTGTATATATGAAAACAATTTTGCAGTTATAATTAATAAAATAACTCATAAAATTGTAATGCCATAATTTAAAATTCTTTGTCAAAATTTTTAATATAACTAATTTTTATAGAGCTGTATGTATAATAATGTAACATAAAGAAATGTAGATTTTAAAAAATGTATATTTTTATATAAACATATCTTGTAGTATAACTTATTATTTTACCATAATTAAAAACAGAATTCGAATTCGTTTACCTTTTTAAAGCGGCACGTTCGCTAGCTGTAATAGCAGATGATTCAAATGGTCTGGCCGCTGAAATCCGATACATCCCTAAGTAAATAAACCCGTGCACTCGCTTGTTGTGTCTAAGAACGATTTGTTGTTTTAAGCGTAATAAAAAACATATCAAATTATAAATATGAATGGAAAATGAGTAAAAATCTAGTAAGAAATAATTATTTATTATAAAAAAACTAAAATCAAATTAAAATTTTTGATCGATATAAGTTCTAGAAAAAGGTCATAAGATTTTGCAGAAAAAAAGGTAGATCTTTATCTCCACTAATAATTCCATAAGAAAGCTTCAAGGTCGATTCGCAACAATGCCTCTTAAAATAAAAATATACGAATTCATTGGTATTGTAAGGCGGTGAATGTTCTTCGTAAATGAAAATAAATAAATCAGTCGTCACTTCAGATAAGACGACCCTCTCGTTCGCACTCATGCCCAAGATTAAACGTAGTCAGCCCAGTCCATAAAGAATAACATTGCTTTAGCCGGATATCTAATTAATGCGTATGGTCCACTATAGCTGAATTAAACCGAACCTATTATCCCTCTGGGCCTAGATGTAAATAAGGGGAAGGTTTATTTATATTTCAATTTCTTCCACGCTCCCCAATGCAATTTGTGTTCAAAATATTTTTTTCTTTCTTCTAAAATAATATATTAATTAATTAAGAAATAATTTTAATGTATTTTCAGATAATATTTTAATACCGAAAGGCACAACGGTCGGCGTTATACCCTTCATCTACCACCGCAACCCTGATATATATCCCGATCCGCACAAATTCGACCCCGAGCGGTTCAGCCTAGACAACCAAATCAAACGCCACCCGTATGCTTACATACCATTCAGCGCTGGTCCCAGGAATTGCATCGGCCAGAAATTCGCCATGCTGGAACTCAAGTGCGTCATCTCGAAAATGATCAGGCATTACTGGATACTGCCGGCGAGTTCGGACTTTGAGGTTCAGCCAGTAATCAGGGTGACCCTAGAATCGATGAATGGAATAATGATGAAATTCGAAAAAAGGGTTTAATATTTTTTTTATTGATTAAACAAAAATGATATAAATATAAAGTGGCTAGGAAATGTCTGATCATCTTTTAAGAACAAAATGTATTGTTATATATAACTTGCCTATTTAATGTAAATGAAAAAAAAAACACCACTATTATCGCATCTTTCCTGGTCACCTTACATAATGCATAGTTTGTACTTTTATATTATAATAGTTTATTTTATTGAAAGTATAAACAAATATATTAGTAAGAATTGTTTGTTTTATTATGTGTAAAGATTAATTTCACTTTGTTGTTTGTAAGACGACGCTTTGTAACGGCTTGTACGATTTTATTCACGGTATCAAAATATAAAAATGTTTTAAAGTTTTAACAATATGTATTTAAAAACAACCTTACTTGTACAAGTCTAAAGTCTTAATGATAAAATAACACAAAAATATATACAAAGAAAACGCTTCGGTGGGGGAGAAAGTGGGGGTTGATGGTGTCCAGGGCCTCTTTTGGGGGTGAATTTCTCAAGAAAAAGGGCTAAGCGGGTACTCCTGAATATCCAGAATGCCACATCTGGAACCAAAATGTTCGGTGGCGAGTTGCTGCTGGTAAACGCAGTACGTGTCATCGCATAAATTATGATTTTAGCCGAACGAAACAATTTCTCTATTTCGGATAACGGACGGGATTTTATTGTGTTGAATAAATTCCGCGTCGAAACCCGAACATTATCAAATCTTATTCAAGAAAGTCTTGAAACTTTTTTGTTTCTCAATGTTTGCCTGCCTCCAACTTAATTTGGAAAAATCACACTCGAATCTATAAAATAAGTAAATAAAATTGTATCTAACGTACCGTGATTGTTAGAAAAAATTCGAAGTTAAAGTATTCCAGAGTTATTCAATGAATTGCAAAGTTTTATAATTTGACGAATTGACGAAATCAACAACTTTCTAATTTAAATTATTCTACTTACAATTTAATATTTTATTAAAAAGATAGAAAGAAATTAAAATCAAGTGAAGGTGAAACAGAAACGCGATCCTTTAAAGTTCAAAATTTGTAAAAACTATTCTATAAACAAATAAGTGCTGATTAGAGACCGATACAGCGTATCAACAAAAAGGTGTGAAATTTAGGTTTGAATCCGTATAACCACAATAGAGAAAAATAAACTAATTCGTTGGAAACAATAGATCATAACATAAAATATCACAAGTCGACTCTATATAATAACTCGTTATTATAAACAAACGGCACAAAACCATCACTACTAAAATAAAACTATATAGCTATAAAGTTCAATGACGCAGTGGTGTAACCAATAACTCTTTCCCAGCAGACCTGGGTTCAAGCTCCGAGGAAACTCCCTTTTTAAATCTAACAAATCGAAAATCTAATAAATTCCCGTTCAAAAAATGAAATAAATAATTACAAAGAATATAAACCCCAGATCTAGGGCGGGTAATTCGAATGAAAGTGAAGTGATTTTTAAGCCACAAATTCGATGAACAACAGAAGGAAATACAAGAACTTAATAAAATATTAACAGTAGACACAAAAGAAAAGGAACAGCTAAATGAAAGAGTTAAAGTTTTGGAAAATCAACTAGAAAAGATGGTAAAGGATAAAATAGAAAACTATATAATAAAAACAACGGTACCGAAACAGGAAAACAAATGAGAAGACTGAGGAAGTGGTTCTAGAAATATTAAAAAACATGAACGTTAAAATCTAAAATGATGATATTGTGAACACACACAGAAAAGACAGCCGCAACTAAAAGAGTCCCATTATAATAACAATGAGAACAAAAGAAATGAAAACAAAAATACTAGAAGCCAGAAAAACAATAGGGTCTATAACCACGAAAGAGTGCAATTTAAAAAGCACCGAAACAGACATATATATTAATGAACAACTAACAACTTTTACAAATACTCTATTCTATAAAACAAGATTATTAAAAAAGGATCACAATATAATGATCTATGGACGAGAGATAGCAGTATATACAAGGTGTTTCAAAAGTAAGGGATAAATTCTATAACATCATAAATAAACATATTTTAGAAAAATGCAGTGACACATCGATTTTTATTTTTAAAATGCTACCCTGACATACATTTTTCAGCCCCACACGAAGGGCCCCTAAGGGGTGGCAACCTCATCTTTAAAAATTTAAATAGTAAAGCACCCCTTGCGATACCTCAAATGATGAGTTTTTTTTAAATAAAACGACATTTGAAGAATTAATAAAATGATTGGCCATGTAAACAGAGAAATGACAGTAAAGAAACACAATTATGTTGTATATTTGTGTGACAACTAAAATTTCGGATGATTTTTGCTCATTTATAAGATCGACCATTATTTCTTAATCACATATAGATTTTCCTTAACGTTAGTTTAAATAAAATACAGTATTTATTTGGCATTTGTTTTCAATTGCCTTTATTTTTATGACAGTAATCCATTTCTATGGTTTTTCATGTCCAACTATTAAAACATCATTTAAATACAACAAAATATAAAATATTTCGAGAAGTACAGAAGATAGGCATATAGTATGCTTAATGAAATATTTGTATCTTTTTATGGTAAATCAAGTAAAAAATAGAAAAGTATAGAATGCCTTTTAAAAAATTAAATTACGTCCTTTTGAAAACACACATATTTAAAATTATTTTTCGAGCACCCTGTATAAAAATATTTGACGTTTAATGTTATTATTGAATAGAATGATATTACCTTAGCATGTGTAAAAAAATTAATTTCTCCATCTCAAAACACAAATAAGTAATGATTTTTTTAGTATTATAATAAAACACTTTTTTAACTTTGTTTGCATAACAGAATTATATATTTAGTGACTATAGTTTCAACAATTTTGCACTTGTCATTATCAAACTAAAAGTAAATTCAAACCGTAAAGTTTTTCTTTATAAAAGGCGGATTACATCATAGTGGAGGGATTAAGGGAATGGGATTAGTTGTGGCGGTAGTTGTTTTTGTAGTGCGGGGTGTTACAGCTTTAAAGAGCGGTGTGTATATTAGCTCAACCTGGTCGTTAATTATCGGAATTTCCGGATTAGCGCGTGCTTTATAGATCTCTAATGATACCAAAAGATTCATCTTGCGCCCCTTTTCCGCGAAATGGATGATTGAAAGTACATCCTCGCCAAATGAATGATTGTTTTCAATCAAGTGTTTGGCGAAAGATGACTCATCAATCAATTTATGACGAAAAGAGGCAAGATGTTCCTTCAAGCGCTTATTAAAATTTCGACCAGTTTGGCTAATATACACACCGTTACAATCTTTGCATGTTAGTTTGTAAATCCCGGATCTGTGAATATTTTCGATTTTTGTTTTTTGATTATAAATGCAATATTTTATTTTTGTTGCTGGTTTAAATGCGATATTTATTTTATGTTTTAAGAGCAGGTTTTTAATTTTGAAAGATATATCACCAAGGTAGGTAAGGGAAGAAAATGCGTTTTTACAAATGGGTGGAATGTTCAAATAAAAACAAAGATCAACACAATACCTGCAAGAAAAGCATTACAGTATAGCAAGGAGATGTATGTTCTGTATACTTACATAAAAGTCATACATATAGAACTAACTTCTGTACTACACCCGATTGAGTTCGACTTGCTTGATGACTACACAAGGGAGAAAGTAGGCCGTATTTCCTTCAAGAAATTCAAGATACAGTAGCGGAAACTCCAGCAACTTATACAGAAGAAGAAAGACGAAGAAAAGAAGAACTCCAGTGAAGCGAGTAGTGAATCCAAACATGTGTTCCACCCTAGTATCATTAATTTAAGCAACATACCATTCGAACAACGTGAAGAGGACTTCCTAAAACTTGCCCTAATGTTTTGGTTGTATATGTGGCGCGTCACATATACAACCAAAACATTTCAAAGAAATTTTAGCAATAGAATCAGAAATAGCCCTAAATAATATCCCGGACTGTGAGTACACAAAACAAAAAATAGTCAAAATCATACAAACGTGTTCTCCCAGTAACTCAGATAATAAAATAGTAAAATCAATTAAACAAAAAATCAAAAATAACTAGTGATGGGCAAGAGCCGCTCGATCTCTATGTGCAGCTCGATCTTTTTGATCGGCTCGAGTGGCTC
The DNA here is from genome assembly GCA_963082785.1 of Philonthus spinipes. Lineage (NCBI taxonomy): Eukaryota > Metazoa > Arthropoda > Insecta > Coleoptera > Staphylinidae > Philonthus > Philonthus spinipes. Next base: position 3,621,760 of record OY720304.1, read on the forward strand.
AATCTTTTTTATCGGCTCGATCATTTTGATTTGCTCGATCTTTTTGATCGGCTCGATCTCTTTGACAGGCTCGATCTTTTTGATCGGCTCGATCATTTCAAACCGCTTGAACACGGACCGTTTATTGATTCTGTAATTAATATTCATATTCGTTAAATAGTTTTAGTAAATAAATATTAATTTCTAGAGACATATTTACAATAGTAATGTGGAATGTCTGTAAATGATCATTCAAGTGTTGATTTTGAAAAATGCAATTTGATCGCCGAGGAACTTATTCAACTTAGCATTTATTGTTTCAAAGTTCGAATTAGATTATTGTAATGACCTATGCTGCCGGCTGCGTCGCTTTTATATTCTGCTTAAGGTTTGGTCGTCTCGTGTACGTATCTATTCTTTTTGTATAGTTCATAACGATATATATTGTATAGTTCGTAACGAATTGAATGTGCGGCGCACGGCGATTTGATCATCGGTGCACCTAATAAGATCAGCGTTTAAAGGTCCAGTGTTCGAATTGGATTATTTTAATTTCCTATAGTTGTATGTAATGATGGGAATAATCGATATACTAATTAGTAATTAATTTATTATTGAAATGTATCGGTGGAAATATTCGGTGTATTTATAAATAGCCTTATATAGAAATTATTTTAATTGAATATCTGTATACCAAAGAATCTACAATTAACGTTTGTATTGTAGACGCTGAATTCAGAATCAAAAATCAAAACAAATCATCCTATTAATTTATAGTCATTTCGTAGCCAAATCTTAATCAATTTGTTTTGAATGTAGTTGAGCACTTCTGTTGTATACTATCAATAGAATATCATTTCCAATGGGCAGATATTACTTAAAAATTAATTGTATAATTGTAATTAATATTTGTACCACGAGAATGTTTACAAAACATATGTACTTCAACAAACGTCGATACATTTTCGTTGAGTGATTTGTCCGCGTCGACATTTTTCCGGCCTTGCTGCATTTATATTTTTTAAAATGTAATAAGTACTTTCAGCATTATTATTCAAAATATTTGGTTTTTATTTGAAATTATTCCATATTTTCATAGTTATGTTACATATCTTGAAAGAATCTAATTTTTAATTCTAAAATACTTTTTATTATTATTGATTTAAGTACTGTCAAATAATAAATTATTTAATAGATAACAGTTATTTAAATTGAAAAAATTAGTAATTATTTAATTTAATGAACGAAATAGTACTTATCATCAAAGTGGTCACGTAAAAATGTAACTGGACACTAGAAATGAGGTAAACAGTTAATTTTCTATAACTATTATAATCGTTGCTGTTACTAAGAAGTTACTATTACTATTGAATTACCTTAAAAATAACTATTTTTAAGGTAATTTAATAATTGTGACTAAATAAATTTATAATAACTATTTATTTACTAAACACACCTGCAATAAATTGTTTTCCACTTGGCTGATTTTCAAGAACAAAAAGTCATCCCTGTAACTTTTGAGAGGGGTTGTAATTTTACTGATACGTTTTACGGCGTAGTTTTCTAAGGGAGCGATTTTTGAGTAAGATCTATTTGATCCTTCTGATCGGCTCGATCTTTCCGATCGGCTCGATCGTGTTATATCCTAATAATAATTCAACAATAAATATCAATATTATTTCATTTATACTAATTACTCAACAACTATCATTTGCTTATATCAATAGTTCTTTTAACCAATTTAGGTCACCAAAATAATTTTACATTATTCCTTCTAATGATTGTCATGTTTGTCATTTAATTTAATAGTAAATATTAGAAATAGAGAAATCGTTGGGAAACGTAAACAACTTCCGTTGCAAAAACAAGAAAGAAACAATTAGTCATCACGCACGTAATCACCACCCTTATCACATATTTATTTTGCTTAGATGTTAAGTTTTGTATTATAATATAATTCATTCCGATTTGTACTCTCGTATCGAACAGTCGAAAATAAAACAGAAAATCATTTTTTAAATTAAATCTTTAATTTAATGACCGTCAAAGAAAACATTAAGTTACCCACAAAAAATTGGAAGAAAATATTAAGTTACCCACAACAATCGGTTCGATCTTTCTGATCTGTTTGATCGGCTCGATCTTTTTGATCAGCTCGATCGGTTTGATCGGCTCGATCTTTTTGATCGGCTCGATACTCCAACTGATCCATCATGGATTGATCGATCTTGCCCATCACTAAAAATAACCTAATTGTCACCAAGGCAGATAAGGGAAATTCAACAGTAATTTTAAAAAAATCCGATTATAACTCAAAAATTCTCGATTTTATTGGATCTTCGGATATCATGGTATTGAGACAAGACCCCATCTCTCATTTCCAAAAAACACTCAGATCCCTAATCGATGAATGTCATTCTATTTTCAACAACCACAACATACTCTCTCTGTTCCCAATAAATCCATTGTGTCCCATTTTGTACGGCCTAGTCAAAATTCATAAAAACAATTCCCCAATACGTCCCGTAGTATCCTTTACCAACTCACCTGCCTATAAACTATCATCCTACTTTAATAACCTATATAAAGAATTAAGACAATGTAAAGACCCTACCTCCATTAAAAACTCTAAAGATTTAACAAACAAACTAACAACGCATGTATTTCATCCCAAACATAGGCTAGTATCATTATGTTTGCAAAAATACCACTTTTGGACTGTGTCAAATTAATTAAAGAATCATTCGAACAATGTAGTACAAATATTTGCATCCAAAAAGATTTCCTAGATATTTTAGAAGTAATTTTAAACAATAATTATTTTAGTTTTGATAATGTTTTTTTTATAAACAAACCGAAGGACTTGCAATGGGCTCACCACTGAGTCCATTGCTTGCAGATATATTCATGCACAATTTAACCAAACAAATTTTAAATTCGAACTTAGGCAAAAATCATATTGCTATGTGGTATCGATACGTCGATGATATTTTAGCTTCCTTTATTGGTACAGATCGTCAGCTAACGCAGTTTCTAAATTTCTTTAACACCCTTCATCCCACAATAAAATTTACAGTTGAAACTGAAGTAGATGGTAACATTAAGTTTTTAGATCTTTCAATAACCAAATCTAATAATTTACTAACATTCAATATATTTAGGAAACCCACATACACCGATACAGTAATCCGCTATTCCTCTAACCACCCACAAAAATACAAATTTTCCGCTTTCAATTCTATGATATGTAGAGCTTTCAATATCCCTTTATCCGAAGAAAACCTACAAAAAGAAATCAAAACCATTCAACACATCGCAATTCAAAACGGTTACACTTCTACCTTAATAACCAAATTAATAAATAAATATAAACTAAAAACTGTCAATAAATATATATATATGAAAAAATTCCACCCATTTGTAAAAACGCATTTTCTTCCCTTACCTACCTTGGTGATATATCTTTCAAAATTAAAAACCTGCTCTCAAAACATAAAATAAATATCGCATTTAAACCAGCAACAAAAATAAAATATTGCATTTATAATCAAAAAACAAAAATCGAAAATACTCACAGATCCGGGATTTAAAAAACTAACATGCAAAGATTGTAACGGTGTGTATATTGGCCAAACTGGTCGAAATTTTAATAAGCGCTTGAAGGAACATCTTGCCTCTTTTCGTCATAATCATTCTGATAATTAACGACCAGCTTGAGCTAATATACACACCGCTCTTTAAAGCTGTAACCCCCCGCACTACAAAAACAACTACCGCCACAACTAACCCCCCTCCTCTAATCCCTCCACTATGATGTAATCCGTCTTATATAAAGAAAAACTGTACGGTTTGAATTTACTTTTAGTTTGATAATGACAAGTGTAAATTGTTGAAACTATAGTCACTAAATATATAATTCTGTTATACACAGTTAAAAAAGTGTTTTATTATAATCTTACACAATGTATAACGAAGTAGAAGCCTCAGTGATCAGTAATTTTTTTAGTATACCAGTGCAAATGTCATAATATTTAGAAAATCTTTTTTCTCCAGTAACGGGTAGTCAAATGTCAAATGGTCTATGTTATATTGATGTAAAGATAATTTAAAATGAATCCAATAAAAAAATAAAATATAGTGTATTCCATTTGAAATCATAAAGTTCATATGAATTCCGGACTAACACCCTGTTATACTCATGAAATTAATTTTATATTATGCGCCTTCAGTACTCAAGCAAGTTTTATTACGGGCATATGCATATATATATATATATATATATATATATATATATATTGTATGAATATTTATTAATATTTTAATAAATTTAATAAACAGTCTCTGAAAATTACGTTTGCATTTTCAGTAAAAATAACCAGAATCTAGGGGCCTATTCTCAGCACCGATGCATTTTGTCATCGGTGCGTATACTCACTGAAATGACATAATTTAGGTGAGACCGTATTCTCAAGGTAAGAAATGTGTTGGTTTTTCCTGTAAATCGATTTTACGCAACATGCGGCCCGAAACGATTCTCTTGATGTTTTCCTAATTATGCAAATGACTTAATGTCCCGACGGGAATTGGAAATATTGCAGGTAATCTACTTATTCAGGGGTAAACATGCATAATCGGTTAATGAAAATAGAAAATGTTACAGAATTAAATGTTTTCGGATTATACAGTCGTAACATTTGAATATAATTATTGTTGTTATTATTGTTTTATAGAATATAACTAATTCTCATTCATATAATACTTATTTAAAATGACTCGAATAATAAGGACCTACTCCTCGCGAGGACCTTCGTAGATGGTCCACATGCAAAAAAAAAAACGAAAAAAGGAACATGGATGTTTACCCCAACACTCAGTGGCGACCGCCGGGTCCAGGCCACAAAGGAAAAACCGGCAAAAAAAAGAACATCGACGGGACATGCAAACACGTCAAAATAAATAGTTTGCACTCAATTTAGAAAAGATTTATGGCTTTCCGAAATGGTCAGAAATAAACCAGATGTCACCAAAGGTACTTGCATCGCTACCTCCCTAATGCCACATGTTTTTATTATCGTGCCTTTTCCGTCCGTTTGCATTTTTGAAATTTTATTTTGGTGATGTTTTTACAATTAAATTATGAAATATTAATTGCAATGCACTTACATTATTCTGAATACAAATAAAAGGAACAGAATGGAATATGTTTGCAATTAAAACAAACATTCAATTGTAAATGATGTAAAATATATTAGGTGGGTTTGTTTTTAATGTTATTAACTTAATGGTATTCAGAGATATAAAATTAATTGTGAAATATTAATTGATTGAGATTTTCTTAAATCTCGATATAGCTAATTATCTTTTTAAAAGGAACAATTTATAAATTTTAAACAGAAAATTATACCCGACTCAATTTAAAATATTTTATATGAAAGCTTCTGATAACCCAACCTGCATAATATTAAGTAGTAGTAAATATCTTTATTATCATACGTTTGTACAGTAGTTTAAAATAATAAATGGCTATCGGCCAGTAGCCTTTCTGTCGCATAATATTAATTTTATTGCATTTGAACTGGAATTCATTTAAGCGAGATAAGAGAATATCGAATTAAATTATTTCTTTAGAAAACACTTACGAATGAGAGTTAAAAGAAGATATATTTTTGTTTTTTTGAAATGCACGAAATATCATGGCTTTCCGAAATGGTCAGAAATAAACCAGATGTCACCAAAGGTACTTGCATCGCTACCTCCCTAATGCCACATGTTTTTATTATCGTGCTTCAGAACATGTCATTTTTGATTTACGCCCAGCGAGGAAAAGACACAATATTGGTGTTAAACACTTAAGGGAGGATTTCTTTGTAAAAGCCGTTTGGACGAAATTGTAAGGTCCTAACAAGACGGGGAAAACCGGTTTACTGACTCAGCGCAAATCGGGCGGCGCACAATACATCAGTCACGAGTCACACTCAGGTAGAAATAAAAGTACCTCGCTGCATCTCACACTCAGTCAAATAAACATTAGCTCAGTGATTAATTACACGTTCAGTCCCTCCTGGCGAATTCTCTGAACGGCCGGCGTGACGCCCCTCCAGTCTGCACCACTTCACGGCAAACACTCGTCTACATCTGAAAGCGCGCCCTACTTCCAGGAATGTGCTCGGTGTGGTTATCGCGCGCAGGACCTTCGTAGATGGTCCACATGCAAAAAAAAAACGAAAAAAAGAACATGGATGTTTACCCCAACACTCAGTGGGAGGTGTCATTTAAGCTGTCATCGCGAAGCAAGCCTGCGAAATTTATGAGTTTCCGAATAGACCGCTACTAGGTACCTGCGTTCGACCCTTTTTCGTTTGCGTTCATCCCTTGAAATGCATTATTGAATTAAGTGTCTATTTTTTTAAATTATTCTCATTTATATTAGCACATAATTATTTATCATAATATTTAATTGTACTTTCACATACATTTGGATATTTAATATTTAAAAATGGAATTTCCAATTATAAAATTGTAAAATATGTAAGATTTTTTCCAAGTTTATAGTAAATAAACTAGTTTTTAACTAACTACTAAGACTTTAAAATAGAAGTTGTGCGTAACTGAAATAGTGTGTATTATATGAACAATTTATTTATATATACGAAACAGTTTATTCATAATTACAAAATGTATTTGCAGTGTTGAATACGATAATTGTATAATGATAAGTGATCATAATTACGATGGAAGTCTATCAACAATTGAAAAACTTAAATTTATTAAAAATATTAAAGAAAATATCACATCTAATCATTGACCGTATCGTGAAATAATCACGGATGCCGAAATGAATTATCCACTTGGTAAGTATATGAAGTTAATAATTATTTCTAATTTCAATTCTCCGACATTAAAAATTAAAGATTGAAAATAAACAACTGTTAATTTTATTTTATGTTGCCATTATTTATAAGTATTACTGTTAACGCAACTCATTTTTAGCACAAACAAATTAATTTAAAATCTTAATAATTAGATAATTAAAAAACAAGAAAGAAAATATTTGGTTAATTTAATTTAATTCATTTATTTACGGAAATCTCCTTTCTACAAAAACTGTAAACATTTACATAAATCATTATAAATAATAATACACAAATAAGTCAACTATTCAACATAAACTTTGAACATCTTTATCCCAAGTGATTTTACAATTCAAAATTAAGAGTGGTCAGGTAATCTCAGGGGTACATTACAAAATAGAAAATAAATAAATATTGAATAAATAAACATATATATATATATATACAATAATATTAATCACATGACAAATTTTATAAAAATTAAATTAGAGCATAAATATATTATTTGAAAGGTTTAGTGAAAACCAGCATTTTGCCCATATTTGTATATGTAAAATAAATACGAAAAACATCTCAACTTTTTTTAATTGTGCACCTTCTTCACTAAAAATTTTATTTTATTTAAGTTATCTTTTTTAAATGGAACACCCTATATATTATTTAATTTTTAGGATCCTTTAATGTATTTTAAATATATGTTATTTGTGTAAGTAGTTTTGTTTATTTTTTACATTTTTTTATTTATATTTTTTTTTTTCAGGAAAAAAAAAACATTGTTATTTATTGTCACAGTTATTTAAATAAATTAAATAAAAATAATTAATAAATTATTACCACATAAATCACAGAGCTAACTTTTGACTTACGTTACATAAATACGTTAAACAAACGCACATTAAAATAACTACTTCCCGGGCAAATACCCACACCAGACATTGAATTACATAATGTACACTTGCTGTTGCATATCAATAAAATATTGCATAATGCACTTACGTAACTATTAATTAACTGACATATAGAGAAAATCACGATAAAATATATAGGGTGTTTCAATTAAAATGTGATTGTTTAATAAATATCTCAAATCTAATTGATAATTGGAAAGCAATGGTTGCTCCAAAATAAATATTTCAAAATTTGTTTTATATATTTAATATACTTATGATATTTCGTGCATTTCAAAAAAACAAAAATATATCTTCTTTTAACTATCATTCGTAAGTGTTTTCTAAAGAAATAATTTAATTCGATATTCTCTTATCTCGCTTAAATGAATTCCAGTTCAAATGCAATAAAATTAATATTATGCGACAGAAAGGCTACTGGCCGATACCCATTTATTATTTTAAACTACTGTACAAATGTATGATAATAAAGATATTTACTACTACTTAATATTATGCAGGTTGTGTTATCAGAAGCGTTCATATTAAATATTTTAAATTGAGTCGGGTATAATTTTCTGTTTAAAATTTATAAATTGTTCCTTTTAAAAAGATAATTAGCTATATCGAGATTTAAGAAAATCTCAATCAATTAATATTTCACAATTAATTTTATATCTCTGAATACCATTAAGTTAATAACATTAAAAACAAACCCACCTAATATATTTTACATCATTTACAATTGAATGTTTGTTTTAATTGCAAACATATTCCATTCTGTTCCTTTTATTTGTATTCAGAATAATGTAAGTGCATTGCAATTAATATTTCATAATTTAATTGTAAAAACATCACCAAAATAAAATTTCAAAAATGCAAACGGACGGAAAAGGCACGATAATAAAAACATGTGGCATTAGGGAGGTAGCGATGCAAGTTCCTTTGGTGACATCTGGTTTATTTCTGACCATTTCGGAAAGCCATAAATCTTTTCTAAATTGAGTGTAAACTATTTATTTTGACGTGTTTGCATGTCCCGTCGATGTTCTTTTTTTTTGCCGGTTTTTCCTTTGTGGCCTGGACCCGGCGGTCGCATCGCGCGCACAAAGAAAAAAACAGTTCGCAACATGAGAATTCCCCTTTATTTATGAAAAAACACTACATCATAATTTTACTCACATAAAGAAACAAAAAAAAAAAACAAACAAACACGAAACAAATTTTTATGAGTCTCTAACAATACATATTTGGTTGAACACATTTACAATGCATTTTTTATTGAAAATAAAATGAATGGGGAGGTTATGTAACATTTATTTTCATTATGATGTTGAATAAAACCTTCTCACACTACCACTTCCTTGAACAGACATTATTTTCTTAACAAATATATAATGATGGAAATTTAAAAAAAAACAGTGAACCAAATAAGATGGTGTCTAATAGTGGAAATCCTTAATAAATCATTTCCACATTTAGCTCTGTGACATTTTGACTTACGTACCGTAAGTACTTTAAACAAATGCACAATAAAACAACTACTTCCCGGGCAATAATTTATTAATTATTTTGAAATCATTTTTAATTAATTTATAAAATTACTGTGACCAAGTGAATGAATTACAATGAAATTAAACGAGGAAAATTTCTGGCAATGATCAATAAAATTCGATCAAACCCTTTTTCCAACTGCAAAAAATACTTACACTGTAAGTTTTACAAACATCTATTGAAACAACTACTTCCCGAGCATTTACCCCGCCGGACATTGGATTACACAATAGATATTTGTTGTTGCATCGCAGCACTGCTGAGAAATTGCAACGGTTTGAGTCGAAATTATTTAATGAAAGGAAACAACAAATAATAGTTACAAGGCTATCTGTAGACACGTGTTTCGGGATTTCATCCCTCATCAGTACAGCTATGCCCTGCAAGCCCTTAGTTGTTAAACAATTTTTAATTTTTAATTAATTTCTACAGATAGCCTTGTAACTATTATTTGTTGTTTCCTTTCATTAAATAATTTCGACATTTCATTTATATTTTATTATTATAATATTAGTTACACATGAAAATTATATTCACTTTATTCCTCTTTATAGTTTGCCCCCTCAAAGTATATTATATATATATTTATACTCTCAATTACTTGATAATGAACCGGATAAAAGTGATGGATTTTGACCATTTGAAAGAATAAAGTGTTATAGAAGAAATTAACATGTTTACGAGAGTCAAGCTGTTCAAATAATTCAGGTTGTTCGAATCATTCTAATAATATACTCAGTTCAGAAAATGTAAAAAAATTGAGGGCTTAGAGTATTTTAAAGAATTTTAAATGCACAAATTAGAAAATTATTTTAACTCTAAAGGGATGTAACACTCTTTATATTATTTTTTATTAGATTCCTCTTTTAATTATCTTTACAGCAATTTAATATAGTTGGTAGTTTTGATTAATTGTTACTGCAGAAAAAAAATGTTCTAAAAATTTTGATAGTTGTATTGGTGTTTTATTAGTACACATTACATTTTTTGTTTTCAAAATGGAGAAATTAAATTTTGTATACTTACTAAGATCACCCCTACACCACCATTATGGTAGATGGGAATTTCAGATTATATATATATATATCCTTACTAAGATAACATCATTCTATTCGATGATCATTTTAAATGTGATATATTTGTATATTTAAATGGCACCCTATAGTTTTCCATCTTTTTTAATTATCACAAAATGATATATAAATATTTCATTAAGCATATCTCCTGTACGTACTTCCCAAAATATTTCACATTTCATAGTATTTGTAAAGCATTTTAACAAAGAATTGATTAGTTTGACATGAAAAACAATTGAAATAACAGTAATCAAGCATATTAAATTAAAGAAATTGAAAACAAATGCTAAATAAACATTATTTTCAATTTAAATTTTAAAAAAATCATAGATATTGTCAACGGGAGGGAAGGTACCTCACGCTGATTATCAACTAGCTCAGGTTGATTTAAAGACGAAGCAACTAACCTTTAAAACACAATTGGTTTTTAAATAATTTATTTACAAAAAAAATTAGCAAAAAAACAAAAACAGAGAGAGCAGTCACACAGTGTACATGTAGGTAGACCTGATGTAACGTCGGCGTCTGGATGGAGGCGGCGTTCAGGCGGCAGTTCGGCGTCCTGTGATCGGCGTCGGGATTTGGCGTCGATGTCCGTGGGTTATTGCGTAGGGGTCGGATCCAGGGGCAGGAACAAACACTACCCTCGTAGTGTTGGCGTCGAAGCGGTTGTACTGGCAACCTAGGTGCTTGGCGTCGGTGTTGACTGCAGGAACGACGGCGGAACGGCTAACGTCGGCGTCGGGCTGAGTTTCCTGGAGTCGGCAGGTTCCAGAATTGGACTGGATCCGGCAACAGCAAAGGACACTACACTAGTAGCGTCGGTGTGGCGTCGGGACGGTTACACCAGTAACCGTGAAGCTCGGCGTTGGTGGACTTCAGGAAGCACTGGTCCTGGAGTCGACTTCTTCTGGCAGGAACGACGTCTGGAACATCTGGCGTCTGCGTCGGTCAGAGTTTCCTGTCTCAGAGAGAAGGTTAAAATTCGAGGAACTAAAGTTCCTCTTGAATCCACATGCTGCCCCCTGTACAGCACCAGAGTGGACTGAAGATATGGGTGGATGCATCCCGTATTTAAGCACCGAAAATCGTCCGGAGTAGGGATGATTTTCGAGGACTACGTGGCCGTTGGCAAAGAATTCACTGGAAAATAATTATCGTAAACAAGATAATTATTTCCAACGAACTCTTAAATCCAACCGTTAAAATGCAATTTGAAAGAATTACGTTAATCTGTAATCTCTCTACTTTCAAATTGCAAGGGCGGCCCGTGTCCTCTCCCTGGGCGTCTTAATCTGCTGCTCGGGCCCTAATTGCTGCACGATAATCCGGAGGGCCGGGCGGTGATCTTCCAACCTCGGATCAGGTAAATGTTGACCCGTAGGTTAATCCGCGGCGGTCGGCAGGTAGAGTGCTGGCCAAAAACTCATTTTATAAAAGAAAAAATTAAAATTAAAAATTTTAATTTTGTTGACGATTAAAATTAATCGCCGGTAACAATATATTTCGCTAATGTTTTTTTGAAACATAATCTAAAAAAATGGTGATGTGTCCATCATGGTACTTTCCCCGGTGAATACGGTCAAATAAGTTTCTAATTGAAAATTTAATAGGAAAGCAAAATGATTAATAGAAAAAATTGATTGTTGTCTTTCAAAGTTAAAACCGAGTATTGAGAAGAATATTATAATTATGTGTGTTAGTTCTTACCTTACAATGTGTTGAAATCATTGATCCACACTCTTCTTCGTTTTTTTCAAACTTTGCGAATGTGCTGAATACGACGGCACTTTGACGTTTTAATTGTCATTAAAATAATTATTTTAATAATTAAAATCTCTAAGGGAATTTATCAGGTAAACGCTTATAAAATGAAAACCGGAGGTCCTACAATAAAAGTTTTATAGCAGGAATTATTTATTTTTCAAGATCTACAACTTTTATTTGAAACATTTTTCTATCCGAATTAAAAAATTAAAAATTGCTAAGAGTAAAGTTGCACTTAATGAGTTTTGATTCTAACCAAAAGCTTTTCAGATCATTCCACTGTTATAAAAAGCTTAGATATAAAGTTTGGGCTTAATCCATTTAGCCGTTTATGCGCTATCGTGGAAACACACAGACACACACACAGACATTTTTCAAAACTCGATGGAATGGACTCAGGGGACCTCAAAACGTGCATATTTGTTGAAATTGGCGGTAAAGAACTCATCGTACATCAAACTTGCACCACCAGTTATTTTGTATAATATGCGTTTAGTAGATTTTATACCTGCTTCCCACAGGCCTCCAAAGTGAGGGGCTCGAGGGGGTATAAAATGCCAGTTAAGCCCGTCTATACTTAAGGTTGCCTATAATTCGTTTTGTTCTTCTTGTAAGAACTTATGTAATCTTTTCAATTCAGCATTAGCCCCGACAAATGTCATTGCATTGTCACTGTATAAATCAGTGACTAGTCCACGACGTGAAATGAATCTTCGCAGCGCAGCTAGAAACGATTCAGTTGTAAGATCTCGTACTATTTCAATATGTACTGCCTTTGTTGACATACACACAAATAAAGCAATATATGTTTTTATGAGTTTAGCAGATTTTCGTTGACCCTCCTTTACTAGAAAGGGTCCCCCGTAATCAATTCCCGTCTTACGAAATGATTTTAAATAAATAACGGAGCCATAAGCAGCTAAACTAGCATCGCCGAACGCATGAGTATCGGCGAATTCATAGAATTTAATTCAACTCGTAATTGGAGCCATGAATCTAGAATATTCCGTCGAACCCTTTCATCCCATTTTAATTGTTGTTTCCAAACATGCTGTAAGATTATTTTTGCCTTGATTATAACTGGCCCTAATAAACCTAACGGGTCAAAGAATTTTGCAATCTCCGATAAAATTGTGCGTTTTGTAATACAATGGGTATTCACTGTACGCCTAGAGCCTTTATTTGCTCACCTGGAGTTAAATTCAATACGTGATTGTTAGTTTCTGTATTATCTAAATCACTGACAATATTCGAATTATTTGATGCTCATTTGCGCAATAAAAACCCACCCTTTGCGAGAGTTTTTCCTAATGAATCGCGTAATCGACGAGCCTCTTTGATAGTGGATGCACCAGTTAGAACATCATCCATATAAAAATCTCTCAGAATGACTTGAGAGGTTAAACTATCTGGTGCCTCTCTAGCTAACTCTCTTAAACATCGGACCGCTAAATACGGAGCACAGCAAGTGCCATACGTCACGGTATTTAATTGGTAAGCATGAATTGGTTTATCACGTGACTCGCGCCACAAAATCTGTTGAAATTTGCGATCTGACTCGCGGACCTTTATTTGTCTGAACATCATCTGAACATCAGCTGTGATAACGTACTCGTGAGTGCGAAATCTAATCAAAATATCAAATAAATCGTCCTGTAAAGTTGGACCCGTTAACAATAAATCATTAAGTGATATTTTGGAATGAGATTTTGCACTTGCGTCGAATACGACAAGCAATTTCGTGGTTAAACTTGACCTTTTTATGACCGCGTGATGCGGTAAAAAATAGCCAATATTTTCGAAACACGGCACACGAGTCATGTGTCCCAATTTGATATACTCCCTCATAAATGCAACATATTCTTTGTTTAATTCTGGATTTTTTCTTAATGTTGCGTTAAATATGCCCGGAGATGACAGTGGTCTGTATGAGGGGCCCTTAAAAGGGGGAATATCTCCGGCGCGAGGGTGGCGAACACGAGCACTGTTCACGGGGAGGAAGTTAATGGTTAAAGGACACTAACCTTGGTTATCTTGCTGTGCTCGATACGATCTATGTAGAAGTATGGCGGTGCCCGAAACGATCTGTGTAGAACTATAGCGGTGCCCGAAACGATGTGTGTGTAGAACTATGGCGGTGCCCGAAACGATGTGTGTGGAAACTATGGCGGTGCCCGAAACGTTCCTTCTTCCTGCTAGTGGGTTGGGTGTGAGGGGTAGAAAAAAAAATAGACAGGCGCATTAAGAGGAAAACGTAAACAGCGATGCGCGCATTTGCCTCCCAAATTTCAAATATATAAATTTAATACGGAACACTTAATTAAAAAATCGTTTTCTTGCACTACCGTAGGAATTTCCCAATGTGGAAGTATCCGTTTTCCACGGTAACGCAACAACAATCCGCCCATCTAAATCTATATCTACAGTTGAATTGAAATACTTTTTACATTGAATTTCATCTCTTGATTTAAATTGAATATTAGTTTCGACATTTTCTACTTCCCAAAATCGCTTTACACTTGAGTTTAATTGGGCTAGTGTAACCGAATGACAGCTCAACCCCTTTTGAGGCTCTGCGTCAGGTACCTTTCCACTAATAACCCACCCTAATTGAGTATTTTGCAATGCTAGATTATTTTCATTAATCATCAATCGTTCAGATTTTACGTGACTATTGTATAATTCTACTCCGATTAGCAAATCTATGTCGGCTGGATTATAGAATAGTGGATCCGCTAACTGAATATGATTAGGAAATTTAATCTGTTTGACCATGCTCGCACCCGCCACTGATAAAATTTGATTTGTCTTACAAGTTTTCAAATTTATCCTTTTGATTGCGCTAATTGAAATTAAATTTATCTGAGATCCGGGATCTAATAGAGCTCTAACTGTATGTTGCTTATCTCCGGTCCTAATTTCAACTAAGCTAGTGGCTAAAAGCACAGTTCCGTTTTCTGAATTATTAATACACAAACTACTACTTGGCGGATTTGATTGAGTTTGATTATTCAAATGTAGTAAGGAGTTATGAGAATGGTCACAAGTTTTGCAACGCCTTGTTGATTTGCAATCAATAACGGTATTTCCCACCCTTAGACAATTTTTACACAATTTCTTTGAATGCACGAAGTCTAATCGTTTATTAGCATCTAATGCGCGAAATTTATTACACATGAACAATTGATGTGGTTTTGAACACATATAACATGACAATGAATTATTTTTTGGTTTATTTGTTGAATTACTATTTAAATTATCGCTGCTGCAATCACTCGTGTTGTTAATAGTTTGTATTGATCGTAATCGCTTGGTTAAATCTTTCAATGTAGGCATTTCGGAATTACTAAGTTGATTTTGCCATTCTAATCTAATTACGTCTGGACAACGCATTAAACTTAAATAAATTATCCAGTCCTCAGATGAATTAACTGGACGTCCTAACGCCTCAAGCGAGCTTGTGTTTTGTGATAACGTGCTTATAAATTCCCTATAATCACTGACAGATTCTTTCTTGATTTGCGGTAAATTAAAAATTTCTTTCAGATGGCTATTTACAATGAATCTTTTGTTTTCAAACTGTTCCCTTATTAACTGCCATGCATTTGCATAATTTTCTTCCGTCAACTGTAATGACTGAATCGTTCTAGCTGCATTTCCCGTGAGTGATAATTTTAAATACTGGAATTTTTCTAAATTCGATAAGTCTGACTTACTTCCAATTACAGAATTGAACGCGTCCCTAAATGAAAACCATTCCAGAAAGTCACCACTAAATGAGGGTAATGGCATATCGGGCATTTTAGCTGGCGCGGAAGCTATTGGATTAGTATTTAGTTTTTCCGGAACCTTAATTAATTTCATAACTTGAAGTTTTAAATCCTTAATTCGTTTAAATAAATCAAAACCAAAGTTAAACTTATCAGGAAAATCTTCGTCATAATTCTTTCGTTCGTCTAATCGAAATTCTTTGACTGAAACTAAAACTTTCTCAACTAATTCTAAAATTAATTCGGCATTAACCTTTTCAGATGCTAAATCCTTAGTGATACTGGTAATATCTGACTCGATTATTTGGCGGTGCTTGTTTAACGTACGAAGAGCTCGACCGCTTTCCTTTGAAAGTGTAGGTTCTTGTACGGTAGACATGGTAAAGAATGAAAAAGGAAGAAGGAGAGGCCTGGAACTTGACCTGGTGGGCTAACTCTGCAACACTTGTCCTGTTCGGTGATGTCCTGAGGGCGTCTGCGGCTTCCACGTGCTACACGAGCACTGCTTCTCCCAGGAATCGACACCTACTGCGACGATGTTTGTCCAAATTGCATCTTCGGCTTCCCTGTGATGCTGCTCCTTTGGACTCGATAAAAACAACGATTAATTTTTGAATTTGCTTGTACTTCGTTACACTGATTTGATTCAAATTTCTCTTGAATCATCCGATTCGATTGGACCAAAATGTTACTGATTATTTAACTTATTTTCGAAGGTCCAATTTGTAACTTCGTAGAAATTACAAATAAAGAATACTTTAGTGTTACTTAAAAAATGATTGTGTATTGTTAACACCAAAATATATAAATATTTACAATTTAATTATTTGCGTCGCGTAACTGTTCTTTACTCGTTGATGTCTTGAATGCTTCTCTTCTCTTCTTTTCAAGTCAATTTCTCCCCGGGGTTGAGGGAGGCGTGTAAGGTTGGCTGGTTGTAATGAGAAGGCTTCTCATTGGTTATTGATACCTCGTGATCACCACCACCTCGACATTGTTGCCAAACTTCTGCAACCGCATCTCGGTTCGAAAGATTCTGCCGCGCAGATATTCCGAATTCCCGCTAAATCGGAATTCTCTTTAGACTGTTTTATGACGCATTGTCCGCTCGCGCACTTTCGGATAAACACCATAAAACTAAGCCGTCTTTTGAAAACTATATATACACAATATAATAAAGGGGCCGTTACTTGGAACGGACCCTGGTAAAAATAATAATATGCAAATGCGGAGGGTCGGGGTTGCGGCGAACCAGGTAAAGTCGCAACACACCTGTTATTTCAACGTATTCCGGTGATTTTCCTAATTTTATTTTCTGTAGAGCATTATTTACTTCTTCTTCAGTAATTTCGGGTTCTTCTTTTATTAAATCTTCTTGTATCTGTTGTTGTTGACTTTCTATTGGTTGATTGTCTCCCAACAGTTCCCTAAAGTACGCTCTCCACGTGTTCATTATATCTTCTTCATTTGTTTGAATTTCCCCAATTTTATTTATGTTCTTTAGTTCTGTACCCTTGGCTTTTCTCATTTGTTTTAGTGCTCCGTAAAATAGTTTTTGATTTTCATTATGAGCTTGAGCTAATTTTTCCCCAAATTCTGTCCATACTTTTTGTTTGTTTTTATTATGTCCCTTGATTTTCGTCTTTCTTTTTTATAGATGTTGTATGTTATGTCATTCCTATTAATTAGATATTATTTCCATTTCTTCTTGATCGCATCTTGAACTACTTTGTTCTTTCCATCTTTCCTCTACATCTTCTTTTGTGTTTTCTCTGGTATTGTGTTCATATAATATTTGTTGGTAATATTCTCTCATTTCTGTGTCTTTTAATTTATAATGATCTTATTTTTTCTTTAATATTTTTCGTTTGTCAATTTCTTTTTCTTCTTGGTTTGTTTTCATCTTCATTCGTACCAAAAAATGGTCGCTTCCTTACTCCGCCCCTCTCTTAACTTTTACTTCTTTAATTTTACTCCATACCTCCCTATTTATAAGGAAGTAGTCTATAATTAATTTATTTCCTCTGCTTAGTTCTTGTCTTGTAAATTTATGTATATCTTTATTCATGAATTTTGTATTTGTAATTATTAGATCGTTTTCTCTGCTAAAGTCTATTATTCTTTTTCCATTTTCGTTTCGTCTATTTTCTCCTTCAATCTCCATCCATTTCTCTAACCCTTTATTATCACATCCTACCCTTCCATTTATATCCCCCATTACAATTATATTATTGTGATTGATATTGTCAATTTCATTTTGTAATACTTCCCAAAAGTTGTCTTTCTCTTCTTTTCTCGCGTTCTCATTTAGCCCATAAACTATAATAATAGCATACTCTTCTTTCCCTATTTTTACTCTTGCTTTTAAGTTTCTCTCATTTACTTCTTTGACCAAATTTCGTCTTCTGACCATAATAGCATATTTCCTCCTTATAACTCTTCCCATCCCTTTCCTTTTCTTTTTGTCTCTGTTATCCCTGAAATCTTTAAATTCATCCCTTTCATTTCAGCTAACATTTCTTTTTCCCATCCTTTCATTCCTTTTACATTCCATATTCCAATACTATATTCTCTTTTGTATCTTTCGTAGTATGCTTTTCCATTTTCGTTAGCCTATTACAGTCCATTTCTATTGCGTGCTCGTCTCCTTTAAATTTGTCTGTCTTTTTTAGTTTCTTGTTTCTGATATTTCTAACTTACCCTTGTCTTTGTTCGATCTCCATTGTATATTATCTATGTACAGTTTATTGTATCCTCTTTTGATTGTTTTCCCATTATTAGTCTCTTTTTGTGCTCTTTTATTTATCTGCTTCTACATTTCCATTTCCTTTTCAGTTAGATCATGTGCAATGAATACTTTTCTTTCCTTAAAATATCTTAGTTTCTCTTTATTGGTCATAATTTGTTCTTTGTCTCTTTCTTCATTTAGTTCAATAAATAAATTATAAAATAAAAATGTCATTTCAAATTACATTTTATTAAAAAAATATTCTTGGCTATTCCGCGCGAAAAATGTTAACTTTAACGTATACGTTATTTTGTATCATCACAGACTAAGCAGCTTTTGTAATAAATATGTATTGATAGAATGTGAAATTAATTAATAACAAATTAAATTTAAGAGCAGCTTTGCATTCATACGCATGCGGTGCAACAGAAATGCCGCGAGTTAAGTGGCGCTTAGCATTAAGCCACACTTAAATGTTACGGTGCAATCGGGCATAATTCAATATTATTATATTTAAATATTGTATATATTTTAATGATGCACTTTTATTAATAAATTGTTTATAATATAAATTCTTTATTTTAATTAACCAAATCTTTAAACACGTAAACAAGACACATATATTAAAAAATTAGAATAACTCTTGAATGAAATGTAACAAATCAAACAGCATAATTAGTTCATCTCAGCACCTCTCACAGCCAATTTATCTGCTTCTTCATTGCCGTAAATCCCAGCATGTCCATTCACATGTTCCTAAAACAACACATTTTCAACTTTACACATTTGGATATTACTAATTAATATACAAAGAGGTTTTTTATGAGTATACAATGTGGCCAGAAAAGGTGTGATAATCTTCAGATAAAATGGTTCATTGACTAATTTCAAGTAGACTAGAAATCAGTAATATTTTTGAAATATTTTGATTAAAATTAGTTCTATTAACATCCAGCTAAGCATTGCAAATGTTTATTTAATGATAAGTCGATTATTAATAGCAATAATTATACATAAAATAGTCATATATTTAGGATATTAATAGACTCATAAAGCTTATTGAATAATTACCCAATATTTTTTGTGTTTTATTTTATTTAATTTTTTATATTTTAATTTATTTTTTCATTTTAAAATTTTTTTTTAGTTTTTTCTATTTAAATTGATTAACGAACCACTTTAACTGAAGATTATCACACATATTCTGGCCACCCTGTATATTAGGGTAAGTGTATACTTGCAAAAAACGCGAGTCAAACTCATTGAACCGATTAATGTGTGTGTTTAGTTGCCTAAAACACGTAACTAAACACATGTCAAAAGTTAAACTTCAAATTGTGTGAAATATTTAATTGAAAATGTATACAAATGAAGAAAAAGGTCGAATTTAAAGCGTGTATTACAATTTCAACAGTACCAGAGGAGGATAAGACATTTTTTCAATGAATCCAGAGCGGCCGAATACTTCGGTTAGGACGATTATAAAAATAATTAAATTAAAACATTTTCTTTGGAAGGTTGTATGTTTGGTTCCCTCTGTTCAACTGAAAAATGCAATACAGGTAATTTCCTTTTTTTTTTCAAAAACACGATTATTGTAATGAAGAAATGACGGGTAAAAAATATTAAGAGGTTTTATTAAGACAATTTAAAAGAAAATATCGGTAAACAACAATAAACTTGAAATAAATAATTACAATAATGCATTTCAATATTGTCATAAACAGAAGAGGTTATCAGATTTTCCTCGACGAAACACAAAATATTTAATTTAAAATTCTCAGTTAAATTTCTCTGTGCTGAAAATTGTTTAATTCTTTTTACTTTCCCCGTACCCCTGGGAAAGTATTGTGATCGTAAAAATTTCGATTGGCCAATTTCAACAAATATGCACGTTTTGAGATCCCCTGAGTCCATCATTCCATCGAATTTTGAAAAATGTCTGTGTATTTCCGCTATAGCGCATAAACGGCTAAATGGATTAAACTCAAACTTTACATCTAAGCTTTTTATAGCAGTGGAATGATCTGAAAAGCTTTTGGTTAGAATCAAAACTCATTGAGTGCAACTTTGCTCTTAGCGATTTTTCATTTTTTAATTCGGATAAAAAAATATTTTAAATAAAAGTTGTATATCTTAAAAAAATAAATCATGTTT
This sequence comes from Philonthus spinipes, assembly GCA_963082785.1. NCBI lineage: Eukaryota > Metazoa > Arthropoda > Insecta > Coleoptera > Staphylinidae > Philonthus > Philonthus spinipes. Next base: position 3,642,529 of record OY720304.1, read on the forward strand.
CTTGTAAAACATTTATTGTAGGACCATTAGTTTAGCGGACGAATTTCATCTACCAGATAAATTCCTTTAGAAAAAAAAATTATAATCTTTATGTTGGCTGTGGAGTCTTTAATTATTTAAATAATTATTTTCATATCAAATAAAAAGTCCAAGTGCTTTAAAAGACAATAATCCATTTTTTCAATCAATAATTTTTCCTTTCCTATTAAATTTTCAATCAAAAACTAATTTGACCGAATTCACCGGGGAAAGTACCATAATTTGACATTTTCGACGAAATATGTCATATAATTTGAAGGCGAATGATTTATTTGGCATATGTATCATTAAGGTCGAGATCATAGAGATAAAGTATATATCCAGTGCTCAATTGGACAACTATTTCCCAAGTTTCAAACCTTTATACGATTTTTGAGGTTAGGTTCATATACACACTATAATATAACCAATGGCGGGATTTTTGTGTATTTTTCTATTTATAATTTTTTGTTCACTATTTTACTTCAAATTATTGATATAAAAGATTTTTTTATAAATGTACTATTTGACAAAATAGATATTAGTAGATCATGCAAATAAGAAATTGCAATTAATAAAATTTTCTGAAAAAAATACATAAAAAATAACATATAAAAACAACAATATTTTTAAGTAATATATATTAAACTTATAAAAGTATCATTTAACCTGTTTTTCATATATTAATTAAAACATATTAACAACAGTTATGATTTGAATTAATTGATATCTCTCAGCTGGATAATTTTATGAACTTTCCTTAAAGAATCTAGAAAAATATGGATGTAAATATTACTTCAAAAACGTCAATGTTAAATACATTTTCTTCTGATAGCAAATATTGTAAAAAGCATAAACTATATAATAAAAAATGAAGATTTATAGACCGAAAACATATTTTGAGAATGTGGGAAATAAATCATATTTATGAATAATTAATTATTGCTCGATTGGTTCATAATTTTAAGTTATGTATATTCTTTAAAAAATACACAATTCATAGAAATTAATAAGCAAACGTATCTTAAACTACAAATAATAACTTACCAGTTGTATTTTTATAAGAAAAAGTGAAGAAACTTCTGACAAATACAAATAAAAAACTGTCAACAACAATTCATATGATTTACATCAATCAAATTGAAATATGGCAAACTGATCTTTATTTAGAACATCTTTAATGTTTAATTAAAAGTATAAATGTTTAAGAAATATACCTTATAGGGCGACAAAAGTCACCAATAATAAATAAATCATTGTAAAACCCCAAAAATAAAGTATTTTAAATTTTCCACTTGAGACTTCAGCGCCTCCAGTGCTTAAGTAGACAACTGTAGCCGTGTTTCCCAATTTCAAATAATATCCGACCCCCCCCCCCCTGGTCGAGATTGAGAGTAGTCGTATTAGGCATTGTGTTCAACTAACTGATGTGGGGATTGCATACATTAGAATGAACAGGGGCCATTTAATGCTCTTCGCGAGTAATTTGGCCTTGACGAAAATGCTGCCGCCCTGGTAGTCATGAATGGAATTAAATTATTTGCTCATTTATATAATTTCAATCATATTTTTGATGGAACAAATCACCTGAAGAATTCTTAGACAAATTAGGAGTACAAGCATTCATAGAAGGAATACGGGATACAAATGTCCAACAGCTCCTTCAGTTATCCCGTCCAAAAACCATGATGGACGCTCTAGTGAACGCATTAAAGATTGAGGCTGCTAAAGAAACTTCTAGAGCACAGATACGCATACGAGAAACGAAGACCGAAGAAAATATTAACTGCATTTCTTCAACCAAGAAGAAAGTTATAAAATGTTGGCACTGTGGAGAAATAGGCCACCTGAGAAGCAAGTTCAAAAAATACTTGCAGAAAGTGGCAGGAGAGGAACAGGACAAATTAAAGAGAGTTAGTGTGCGAAAGCGAACATCAACTCTGGATAGAGAAGCTCCAATGGCAGCTACATTAAGGCAATCGTCGTCAAGTATGTGCGTTGACGGAAAAATAAATAAAAGAAGAAATATCCAGTATGCGATCCCGAACAGCTTTATGAACAAATTAGCAGGAAATCGGAAGATCCGCAATGGCGTGTCCAAGAAAGAAAAGAGAGATCTGTTCACAATGCCCTCTGACTATGCCCTGGCACATTGTATAGGAAAGGATCTACTTATGACGAAAGGGATAGCGGCCGTATTCAGGAGGAAGTTTGGAGGTATAGAATACCTTAGACAACAGAATCCTATGGTCGGAAAAGCACTGGAATTAGAGAGGGATGGTTAAAAGATGTTCTACTTGGTTACAAAAGAAACATCCTATGGAAAACCGTCATACCAGTCGATATGGAGTGCGTTATGCGATTTGAAGATTAACGGATGGATAGACTAAATTGGCGAGTGGTTAGAAATATTTTGGAAACCATTTTCGATGGGTCTGGTATTGAAGTCGTAGTGTGCTGTTTTAATCCCTGCGCAAAACCAATAGAGAGACATGCACCAAAGGAGCCGACTGCAAATACCTTCATCGGGAAACTATTCCGGGGCGGAATAGTCTAAGGGGAGGGCAGTGTAACGAAAGTGAAAGAAGAAACTGGAAAAATCACTCTAGAATGTTCGACAGAACGCGCGACGGTAAACGCGGCGTCATCGAAAGTTTCGGAAAGTTCGAGAAACAAACACGCTACATAAGCGCGCGCGCTAGCGGCGCTGCAGTCAATCAGTTCCAGTCAGTCTATCACGAATGAATAGATATTGTTTTACTTATTTTCCGAGTTTGATTTATGTTATTTATTTAATAAGTCAATATTGCTTATATGTACAAAAAATCCTCTTGATGAGTCACGCATTAATTAAATGCTTTACCGACAAGGTGTTGATGAAATATGATTAACTGGTTGCCTATGTTATAACTACAGCCATCTAGTAATTAGTGCTTGAACTTTTAAACTATTTTAGACGTCAATTATGCTCCTCAAAAATTACAGATATATTTCGCTAATGTTTTTTGAAACTTAAACTAAAAAAAAATGAATACTTGTTTTCTATTTATATTAATGGCCAGCGAGGCATTTATTCGAATCCGAACCGAGAGAAGTTTTTTGTGAATTTGCGATAACAACAATACACGAGCGCACGTCCTCCTTCGCCGGTCATTACTATCACAGCGCGCGGCAGGTGAGGGTCGCTCTTTTTAATTAATTTGATTTAATTCTTTTCGTTTAATTTTATTCGGTTTTGATTTAAATTGAATTAATTTGGTTTAATTTAATTTAAATTGATTTAGTTTAATTTGATTTAATATAACTGATTTAATTTTGCTGATTGTATTTGAATTAATTTAATTGATATTTTTAACATCTTTAAATTGTGTAAGGCATAGCTGTACTGACGAGGGATAGATCCCGAAACACGTGTCTGCAGATGGCCTTATATTAAGTAACGTTAATTTTTGTTGTTTTTACATAAAATTTTTCTCGGATCAAAAATATTGTTGCATTATTCAATATTTGTTGATATGCAGCGGCAGGTGTACATTATGTAATTCAATGTCCGGCGTGGGTATTTGCCCGGGAAGTAGTTGTTTTAATGTGCATTTGTTTAACGTACTTACGTAAGTAAGTCAATAGTCACAGAGCTAAATGTGGAAATAATTTATTAATTATTTTCAATCATTTTTATTTAATATATTTAAATAACTGTGACCAAGTGGAATGAATACTTGTTTTCTATTTATAAAAAAAAAACATTATTTTTACATTTCATTCACAATACATTCTTTCGATGTGTATTGTATTTTCCAAATGTAGCTGATATTTTTTAAATTAAATATAACATAAAATATAAAAATGAAAATTCAATGAAATAACAATAATAAAAAATTTAAAAAAAAACGAAATTCATGACTGCATGTAGAAAAAAATTACCTATTCGATGCAATTTTTAGGTTTTTTTTTAAACGTACCGTTTGGATTTGTAAACAAATATACTGACAACCATTTGAAGGATCCTGCACTTAGAATTTTGTATGTTTGTTTGCGTGTTATAGGTAACTAACATACACAATGCGTTTGACGCAAGATTGATAGATATATATATTTATCTATAACAGGTAGGCCTATCGGCCGCCTCGTAATGTTATTTAAAATGTGTGATAAAAAAAGCATTATTGACGCCCATGGCATCATCACATCTTTCTTTCCCACTTACATATTTGACATACTACATATTTTGAAGTTGCACGTTGTTATTGTGTCAGATTATTACAATTACCATTATATTATTCATTCTATTTCTTAATTGTTTACTGTCTTTGATTTTTTATTTAAGTTCGTTTTTGTTTCGTTTTGTGTTAGTTTAATGCCTGTTATAAACATATTTATATCCATTACAATAATTTACTTGTAGAGTAAAAAATTAAATAAATAAGAATAATAATGATTAAAATTCGAAATTATATACTCTTCTGTTGTAGGTGCAAGAAGTTTTATGCATTTTACGTATAATTCTTGTAATTAAATTTCAACCACTGAAAAAATAAATTTACTTTTGAATTTTGAAATTGTAGATCTGGCAACATTACATTACATGAACTCCTGTGACATAATCAAAATCATAAAGTGCTAATCAGTAGATGGACCTACCTAATAAATAAATATATACAGGGCCCTGCAACTGTGCGTTGGGCTTTCCTAGCACCTTTCCCGTGAAGAAAACAAAAAAATGTTTCGTACAAAAAGTTATTGATTTAAAAATTTTGCGGTATAACAAAAATATTTGTTTTTTTTTTAATGGAAAAAAATATTCAACTTTTCTAATGACATTTTTCAACCTCTACATTGTTGTCCATTTAGTTTTTTATTATGTTACAGTGTTGCCAATTTACAATTTTTTCTTAAAGTATCATGCATAAGCAAGCTCAACTTTAAAAAATTGTAGCGACCTCGTTTTTTGAAGGTAAGAATAACTTTTAGCAAATATCTCAGTGTGGTTGATAAGCAACATTTTGTTAATGAGCAATTTAAGTTTAGTAGTACAGGGTGTTCAGAGAAACATGCCAAACTTTGCAAATTTCAAAGCGGTATAACCCATTTTTTTAAATGGAATGCTCTCTATTTTATGTCATTATTCGATAGGTCTTTTTCTTCTCTTCAATTTGATGGGGCATATCTTATGTCTAAACCCCATAGTTGTTGGGATATTCAATATTTTTCACAAAAGTATCCATTTAATTACATTTCTATGCACTGTAGTAGGCCATGCTGCGATGAAACAACTGTCAAAATGTAATATAAGTGTCAGTGTGACATTTGATTATATCGAAATTCTAAACGTTAATTTGTGATTTGTAAAGTGATTCTTCGTTTCGTGGTAAAAGTAGACAGCATATAATTACGATGAATTCGAAAAAGACGAAATAGTCGATATGATTTTTGTATTAGGGGAGACTGATAGAAATTGTTTATTGGCGGCTAGAATTTACGCGACACGTTATCTCGACAGAGGACATCCAGAAGAGAAAACTTTTAGGAACCTGCTCAATAGATTTATTAAAACGGGAAGTGTACATTACAGAAAACAAGAAAGAACAAAACATATCACCAATGAGGAACATCAATTTTCAGTGCTCTTAACAGCAACTGAGCATCCCAACTTGAGCCAAAAAGACATCTGTGAAGAAACCAGCATAAGCTATCCAGTATGTTTTATTCACGGATGAGGCGACGTTTCATAACAGCGGATCTGTCAGCAGGCACAATTTTCATTATTATTCAACTGAAAATCCGCATGTTATGAGACAAGTTGATCATCAGCATCGATGGTCATTGAATGTCTGGGGATGAATTATTGGAAATCATGTGGTTGGTCCACATTTATTCGAAGGCCATCTAAATGGGCATATGTATTTGCACTTTATGTGAAATGTATTACCCGTGTTATTAGCTCATATACCTCAACATACGAGAAACAGGCCGTGGTTTCAACAAGACGGGGCACCTGCGCACTTCTCGTGAGATGTGAGGACATTTCTTGATGGTATTTTCCCCAACCAATGGATTGGTAGGAATGGACCCACTAGATGGCCTGCTAGATCTCCGGATCTAACAAAAAATGATTTTTTCTTGTGGGGATATGTAAAAGAAATTGTTTATAAGGAAGCACCAACAACCCCAATGAATATGCAGCAACGAATTGTTAATTCTTTTGCAAGTATTTCACCTGAAATGTTAGGAAGAGTGAACATTTACTGTAGTATCGTTTCTCTTTTGTATTAATAATTTTGAAGTATTATCTGTATTTATTCATCTCACATTGACTTTTACTTACATTTTTACAGTTGTTTCGTCTCAGCATGGCCTACTAGAGTGCATAGAAATGTAATTAAATGAATACTTTTGTGAAAAATATTGAATATCTCAATAACTATGGGGTTTAGACATAAGATATGCCCTATCAAATTGAAGTGAAGAAATAGACCTTTCGATTAATGACATAAAATAGGGAGCATTCCATTAAAAAAAAAATGGGTTATACCGCTTTGAAATTTGCAAAGTTTGGCATGTTTCTCTGATCACCCTGTATTACTAAATTTAAATTGCTCATTAATAAAACGTTGCTTATTAACCACACTGAGATATTTGCTAAAAGTTATTCTTACCTTCAAAAAACGTGGTCGCTACAATTTTTTAAAGTTGAGCTTGCTTATGCATGATACTTTAAGAAAAAAATTGTAAATTGGCAACACTGTAACATAATAAAAAACTAAATGGACAACAATGTAGAGGTTGAAAAATGTCACTAGAAAAGTTGAATAAATACAGGGTGTTCCATTAAAAAAAACAAATATTTTTGTTATACCGCAAAATTGGGACACCCTGTATGTTTGAAAATAATTTTACGCCATAAAGATTTTTAAATCAATAACTTTTTGTACGAAACATTTTTTTTGTTGCAGGACCCTGTATATACAGAGTGTCCCGTTAATGTTGGGAAATGGCATAATTTCAAGTTCCTGAAACCAAAATATGACAATTCAACCGAACTTATATACACAAAAGTTAATCATTAAGCCGGAAACTTAAACAAAATAATATTTATTTTATTAATAAAAATTGAACAATAATAGAAAATAACGGGAAGCTAGACAAAGAGATAAATGATAGACTGGGAAGAGCGGGAAAAATATTTAATATGATGAAGACAACGTTCTTTGGAAGGAAAGAAATAACTAAGAACATAAAAGCGGAAATAGTAAAAAAGGTTATAAGACCTACAATAATATATAGCAGTGAAACATGGACCATGACGGAAAAACACAAAACGAAAATTAATGCAATAGACATGAGATTCTTAAGGAAAATTGAAAATAAGACCAGACGAGATAGAATAAGAAATGAGACATACAGACAAAACATACAGATAAGACCTATTAATGATACCATTAATAGAATGTGCCGCATGAAAGAAGATAGAACAGCAAGAAGAATATATGAAACAAGAGCGAAAGGAAGAAATTACCGGGGAAGACCGAGAAAAACATGGAATGACATAATTAGAGAAGAAGCAGAAAAAAATGACATAGATTGGAAGGACATTATACAATTAACCAAGGACAGAAAGACATGGAGAGAAAAATATAGAAACAGACACTAAACAAAAACTCCTTACACCTAACGGTAGAAAGGAAAAAGATTTAAAAAAAAAATTGAATGCTTCATTCAATTTGAATGAAATTTACTATGATTTAATATAACAATATAACACATGAATAACGGGACACCCTGTAATCTTGCATTTGATTTGCGTTTTTTGCAGGTATACATAGGGGAAATGTATACTGATAAAAAACTCTCTATATAATGTTTATAATTCCAAATAAATAAATACTCCCTATGTTGTATAAATTAAAAATTGAAATGACCGTCATCAGTTATCTAAATACCAGATGATGGTGGTTCAAAAAATTTTAATGAATGATTTTATTAAGAAAAATTTCAAATAAATACGAAGGACCAAGTAATAAAATACAGTTAGAATCGAAAACACAATTTAAGTAATCCAAAGATTGATGGTTTAATAGTTATGTTATCATTTTTGTAATCACATGCAATTTCTCGAATTTTTTGAAATGCGTTTTTTTTGTTTGAACCACTCCTCAGATGACAGGACTGTCCACCATAAATTATCTTGAAAAATGATTTGTCGTCAACTTCCGGTTATAATTCGGAAACGGTTAAAGATAGATCAGTGTTTTCTTCGCCATTGTTTTTATCATTACAAATTGGCCTAGGGTCGCGAAAACGGTTTTTCAATATCTCTTAAAATATAAAAGTTTTCCATATGTAGCACCACCAAAATGGACTACCCTGTACACTGGAATTTCTTCAATTTCATTGATAAAAATATAATTTAAAAGGAATATCAATTTAATTAACAAATGAACTTCACAACGGAACAGTTAGCATTACCACACCGACCAGATGTCCGGTATCGGTCAGGGGCAATTATTATGTACTTAATCTATTTAATAATAATAATAATAATAATAAGTTATATGGAAATGTGGTGTTTTTAACAATACGTTTGAATATAACTTATACTTTAATACATTACCAAAATTTAGAAAGAATATAAGTATGCACATAACCCATTAATTATCGATATTTAACTCACATATTTCACATCTTCCAAACGATTGCTCTCCTTTTCTAATTCAATCAGATCTTCCTTGTTAATCACTTCCTTTCCATCCGCTTTCCGCCAATTTTTCTTCTTCCATCCATTTATCCATTTCGTCATGCAGCTTATTGTGAAATTCGAATCAGTCTTTATCAGCAATTTCCTCACTCCTAAATGGGCAATTAAAGACATTAATCGAAGAAACAATACAAAAGTGCTTTACTCATTTTCACAAACACAAAGGCTAATATTTATAAATACATCTCCCCCTAGAAGTTGCGAGACCTTGTCGTGGGTGGGGGAGCTTGTGTACAGCCAACTAAGGAGCAACTCAAAACCCAAGCCAAGGTGTAAGGCATCGTGCCGAGGGCAAGCGATCCCTTACGGGCACCGGGCGAAACCCCCTAATATTTAGCTTTACCTGGTCATGCGGGGCTCTGACCAGGTAGACAGTTTATTTCCCTAGCTACTCTTGGGACTAGAAATTGACCAAAATAAAAAAATGAAAAATAATAAAATAAAACCACAGGGCCAGGAAACTCCTAAGGCTAGTGAGCCAAGGACGACCAAGGCCACAAAAGAAGTTGCCGAAGCCAAGGGGTAGGGCACTTCAACACCGCAAGGGCCAAGCAAAGCGCTGAGGATCAGCGCGGCGGAGGAAGTAGACCTGATGTCCGACGAAGAAATTCACAGGGCGGCAGTGTCAGGGATCACCAAGGCAAAAATAGCTAGGCGGGTGAAACAAGGCTAAGATTACATAGAGGCCAAAAGGGCCGTAATCAAAGCCAATTTTCTTAGTAGCCAAGCTAGAGAAAGCCAGGTACCAACGCAAAAGGACCCCCAAGGACAGAAAAAGTCCGGAGGTCCTATTTGAAATGGAACTCAAGGACAACAGAGGTCCGGAGTCCCAAAACCTAAAGCATCCCAAGGACAAATATGGTCCAGGGATGCAAAACCGACAAAGACAAGCTCCGAGAAGCCTCCTACAGCAAACAAAAGGCTCAGGTCGAACGCTAGTATCCCCCGGGCGACCAAAAAGCACAAACTGGTCGGGCACACCTTTACGGAGGCCCTGACAGCAGTCAAGGTCGCCATCGCGGGCGTGGACTTCCCGGAAGTTCAACTGGAGCAGGATAAGCTTAAGACAATCCAAGACTCCATACTGTCGGCGTACGAACAAATACCAGAAATAGGACCACAGGTCCGTTTCATTAGATGTACGTACAGACCAGGTTACCTTATAGTGACCTGTGCCGATACGGATAGCGCCCAATGGTTAAGGAAGACTATCCAAACCCTGAAACCCTGGGAGGGAGCCTTCCTGAAGGAGTTAAAGGGGGAGGAAATTCCAAAGCCTTGGGTATGCACATTCTACGTACCGGATGAAAGGGAAGTAAGACTGGGGGCAGAGAGGATCCTCAATAGGTTGAGGATAGGAAACAGGGGCCTCATGACTCGCCTCTGGACGGTGTGGGGAAAGATCCCAAAGGTGTCCTGTGGACCTTCTCCATAGACAACCAATCCAAAGATGAGTTGGAAAGGTTAGATAAGAACCCATTCTTTGGTTATGGCAGGCTAAGGTTCCGAATAAGGGAGGCCAACAAGACGATGGAGGGAAAAAAGGCTACACAGGTCACAACCTCAACGTCAACCAAATCCCTAAGCACTGAGGAGGCCAAGGGAGAGGACAAAGAAGATGGCATGAAACCATCGGAGGACCGACCCTCCCCCAGCGGAATCAGCATACTCCTAAGGCCACAGGCCAGGGAGGCGGCGGTGCCGATGGAGGAGGGGGAGCCCAAAGATGCGGTGCTGGAAGATGCTCCTCTTCAATAGTAAGAGGAGAATTAGGATACTGCAGGCGAATCTTCAGCAGGCGAATCTTCAGCACGCGAAAGCCGCATCGGCAACGCTGTGCAGAAGATTCGACAAAGAAGGCTTAGACATAGCTCTCCTGCAAGAACCTTGGTTACTGCGAGGGAAGGTAGCAGGCCTAGCACCACAACATTTCCAAGTAAGTTACATCCAAACGCCGTAAGGCGTGCATAATCTACAGTAATAGGGTAAAATTCACACTGATACCGCGATTATGCACGGACGACTTTGTTACTGGAGTAATTACAGCCATGACGGAGGACGGAGAAAGTACCTGGGTGATCTGCTCCACCTACTTCCCAGGGGATGAGAGGGAGTGCCCCCCACGCATACTAAATGACATAGTTGCATACTGCGCGGGTAAGGCGCAACAACTCATCCTAGGATGCGACGCCAATGCACACCATACTGTCTGGGGCAGCTCGGACACCAATAAAAGAGGTGAGTCACTACTAAACTTTATTTTTGCAGAGGGGCTGATTATAGCCAATATTGGCAATAAGCCTACCTTCACTACGAAATCGACATAACAGTATGCACCGGGAAAGTGAGTGATCTAATAGTGAACTGGCATGTATCAGAAGAGCCCTCATGCTCAGATCATAGACAGATTCGCTTTGACCTGAACATTCTCTTACAGTGGCTAAGTACAGTAACCCAAGAGAGACAAACTGGATAGGATATAAAGAATCCCTCAGGGAAGCTCTCAGGGTAGGTACAGCACCAGTGAGGGATGTCGAAGGTTTAGAGCTGGCGGTGGAACAAGTAAATGAAGCCATCACGAAGGCATACTTGGAAAATTGTCTAAAAAAAACGGTAAAACAAAGAGGTAGTGGAACAGTCTGGTGGAACACGAGGCTCGAAAATCTAAGGGCCCATATCCGAAGGCTATTCAACAAGGCCAAAACCACACAAGACTGGGACACCTACAAAGAAATACTGACGCAGTACAACAAAGAAATCCGGAAATCCAAAAGGGACTCGTGGAGGAAGTTCTGTGAGGAGCTAACGGATGCCCTGATATGTTCCAGAATCCACAGAGTCTTGGCAAAGGATGGAAATGCTGCAAAAGAAGTAGGTCGCCTCAACTATCCTCTCAGAGGAGGCTAATCAGAACAATCCCAGACAAAGGCGGGAAAGACCCGGTCGAGAGGATTGGAGGTTAGCTACAGAAGTAACCAGACCTAATAGAGTCAGATGGGCGATAAACAGATTCCAACCCTGTAAGTCTGCTGGGACAGATGGTATATATCCTATTCTGCTCCAGGAGGGTATGGAGGAACTGGTGCCGCATCTATCAAAAATCTTTAAAGCCTGTTTGGCATGGGGATACATACCGACGGCATGGCAAAGAGTACCTACCTAAGATAGGCAAGATAACAGACCTAACTCCAAAGTCATACAGGCCAATCAATCTTTCCTCATTCCTACTAAAAACAATGGAGAGACTGGTGGACAGATACATACGGGACGAGGTACTAAGGGAACAACCCCTAAGTGACCGTCAATACGCGTACCAACCCGGAAAATCTACGGATTCAGCGTTGGACGACTTAATAGGCTTATCTCAGTCCATGGAGAACAAAGAGATAGCTATGGTCACATTCTTGGACATTGAGGGAGCGTTCAACAATGTGACCACAGACTCCATTATAGAGGCACAGGCCAGGAAGGGAGTACCACCGAGCTTCTGCCGATGGATTAGGGCCAGCCTGGAGAAAAGGATGATCATATCCACTCTGGGGGGATATTCTATCGAAGCCAGAGCAGGGGGTGGCTGTCCCCAGGGAGGCGTGCTGTCTCCGCTGCTGTGGGCGACACTGGTAGACGACCTCTTGAGGAAACTGTCTGAAGAAGACATCCCATGCCTAGGGTATGCGAATGACCTGGCAATTATATCTAAAGGCCGGCAAAAGGCAACCATCTGACAACGGACGCAAAGGGCCATAGATACAGTGGATAGGTGGTGCCGACAAGAACAAATGTCGGTTAATCCAGGAAAGACACAAGTAGTCGTCTACACAAAAAGAATGGCGTTGGAAGGACTCAGGCCACCAACGCTCGGAGGTAAAGTAATTTCCTTTGTGAAGGAAGCGAAATACCTTGGAGTAATCTTCGACAACAAAATATCGTGGAAACCGCACATAATAAACACCACCAAAAAAGCATCAATAGCATTGGGAAGGTGTCGTAGAATGTGCAGATAAAACTGGGGGTTAAACCCCAGAATGACCCTATGGTTATACACAAGGGTGATCAGACCCATGATAATCTACGGAGCCGTGGTGTGGTGACCAAGGATAGAGTAAAAAGGGACGATAAGACTCCTAAATAGCACACAAAGACTAGCCACAGGGGCCTTAAGCACTACCCCAACAGCAGCCCTGGAGGTAATCCTTGGCATACCACCACTCCACATCTTTATTCAGGGAGAAGCCAGGTCGGTAGCATACAGAGTGATGCAAGGACCGGCACCCATTAACCGACTACATGGTGACGAAATATAATTTCGAAAACAAATACAGAGTATTGATTCCGTCAAAAGAGGAATGGGCAGCAGGTCCCCCCATCAAGGCGGAATCAAACTGGTATACGGACGACTCCAAAGGCAGCAATGGAACAGGAGCCGGAATCTACAACTCAAAAAGTGAGACAAGGATCACGATAAGCCTAGCAGAAGATACTACAGTGTTCCAAGCAGAGGCAATTGCGGTCCATCATTGCATCCGAGAAAAATTAAAAATATTATCAGCAGTAACACACAGATATTTATCACCACCAAGAGCCAGTGTTCCTGGACGAGAGTTATTCAGTAGTGCGGGTTTAATTTATGAACCTCTGTGAAACAGACTGGAACCTGAAAAAGCAATGGCACCAGTTTATCTTATTTCAGTATCCATACTATGTTTTTAAAAGAAATCTGAAGGATATATAAAAAAAATCTGCATCCGCAATATCCCTATCATGTAGATGCGAGTGGAGATTTAACCGCAAACAAATTCTGGAAATTACCAGGCTGGTGGAGTGGGTCTATCCACCAAGAGGGGAGGCACTACAACTGGCCTAATGTTATGGCCTAAGTGCGGTGAACTTGCTGCCCCCTCCCCTCAATCGATAATTGCTGATTAAAATTTACTAAAATATAAAAAACACCCACCATTATCAGCAGCTACCCTGCAAGCTTCTGCACAGGCTTCAATTTCAGCTGTGTTGTTTGTGTTCCTTTTCCTGGTCGGCTTTGAGATATTCCTATAGAAATTGCAAAAAAAAATTAACAAAACTTAATAGAAAAAATAAAATATTCAAATCAATTTGGTTTTGTTTTACCTTAGTGAATTTTTAATTGATTTAAATTTTAAACATGTTTTACGACAAATAAAATCATTTTTGAACATATATATGTTTTTTTGCTATTGCACTTATATTAGATATACCGAGTGTAGACGTGATCAGGTATACATAGGGACTTTACATGTAAAAAAATGTTATGCAAATTCCTACTTCCCAGTTCATTTTAGAGAAAAACTAAAAGAATTGAAATGTATTCAGAATTTAAAAATCTATGAAAAAACGATACTTCATTAACTTTTAAAATCGGTATACAGGGTCCTGCATCACAGCTCCCGTCTTCGATAGCTCAGTTACTAATTAAGTTGGGGTTTTGAAATTTTGCAAACTTTACTTGGGTCCTGGGACATACTTTAGAAAAAAAATATTATATAGGGTGCCCCAAAAAAGAGTTACAGCATGATGGTATATTTTTTTAAATTGCTTGATATAGATTTTATTCATTACTTAGGTGCCTCTTATTATTACCTATGTTAAAGGATGGAAGGTACTCCTTTAAATGACTCTAGCTCAGGAAGCACGTGAAGAGCAACTAATCCAAAACAACTGGTCAAAATGATGATTGAGTATATTTACACGAACAAAAATAAAATACGATTACAAAAAAAAACGGTAATGCAAATTAACAGCAACCCAGGTGAACGGCGTCGACGGGTGCGGTCGTCGACGGAGAGGCAGGTAGCACGGACGGTGGTTGCTCTCTCGTTTCTGTCGGATCAGCTCTCCGGATTTATACACCGATTTCGTCGTAGGGGGTGGAGGCTGTCCTTTGTGGCACGATTACCGATTTGCACTTTTCGGATTACCAAAATACCGGCTAATGAGTTTCACGAGAAACGATAAAGAAAAGATTATCCTTTCTCGCGAAACGGATCGCCGCTTAATGGCTTTTGGTAATCCGATTGGGCACAGTAGGTAAACGTGCGTTTGGGATAAACTCATTTTAATAACTTATGAAAAATAAAATTGAAAATTTTAATGTGACCGGTAAAAAATGTTTGCCGGTAACACCTACTTAACCAAATTTTTTTATTGAAATCGATTCAGTAATACCAACCAAAAAAATCAAATGTAGAAATAAGTGGTTTTGCGCTATTGGTTTAAAAAAATATTAAAAAATAGATTAGAATCTTCCGAATAAAATTATACAGGGTACTTGTTAAACAAGGTCTAACAATCCTAATAGTCAAATTTTATTTTTATGAATTATACAGGGTGTCCAAAATTTAGTGTCAAACTTTTCAAACTAGAATGTATTTTATTTTACTTATTTTATGTTGGAACCCCTGTATATTTTTATATCCATGTAGAATTAAAAAATAAACATTTTTTTTTTCCTTACAACCCTACCTAAATTCCTAACAGATTAAAAGTTATTGATAAAAAACTGTTTTTTCGACCTTGAGTATTTTGATGGATAAAAATTGAAGGTTACATTACATTGTATTGACAGTCATGTCATAGTATATGTATGCAGTAGGGTCGGTTGGTGTCGGCGCCTTTGAACTATTACTGGAATGGAATCCTCGCGCAGCTTACAGTACAGCCACAAAGTTCGTGTAGATAGTGAAGGAAAACACAGAGCACATAGGTAAATTAGTTCTACATCCGAACACTAAAGACTTTTTGGCGTTTTATTGCGATCGTACGCATGCCTTGATCACAAAATGGCGTGATAATTAAATTTTCCCACAATAACAAATCATCTGTAATGCATTTTTTTTTTGGCTTCGCTCTTCCTCATCCCCGTCCCCGCTTCCCCTGAGAAACTCAAATGATTGTACTGATCCTGATGTGGAGGTTATGGAAAGCATGCGAGATGGATGCAACACAAAGGAAAAAAAAAACATGGTATTCCGAATGGCGCATATGTACGAAACCTGGTTTTCTACATAATAGCGCACTGAATATGCACGCATATACACCAATCTCAATGGGAATGGTTGGAAGGTAGTGGATTATCAACTTTAGTTGCGGCTCTACCGAAAAAATAAATAAATAAAGCCTCCCCTATTATCTCAAAATACTAATAACGCCAATAACTAGCCCCTTTTACCACCAGCACTATTTTTATAGAGCGACATAATGAATGCTCTCAGTTCAAGTACATTTCTAATATTGGTCAAAATACATTTTTTCTAAGAACTCTGGTTTACAAATATGAAGTAAGTAATTTACAACGTATTTAATAATTGAACTTCCTTGTTCCATAAAATAGGCACTCTGGTAATATACCGGGTTATTCACGGTATACGAAACGGAGTATTGTGGCCAAAGTACACCACTTTTTAATAGCCTATAAAGGCTACTTTCTAAAAGTATTTTCATGTTATATATGGTGTTCCAAATACCATAAAAATATCAAAGTTATATTTTTTAAATGGAACACCCTATATATTTTTAGATTCTATGTTCAAAATAACTATAGTTTTCATTAAGATTGTTAATACCTAAACGTAACGGTTTTTGAAATAATTGAAATCATATTTTATTTAAGGAAGTAACAAGCATTTTTTCATTTGTCCAAAGATTTAAAACCGTTTCTACTTCCGTCGACAGTACTTCCAAATAAATAAACTTTCCATTTATTATATTTGGAATTTTAGTAAACATTTTCACAATTGTTTATTATGGTTCTGTGAAATTATAGGTTAACGAAATTAATTGGAAATTAATAATAAGTTATGCTATGATTATCCAAGGCTGGTCGAGTATATGTACAAATATATACTCTACCAATCTTGATGATTATCCGCGTGAATTTAATGCGCATGCCTGCATAGTCTGCACCACCTCGATACATCGGGCACGAAATGTTCAGAAATTTCAAATTATTATGGGCGCGAAACTGTAGCATATGTGTGAAATGATCCAATCGTTACTGTTATTATGCTACATATCGCCCTTTCGGAATACAGCCTAAGTAGAAAAATTAATCATAATAAATAAAAGGCGAAGCAAGCGCATTCTTTTACCTAATTCCATTTGGCATCGCCAACAATTCTAGTCTACAAGGTAGACAACAGAGAATCGTTGTTTTATTAAAAATTTTGTTAAGTAGAGAAAGGTTAGTGAGGGAAGAATGGGATGTGGTAGGTAGGGGGAACCGAGTGGAGATTGGATAGAAGAAAGATGTATGAAAGAGAGATTGGCTCGAAAAGGGAATAAATGTGGCAGATTGGATGAGCAAGAAATAGATGGAGGTGGAATTGCAGGAGCGACAGGGACAGATTGGGAGGAGTGGGTATAATCCACTGTATAAAAAATGGTAAAAGTATGGAAGTCCGCCAGGGTACAAACAGAGTGCAATGGTTACTGTAAATTGCACCGGTCTCGCGATTTTTATTCAAAATTACTAATAACAGAATATTAAACAAAATAATTTATTTAATAACTGATTAAATATAAAAAATAACAAATAAAAAAATGGAATAAAAAATATAAGTTAAAATATTGACTCGAAAATGAAATTGCAAATATAAGTTAGAAAAACGGTACGACCGAAAGAACGATGTTGTCAACGCGTTGTTTCGAACAAGACTGATTATTCTTCTATTAGAGGGAATGTGTTGGGATAGGAAAATCTGTCAAAGAATAATTACAGAGGGATTTTTTCAAGATAAGACAAAAAATGGTTTTTCATTGTAAGAAAACAGGACAGAGGATCTGGTATTGAAAACTTGGTGCGGTAAAAGGGACAAGTCCAGACGCTCGACTTGGTCGCGGATTAACGTTGATGGGCCCAATTTGGAACTTTTGGGCCCACTCTTGGAATGTTTTCTTAACAATGGCTAATCGTTCTTTCAAATTGTAAAAAATATGAGCTGGAAATCCAAGAAAAACATTTGGTTTCCAGGTTTCGCTTTAGAAATCTCAGACACAAAAAGCAATACACAAATACAAATACATGCAACCCTTTTCACTTGTAAGAAAGGGGCACAATAAAGCAATAACATCCGAACACAAATAGTCACGGAAACACACTAGGCTAGGGCTAGGCGTAGATCAAACAAGAGAGGAAGGATTTTTCATTACTTTTCAAACCAATGGCGCAAAACCATTTTTTTTTCTTTTAACTTTTTGATTATTTTTGTTGCCATTACTGAACTGACTTCATTAAAACTGAAGGGATATGCAGGGAATCATAAAAGGCACCCATACAATGAATAAAATGTATATCAAGCATGATGTAACTCTTTTTTGAAACAACTTGTATAATCAAAAATATTTTCCTGAAGTACATCCCAGGATCAAAAGTAACTGAGCTATTGAAGACGGGAGCTGGAGTGCAAGACCCTATATAAATATTGCGGTATTTAAACGATAAACCCCAATACATGTAAATAATTTATTTAAAACGGGCTCTTATACAGAACAACCAAGAAACCCACTCAATAATTACATAAAAAGAATAAATTCAACTTTAAGAGAAATGACAAATTGAATTGATGACAATTTGAGATATGAATTCATAAACCGGGTAATAAATTCAGGCCAATCGTTTCGAATATTAATTCTCCCACATGTAAAATAGTGAAATGGTTGGCAAGTCGTTTTCAATCTTTAAAAATTGAGAATGACGTATCAATAAAAAAACTCTATAGAACTGACCAAAAAATTAAGCAAATTGAAAATCAATCCCTACAAATTAATTTCGTTTGATGTTGAATCTATTTTCCCCAGTATTCCAATTCCAGACGCCTTACTAATACTTGAACAAATTGTAACGTTCGCATTTTCACGTTCCGTTTTTTTGTAAAATAAAATTAATAAAAGTACATTGGATGGGACAGAAATTAATTTAAATTCAAAACAATGATTTATTATAGGCGACCCAACATACAAACAAATTGAAAATTTTAATTTCGACGAGACGGCTTTCTTTCGGTTTGTTTACAATTTAATTCATCATTTCGAAAAGAGGTCAAACATAGGTCACGTTGAGGAGGAATCACACGTGCATTTCTTTATCAAGTCGAATTTATTCACCGCATATTTTATCTTATTATTAATTTCTCGCTATTTTAAAATTTATTATAAATCGAATTATGGTTTTTGGTAGTGATTTTAAATTCCTCCGCTAGAGTTAAGCAACATGTAATGTTAGTATCAGTGGGTTTGTGTAGCCGCTGCTTTATTTTCGATAAATCGAAAATACCAAACTATTAATTGTTTAAATAGATGGCACTCACCCAATGTTGTTTACGGGAAATTAGATTTTACTCGAAATTCCAATTAGTAATTGTCGAGCTGTGTGCTGGACAGGTTGTACGGTTGATAAAAAAAACAAGTGCTGCGTGCCGTCGTTTTAAGAATTATCTGTGAGAATCTGTGTGATTTCTTGGAGAGTTTTCTAAATCAAATTTAAATTAAGCGAGGCCGACCAATAGCTAAAGGTAAATGGTAATATTTTTCTATTATAAGTGATTCTTCCGTGTTTGTCTTCCGTGTTTATTTAAAGTTTGGAGTCGTAGACTAAAATTCGAATTTTATTTTAGGCCTCGTTATTAGGGTTGAATTTAACAAAAGATTTAACCAAGAATAATTCAAGTCTATCTCCGGTTGGAGTTTGCTGCTTCCTAAGGCCTGTTCATTTCGATTTTTCTACAACGGTGAATTCTTGGGGTCGATGTGCAGAGTTAAAAAGGATTCATATCTACTTCCATCAGTGATAAGGGAGTAGGAGAGAGTGGTGGAACGTGCGAGAAAAAAAATCTCAGATAAGTGTGAAAAATAGGTGATAATTTTTCTGATCGCAAATTGAACTTATTTAACCAGCGCTATTTTCTGTTATTCGTGTGAAAAGAAACAGTCATATTTAATTAAAAAAAAAAACATTACAGAAAGTAAGGGCAGATTTTTAAATAATTAAAACTGACCAATTTGAAAGTCACTTAGTTAATTTCAATATTTAAAGAATTTATTGTGATTTATTGTTTAATTCATGAGTTACTTGATTAATTGAAAAAGTAGGAGAGTGATTGAAAATAGGGTATTATCGATTTGATTGATTAATAAAAGAAATGATTGGTAAATTTAAAAATTAGTTCAAGAGCTAATTAAATATTTACTGGTTGAATTTAAAACAGGATATTTAGATAATTAAGATATTTAATATAAGAAAACAGTTGTAAACAAATGTAAAGGGTGACGTCATTCTATTCAGCAATAGTTATAAAATAATCTAAGCATGTGTTAGATAAATTGGGGCGTTAATTTTATTGTTCTTATTATTAGTTAAATTTCAGTAGATTCAAGTGAAATTTATTATTTTTATTTAAGTTGAGTATAGGGTGTTAACTGACTTGTAAAAAATATATATATACTATTAGGTTTTGAAAGATATAAAACGGTTATCTTCATTTTGGTTAATTTTGATAGTTTGATATTTTATTGTCGATTTATTATTATGAAGTTCTCTTATTATATATTTCATTTTGTTAATTTTTTTTTAATTGTTTATTAAATGTATTTCTAAATTTATTTTTTTATTTTTATTATTCTATCGTTAGCATACCTACTCGATTTCTTGGTTAGAAAGGGGCAGTAACTTATATTTTATTTATAAACCAAGTGGCGCTCAACATTAATAATTTTTTTGTTTTGAATTGGTTATTTTAATTAAAACCCCTACACCACCATTATGGTAGATGGGATTTTTAGATTATATATATATATATATATATACATATATTTTAATTAAAATTTGACTCACGGCTCAGCCTACCGACACAGAACTGCCGAAAGTTGGTCATAAAATATTAATGAACAACAATTTACCACCGAACCATATTAAACAATACCTTTCTTTAACCAAGTTGGTAATGGATTGTAACACATTTCAGTTCGAAAATAAATATTATAAACAAACGTTCGGTATTGCTATGGGCAATCCATTAACAGCATTTGTAACAGTATAAACTTCATTTTTGAAACAGAGATTAACAATACAAATTAGAATTCGACATTTACAGGAAATCCACTCGCACATTCAATTACATACATTCACCCATGAAATGTAAAATATCAGCATTGAATAGCATGATTTACAGAGCAATAAAAATTCCTTTATCAACATCAAATATAAATAAAGAGTTTAATTTAATCCGTAAAACAGCTGCCAATCTCAACTTTAATTTAAAACTCATCAATCGCGTAATTAATCATCAATTATATAAACACAAAATTTCACTCAGTACAAAATTAGTTAAAACAGTCAAACAAGGACAATAAACATGTTTAATTAATTTCTCACTTAATTTGTGGTGAAACATTTTTGAATTAATTCAGCATTTTAATTAAATTATCCTGAATTAACAATAAATATGCTAAATTGATTTTTCCCCTGAATAGACATTCACTTTTCCAAACTATTTAAAAAGTTTAATTTAACCCGAACACAAAAATCTACAGATTATTGGGTCGAGTAAATAACCTCGAGAAATCAGGTATTTACTCCATTGAATGTAATAACTATGAGAAAGTAAATATAGGATAGACCCAAAGAAATATTACCACTAGATTTAAAGAACACATGGCCCACATTAAATATATGAACCTGGAAAAATCAGCTGTAGCAAACCACGCTATGGAAACCGGGCATAAATTCACCATAGAAAACGTTAAGTTATTAAAATTCTCAAATTTTTATCATTTAAATTTCTTAGAATCATTAAAAATAAAAAAAAAACAAAAACGCTATTTATTAATTTTTGATCGAAGCCCACTTAACCACCCACTGTTAACCTTTATCTAGACTTTAGCGGCCGACCTTTCCGTAATTATATTAATAACTATTTACCCTTCCCTTTACTCATTCATATCCATTTAATCCCGGAATTCCCTAATACCTACCTAACCTTTTTACTCCTTTAATATATACACATGTTTTCATTTTGTATTAGTTTATATCTGTTATATTCATTGATAATGATAACTTTGTGATCAAAATGTTCATTTGGAACAACTGAATATACAGTGAAGAAAAGTTTACAGTGTTTTTATTTAAATTACATCATTGGCTCAACCCCAGAATACGGGCTACACATCACCGTGAAGTTGGCCGCGTTACAACGCTCATATCAGACGTTTCAAATCAAGAACGTACAGCCAGTATAATACGACTTACGACCACGAGATGGCGATTACGAGTCACCGAAAATTGCCAGAAAAACAAGAATGTATTTTGCTGCTTTATGGAAGCAGTCAAACAAATTTTTACTCCAGCCACACGGGATCCTTGAGTGGAGGACACAGTATTTCAAAAAATCGGCTCTTTTCAGAGCCACCACAAAAATTAAGAAATCTTTAATTCAATTTACATACTGTTTTATTTTTATATAGATTAAATTAACATTCTTTTAAAAATAGGAGTTTGGATAATAGATTAAATATTCCATAAAAAAGGCGATCTATAGGTAAGGAAAATAAAAGGTTTTGAAGATAGAACGCCAACATTAAAAAGAGTTATTACATAAAAAAGGCGATCTATAGGTTAGGAAAATAAAAGGTTTTGAAGATAGAAAGCGAACATTAAAAAGAGTTATTACATAAAAAAAGGCGATCTATAGGTTAGGTAAATAAAAGGTTTTGAAGATAGAAAGCGAACATTAAAAAGGGTTATTAATCTATTATTGCATAGATTAAACGAAAAAAAAAGGGCGGATATTTAACAGTTTCAATTAAATGAGAGAGAAAAATGTAGAGCACCATTCCGTTGGATGGCCATCTATGGTCTGTGTTGTGAACTAATGTACAAATGAAAACGCAAGTTCACCGTCGAACGTACGCTCAATGAATGACGTGCGGATGACGTAGTTTTGTGAAAATTAAATTCAATAATTTCCTTATTAAATGCCGTTTTAACACGATAAAAGCGTGCTGAAGTGTAACACTAGTGTAAATAGGTGCGGAAAATAACAACAGAATGGTTTTTATTGTGATGGAAATACGGAAAATCAGTGACATAACCTCCCGACTTTCGAGCAGAATTGTGAAAAAAATACAAGTCTAAACACCCGAAAACCACCAAAAATCAACTCGTAAGATCATCATTTATCATAAAAATACCAGTTTATAGGGCTTTTTTTCGAAAACAACGAAATAAGAGGTGTAGCACGTAAACTGGGGTCTAACCACATCATTTTCATGTAACTCTCTTACAAATATTGATACTGTAACGAAAGTGAAAGAAGAAACTGGAAATATCACTCTAGAATGTTCTACAGAGCGCGCGACGGTAAACGCGGCATTCCGGAAAGTTCGAGAAATATAAGCTATATAAGCGCACGCAAGAGGCGCTGCGATCTGTCAGTCCCAGTCAGTCTATCACGAATGTCCTAGTGCTCAACATCGCGTAATAAATAAATAGTGACAGTGTGGTGTAAATAAATGTGTTAAGTGTACTCTAAATAAATAAACATTCTTTTACTTATTTTCGAGTCTGATTAAACCCGATTTCGTAACAATACAACCATATTTATTTCTCAAGATAATGGACTCATAACCCGAAACAAACCAAGAATTTAAACTTATTGTATTTAATATGTATTTTTATTTTGTTTCATTCATAGGATTTTAATGATTTATTTGAGTCTAAAATGTATAAATTAAATGTATAATTTTACGATAAGATCAAGTGTGGTAACAGTGTAACAGGACGTGGCCATTTATTTTTGCTTAAATCATCACATGGCATTCAGCCCCCCAAATAGTTTTTCAATAGACTTAAGTTGTTTTCTAGATTTGTAATTACTTGTAATATATCGTTCTACAGAGCCCCATTTCCACAAATATAATAACACTCATTGATTTTTTTTTCATGAGATACTTAACTAGCTACTTACAATTGTTTTTTGAGTGTTTTGAAAAGTTATTCCCGAATGTGATAACATTTATTATCATAATAAGAAATACTAATGTTTAAATACCAGAAATAATAATCATTTTTATTTATTTTATACTCACAGCGGATGCCCATCTCCCCACCAAACTCCCAAGCCGGCTTTGGCCCCATTTTTTCCATTACTCGGACAAGCACCATCTGTATAAACGACAACGTAATCGCCCTCGTATTGGAAATCCTTTTTTTGTCTCTTATCGAAAGGGGGACCTTCAATTTCATCATATTTGGGTCTTTTCTTCGAGTAGGAATTACTGCTTGAGTAATCACTTTAAATAATAATTGAATAATTAAAAATTATTAGTTTACTTTTCTTTGTATACCCACCTTATGTTCTCCACTAAGTTATTTGCATTATTAGAGGATAGTCGGTTAAGTTCCATGCGGATTTTCTTCACTTCCACTGTGAGCAATCGGATGTTTCTTTCTGCATCATTCAAACGTTGAGTTAACAATGTCACAGATGAGCTAAAAGAAATGTAAGCAGAAGAATGAAATAATGCTCATTGAACTTCACCTACTATTATGTTGTTGGAGATACTTTAAATGATTGTTTTCTTTCTTCACAATATTTATTGCAAATCACGAATGTACAGGGCGGTCCATTTTGGTGATGCCACATGTGGAAAACTTTTTTTATTTTCAGAGACATTGAAAAACCGTTTTCGCAATCCAATTTTTAATGATAAAAACAATAGTGAAGAAAAAACTGATCTATCGTTTTTCGAGGGTGCCTGTAACTCCGTTATCATTATAAATAAAAAACTTTCTCAAATCAACATTTTATGCTGACTTCGATTATGTTATCACATTTTATTTATCATTTTTAGTTTTAGAGTTATAATCTCAAATTTCGATTTTCTTAATTGTGACTATAGTCAAAAATGACATTATTAGGTAAAGTTTTTTTTCGTAGATTCCAAATATATATAGTTTGTTTATGTTTTCTTGCGTTTTGGCAAAGTTATAAACAATTTAATGAAACTATCATAGACTGCCATGAAAACAAATGAAGAAAAAAAGTAAACAGTCATACGATATTGTTTACTTATTGTATTTATTTCAGTACACTCTCGTGCTGTACAGGGTGGTCCATTTTGGTGATGCCACATATGGAAACCTTTTTTATTTTAAGAGATATTGAAAAACCGTTTTCGCAACTCTAGATCAATTTTGAATGATAAAAACAATGGCGAAGAAAAAAAAAAGATCTATCTCTAACTGTATCTGGGTTCTAACCAGAAGTTGATGAGTCATTTTTCGGGAGTGCTTATAACTTCGTTATTATTAAAAATAATAAAATATAATAGACATATATAACATTTTATTTATCATCTTCAGTTTTTGAGTTATAACCTCAAACTTCGATTTTTTAATGTGACTATAGTCGAAATGACATTATTAGATACAGTTCTTTTTGTAGATTCCAAACATATATAGTTTGTTTAGTTTCTTTTGCGTTTTTTGCAAAGTTATAAACAATTTTATGAAACTATCTTAGATTCCCATGGAAACAAATGAAGAAAAAAATGTAAAAAGTCATTTGATATTATTTACATCTTGTTTTATTTTTTTAATACTGTAATAATTTACTATTTTGTGTTATGTGTTTAAGTATGGCTTATTCTTATGTACATATGTGTCACTCAATCGATTTAGGTTTTCCATGCACTCGGCCTACCTTGAGACGCGGATATTCACAGCATAACCTATTATTAATCCAGGGATAAGTACAAGGCATATTGCAATCCAACTTGAAATTCCACAAACAATAGTTTGAAAAACATTAAAACGGCAATGCTGTTAAATGCTCTTCACCTTCAGAAAGTACAAAATCTTCAAGAAGACAATTATCCATTAAGCGTACAATTTTGTAAATGGATTCGTGAAAATATATAATATGCATTTTATTTACTGATGAAGCTCAATTTACTCGAGATGAAATTAACAATTGCCATAATAATCATTGATGGTCAGATGAAAACCCCCATTCCACGCAAGAAGAAAATTTCCAACATTGGTTTAGTATTAATGTGTGGTGCGGTATTCTAAATGATCAATTGTTTTGTCCTTTTGTATTGGAAGACCATTTAGAGGAAATATTGAACAAAGTACCTTTGAATGTTCAACAACATATTATCTTCAAACATGATGAAGCACTCTCTCATTTTCCAAATATTATGAGAACATTTCTAAAAACCCATTTCGGCAATCGTTGGATTGGCAGAGGAGGCCACCCTTGACTAGACTTCACTTCCGTAGATTTTTGTCTTTGGGAATGGATGAAGCCGTTAGTACATCCTATCAAAGTGCGCTACTAAATCGTATTCTTAATGTTACAGAGTTAATTTATGTTATATTATATTTTATTATATTATATTATATTATATTACGTAACTTTTTTTTTATTTTTTGGTTCTTGCATTAAATGTTTTCAATTCAAAATTATTGCATTATAGAATATGTTACCCTACACCTAAAAAGGTAGAAAGGGTCACTGAATATATGTATTATATATATATATATATATTCAGTGACCCTTTATCCTTGTAAGGAAGAAATCAGTCTTTTTTAAAATCTTGTTTTTTTTCGAAATTAATTGTATGATTTGAAATTTTGACATGTTGAAATAAAGATGATTGTGGATCGGATTTTCTAATTGCCGAAAAATCAGCACCCGTCGAGACCAACACATTCTGGCAATTAGAAAATCCGATCCACAATCATCTTTATTTCAACATGTCAAAATTTCAAATCATACAATTAATTTCGAAAAAACCAAGATTTTAAAAAAGACTGATTTCTTCCTTACAAGGATAATTAGAGAAGCAATTGAAATTGAAAAGAGGCCAAATAGTTTAAACAAAAGGGATGATGCCAAAAGACTACCACCAATTTGGAAAACATGTTTAAATTACAGTCAAAATTCACTATCTTCACAAAATCAAGAAATTCAGAACCAGTTCCCTTCAGATAATAATGTCGAAATTGATTATTAATTGGATACTATAAAACCCGCATAGATGGTAACGGCGCGTTTTTTCTTAGACCACCGATTGAATTCTGTTCTGGTCTTGGGCCGGCACGTGGTTTTTTGTGTGTGATGTCGAGTGTTAAGTAGTGTTTTGTAATGTTTGGAGTATGCGTGTTTTGTGTAGTGGATTCCAGCGCGACGTAAGATCGGGGTGCGAATCGACTGCACGTTTAATTCCTTCTTTTGTATTCGCCAAGTGCCATGTCCGTAACTAAGATTAGGGCCCGTATTTCTTAGGGAGATTAATTATTCCCGCCTGTAATTGTTATTTTGCAAGTACGTTTAAGTAGGGTTGGGGTGTAATTAATATTAGTTGATAACGTAATTCCTTGTCATTATTAAAGTCATTTTTAAAGTCAGTTCATTATTTTGCAAGTTCCTTAATCAAAATTTAAATCTTATTGTTTCTTTTGGCTCCAGAGTGAATAAACGTAGACTGACGTTTCAAATTGATCAAAATTGATCATTGATCAAATTGATGGGAGGTATCAATTTTAAATTAATTACGTGTGGGATTGGGTTCATGGTAGGGTAACCTTCTGACTCTTCCCCTTCCCTTGGCTGCCTGCGTAGAGTCTTTATTGTATTCTGCTAGCCACAGTTAGGCAATTCATTATAGAACAACTACTGCTGATTACTTGGAACTTTTAGATCCGAATCCTGGAGAGAGGCTCAGAGGAAGTTGGGATTGTAAGGTTGCCCTTTTACACGCTTATCGAAGTTCATTGCCAAGTCGGTAGAAATTGGACAGGAAAGCTTGAACACCACTGCTTTACCCCATTGCCGTTGCAGACTCAGTTGCATGTTTACAGCCCAGACGAGTCATCGACATCGGACTTAGGGAGATGCATGGGACCTATAACCTGGTGAGACCTTATTTGTCCGTGCCCTCAGACAACCCGAGAGAGCAAAAGAGCCGCCCCCCTCAAGGAGTGCCACGCATCACCATCATTTCCGTCATTAGTTTTTTTTTTTGCGAGTGTGGCTATGATCTTGTGAAGAATCCCTCACCTATTTTGCGTTTTTTTTTTTTTCAATTAGTCATTATAATAAGTCTACTGAACGTATATTTAATTAATTGTTAATTATTTTGTTAAATAAGTAAGTAATTTAATATATATTATAAACGTTAGTAAGTTGATAGTGTTACCCTAAACAGTTCCTCTACTCCTGTTACTTTTGTAACTGGCGCCCAAGGGTGCTAAATTGAGTTAAATAATTTAGCGAAGCCACGGCCCCACACCACTAAAAGACCCTAGACGCGGCAGTAATAACCTTCTTACAGTGAAGGAGGTTATAATATATACACAGAGGCTTTTTTATCAGTATACATTAGGCGAACTGTATACTTGCAAAAAAACCCAAGTCAAACACATTGAACCCATTAATGTGTGTATGTTTAGTTGCCTGTAACACACAACTAAACATCAAACGCTAAACTTCAAATTGTGTTAAATATTTGATCGAAAATGTATACAAATGAAGAAAAAGTCGAATTTATTCGTGTGCGTCGTCTTCTTAAAATTGCAATTCAAACAGCATATAACAAGTATATACTCGACATTGAAAATAAAATAACCGAGAATCCTAACATATTCTGGAATTTTATGCGATCGGTTAGATCCCAGTTTACGTGCTACACCTCTTATTTCGTTGTTTTCGAAAAAAAAGCCCTATAAACTGGTATTTTTATGATAAAAGATGATCTTACGAGTTGATTTTTGGTGGTTTTCGGGTGTTTAGACTTGTATTTTTTTTCACAATTCTGCTCGAAAGTCGAGAGGTTATATCACTGATTTTCCGTATTTCCATCACAATAAAAACCATTCTGTTGTTATTTTCCGCATCTATTTACACTAGTGTTACACTTCAGCACGCTTTTATCGTGTTAAAACGGCATTTAATAAGGAAATTATTGAATTTAATTTTCACAAAACTACGTCATCCGCACGTCATTCATTGAGCGTACGTTCGACGGTGAACTTGCGTTTTCATTTGTACATTAGTTCACAACACAGACCATAGATGGCCATCCAACGGAATGGTGCTCTACATTTTTCTCTCTCATTTAGTTGAAAGTGTTAAATATCCGCCCTTTTTTTTTCGTTTAATCTATGCAATAATAGATTAATAACCCTTTTTAATGTTCGCTTTCTATCTTCAAAACCTTTTATTTACCTAACCTATAGATCGCCTTTTTTTATGTAATAACTCTTTTTAATGTTCGCTTTCTATCTTCAAAACCTTTTATTTTCCTAACCTATAGATCGCCTTTTTTATGTAATAACTCTTTTTAATGTTGGCTTTCTATCTTCAAAACCTTTTATTTTCCTTACCTATAGATCGCCTTTTTTATGGAATATTTAATCTATTATCCAAACTCCTATTTTTAAAAGAATGTTAATTTAATCTATATAAAAATAAAACAGTATGTAAATTGAATTAAAGATTTCTTAATTTTTGTGGTGGCTCTGAAAAGAGCCGATTTTTTTGAAATCGGCAGAGAAGGGACTAAACAAATTTTTCTGACAATTTTCGGTGACTCGTAATCGCCATCTCGTGGTCGTAAGTCGTATTATACTGGCTGTACGTTCTTGATTTGAAACGTCTGATATGAGCGTTGTAACGCGGCCAACTTCACGGTGATGTGTAGCCCGTATTCCAACGACGCTTGAGTATATGTATAAAGGATAGATGGAATAGAAAATTTGAGAGTGGGGGAATGTAAAGGGAGATCTCATGACGTCACAGTAATTCACTGCGTACGCTTTAAATATGATTAAAATTGCTATCGAATAATAAATTAAACGCTATTGAAACGGAGTTTTCTCGCAATCAACCGTTGTTTGGAATCGCTCCATCTTCGTTTTGAGTCTCTATTGACTAAACTAAAATACGGCCTTAGGTTATATTAATATAATTAATAATTAATTTTCATTTTATTTTATTATATTTATTTCTAAAATAAAAATACTAATATTAATTAAATTAAATTAAATTAATAAATTGATTGATTGAGTTACGTGAAGATCAAATTGAATTGATAGATAAAGCACTAATAACCTTTCTTCACACTTTATTTGTTTTACCAAATGTACATTTCGGACACAAAGTGACCATTATCAATGGATTTGACACTAAATACAAAAACAAAATATGACATGATATATAGACAGACGGATTATAATATAACGGAGTTGGGAGTAAAAATACGGAAAAATGTGAATTAAGAATAGGTCAAACATAAATTAAGGTAATGCAATTAAATCTAACAGTAGCCAACCATTTATTAGAAACCGGTCACAAAATAACAATCAATAATATAAAATTATTAAAACAATCATCAAATTATCAATTAAATATGCTTGAAGCCATTCAAATGAAAAAACACGTAAATAATCTTATGAATTTCGATTTAAGTCCGCTTCAAAACACCCTGTTAGATTTAATTGCATTACCTTAATTTATGTTTGACCTATTCTTAATTCACATTTTTCCGTATTTTTACTCCCAACTCCGTTATATTATAATCCGTCTGTCTATATATCATGTCATATTTTGTTTTTGTATTTAGTGTCAAATCCATTGATAATGGTCACTTTGTGTCCGAAATGTACATTTGGTAAAACAAATAAAGTGTGAAGAAAGGTTATTAGTGCTTTATCTATCAATTAATTAAATTGTTTAATATTTATATCGTAATAAAATTATAATAAACAATAACCTCAAAAGTCGATATTTAAGTTGTATTTATTGCGTACAAAAAAAAGTGTACTAGTAAATTAAAGATTGAGTCTTCTTACTTCATAAAATTTATTGATTGCAAATGCATATGTCAGTCACGATGTGACCATTCGAATGCTTAAAAAAATGTATTATTTTTTTTATAGTAATACAGTGTAGTAATGAATTTAGTTATTACCATTTTTACTCAGTTACAATAGTATGGATTACCTCTTCGAACAAGTGCATTTATTTGTGTAAAAACCTAAAGAGTGCAGCATTTTAAAAGAGTGTGGATCAACGTAATAAAATAATACAAAAATATGTAATGTCCCGCAGACAAACAAATTAATGTATTACGCCCGGTGATAACAATTTTCAAATTTACTTTTCGCATGGTCGCTGAAAGACCAGAGTACAATTAAATAATGAAACAATGAATGGGCATAAACAAAGAAGCAGAAAGCACGTAATGTGAAAATAGGTTATGCTTGTTTTCGCCGGTGTACGCGCGAAAATATTCGAATTCCCTACGTCACGAGGTCTGAATGACCGAAAGGGAGGTGAGAAGCAAGGGGGGCGTTGAAACTATGTGAGGCGCTAGTTCAGCATACCTTTACTCGATCTACCTTGCCCGTATTCTAGGATTGAGCCAAGTGCACAGAGAAGAATATAAAGACAGACAAGGGAAAAGATAAAACAAGCTGTAAAGGGTAGACAGCGAAGTGAATCAGTGAGTGAGGTTAGACGAATAAAAAAGTGGCGCGAAACAATAGACCGGCCGGGGAAGGCAACGTTGCCAAACGGTGAAAGAAATCCCCGAGGAAAAGCAAAATAAAATACCGGAACACAAAAATAAAGAGTAAATACAAGAAAACCGTAAAACATCAGAAAGAAAAGCCCGGAAACGAGTTTAACCGCGAAAGAAAACGAACATATAAGGAAAGCGAACAGTATTTGTGACTTAGAAGCTTTAAAAAAAAATTAAAAGGAAAAGGCAAAATGAATGTCCAGCCGACTTCGAAAAGTGGGAAACAGATCTATTAGCCTTTAGAAATAGTTCTAAAACTGGAAGATCTCCACGAAAGGGTACTAAAGAACAATTAGATATATCGGAAAGAGAATCTCAAGTCGAGCAAGGCAAAATGGAAAAGACCCTGAAAGAAATAGAAAAATTAATAAGAGACATGAAGCAAAAGACATATGAGAAAATAGAAGTATTAAAAGAGGACATGAAAAAGGAATACAACAAAAAACATGAGGAAACGAAAACTGAATACCAAAAAATAAAACAAGAGTGGGAGAAAAAGGCGGTGGAGTGGAATAGAGAAAAACAACAACTGGAAAATAGGATTAACAAACTTGAAGAAAATATTGAGAAACAAGAAAAAGAATAGAGAAAGCTGAACTTAGTAATAAAAGGAATGCATTGTGAGGACGACAATATAAAGCAAGCAGTGATAAAACTGCTAGAGAACAAACTACAAGTGAAAGCACCAATAGAAGAGATTAACAAAATAGGAAAAAATAAGGATAAACAAGCCATTATAGTCAAAAGAGGAAGCTGGGAAGCCAAGAGAGATGTAATGATGGCAAAAAACAAATTGAAAGGAACAAGAATAGTTATCGACAATGACTTGACACAGAAAGAAAGAGAAATCCAAAATAAAATATGGGAAGCAGCAGATAGAGAAAATCGAGAGGGTAAACGAGTTCGTGTAAGGTATGAGAAATTAGAGGTGAACAACGAAATATTTGAATGGGATAGGAGCAGGGAACGACTGCAAAAAGTAACGCACCCAAAAAACGAATAAATACAAATGAACAAGGACATGAAACATGGAGGAGATGAGGAGAAAGTTGGATAGGATTGAATAGGAGGAGGTCAGTACGATGGAGGAAATGGAGGAGATAATAGTGGGGTGCGGAAGAAAGAGGAAGAGTGAGAGAAGGGATGGTAGTGCATGGTGCGATAAGGAATGCATTCAGGCAAAAAAGGATCTGAGGAAGGCAGTGAGAGAGTGTGCAGCAGGCGGAGGGGGAGAGAGGAGAGTGGCGGAACTAAGAAGGAGATATGAAAGTATATGTGAGAAGAAGAAGTGGCAAGCAGTGGAAAGAGCGAGCGAGGAATTGAGGGAATGTAAGAATGAGGCAGAAATGTGGAGGGTGCTGAGGAGAGGGAAAAGGACGAAACAAGTACGGGTGTCGATGGAAGAATGGGCAAAGAAATGCGGGGAAGGAAGTGGAGTACCAGGAGGGATTGGAGAGGGCAGATGTAGTGAAAGAGGAGAAGGGTTCACAGAGGAAGAGGTGGAGAGGGCTTTCGAGGAGGTGAAAAATGGAAAGATGGCAGGAATGGATGGCATTAAGGTAGAGATGTTGAATGAGATTGGGGAAAAAGGGAAGAGGAAATTCAGAGAGATATTGAACCGGATGTGGAGGGGGGAGGTGAATTTGCCGGAGACGTGGAGAGTGGGGATGATGTGTCCAGTATATAAAGGGGGGGATGAGAAGGAGGTGAAGAATTACAGGGGAGTGACGATAATGAATATTGGGTACAAGCTGGCGATGATGATTAAGAGTAAAGTATGGATGTTGGCGTATGCGGATGATATGGTGTTGATAGCAAGAGAGTATGAAGGAATGAGAGAGATGTTGAAAAGGGCTGAGAGGTACATGGATAAGAGGGGGATGAGTGTGAATGTGGAAAAAACGAAGTGGGTGAAGTTCAGGAATAAAGGGAGGGAAGGGAAGGTGAAGGATTTGGAGTGGAAGGGGGAAATAATTGAGAGGGTGAAAAGTTTTAAGTA
The DNA here is from genome assembly GCA_963082785.1 of Philonthus spinipes. Taxonomy (NCBI): domain Eukaryota; kingdom Metazoa; phylum Arthropoda; class Insecta; order Coleoptera; family Staphylinidae; genus Philonthus; species Philonthus spinipes. The sequence continues at coordinate 3,675,915 of OY720304.1, forward strand.
CCTAGGATTTTGGTTTAAAGAGACAGGAGGGTATGATGAACAGATGAGGTGGGTGCAGGGTAAGGCGAGGAAGGCTTGGGCAATGGCATGGGGGAAGTGGGGGCAGTGGATGGTGAATAATGTGAGAGTGGCGTGTAAGATATGGGATGCGTGTGTGAGATCGGTGCTGATGTATGGTGTGGAAGTATGGGGGACTAGAGGGTATGAATGTATAGAGAGAGAGCATATGTGGTTTCTGAAGCGCATGTTGGGGGTGGAAAGATCGACGCCCAGTTACATAGTGCTTCAGGAGACGGATAGAGAGAGGCTAGAGTGCGAGGCAATGGTGAGAGTGGTGAGGTACGAGAGGAGACTGTGGGAATTAGGGGAAGAGAGATTGGTGAAGCAGGTATGGATGGCGAGCATGTTGTAAATAGTTTATTGAAGTATGGATATTGATTTATGGATTATGGTATGCCAATAAAGGTCTTTTTTTTTGATAAGATTAATGAACGTACCTTAACACGTAAATCTGAAATCAGAGATCTAGGCTTTGTATTTGATAAACACCTCACTTTTGTAAGTCACATAAATATAATATCTAAATCTGCCTCCAAGACACTAGGATTTGTCTTACGACACTGCAGTAACTTTACTAACACTAACACGATAAAATTATTATATTCCACATTAGTACGTCCCAAGCTCGAGTACGCTTCTATTATTTGGTACCCAATATATATGTATAATAATGTGATAATTGAGCGAGTTCAAAGAAGGTGTTTAAAATATATGTCTTAAATTAGATAATTTGTATCCTGACAGAGGAATTGATTATAATCATCTGCTTGAGAGGCACGATTTTCAATCGAAGGGACGCCAATAGTGCTTTATTTATGTACAAGTTGTTAAATAATAAGACTGACTGTGCTGAAATACGTCCTTTATAATGTGTTTAGCGTCGGGTGAAAAATTATAATATTTTGTCTGGTTATTTCGTTGGCGGGAACTTGGGATTTCTATTACTATAATAAAAACCATTATGAGATAAAGATCCTATAATTAAAATTGTAAAGCCTTGTTCAGAGATACCTCATTAAGAGTTCATTATTTAAATCATTTACACATTCCACTTTTTAATTTAGAACAAGTGAATAAATTTGCAGTTATTTAAATTACAATGAAATTAATTAAATTTCTGGCAATGATCAATACAATTCGATCAATCCTTTTTTTTATTCATTTTTTTGGGTAAATAAAATCACAACTTTTATTGACAATTTCTGTGTTATAAACGATCAAAACCATTTTTTAAAATCCCGATATTTTCTTAAATATTTACCAAACAAAATAAATAATTTTACCAAAATAAAATATTTTTTTGTAAATAGAAAAGAAAAGATTTACTCACTGGGTTATATTACTTTTTTATATGGAAACAATAGATGAATAGATGGTTTTGTCATCATAAGAATTTTTTTGTTTAATATACATGTATTTTGTTTACGTAAAAATATATTATTTTATCACAAAAAATAAACATGTATTAAAGATATTATTAGATATTAAAAGAAGTCTATAGAAGTATAAATAAATTAAGTTTTAAAACATATTTATGAAAACTGTAGCTTATTTATATCATTGTAATTACAACATGTTCATGTAAGAAGTTAGATTTTAATAGAAAAACGAAATATCCTTCTTAAAAAAAAAACATGTTACAAAAAGACAAAAAAAAACTGAACATGGCATTAGCGATTTGGATCACTTCCGGTTTAAAAATAGTTTTAAAATGTTTTAAAAAGGCTCGATTTTGCGGGAAAACTAGCTTATGAAAACCCCGGTTTTTCCAACTGTTTTGTATAGCCTAATGTCCACTGGTTAATATAGAGTAGATTTTGTCCACCTGAGATATGTAACTCTTGTCGATTTTTGACTCGACACTTAGAACATTTCACGAATTAGACAACCAATAAGAAAAATTGATTTTGCGGGAAAGCTAGGTTATGAAAACCCCGGTTTTTTCAACTGTTTTTTGTAGCCTAATGTCCACTGGTTACTATAGAGTGGAATTTGTCCACCTGGGATATGTAACTCTTGTCGATTTTTGACTCGACACTTAGAATATTCCACGAATAAAATACGCAATGAGAAAATTCGATTTTGCAGGAAAACTAGGTTATGAAAACCCAGGTTTTCTCAACTGGTTTTTGTAGCCTAATGTCCACTGGTTAATATAGAGAAGATTTTGTCCACCTGGGATATGTAACTCTTGTCTATATTTGACTCGACACTTAGAACATTTCACGAATTAGACAACCAATAAGAAAAATTGATTTTGCGGGAAAACTAGCTTATGAAAACCCCGGTTTTTCCAACTGTTTTTTTATAGCCTAATGCCCACTGGTTACTATAGAGTAGAATTTGTCCACCTGGGATATGTAACTCTTGTCGATTTTTGACTCGACACTTAGAATATTCCACGAATAGAAAACGCAATGAGAAAATTCGATTTTGCGGGAAAACTAGGTTATGAAAACCCCGGTTTTCTCAACTGGTTTTTGTAGCATAATGTCCACTGGTTAATATAGAGTAGAATTTGTCCACCTGGGATATGTAACTCTTGTCGATATTTGACTCGACACTTAGAATATTCCACGAATAGAAAACGCAATGAGAAAATTCGATTTTGCGGGAAAACTAGGTTATGAAAACCCCGGTTTTCTCAACTGGTTTTTGTAGCCTAATGTCCACTGGTTACTATAGAGTAGAATTTGTCCACCTGGGATATGTAACTCTTGTCGATATTTGACTCGACACTTAGAATATTCCACGAATAGAAAACGCAATGAGAAAATTCGATTTTGCGGGAAAACTAGGTTATGAAAACCCCGGTTTTCTCAACTGGCTTTTGTAGCCTAATGTCCACTGGTTAATATAGAGTTGATTTTGTCCACCTGGCATATGTAACTCTTGTCGATTTTTGACTCGACACTTAGAACATTTCACGAATTAGACAACCAATAAGAAAAATTAATTTTGCGGGAAAACTAGCTTATGAAAACCCTGGTTTTTCCAACCGTTTTTTATAGCCTAATGTCCACTGGTTACTATAGAGTAGAATTTGTCCACCTGGGATATGTAACTCCTGTCGATTTTTGACTCGACACTTAGAATATTCCACGAATAAAATACGCAATGAGAAAATTCGATTTTGCGGGAAATCTAGGTTATGAAAACCCCGGTTTTTCCAACTGTTTTTTGTAGCCTAATGTCCATTGGTTACTATAGAGTAGAATTTGTCCACCTGGGATATGTAACTCTTGTCGATATTTAACTCGACAGTTAGAATTTGTCACAATTCGATCACCCAATTCGAAAATTCGTTATTGCTCACTAACGAAGTGGTGGAATCGCAATTTGAAGCATTAAGGTCGCGGTCCTGGACTGCATTTTGTTTGTAATTTTTCGTACTGTATGCGCATTTCATACGTTTGTGCGCGTATGTTGCATACGTTATAATGCGAATTGAAAGTTTTAAATTGTATTACCGAAGATACGAACCGTCCATACTCACAATCAGTAAACCAAAACCATCGATGTATATAAAAGACGATCGGGAGGCCGAGCGCGCCTAGTGTTCACTAAAACCAGTTGAGAAAACCGTGGTTTTCATAACCTAGTTTTCCCGCAAAATCGAATTTTCTCATTGCGTATTCTATTCGTGGAATATTCTCAGTGTCGAGTCAAATATCGACAAGAGTTACATATCCCAGGTGGACAAAATCTACTCTATAGTAACCAGTGGACATTAGGCTACAAAAAACAGTTGGAAAAACCGGGGTTTTCATAACCGTTTTCCCGCAAAATCGATTTTTTTCATTGCGTATTTTATTCGTGGAATATTCTAATTGTCGAGTCAAAAATCGACAAGAGTTACATATCCCAGGTCGACAAAATCTACTCTATATTAACCAGTGGAAATTAGGCTACAAAAACCAGTTGAGAAAACCGGGGTTTTCATAACCTAGTTTTCCTGCAAAATCATTTTTTCTTATTGGTTGTCTAATTCGTGAAATGTTCTAAGTGTCGAGTCAAAAATCGACAAGAGTTACATATCCCAGGTGGACAAAATCTACTCTATATTAACCAGTGGACATTAGGCTACAAAAACCAGTTGAGAAAACCGGGGTTTTCGTAACCTAGTTTTCCCGCAAAATCGAATTTTCTCATTGCGTATTCTATTCGTGGAATATTCTAAGTGTCGAGTCAAATATCGACAAGAGTTACATATCCCAGGTGGACAAAATCTACTCTATAGTAACCAGTGGACATTAGGCTACAAAAAACAGTTGGAAAAACCGGGGTTTTCATAACCTAGTTTTCCCGCAAAATCAATTTTTCTTATTGGTTGTCTAATTCGTGAAAAGTTCTAAGTGTCGAGTCAAAAATCGACAAGAGTTACATATCCCAGGTGGACAAATTCTACTCTATAGTAACCAGTGGATATTAGGCTACAAAAAACAGTTGGAAAAACCGGGGTTTTCATAACCTAGTTTTCCCGCAAAATCAATTTTTCTTATTGGTTGTCTAATTCGTGAAATGTTCTAAGTGTCGAGTCAAAAATCGACAAGAGTTACATATCCCAGGTGGACAAATTCTACTCTGTAGTAACCAGTGGACATTAGGCTACAAAAACCAGTTGAGAAAACCTGGGTTTTCATAACCTAGTTTTCCCGCAAAATCGAATATTTTCATTGCGTATTTTATTCGTGGAATATTCTATGTGTCGAGTCAAAAATCGACAAGAGTTACATATCCCAGGTGGACAAATTCTACTCTGTAGTAACCAGTGGACATTAGGCTACAAAAAACAGTTGAGAAAACCGGGGTTTTCATAACCTAGTTTTCCCGCAAAATCAATTTTTCTTATTGGTTGTCTAATTCGTGAAATGTTCTAAGTGTCGAGTCAAAAATCGACAAGAGTTACATATCCCAGGTGGACAAATTCTACTCTGTAGTAACCAGTGGACATTAGGCTACAAAAAAGAGTTGAGAAAACCGGGGTTTTCATAACCTAGTTTTCCCGCAAAATCTTAATTTACCATTCGGTATCCGAAACGTTGAATTTATTTTAAGTATGGAGTAAAAAAATCGACGAGTTTTCCATTTTATATTAATCACTATTAATCTATTCAGTAAAAGCCTTTAAAACAGTGTGTATTTCTACTTGTGAATGCTCTAATTATGTAATAAAATTTATTATTTGGTCCCATGGTGAAGGCGCCGGGTTATTGCTGTAAATATTGCCAGCTTCACACACATTCCTTGTCGGCCCGCTCCAACCATCCTCCGCGCTGGTCTCCCGCAGTGCCGGTAACCGCAGGGTTGTATAATGATTATAATTTTATTGAGGTTATTCAAGTTCAATTTTTATTGCTCAGCAAACAAGCGATGGATACACTATACCATTTTACTCGCCTATACACAACCAATAGAACCAATATTGAAATGGAAAAAAATTCTTAGTTTTTGCATGTTTCTAGTTAAATTTGCAAAAGCATACATGGTTTTATTAATTGCATATTTTGTATGCGTAGTGCGCGGTACGCGGACAATAGCGAGCATATACCGTTATAATTGTATATTCTCCAGCAATTCGACATCATGTTTAACTTTTAAATTGATAATTTTAAATTGATAAATATATTGGTAATTTTGTAATTAATGAAGTAATCATTATTTACCTTTGTTCTCTAATGCCAACCAGCCCGTGGTCTACTATACCGTGTGTCATATTATTAGTCGTTGCGAAAAACCGCGCAACTTGAAGTTTTGTTCTGTCATTTATCGTTTAAGGTCGAGATTGAGCGTAGTCGTATTAGGCATTGCGTTGAACTAACTGATGTGGGGATTGCATACATTAGAATGTAACAGAGGCCATTTAATGCTCTTCACGAGTAATTTGGCCTTGACGAATATGCTGCCGCCCTGGTAGTCATAAATAGAATTAAATTATTTGCTCATCTATACGATTTCAAATATTTTTTTCAATGGAACAAATCCTTCGTTTATTTTCGTCACGATCCGTATTTATTCGCGCTTAGGCGTAGTGCGGGGTGCAAAAGGGGAACGAATTTAATATTTTCAAGATACATTTTTCCTTTCGAGCCATGCACCATGCTTGCCGTGCATCTATCTCTTTCTAACGTATTTCGCTTTTCTTTTAATTCCGTATCTGTCAAAATCATATGTTCTGTTATTTCACCTACGATTTCTTCGTTTTGTTGTGTTTAAAATTCTGATTACGATTTTAAATGAAGTGAAAATGAAAATAAAAAATGTGATTTCAATGTTTCAGAATACATATTTGGTTGAACACATTTAGAATGCATTTTTTATGGAAAATAAAATGAATGGGGAGGTTATGTAACATTTATTTTCATTATGATGTTGAATAAAACCTCACACTACCACTTCCTTGAACAGACATTATTTTCTTAACAAATATATAAAGATAGAAATTAAAAAAAACAGTGAACCAAATAAGATAGTGTTTAATAAATGAAATAAAAATGTTTTGGAAATCCTTAATAAATCATTTCCACATTTAGCTCTGTGACATTTTGACTTACGTACCGTAAGTATTTTAAACAAATGCACATTAAAACAACTACTTCCCGAGCAATAATTTATTAATTATTTTGAAATCATTTTTATTTAATTTATTAAATTACTGTGACCAAGTGAATGAACACTCTTCTATTCATAGTGTCTAATACTTTGTTAATGAAATTGGATTTCTGAACATTTCATTTATATTTTATTATTATAATATTATGTAGTTATACATGAAAATTATATTCATTTTATTCCTCTTTATAGTTTGTCCCCTCAAAGTATATTATATATATATATATATATATTTATACTCTCAATTACTTGATAATGAACCGGATAAAAGTGTTGGATTTTGACCATTTGAAAGAATAAAGTCTTATAGAAGAAATTAACATGTTTACGAGAGTCAAGCTGTTCAAATAATTCAGGTTGTTCGAATCATTCTAATAATATACTCAGTTCAGAAAATGTAAACAAATTGAGGGCTTAGAGTATTTTAAAGAATTTTAAATGCACAAATTAGAAAATTATTATAACTCCAAAGGGATGTAACACACTTTATGTTATTTTTTATTAGATTCCTCTTTGAATTATCTCTACAGCAATTTAATATAGTTGGTAGTTTTTATTAATTGTTACTGCAGAAAAAAAATATTCTAAAAATTTTGGTAGTTGTATTGGTGTTTTATTAATACACATTACATTTTTGGTTTTCAAAATGGAGAAATTAAATTTTGTATACTTACTAAGATAACATCATTCTATTCAATGATCATTTTAAATGTGATATATTTGTATATTTAAATGGCACCCTATAGTTTTCCATCTTTTTTAATTATCACAAAATGATATATAAATATTTCATTAAGCCTATCTTCTGCAAGTACTTCCCGAAATATTTCACATTTCATAGTATTTGTAATGCATTTTAACAATGAATTGATTAGTTTGACATGAAAAACAATTGAAATAACAGTAATCAAGCATATGAAATTAAAGAAATTGAAAACAAATGCCAAATAAACATTATTTTCAATTTAAATTAGTGTTATGGAAAATCTATATGTGAGAATGAAATAATGGTTTATTTTATAAAAAAGAACCAAAATCATCCGAAATTTAAATATATTTCACATTTAAAATAATCATTGAATAGAATGGTATCAACTTGGTATGCATACAAAATTTCATATCACCATGTCAACAAAAAAAGACGGACACTTCGGTAACTCAACCTATGTAAAAAATAAGGTGCTTTTGGGTTAAAAAAGATGAGTAGGTATATTTCACAAATTATTATTCAAGTTTTTAAACTTTAACCAAAATCTGGAATTAATCTCCTGGAATTATAAAAAAGTTGAATTAATTATACTTACTTAGAGAAACCAAGTGTAAGGTGAAATTATACAAAAAAAAAGAAAATACAAAAAGATAAATAAATGTCTCTGAAATAAATAAGGGAACCAATATTTGAACACTTTGAAATTTACATGTATTGTATGGAAATTCCTGCTTCCCCATTCATTTTTTAGATAAATTGAGAGAATTAAATTATTTAAAATCTAAAAATCTATTCAAAAGTCAATTTTAGAATTGATGTATAATTAATTATTAATGAATGAAATTAATATAAAATCCTTTTCGTATATAGAAAATTACTACATATTTTTGATCGTATAATTGGTACATATATATTTAATAAAATTATTATTTATCATCTTGATTTGTGTGATTTATTTAATAAGTCAATATTTCTTATATGTACAATTAATAATTAGTAATTAATTAAATGCTTCACCGACAACGCGTTGATGAAATGGTTGCCTATTTATTTTAAATACAGCCATCTAGTAATTAGTGCTTGAACATTTAAACTATTTTAGACGTCAACTAAGCTCCTCGAATAAAGCGGTATTTTTAAAAAAATTATAGATATATTTCGCTAATGTTTTTTTGAAACATAATCTAAAAAAACTTTATTTTTACATTTCATTCACAATACATCAAAAGAAGAGTATTTTCCAAATGTAGCTGATATTTTTTTAATTGAATATAACACAAAATATAAAAATGCAAATGTAATGAAATAACAACAATTACAAAAAAATTAAAAAAACAAAAAACGAAATTCACGTCTGCATGAAGAAAAAAAAGTACCTATTTGATGTAATTTTTAGTTTATTTTTTAAACGCACCGTTTGAATTTTTAAACGAAAATACTAACAACCGTTTGAAGGATCCTGCCCTTAACATGCTTATCCTTACATTTAATTGAGAGTAAATAGTAAATTACAACATAAATAGTTTTTAGTATTAAAATGGAAGTGACGTCTCGCTCTTGTTATAATAACATAATTTCTCCAAAAAATATATCTTTATCAATTAAATGTGGTAGCACCTTCAGTTGAATTCGATTATTATGGAATATTAAAGAATATCCACTGCAGGAAGTCTAATTGCCTGTGATACGGTGTACAGAGACGGCATTGTTACGTTTGGTGTGGGCGGTGGCGTTTAAAGTGGCTCTCTCTCTGGCGTTGAGAGGATCGCCAAGTGATGCTAGATAGTTTTCTAGGTTCTTAAATAGCGTTGAAGATGTAGTCCTTTCTCCTCTGGACGATTGACTAAGTTGCGGATAATGCCTCCACAATAGTGACACACAGATTACGCAAAGGCGAGATTATCAAAAGCTCTACTGCACAGACGATTTGTTCAAAAATTAACACTCGAACTAGGAGTTTTTTGAACAAGACTAAGATGCGATTTTTTTAAACTGATTTAAGGCAAAACTTAGGGGACCACTCACTTGAACACGATAAATATAAAATTTGCAATTTGTAAAAAATGACTAAGACGTGTTACTAGATTATGAACATTTTATTTGACTTTCATTAAATTACACTCAATTTAATCCGGTTATCAAAGGACCATAAACGATTTGGTTTTAAAAATTACTTAGATATGTAATATTAAAATAAATTACATTTATTTGTAACAACGACAAGAAATAGCCGACAAATTTGCAGAATATTTTGAAGACATATACCGACATACACTAGACGCTTCATTTGACAATAACTTCTTCAAACGCGTAAACGACTGGTACAATGACTTTTTTACTCAAAACGTTTCACCAAACACCACTGATGAATTGACAGATAACAAGTATTTCGAAATTTTACATGCCGTAAAAAACACCTCACCAGGACATGACAATATACGACGAAACATCCTAAAATCCCTTCCGCTTGAAATCCATCATTATATCCTTAAAATTCTAAACTTCTGTTATAAATCCCATCACTTTCCCTCAGATTGGAAAAATGGTGTCATCATTTGCATCCCTAAACGAAACCAAAACCAAGACCTATCCCTCATTTCCAGCTATCGACCCATTACCCTTCTCCCAGTAATCGGCAAACTTTATGAATCCCTTCTCAAAGATAAAATAATGTCCCACATATCTCACCTACTCCCAAACTACCAATTTGGATTCCTCCCTCAAAGATCCACCACCCTTCCTCTTTCTATCCTAACTTCCAACATACAAACAAGCCATCTTGAAGGCCAGGCATCCACAGCCTTATTCCTTGACATTAAAAAGGCCTTTGACTCAGTATGGCACCGAGGTCTACTGTATAAATGCCACGCCCTTAATCTACCTGATCACCTAGTCCACATCCTAAACAATTTCCTTACAAAAAGATCACTCAAGGTAAAAATCCATTTCACCACATCCCGAAAATTTATCCCTGAACAAGGTGTTCCGCAAGGGTCACCTCTCTCCCCCCTCCTATATAACATCTTTTGTTTAGATTTATATAACCCTAATCCCACGTATTTCAATCCTGCCTCCTATGTCCTGCAATACGCTGACGACACCGCCTTAGTAACCCATGCACGAACCCTACCCAAAGCACTACAAACCCTACAGCAACTAATAGATTCCCTCGAACTTTGGTTCGCCAAATGGAGAATAAAAATTAATCCAAACTAATCCCAGCTTCTAATTCCCCATTCCTATCACCATCTCCATTTATCAAAAGCCTATCCTCCCTGCTCCGTATATCACGTACTTAGGAATCACCTTCGATCCTAAACTTAATTTCAAAAAACACACTGCCTTTATCAAAAACAAAATTATTACCGCTAGGGCTAAACACTTCCGCTGTCTAACTTATAAAAACATGGGCATTTCTACAAGAAATGCCACTAAGATTTACAAAATGATATGTAGACCCCTATTAGACTACGGATCCATCCTCTTCACCACATCCCCCAATCCCACCCTTCAAAACCTACAAGTAAGCGAACGTTCATCCCTAAGGTCCCTAACAAAAATCAGACACCCCCTTAATCCACTTTACAACCCATCTAATACCCTCCTCTACAACCGAACTGAAGTTGTCCCTTTTATCGAACGCCTCCACAACCTATCCAAAAAATTCTCCAGAAAACAATCTAATTTCACAATTCTCTCCCAACTTTACATCCCCAGAGACGATAATATAATTCCTAAATTCAAAAATCCTTCACAAACCCTATTCCAATTCATCACTTTCCTTAACCGGCAATAAGACATACCCATAAAATGCGCAAACTTTGGCAGAAAGGCTGTTGGCCGATAGCCGATTGTCGGTAAATAAAATAATAATATTTATTGTTAATTTCTTTCTCATTTATATGTATATTGTACTGACAATAAAGATTCTTTATATATTGTAACAACGTGCATCTTTAATAAATAAAAAATAAACAAATATAACATGTAAAAATAAATTGAATTAAAACAAATAATATAAAATGCATTGCATGGGTGATGAAACAAATTGAGAAAAAGCAAAGAATTGGTTACAAAATGAAAGTAGAAAATAAATGAAAATGAACCAAAAATACATAAAATAATTTTAATTGATAGAAAATTGGAGATAACTTACTTGTGGTTGAGAAATATGTGATGAGGTGAAGAGGGACTTGGGGTGAGTCGGTGAAAAGGTGAAGAAAGTTATAGAAAAAGAAAAGATAACATACTAGGCTGATGTAACATTTGGGATTATTTCCACGCTGCATTTTTTCAGGCTAGGCTGCGACACGATAATGTTTACAACCCCGGCGAAGATACGTCCTCGCAGAGCACAAAAGTTTTACAGCCTAGTTGTTGGGGTGCCAATGGGTACACCCATCATAAATGCAGCCTGGATACCTTTTTACAATTGTTAAAAACGTAAATAATGGATAACACTTAAAAATTAAATATCCACACGGTACGGCGCGAACAACCTATCTATTAATGACATAGTCAACTATGATTTGTATTTAAAAAAATACAACTTTGTGCTGAATCTTTTAAATTAATGCAGGTAAAAAAAAAATAGGTAAATTGCTTTCAACTCTCCTTGAAAAAGTGCCCAAGGAACATGCAATTATTATGAAATAATAAATAAATGAGTTTTTAATAAAAATCGAAAATAGAAAATATTAAATTTTAGCATAGACGTAGAATATACTAAACGAGTAATGATGTGGTGGGGATAGAGAATGTTTGTAGTCCGATATATTGCATCTGTAAATGTAAACATAAACACAAGTGGAATCTCGCAGCTGTTCAATTTCCCGCTTAAATTAAAATTTAGGAAAATGCCAAACAATTATTTATCATTGTTTATGTTGGTCGGAATTCTTTAGCATCGTCGAATCATGGAAATATCTATTAATTTCACGGTATTAATATCTTAATTAACCAAAAAATATGCAGACTTATTATTACTCTTCAAGTTATTATTACATAAACAGCCACGATGGTAATTCGAAATTGTAAATAAATATAATTTTAAATTTTTACATCAGGATAATAACCGTAAAACACAAAAAAAAATCATAAATGAATTATTTCCAATGACTTCAATAAAGAGTTCGAAGAATTCATGAAATAAAACAATGACAATATAACAATAATCACGAATCAAACAATAAACACAAGCAGAAATGAGCAAATAAAACACAGACAATTAAAATCTAGTCAAAAACACCAATACGAGCTAGTAATTCAATAAAGCACTGATGAGTTTGTGTATTCAGTTAGGCGTCAAAATTAGCTGTGAAATTACTTTGTGTTTACAAATTGTGTATTCCCCTTACGTTTTTCCCCTGTATATTGGACGTCAACAAATGGTGTGTATGCTTCCTCTGGCTATTCTAACTTTATGGAATTTTAGGCTATAACTTAAAAATAAAAGACGATAGCTAATTTCTCCAGGATGTGTCATCTGTTTTTTTTTTCTATCTCTACTAATAAACAAGATTTATTATATAGTTTGTTTAATAACTAGGAGTAAGTGCCAAAGCCTGATTTACACTATAAAAAGTCACCATAAAAATCACCAGATACTTTTGGCGGCAATTTTAAATAATTTCAGAATTACTATTTAAATAAAATCAAATATATTATGTAAATAATATTTAAAAATCAATAATATTTTTTTTTTTCTATAATATTTGCATTTTTTTATTTTAAGAGTTATCCAAAAACCGTTTTCGCGACTCTAGGCCAATTTTTAATGATAAAAACAATGGAGAAGATCATTTTATATATCATTTTTAGTTTTGGAGTTATAACCTCAAATTTTGATGTTTTGAATTGTGACTATAGTCAAAAATGACATTATTGGATAAAGTTTATTTCGTAGATTCCAAATATATATAATGTGTTTATATTTTTTTTCCATTTTGGCAAAGTTATAAACAATTTAATTAAACTATCATAGATTGCCATGAAGAAAAAAGTAAACAGTCATACGATATTGTTTACATATTGTTTAATAATGTAATATTTCGCTATATTGTGTTATATTTTTAAGTATGAGTTATTCAATTGTATTGTGTAACAAAAACGTGGTGGCATCAGAAAAGCGCTATGATCACTTATACCCAAGAGGAAGGCAACCATGCAGAATATTATTTCCAAAATTAAAGAATGATTTAATTAGTTTTCAAAGTTTTTGCAGAGATGTAGCGGGTAACTATAAAAAAACAAATTATGAAAATTAAGAAGTATGTATATTAACCAGAGTGGAAATGAATCCAAAAATTCTTGCAGGCAATTAGAAAGAGCAAATCGAAAACTCAAAATTATTTCACATCAGAAAAATAAAAAACAGAAATATAGGCATAACAAATTAAATTTACCAGCAATTTTTTATGAACGACAACGAATGACATTTTGCATATGGTTTTTCACTATTTAAAAAAGCTATACTTAAAAATATAACACAAAATAGTGAAATATTACACTATTAAATAATAAAACAATAAGTAAACAATATCATATGAATTTTTTAATTTTGTCGGCGTTAACTTGGTGGTACATTTTTAATATAGTATATAAAGAAAACAAAATTACTTTTCATTCGGTTCGAGAAAGCCGTCACGTGCGTATCGAAGCGAGCGTTTCCTGAATTATAGATACATATATATATATACACTGCGAAGCAAAATTTTACGAACACCCTTAATTTTTAGCATTTCACCATGTTACCGATACGTTGGAGCTAAACCATTATTACCATCGTGTTTAGCACAACAAAAAACCATTATTCATAAAAATTTTTGAAAAAATATAAACATTTTAATACCTGCGTAACAAAAGACAGATTTTCAACCGAAGCAAAATTTTACGAACACTTTATTATTTTCAACTTTTAATTCATTTATACAACACACTTTATTATTTTTGTGCATGTTGGCATTTTATTTATTCTGTTATAAGTTTTAGTTGTAAGTTCTATGTAATGGGGAAAGGAAAAAGTCTTTTGCAGCAAGAACAAGGAATGCGCGACGCTGGAAGTGGAGTTAGGGCTATTGCACGCACAATTGGCAGATCGGCATGTGTTGTGAGCACATTCCTACATAATCCTGACGAATATCGAACAAGGAAGCACACCGGACATCCGGCAAAGCTCACGGAACGTGATCAACGAAAGATTATTCGAAAAGTTTCGAATTCGACGATATCAGCAAATGAGATAAAACGGGATTGTTCTCTTGACGTCTCTAAAGACACAATCTTGCGCGTAATTCGATGCTCTCCGCACATCCAGCGCGCAAAAATGCTTTCAACACCGTTGTTGAAACCGGAGGATAAGCAGCGATGTTATGATTTTGCCAAAGCCAATGTCGGTAGAGAGTGGAATACGGTAGAAATTCACATTAAGAATATTTTTTGTTATGTCTGATTTTCGATAAATTTGCATTTCAGATTATCTTCAGCGAAGAGAAGAAGTTCAACTTGGATGGTCCCGACGGATTTGCCCACTACTGGTGTGACTTGCGAAAAGAACCGCGTTATTTTTCAAAGAGGAATTTTGGCGGCGGTAGTGTACTTGTTTGGGGAGCCTTCTCCGCACTTGGCACTGTTCAAATGGCATTTACTAGTGCTCGGATGAACAGTGTTGAATACGTGGATGTGCTCAAAACCAATCTAATACCGTATCTGAACCGCTTGCGCCTTGTATACCAACAAGACAACGCCCCAATTCATCGCAGCAACGCAACAATGTCGTGGTTTGAGGAACGCCAAATTGATTTGCTGGAGTGGCCAGCCCGTTCGTCCGATTGCAATCCAATGGAAAACATTTGGGCCATCATGGTGCGCCGTCTCTACGCAAACAACAAGCAGTACGGCACCGTAGACGAACTTAAAGCTGCCATTTCCGAGACCTGGCGAAACTTGGAAAATGCGCTTCTTCAAAAGTTGGTCCAGTCAATGAAAAAGCGGATGGTTGAACTTTTGAAAGCAAATGGTGGACAAACGTATGGGTAACATGGTGAAATGCTAAAAAATAAGGGTGTTCGTAAAATTTTGCTTCGTAGTGTATATATATTTCAAATCGCGTAAAAATAATTAAGTGATATCTGGTTGTATCACGTATAATAGTGGGTGATTAAGCGATGAACGACCATTCGGGGGGCTCTAAAGAGCCCCCGGATCCAGATAACCCGCCAACGGCTCAAATGCAAGAAGTTGAAATGTTGGATGTCCCGCCGCCGGCGAACGATAAGTACTATAGATTAAGTGCACCCCGTGATACATTTGATCAGTTTGAAGTGGAGTATAATATGTCCCAAAATAACTTGCAATTAAATTCTCAAAACAGTAATATTACAAATATCAATACGATAATTTCCCAAAACATGTGTGCCGTGGAGGATGACCTTCAAGACCGCGCGAATATAAACAAAAAATGTGCAGACGACCGCATTAAAACTAACGAGTCAATAGCTAGTAAAAAAGTCAAAATCCTTGATAACACAATTATTCGCTCTGAATATAAGAAAGAAATTAAATTTAAAACAACAGATAAAGGTCCATATTTTATTTATGTTGAAGGAAACGATGATCAAAATGTAGGAAATATGCATCCAATGCAAATTGGTAAAATGCCTTTCTCTTCTCATAATTACATAAATAAACACATTATTAATATCTCAAGAGCTGGTAGAAACAGAATTAAAATAGAAGCGTCGTCGGGCAAAGCAGCAAATACGATAGTGAACCTTGACGTATTTAAAACAAATAACATGAAAACATACATTCCAATCTCCTTGGTTAATAAAAAGGTTGTAATCCGGAATATTTATAGAGGTTTTAGTGAGAAAGAAATATTGTCTGAAATAAAAAGTTCAGTCAACATTTGTGCAGTTAAGCGTATTCAAAGAAAAAATAAAGAAGGCATCCTTTGTAATATAGGTACTTGTATTGTTACTTTTGAAAGTCAATTTTTGCCGGAGTATGTTTATATTCATGGAACGTGATGTTTGGTCGATCCATACATCGCGCCTGTCCTACAATGCTATAATTGTTTACGATTCAATCATGGAAGCAATGTCGAAGCTCCCCTAGATGCGGATATTGTGGTCAAAACCACAATAGTAAGGAATGTACAGATACATCTCTACTATTGTGTGTTCACTGCCAAGCAAGAGATCATTCATCCCTAAATAAAAATTGTCCTGAATACACTAAAAGATCCAACATTAAAAAGAATAATGCCTTAATGGGCAATGCTTATCAAAATACAAATTTTAAAAATTTTAATCCTTATTATGCTTTATTGGATTATGATAATGATTTCCCTCGACTAGAAAACCCTGAGATAGAACTTAATAAAGCAAGCTTACTTAAAAGACCAAGATTTAATAATGGTAAGGTAAATGTTAGTAAGATTTATCCCACATCTACTAAGGAGGCAAACATTATTCCCATATCTCCAGAGGTTTGTGAGCCTCAGCCAAAGAAATTTATTAGCAATCCCTACAGGAGTAGTCCTTTCTCTAAAGAAACTATATCGACACTAAATGAAAATTTCTCAGATTTCATCAAAATAATAAATGAAGCAACAGATAACTCTGCACCAAAGTTGAATGAATTAAAAAATAATATAATGCAATTATTTGATAAACTAATAGTTAGGTTAAACTCAGGACAGGTTGGGTCTGATGACCAATCAGATCACTTTTCAGAATATTAAATATTTCATAAATGACTAATTTAAATTATTCTCAATTTTTACCTCTAAATATCATACAGCTGAATGCAAGATCACTAATGAAAAATAAATTTTCTGTTATTCAATATTTTTTAGAAAATAACATTAATATTGGGTTAATGTCTGAAACTTGGTTTAAGTCTGACTTTGATATTCAATTTAAAGGTTACAAAATAGAAAGACATGATAGAGCTGACGGTAAAGGAGGAGCTGCGATCTTAATAAAAAACTCTATTATGTATGAAAGAATACAATTACATAATATACCATTAAATGTACAAATTGTAGGAATCAAAATTAGAAATAAAAATCAGCCAGATATTATTCTTATATCAATTTATGTACCCCCATGGGTTAAAATTAAAACACTAGAATGGAAAACAATGTTCATGTCAATACCTCAACCCTTTATATTGGGAGGAGATTTTAATGCTTATCACCCTGTTTGGGGATGCAAGCGTACTGATCCACAAGGTATAGAACTACTCCAAGCTTTAGATGACTGTAACCTAATCTTTCTTAATGATGGCACTAGTACCACCATTAAAGAAGAGAACGCCGTCGATATTACAATAACGTCTCCTCAAATAGGTAGCATGCTTAATTGGCAAGTAGTGTTTGAATCCTTAGGGTCAAATCATTACCCTATATCCATTCTTAATCAAACAGCACAAGTTGAGAATTTCTTAATTATAAATAGCAAAAAATATAAAATTAACTTGGCTAATTGGGAACTGTATTCTAATACTCTGGATAAACTCATAGAAAACTTAGAGGATAATACAGCATACTCAACATTTATTGAATGTGTTGAAAAAGCAGCTAATATTTCTATACCAAAGTACGTTCAGTCTACTATTAGCACTTGGAAACAGTTTTGTTGGTGGAACATTGAATGCAATATAGCACTTCAGAAGAGAAAACAGACATTACGAATTTATAGAAAAAATATTAATTACGATAACTACAATAGGTTCAGTAGATCAGATGCGATGTTTAAAAAAACTATCAATGACGTTCGTAGGAAGAGTTGGAAGGAGTTTTGTTCATCTCTAAATAAAAGTACGCCAATCAAGTTTATATGGCATAGAGCTAGAGTAATTAAGTCCTCCGCAGTTCCAAGGAGCGTTACACCAATCACTGAATGGACAACTGAATTTCTTAAGAAGATCTGTCCTGATTACGTAAACCCAAATACACAAATATTCCACGAGAATATAAACAGCCATGATTCTTTCCTTATTGATTTATTCTCAATTCAAGAGTTAAATTATGCATTAAAAGCGACATCAAATTCGGCTCCGGGTTTAGATAACATACACTACTCAATGTTGTACAACATGTCAGCAAAATCTAAAGAACATATGCTAAAAGTATTCAATCAAATCTGGGAATCTGGATTGTTCCCTGATGATGAAAACCTTTGAACGAATAATAAAGAACAGATTAGAATGGTGGATGGAATCAAATATTAAAATTTCAGAAACACAGTATGGATTCCGAAAAGGAAACTTTACAATGGATAGCATCGGAAACTTAATAGTAAATATATACTCAGCACTTTCAGAGAATAAACACTTGCTAGCATCATTTCTAGATGTAAGAGGAGCATATGACAATGTTCAACTTAATATTTTAGGCAAACAAATGGAATTAATTGGTCTTAATGCAAAATTTATTAATAATATTATATCTTTATATTCAAATAGAAAGATACATCTAAGAGTCAACGGTTATATGTTAGAAAAAAGATATACTTCTATAGGAGTACCACAAGGAGGAATTTTATCCCCATTGTAATATATCATTTATACACATAA
Organism: Philonthus spinipes; assembly: GCA_963082785.1. Lineage (NCBI taxonomy): Eukaryota > Metazoa > Arthropoda > Insecta > Coleoptera > Staphylinidae > Philonthus > Philonthus spinipes. The sequence goes on from OY720304.1 coordinate 3,694,879, forward strand.
CCTAGATAAATTGCTCAATAAAAATGTTCAAATCCTCCAATATGCGGATGACTTGTGTTTATTCAGTATACATCAGGATATTGATAATGGGATTCAGATATTAGTAAATGAGACAAATAACATCAGAAATAAGTTGCTAGAAAGTGGATTAGATATTTCTGGAGATAAATCCTCTTTCTGCATCTTTACTCGGAAAAGATATAAGCCTCCACCAACTGTGAAAATAAATAATATGGAAATTAAATGTAAAACCAGTATAAATTTTCTTGGTATTAATATAAACACTAATATGAGGTGGGACTCTCATATTAAATATGTCTTAAATAGGGCTGAAAAGGGATATAATTTTATTAAATCTATAACTAATTCAAAATGGGGAGCAGACCCGAACATATTATTACTATTCTATAAGGCTTATATTAGATCCATTATTGATTATGGAAGTATTTTCTATGGCGCAGCTGCGAAAAGTAAATTACACAAAATTGACGTATTTCAACATACGTGCCTTAGAAAATGCCTATCCTTAATAAACTGTACCCCAATAGATGTATTAATGTCTGCGGCAGGTGAAATTCCCCTAATTTTTCGAAGGAATACTTATTAAAAATAAAATCATATCGTCCCAGTCTTTTTAATAAAATAAGCAGGATTAGTACAGAATATTTAACAAGTAAATATTGGATGAAAAAACCGTCCTGTCCATTATTTGAAAAAATAAATCAAGATTATACAACAGAAAATATTTTAGCTGACACAGTTCTACCGATTTTTAAAGTTCCATATTATGAATGCTTAGATATTCCTAATGTAATACTTAATGCACCATTTGTATCAACCGAAACATCAGCAGTTAACCAAGAATTTCAATACTATAAAGGCTGGCGTTTACTAGAAAAGGAATGATGCGATGACAGAGATAGTTGCCAATCGTCAAGGAGGTGATGGCCTCTCGATTTTAATAGCGAACTATTTGAAAAATATGTAGAACACTGCAGTTTGGTTTCCTTGTCTATGTGTGTGTCTGTGTATTCGACAACCGACGCTGACGCGATCGATTTTTTTATTAATGAATATATTATTTATTATTTAGACAGTGTATAAATATATTTGATGAATTTTGTCGAATCATCGAAAGAATTACTCAATGCATGCTATTATATTTTTATTCTAATTTTTAAGAAAAAATCATTTTCACTGTAATTTAGTGAAATAAAATGGATAAAATTATGTATACATAATTCGATATAATCCGATTATATCGGAAATGGCTACCAACTTTGTTATTTTAAATAGAACACTACCTATTATTATTTTTTGGATTCCCCATTTAATTGTCCATCCACTTATATGAATTTATATCCACATAATTGTTACAGTTTTTGAGTTAAAAATTTATTTTTCGAATATTAACACCAAATAGACCTTTCGAAAAATGTCTATAAATTCTAGTAGAATCAAAATATACTGATGAACGGCATCTTCAATTTTTACTAATAGATCCCTCTAGTATTAAAAAAACATTTGTCAATTTTGACAATAGGTATTTCCATAAGATCCATATTTCAATGCCCAATTAAAAACAGCATAATTCATTTTTTTAAATGGAATGCTCAATATTTTATCTCACAAATCGATTAGCAAATTAATTTGCAACATCAAAATATTATATATCTATATATCCAGAGCAAGTAGTTTTTGAGTTATTTCTAAATTTCTTTCCTCACATTTTTTTTTTCATAATTGAGTAATTCGTGTTCTATTTACGCGTGCATCAATATTCTTTAGGAAAGATGTGGAAATCTAGCAGGCCAATTCTACAGACCTAAATTTCGAATCCATCTATCTTTATCGTTTTTAATGCTAATATGAATCGATAGAGAATTTGATTGCATAAAAATCTACAGAGGTTCCACTAAAAAACAGTTGAAACCTTACAAAGTTATGATATTTTTTATAGATAAATTGGTTTATTAAAAGAATATTAAAATAACACTCTTAATGGCGAATAACATTCCGTCGAAATAAAATTTAATAAAAAATCGCAGCATTTCTTTTTGTTTTAAATTTTCCTATGTTACATTATATATAATATGAAAAAAGAAAATATGATTTGCGCTTTACTCACTCATTTATCTTGAAGGAATTTTCTTATTTTCCCTCATTAACCATTTGTTTTAGTATTGTCAGTTCTTGGATTATACTTTTTTGGGATAGACAAATATTTTAAATAGAAGTGTAGAACTTGAATAACTAAATATTTTTGTATAGCATTATCAAACGTCCTATTCTCTTTTAAATTTCTTTAAAAAATGGTGATGTGTCCGTCATGGTACTTTCCCCGGTGAATTCGGTCAAATAAGTTTCTAATTGAAAATTTAATAAGAAATCAAAAATGATTAATTGAACAAATGGATTGTTGTCTTTTAAAGTTAAAGGCGAGTACTTGGAAGGAGATTATAATTTAGTGTGATATTTATTACCTTACAATGGATTAAAGACATTTCTCTACACCCTTTTTCTTTTCAAACTGGAGGCGTTTGTGAATGATATGTTGAATATGAGGGAACTTTGACGTTTTATTTATCATTAAAATAACTATTTCAATAAATAATATCTCCACAGCCAACACAAAGAAGATTATAAAAATAATTGTTTATTTCTAAGGGAATTTATTAGGTAGATGAAATTCTTCCGCTTATAAAATGAAAACTGAAAGTCCTACAATAAAAGTTTGGTAACAAAAATTACTTATTTTTTAAGATCCTCAACTTTTATTTGAAACATTTTTCTATCCGAAATAAAAATGAACCTTCCCTGGCCGGGATTCCATTTTATTTTAAATTGTAATTATAAAAAAATTGACATCAATGTTCATATGTCATAAGTATACCAAAATTTAAAATTCTCTATTTGGGATGAATAACCCCGCACATAGTGTAGAACTAGATACATTTTTGGAAAGTATAATTTCTGCTTACATTACAATCATTCTATAATTTTTTTATTAATTTTTGTATCCGTAAATATAATAAAATAAAAGTGAAATTAAAAATGGCCTATCGGGAAATATGAAGGCAAACATTTATATATATATTGTGAAATATGACGAAAACTGCTACCCCATAACAAGTGTTTGGTTTGAAATGTATACTTCAAAAATAAAAAAATAGAACATACAGTTCAAAAGAACCTATGAAACAGTAAGTGAAGTAACAACTTGATACAATTTAATAATTTTTAATAATAATTTTAATTTTACAATTATATTGACCTATTTTAGATCATTAGCCTTTTATTACAATCCTAAGGCTCAAATAAAATTATTTGAAAACATTACATTTTTTATAAAATAAAAAAGAAATCCATAATAATAATTTTTCACCGTGCAAACATTGGCAAAAAAAGATTAATTCATATTTGTATGCTGCTTACTGAACGTTATTTAAAATGTTTATTATTTTAGAATGGCATGTGCATCGTCGGTGTTTTAAAAACGCGACGCGCAGAGATAACTATAAAAGATATTTTTGTCTTTCTCATATTCATTGAATGTGAAACAGCAATAAGCATACATACACAACATTATCAAGAAGAGGGGAGAAACATCTATTGAGTACTCTTGAAAATTAATTAAAAATCTTTGTTTGTGTTTTTCCACAGTATTAATTATTTAAATTATTACTCATAACATTAATTTTATAAATAACTTAAAGATGATAAACGCAAATAACATTTATTAAAATATAGTACACTATTTCCCGCTATCTATATGAGACTTAATGAACTAATATTTGTCTAGTCAAATGCAGAAAACTATATGCAACTTGCCGGTTTTATTCAATATGGCCGAATTTCACGGGAATTGATGATATTTTCGGAACGACCTTCCTCAGTAAACAGCATTGTTTTCTGACGAAAAAATGTATTGAACTATAACTACATTCAATGTAGATTATTACGACATATTTCATTTTCTTTAAAAAATTATATTAATAAGTAAAAATATAGCACATTCTTTGCATAAAATGTGCTAACTTTGGACGTAATTTTCTTCTAAACTATTAATCAGATTAATTTTTAAATAACTCGTTCGAAATGTGTGGAGTTTTAGGATTATTTTGATATACAATATGATGAAATTCATTATTCAGGATTTGTTTATTAGAGGAATTCAATTGGTACAAAATCGCTTCATTTTACATACGATAAACGCCAGCCTTAAAAGTAACTTTGTGGATCACTATCTAATTTTTACAGATGGTTCAGTAAAAAATAACCGTGCGGGATGTGGATTACACATACAAGAAACTAAAAATGATGATGTGTCCATCATGGCACTTTCCCTGGTGAATACGGTCAAATAAGTTTCTGATAGAAAATTTAATAGGGAAGCAAAATGATTAATAGAAAAAAGTGATTGTTATCTTTTGAAGTTAAACCCGAGTATTTAGAAGAATATTGTAATTAAGTGTGTTATTTCTTACCTTACAATAGGTTCAAATCATTGCTCCACACTCTTCTTCATTTTTGCAAACTGGAGGCGTTTGCGAATGATAAGTTGAATTTGACGGCACTTTGATGTTTTATTTGTCATTAAAATAATTATTTCAATAATTAAAATCTCTAAGGGAATTTATCAGATAAATGCTTATAAAATGAAAACCGGAGGTCCTACAATAAAAGTTTTATAACAGAAATTATTTATTTTCCAAGATCTAAAACTTTTATTTGAAACATTTTTCTATCCGAATTAAAAAATGAAAAATTGCTAAGAGTAAAGTTGCACTTAATGAGTTTTGATTCTAACCAAAAGCTTTTCAGATCATTCCACTGTTATATAAAGCTTACATATAAAGTTTGGGCTTAATCCATTTAGCCGTTTAGGCGCTATCGCGGAAACACACAGACACACACACAGACATTTTTCAAAACTCGATGGAATGGACTCATGGGACCTCAAAACGTGTATATTTGTTGAAATTGGTGGTTCGAAAATTTTCACGATCACAATACTTTCCCTTGGACAGGGGTCCGGGGAAAGTAATTATAGCATTAGATTGTTGGATATATTGTATATATGAAATCAATTTTAAAATGTAAAGATTAATATATTTTTTATAAAATTTGCCATAGTTTAATATAATAGATCATTTGTGTTAATATGACAACCATCAATTAATAGTATAGTATACAGCAGTGCCTCTACATGAACATTTAAATATATTTTTATTCCGACACACAATTGAATTTAAAAATAAAATAGTCTTTGAAAGATTATTAAATTTGAAACATTTCTCTATAATTTTTGATAAATTTTACAGTAATCGCTCAAATAAATTAAATTCAAATTAATTACATTAATTATTTAGTAAACAAAAACAAAATCTAGTTTTCCAAAGCTTTATATATATATTTATTTCCCAATAGAGTAAATTTAAAGTTAATATGTTATTAAATAATTATTTAATAACTAAATTTATATCAAATATTTAATATAATAAATATAAAAGCATATTAGTTTACCTTTCCAGGTAACTAGATCCGCATTTTACCAAATATATAGAAGGAATTAATTTGAATTTTATTCTTTTCTGATAAAACTGTGCAAATTATTGAAAAAACAAAAAATATTCCAAATTAAACATTCATTCAAGCAAAACTTTCAAAAACATTATTGAGGGTCCGAATAAAAAATATATTGATGTATTAATTTATAGATTATGTTGAATTCTACACATAATATCAACTGACGGTACTCATATTAACTCAAATAATGTAATTTTATCATATTAAACTACAGTAAATTTTATTCAAATGGGATGGAACATTCGATTGTTATCAATATTTTTTTATTTACTTTTTTATTCATATTTTGGTCTCAGGAACCTAAAGTTAAGCAATTTTCAAAAATTAACAGGACACTTTTTATATAATTGCTTTGTTTCATCAAAATATGATTATTTTATCGGACAAGTTTCAACTTTCGTCGAAATTATCCTTTATATTGACTAAAGCCGAAACTAGTTGGAGAAAAAAAAAATACATTTTAGTGAAACTAACAAAGTGTTATTAATTTTTCAAATATTTAATGCAAAAAATGGTGATGTGTCCATCATGGCACTTTCCCCGGTGAATACGGTCAAATAAGATTCTGATAGAAAATTTAATAGGGAAGCAAAATGATTAATAGAAAAAAGTGATTGTTATCTTTTAAAGTTAAACCCGAGTATTCAGAAGAATATTGTAATTAAGTGTGTTATTTCTTACCTTACAATAGGTTAAAATCATTCCTCCACACTCTTCTTCATTTTTGCAAATTGTAGGCGTTTGCGAATGATAAGTTGAATTTGACGGCACTTTGACGTTTTATTTGTCATTAAAATAATTATTTCAATAATTAAAATCTCTAAGGGAATTTATCAGATAAATGCTTATAAAATGAAAACCGGAGGTCCTACAATAAAAGTTTTATAACAGAAATTATTTATTTTCCAAGATCTAAAACTTTTATTTGAAACATTTTTCTATCCGAATTAAAAAATGAAAAATTGCTAAGAGTAAAGTTGCACTTAATGAGTTTTGATTCTAACCAAAAGCTTTTCAGATCATTCCACTGTTATATAAAGCTTAGATATAAAGTTTGGTCTTAATCCATTTAGCCGTTTAGGCGCTATCGCGGAAACACACAGACACACACACAGACATTTTTCAAAACTCGATGGAATGGACTCAGGGGACCTCAAAAACGTGCATATTTGTTGAAATTGGCGGTTCGAAAATTTTCACGATCACAATACTTTCCCTTGGACAGGGGTCCGGGGAAAGTAAAAAGGACATAATTATAGCGTTGCCTAGTGAATTCTCTATCTTCACATGTGAAACCATAACAATCATTGAAGGGTTATGTGAAATTGAAAAACTCAACGCAGGCAAATTCTTAATTACATCAGACTCTAAGAGTGTTCTATAAAAAATTAAATCATTTAAATTAAATTCTAACAAAAACCATCTAATTATTCAAATAATAACAAAAATGGTTAATATAAAAAGAAATGGCTCCACTATTACACTTTTATGGGCCAAGGGTCACTCGGGATTATATGATAATGAACATGCTGACTCTCTAGCCAAAAAAGCCTGTGAGCTGGATGAGAAATTCATAACTTTTAATTACAAATGTCCAATCAGTGACATCTATAAACAAGTTAGAGAAAAGACCTTTAATAGTTGGACTATAGAATATAAAATGAATCCAAAAGCAAGGTATTATAAAATGTTTCATAGAACACCATTACAAGTTCCTTGGTTTAAAAATGATTATAATAAAGACTATATTAAAACAGTAAGTAGACTTAAATGTAACCACGCAAAGTACAAGAAACACTTATATCGCCTTAACTTAGTTGAATCACCTAATTGTGTCTGCGGAGATATCGAGGATATTGATCATATCCTTTTCAAATGTCCTTTATATATACGAGAACGTAAACAATTATTGATGGATCTGAATAGAGATCACATAGCCTCATATACTATCGCTTACCTTATATCAAGTAACAATACTAGTACCTACAAAAGTATTTATTGTTTTAGGAAAAAAATTGAATTTGAGATCTAGAAATAAAACGTTGGATAATCTATTTTGTTGAAATTTCCTTAACCTTTTGTGGATAATTCCCTTATTTCCGTTACCTAGTGAAAATTGTTTGTCTTAAAGAAAGTCGTCTTGACAGGTACTGCATTGTTTACATTTATTTGATACTTGGGAAATAGTTCGATTATATCCTCTCATGCCTATTTCAACCACGGCAACTGAACGTTCGTTCGTCCATTTACAACTAGAACACTATGGCAATTTGGTATGAAGGCACATATATGATTATTTGACCCAATAACATACTAATGTTACTGGCACAGTTTAACTGTCCATTCTTTACCTCAAAATAGGTAGCTAAAAGAGAAGCTCTCTGTTTATAGACCTTTTGTGAAGTACCATGTAGAGAAACCATTCTAATAAAATTAAAAATTTCAATTTCGCTATAATACGTATTAATGCAATCATAGTATTTCGGCTAATCTCTATAGTTAACAAGTAAGGCATGGACAATGGAATCAAAACCACAGGTATTTAAAACCATTTGGTGACCTACAATTAATTGTGGTGCTAAATTATTGCCATTTTGTAGTAGGGCGATTTTATTTGTAAATTTAGGTTTATTATGAATACTGCTAACATCAGGGCAGACTCTCTCGATGCTCTTTCGATTGTACTTTGTTTCATTTGAATATTTTGAAAAATAAAAAATATACGATTTCCAAAAACAAAACTATTTTTGTCTGGCGAACCCTTTGAGGTACAAACGAAAACAAAAGTGGTACAAACGGGTACAAACGATGCTCTTTCGATTGCAATTTGTTTCATTTGGAAATCTTGAAAAATAAAAAAAATAAAAAATATACGATTTCCAAAAACAAAACTATTTTTTTCTGGCAAACCCTTTGAGGTACAAACGAAAATAAAAGTGGTACAAACGATGCTCTTTCGATTGGTATTTTTAGATTTAAAAAATATTAAAGTTGAGCGCTGGCGAAAAATTGACCCGTTTGTAGCTTTTTAACTCTTTAGGTACAAACGAATGGCGTTATCGGTTTTTAATTTTTTTAAAGTTGGGCGCCAGGTTCACACCAGTGTCTAATTAGCTGTGATACAGTGTACAGAGACGGCATTGTTACGTTTGGTGTGGGCGGTGGTGTTTAAAGTGGCTCTCTCTCCGGCGTTGAGAGGATCGCCAAGTGATGTTAGATAGTTTTCTAGGTTCTTAAATAGCGTTGAAGATGTAGTCATTTCTCCTCTGGACGATTGACTAAGTTGCAGATAATGCCTCCAGAATAGTGACACACAGATTACGCAAAGGCGAGATTATCAAAAGCTCTACTGCACAGACGATTTGTTCAAAAATTAACACTCGAACTAGGAGTTTTTTGAACAAGACTAAGATATGATTTTTTTAAACTGATTTAAGGCAAGACTTAGGGGACCACTCACTTGAACACGATAAATATAAAATTTGCAATTTGTAAAAAATGACTAAGACGTGTTACTAGATTATGAACACTTTATTTGACTTTCATTAAATTACACTCAATTTAATACGGTTATCGAAGGACCATGTTTACGCCTATAGACGATTTGGTTTTAAAAATTACTTAGATATGTAATATTAAAATAAATTACATTTATTGCATCTTTAATAAATAAAAAATAAACAAATATAACATGTAAAAATAAATTGAGAATGTTTGTAGTCCGATATAATTCGTCTGTAAATGTAAACATAAACACTAGTGGAATGTCGCAGCTGTTCAATTTCCCGCTTAAATTCAAATTTAGGAAAATGCCAAACAATTATTTATCATTGTTTATGTTGGTCGGAATTCTTTAGCATTGTCGAATCATGGAAATATCTATTAATTTCATGGTATTAATATCTTAATTAACCAAAAAATATGCAGACTTATTATTACTCTTTAAGTTATTATTACATAAACAGCCCTGATGGTAATTCGAAATTGTAAATAAATATAATTTTAAATTTTTACATCAGGATAATAACTGTAAAACACAAAAAAAATCATAAATGAATTATTTCCAATGACTTCAATAAAGAGTTCGAAGAATTCATGAAATAAAACAATGACAATATAACAATAATCAAGAATCAAACAATAAACACAAGCAGAAATGAGCAAATAAAACACAGTAGTAAGTGCCACAGCCCGATTTACACTATAAAAAGTCACCATAAAAATCACCAGATACTTTTGGCGGCAATTTTAAATAATTTCAGAATTACTATTTAAATAAAATCAAATGTATAATGTAAATAATATTTAAAAATCAATAATATTTTTTTTCTATAATATTTGCATTTTTTTATTTTAAGAGATATCAAAAAACCGTTTTCGCGACCCTAGGCCAATTTTTAATGATAAAAACAATGGAGAAGATCATTTTATATATCATTTTTAGTTTTGGAGTTTTAACCTCATATTTTGATGTTTTGAATTGTGACTATAGTCAAAAATGACTATATTGGATAAAGTTTATTTCGTAGATTCCAAATATATATAATTTGTTTATGTTTTTTTCCGTTTTGGCAAAGTTATAAACAATTTAATTAAATTATCATAGATTGCCATGAAGAAAAAAGTAAACAGTCATACGATATTGTTTACATATTGTTTAATAATGTAATATTTCGCTATATTGTGTTATATTCTTAAGTATGAGTTATTCAATTGTATTGTGTAACAAAAACGTGGTGCCATCAGATAAGCGCTATGATCACTTATACCCAAGAGGAAGGCAACCATGCAGAATATTATTTCCAAAATTAAAGAATAATTTAATTAGTTTTCAAAGTTTTTGCAGAGATGTAGCGGGTAACTATAAAAAAACAAATTATGAAAATTAAGAAGTATGTATATTAACCAAAGTGGAAATGAATCCAGAGATCCTTGCAGGCAATTAGAAAGAGCAAATCGAAAACTCAAAATTATTTCACATTAAAAAAATAATGACATTTTGCATATGGTTTTTCACTATTTAAAAAAGCTATACTTAAAAATATAACACAAAATAGTGAAATATTACACTATTAAATAATAAAACAATAAGTAAACAATATCATATGAATTCTTTAATTTTGTCGGCGTTAACTTGGTGGTACATTTTCAATATAGTACATAAAGAAAACAAAATTACTTTTTTATACCACTTGGATTTTTTATTAATCATGACTAGTTTCGATTATATGGTAGTCATTCTCAAACAATAGTAAATACAATTCACTGTTTAACAAATATTTATACATGACTATAATGCTTCGAAGAGGGGGGTGTAGGTTAAGTCAACCTGGTCGTTAATGATTGGGAAGTCCGGCTTATCTTTCGCTTTGTGAATTTCTAGCGCCTCTAATAAATCCATTTTAAACCCTTTTTCGGAGAGATTTACAATTGAAAGTGCATCCTCGCCAAAAGTATGGTTTTCTTCATTTAGATGATTAGCGAAAGTGGAGTTGTTGTTTTTTAATCTATAAGATCTATAATGTTCTTTAAGTCTTGTCTCGAAATTCCGACCAGATTGACCTATGTAGCACCCTCCACAGTCTGTAGATACTAGTTTATATATACCCAATTGGTACATTTTTTCAATCGGTGTTTTACATTTGAATACTGTGTTGCAAATATTTTTATCTTTTTTAAAGGCTATTTTTACATCCCGTCTTTTAAATATATTTTTTTTATTTTGTTACTGATATTCCCGTAAAAGGTTATTGTTTTAAAAAATTTTGTTTCTGTGGTTGTTGTAAGTCAATAGTCACAGAGCTAAATGTGGAAATAATTTATTAATTATTTTCAAATCATTTTTATTTAATATATTTAAATAACTGTGACCTAGTGAATGAATACTGTTTTCTATTTAAACATTTTTATTTGGGAGATTTGGTATTTATTGATTAGTTTATCTATTAATGTAGGTGAATATCCATTGTTAACTGCTATGTTCAGTGGGATTTGTGTGCTCGTATTATCATACTATAAAAACTTGAAATTTTATGTTTGTATGAATGACGGGTGGAATTAGGGATGATTGTATCGGTGAAGGTTGGTTTTCTAAAGATACCAAAGTTTAGATTATTGTTAATTTTGGTTATTGTTAAGTCAAGGAAACTGATGTTGTTACTGGATTCTATTTCTACTGTGAATTTAATTGATGGATGTAAAGAGTTGAGGTAAGTTAGAAAGTTATTAATTTGTCTGTCAGTACCTTCGAAGCATGCTAATATGTCGTCCACATACCTATACCACCATTTAATATATTTTTTGCCTAAGGTTGAACTTAAGATTGTTTTTGTTAAATTATTCATGAATATTTCGGCTAGCAATGGACTCAGTGTCATATGATTTTTCCTTTTTCTCTTCATTTGTTTGCATGGCAATCTAAGATAGTTTCATAAAATAGTTTATAACTTTGCAAAACAGCAAAAAACCTAAACAAACTATATATATTTGGAATCTACGAAAAAAACTATATCCAATAATGTCATTTTCGACTATAGTTACAATTAAAAAAATGAAGTTTGAGGTTATAACTTAAAAAATATAAAAGATAAATAAAATATGATAACATACTCAAAGTCAGCATAAAATGTTGCTTCGAGAATGTTTTTATTATATTTTTCTATTTTTAATAATAACGGTGTTACAGGCACCCTCGAAAAATGACGCATCGTCAACTTCCAGTTATAACTCGGAAACTGGTAAAGATAGATCAGATTTTTCTTCGCCATTATTTTTATTATTCAAAATTGGCCTAGGGTTGTGAAAACGATCTTTCAATATTTCTTAAAATGAAAAAGTTTTCCAAGTGTGGTACCACCAAAATGGACCACCCTGTACATACTATTAGTCGCTAAATTTACAAGATTATTTTTATCTACAAAAATAATAAGTCATTAATATTTATTTATTTAGTCTTATATAACATTGTTATATGTTCCTCTCTACTTCTCAGTGTGAGATAAATTCAAATATTGTTAATTTCCAAATCATATCATAAATAAATACTATTAATGTCAGTCCGTGAAGTCACTATTATAATGTAAATATTTTTCAATTTCTTATTTATATTTTTATATTATGCATGCTTATATGATTGTAATACATTATCACTCAAAAAGAAAGCAGTTGTTCTAGTACTGAGAAGACCAACCTTTTTGGGCATAGACATTCTCGGGCACTGAATGAGTACACTTCTTAACAACAAGATAATCTCAAACTTAAAAAGTGTATATATTATTATCTTATTAATAAACAAAAATCTTTCTATTTGTGTTATGTTAATCAGAAGCCCCTCACAAACAAAAAAGGGAATTACAAGAAATAAGTACTTTCTGTTACAATAAATAAATTGGTGAATCCAGAAATCACATTACATTTCACTACTTATTTATCTTTCGAAACAATAATTGTATGGAGATTATTTAAAGAAATATTCATTGAACTCACTTATTGGTCGCCATTGATGTGAACAACCGATGAAAATCCGAAGCAACTGAAGTAAAAACTGGTTTCAAATTAAGGTTTTTCAAATTGTAAACCTTTCTAAAAGATCCCATCTGAGATTCACATTTCGAGGTTAGAACATATGGTCGGGGCAGCAAAATGGAGAGACCTCGCGCAACTGAACGGCGCAGCTCTCAAGCCCGATCATATGGCCACCCAAATATAACCTGTAAACGGATGTTGAATTTAAATCATTAAAAACAGTGTATATGCGACGATTTTCGAACTTTAAGATGAAATATTGTGTTTTGTAAATGTATTTATTCGAAATCTTCTAATATCATCATTTATACAATTTCAAATGATCACTGCTAAGATACATTATTAATTATTATGAAGTATTTGCGTCTAATCCTTATGTGAAATATTAAATTTAATGTACAATATATTTTTATCATCACAATCTGTGAGAGTTTTATAATTGATATGTATACATAAATTGTGAAGTAAATAACATACACAAATTATAATATTTTAAACTGTTAACAAAGTATTAATTTTTAAAATGGTACCCATTATAATTCCACATTTCATTCGATTCGTTTTTAAATACCTTTCATATTGTAATGATTGTATAATTTAAATTTTCATGTACATATTAGCTTTAAGTTATATAAATATTTCTCGGCACATTAAATTATTATTTCATCAAAAACTGTTAATATTCTAAATCAAAACAGTTATAATAACAATAAATTACAGTAGTTTACTAATAAATTTAATCGATAGAAAGATAAATTCATTAATTAATATTAAACTTCAGATAAAAACACTAACACTCTCTTTACAATATTTTTTATTTTGCTAATTGTACATTTCGAGTACAACGCATTCATTATAAATGTTGATATTTATATAAATCAATTTCAATTATTACAAATACACTAAAACAAAATATGTTTTTATTTTTTATAAATAAAACATTGCTTTGTTTTTTATATATCATTAATCTGTTTTTTTACGGTTATTTTAATATCGTAGTACACACATTTCTTTAATTATAAATTTCGTTTCATTTATAAAAAAATAAATGAAATAAATGTATTGGATATTTTTGTAAATATTGTGTTTTGGAAATTTTGTATTCTGAATATTAAACTAATTATTATTATTACATATAACAATGATTATCATTAGTAAATTAACACAATTTAACAGTTATTATTGATATTAATAATATAAAATCAAAGGTTATTAAATTGGACCGCCACTGGAATTGACGCCGCCAGTGGATGCGCCGTTTAGATGCGCGAGGTTCACTCATTTTGCAAAAGATCAAATCTGCCGACACTAAGTGAGATTACTGCTTAGAACTATACTGTGGCAAGGTAGATCGAGTGACACATATATACATACAGAGAGCTTTTTTTATCAGTATACATTTCCCCTATGTATACCTGCAAAATACGGGAGTTAATTGCATTAATGTATGTGTGTTTAGTTGCCTACAACACGCAGCTGAACACACATATGCCAAATAGTCAACTAAACATACACATTTAATCTGTTCAGTGCGTTTGACTCACGTTTTTTGAAGGTATACACTTCCCCTAATGTATACTGATAAAAAAACCTCTCTGTATGTGTAAAGGTATGCTGAACTAGCGCCTCACATAGTTTCAACGCTCCCCTTGCTTCTCACCTCTTTCTCGGTCATTCAGACCTCGTGACGTAGACGAATTCGAATATTTTCGCGCGCAACGACGCTTGAGTATATGTATAAAGGATAGATGGAATAGAAAATTTGAGAGTGGGGGGAATTTATTGGGAGACCTCATGACGTCACAATAACTCACTGCGCACGCCTTAAATATGATTGAAATAGCTATCGAATAATAAATTAAACGATATCCAATCGGAGTTTTCTCTCTATCAACCGTTGTTTGGAATCGCTTCATCTTCGTTTTGAGTCGCTATCGACTAAACTAAAATACGGCCTTAGGTTATATTAATTTAATTAATTTTCGTTTTATTTTATTATATTTATTACTAAAATAAAAATACTAATATTAATTAAATTGTTTAATATTTGTATCGTAATAAAATTATAATAAACAATAACCTCAAAAGTCGATACTTAAGTTGTATTTATTGCGTACAAATAAAAGTGTACTAGTAAATTAAAGATTGAGTCTTCTTCCTTCATAAAATTTATTGATTGCAAATGTATATTTCAGTCACGATGTGACCATTTCAATGCTCAAAAAAATGTATTATTTTTTTTTTATAATAATACAGTGTAGTAATGAATTTAGTTATTACCATTTTAACTCAGTTACTATAGTATGTGCATTTGTTTGTGTAAAAACCTAAAGAATGCAACATTTTAAAAGATTGTGGATTAAAGTAATAAAATAATACAAAAATATGTAATGTCCCGCAGACAAACAAATTAATGTATTGCGCCCGGTGATAACAATTTTCAAATTTACTTTTCGCATGGTCGCTGAAAGACCAAAGTATATTTAAATAATGAAACAATGAACTGGCATAAACAAAGAAATAGAAAGCAAGCAATGTGAAAATAGGTTATGCTTGTTTTCGCCGGTGTACGCGCGAAAATATTCGAATTCGTCTACGTCACGAGGTCTCAATGACCGAGAGGGAGGTGAGAAGCAAGGGGAGCGTTGAAACTATGTGAGGCGCTAGTTCAGCATACCTTTACACATATGTATACAGGGTGAGTTTTTTTCGATGTTCTCTATGGGGATATCGGAAACCATAAGAGATAGAAAAACGGTTAAATGGGGAAAGAAGTGTAGTTTTATAAGATGAATAAAATGACACTTTCAAAATATTTGAAAACGTCAAGGGTAACTAAATATTTTGAAAAAAGTAAAATGTGTCAATTTTTTGAAATCAATATATCTCTATTATTATCATAGATAGAAAAAAACTGTAAATGACAAAGTTGTAGAAAATTTTACACAGATTAATAACAAAAAATCAAAAAAAAATTCGCCCTTATTTTGGGAGATATGACACAAACTTACCTTTTTTTAAATGGAAACAATAGTTGGCTATGACTTTATTAAAAGGGCTATTTTTTTCCCTTTAATCCGATATAACATATACCATAGTTATTTTTAAAATAAAATAAGTTACAGTCGTTTTTAATTTTACCATACACCAAAAAAAAGTTAGCCATGAAAAAGACAAAAGTAAAATAATTCCGAAATTATCAAAATAATAATAGATGAAAATTTTAAATATTACATAAGATGTTCAAAAAGTCCACCATTATTATTATGGCATAAAGTACATCTTTTTAAAATCGAATTTGTGGCTTTTTTGACTTTTCTTCTGTCAATAGAATTAAATGTTTCAAGTACAGCACGTCTAAGATCCTCCACGGATTGATATGATTGTTGATACACTTTGTTCTTCACATAACCCCACAGAAAAAAGTCTAAAACGGATAGGTCGGGTGGTCTAGATGGCCATAGGATTGGTCCATTTCTTCCCACCCATGAATTAGGAAAAGCATCATTTAAATAGTTTCGCACAGCCAACGTGCTATGAGGTGGAGTTCCGTCGTGTTGAGACCACTTCAATCTTGCCCGTACTGATAAATTTAAATCACCGAGCATATCTTGAAATGTTTCTTGAAGAAAACCATTCCATTCAAAGTATTATCAAAAATATATGGGCCGAGAATTCTCGATCCGAACACACCGCACCATACATTAAATCCAAATTTAATTTGTGGTCTACGTTGTGCAACTTCTCGTGGATTCTCCTGACTCCAAACATGTTCATTGTGCCGGTTAAAAATCCCACAATTATTAAATCGCGTTTCATCTGTCCAAATTATTTTTGATGGGAACGTATTATCCTCTTGGCACATGTTTTTGTACCACATTCAGAAGACCATTCTCTTATTGGTATCACCGTCATGTAAATTTTGTGAAATTGATACCTTATATGGGTGATATTTATGTTTTTTTTCAAAACTCTTATTACAGTCCGTTGAGATATGCTTGCTTCTGTTGCAATTTGTCTGGTCGATGTGGATGGATCTATCATCGCCAATTCTAATATGTTTGTTTCCAAAACATCATTAATTTCGTTTTTTTTTTTTTCAAGTTTCGGCTTTGTAAAGGATCCGTACTCACCCAAATTGTGGTAAATTCTTCTGAATGTTGGTAAAGATGGCTGCCGACGATCGATATATTGATTATAATAATGTTCTGCAGCATCCGCAGCGTTTTTATTACACTGAATGTAACAAACAAGCATATCACGCTTTTCTTCGTTGGAAAAATTCATTATCACTTTAAAAAACTTACAACACCAAAAAAATACAAAACAAACTTATTGAAACAAACCAAATATGGAAATGAATTAATAGGTGTTTAGAATAAACAACTGCAATTGTTTTACTTTTGTCTTTTTCATGGCTAACTATTTTTTGGTGTATGGTAAAATTAAAAACGACTGTAACTTATTTTATTTTAAAAATAACTATAACATATGTTATATCAGATTAAAGAGAAAAAAATAGCCCTTTTAATAAAGTCATAGCCAACTATTGTTTCCATTTAAAAAAAGGTAAGTTTGTGTCATATCTCCCAAAATATGGGCGAAAAAATTTTTTTGATTTTTTGTTATCAATCTGTGTAAAATTTTCTACAACTTTGTCCTTTACAGTTTTTTTCTATCTATGATAATAATAGAGATATATTGATTTCAAAAAATTGACATATTTTAC
Source organism: Philonthus spinipes (assembly GCA_963082785.1). NCBI lineage: Eukaryota > Metazoa > Arthropoda > Insecta > Coleoptera > Staphylinidae > Philonthus > Philonthus spinipes. The sequence continues at coordinate 3,712,721 of OY720304.1, forward strand.
TTTTTTCAAAATATCTAGTTACCCTTGACTTTTTCAAATATTTTGAAAGTGTCATTTTATTCGTCTTATAAAACTACACTTCTTTCCCCATTTAACCGTTTTTATATCTCTTATAGTTTCCGAGATCCCCATAGAGAACATCGAAAAAAACTCACCCTGTATATGTGTCACTCGATCTACCTTGTTTCGCGCGTACACCGGCGAAAACAAGCATAACCTATTTTCACATTGCTTGCTTTCTATTTCTTTGTTTATGCCAGTTCATTGTTTCATTATTTAGTTATACTTTGGTCTTTCAGCGACCATGCGAAAAGTAAATTTGAAAATTGTTATCACGGGGCGTAATACATTAATTTGTTTGTCTGCGGGACATTACATATTTTTGTATTATTTTATTACTTTAATCCGCAATCTTTTAAAATGTTGCATTCTTTAGGTTTTTACACAAACAAATGCACATACTATAGTAACTGAGTAAAAATGGTAATAACTAAATTCATTACTACACTGTATTATTATAAAAAAAATAATACATTTTTTTAAGCATTGAAATTGTCACATCGTGACTGAAATATACATTTGCAATCAATAAATTTTATGAAGGAAGAAGACTCAATCTTTAATTTACTAGTACACTTATATTTGTACGCAATAAATACAACTTAAGTATCGACTTTTGAGGTTATTGTTTATTATAATTTTATTACGATACAAATATTAAACAATTTAATTAATATTAGTATTTTTATTTTAGTAATAAATATAATAAAATAAAACGAAAATTAATTAAATTAATATAACCTAAGGCCGTATTTTAGTTTAGTCGATAGCGACTCAAAACGAAGATGAAGCGATTCCAAACAACGGTTGATAGAGAGAAAACTCCGATTGGATATCGTTTAATTTATTATTCGATAGCTATTTCAATCATATTTAAGGCGTGCGCAGTGAGTTATTGTGACGTCATGAGGTCTCCCAATAAATTCCCCCCACTCTCAAATTTTCTATTCCATCTATCCTTTATACATATACTCAAGCGTCGTTGATACTGTGGTACCGATTCCCCTTAAGGTTGCGGTTTAGTAGAAAGAGATAGCTATATAGTAAAATGGAAATAATCGTTTGAAAATAGAGCTATTCTTTTGGATTTCATAATATGAATGTGTATTTACATTTTTTTATCTACCAAGTATAAAGTATCAGTCTAAATAAAAAATAAATCGTTAATTTTCGTGTATTACGTCAATTTACTACTTCAAGTTAGAAAAGAAAATTGTAAGATATTATGAAATTAATAGGTCATGTCTGCTAAGTTATTTGAATGCAGAATTTAGTGAAATCCTTTAAAGTTTCATTGCACAAGTTTTTATTAGCAAAAATATAATTTAAAATTTGCTATAAATTTGATCAATTTTCATTGTTTTTCATAATTATTTTTCACAGAAACTAAACATTAAAATAATTTTTAATTTATCTGATGAAATTCCTGCTTATTTTAAGATTATTTTAATGTATAATACAATATTGTTCATTGATCACAACAACAATTTAACTCAAATTAGTGATTGCCCATATTTGTATAGCTATCTCTTTATTCTAAACCGCACCCTTAAATGAAGGCTTATTTACATCCATGAAGCTTTTATTTTAAAAAATAAATATTTTCGTGAATAGATCATTATTTTTATTTTTGTGGGTTGTTGTAAATACAAAAAAATATAGCACTATTGCAAGCAATCATTTTTAGTCTATAAAAAGTTAATATAGTTATTTTTACTAACTACGGCCATATTCAATGTGTAAATGTTACGATTAATCATTTAACACTATTTTTTATATCAATAAAATATGTGGTCTCATTATTATTTTTTTTTTCAACACGAATAAGTGTTATTCGAAATAATACTTAGCCGCATATTTTTTAATAGTTTATTTCTTCAAAAGAATTAAATAAAAAATTCTACCATTTTAAATAGAATTTTCTTATATTTTGAAGATTCTAACGAAATATAATTGAAATAGGTTATTGCAACAACTTGTAATAGCAGGCGAAGAGGAAGCAGAAGTTGCCATAGAAAAAGGAAATATTGATGCTGCTGGTTATCCACATATAACAGTAATTGCAAAAAATTCTCTACAACAGTAGTGTTACAAAAGAACTATTATATGAAAAACCGTACGGATAAGTTAGTGTGCAAAAATTGGAATGCAATTTGTAACAAATTAAAATAATTATTGAAAAAACCAAGAAGTTCCTCAGAGCAAATAGTTCCAACAAAATTATGAAAAGATCTAGATACACATATAATTAAATTTCGTGTGGCTGAAAAAAAAATCAGCGAAGTACCTCAATTCATCCAATACAAGTGACCCTTATAAAATCTTAAGTCTGAGAAAAGATAAAAAATACAGTAAATCATATTTTTGGATCGCATCAAAATTGTGTATCATATTTTTGCACAGGCACATAAACAAGATATTTAAATATATGGGATGTGAAACTGTCAATTACACCAATAAATTTATTTTCAATTGTCTACGTAAACGGGAAAGTCGTACAAAAAATAGAAAGGGCAATAAAATAATATATACGAATAGATTTGATCCCGATGATGATTATGGATGTATTTCCGAAAATATGGAAATTAAGGAAGGGAGGAAATTTTAATCATTGAAAGAAATACGAGAGGACAACATTCAAATCACATTTTGGACGAGTTTGTCAGCCCAAACTAAAAACTAATCCGGAAAAAATCGTAAAGAATATTTCATAAAATACAATCAGCGGAAATAGTGCAACAAATTACAGATTGATACATGAAGATGTTGCAAAAGGTAAATTTGAAGAAATAACTGGAGTTAAATTAGAACTTTGAGGTTATTTATAGGAGAAAATGAACTCATTTTTTTAGGTGTGATTGTCTAGAAATAGCTGAAAATATAGAACAATTTCGATTAAAAAAATCACATAATTAATTCTTTCAAGTATGAGGACAACTTCATCTGTCTAAAAGAAATATTTGTTATTTATTTACAAAGATAATAACTTAAAAACATTTCGATTTTTACGTCATATTCAATTACCACAATTCGATACTGATCTTAATAATATCCATTTCTCAAATATCTTGTTAATCAATGATGTAAATGACAAAGTTGATAGGTCTGAGTAATAATCTTATGATAGGTCTGAAAATTAGGCGAAAGCTAATTTCAGACGCTCTAAATCGCCTTCCGACTGGAGAAGAGAAAGCATATTTTAAACAAGTATTTGAAAATCATAACCAGAAACTACTATGGAAACAACTTCAGTCACTACATATCAAAAACGTACGACCCACTATTCCAACTTCTCTAGGGAATGCCGAAGAAATTAATAAATACTTTATAGATTGCATACCAAAATATAATATCAATCTTACTGACTTTAACAATCATTTCCAAAACAATCATCCATCAGCTGAACTGTTTTCTTTTACTTTGTTAATGAATGATGTGATTCTTAGCTATTTAAATGAAATAAAATCTACATCTTTCGGGTCAGACAATATTAATATAATTATGATTTATATGTGTTGTCCAGTGATATTGCCGTATATAGTTCACATTCTAAATAGTTGCTTAATTGAAGCAGTGTAACCCGACTGCTGGAAATACTCTATAGTCAAACCAATTGCGAAAATATCTAAACGATTTGAATTAAATCATCTGCGACCGATCAGTATTCTTCTGCCCCTTTCAAAAATATTAGAAAAAGCTATTAAGGAACAATGGGCTCATTATATATATGAAAATTGAATTATATCTAATTTAGAGTCATGTTTTAGCTGCGAGGCTGCTTTTACCAATATAACTGATGTTTTACTGGCAGCTACAGATAGGGGTGAGGTTAATATTTTTGTGTTATTATACTATAGTAAAGTGTTCGACACTGTATCTCATGGCATCATTGATATTATTTACAGTTATATTGGTCTAGATGTCACAGCAAGGAAATTACTAAACAGCTATGTACGAGGACGAAAGCAGTGTGTAGAATTCAATAATTCCCGGTCTATAGCTACCCCTATTGGACCCCTTTTATTTTCTATTTACACGTGTACAATTCTGAATCAACTAAAATATTGTATTGTTTTCAAGTCAAATCGAACGAAAACATCATTCATGTTATTTGGCAAAGATAAAATCTATAACAAACTAAAAATGAAATAATAAAATTAATGGATCAGAAATTCCTTACAGTGTTTGTAACAAAAATTTAGATATATATATCGATAACACATTCAGATATAAAAAACAAATAAATAAATACATTAGTCTTGCAAATAGAAACCTGAGGAAATTGTATCCTTATAGATCTAGTCTACCTATTATGTTAAAAATCACTCTACAATCCACCAATTGATCAATTTATAGCAAATAGGATTGAAAATGTACAAAATTCCTGTTTGAGATTTATTTATGGGATACGTAAATTTGAACGAATTTCACATAAACTCAATGATGCGGGTTGGGTAAGTATGCATAGTAGAAGGGATATTCAGGCAGTTCACAAAATAATGATATCTCATAAACGACCTTACTTGAATAACAAACTCAAATTCCGTGAAGATGTTCATACCTTAAACATAAGGTTTAAAGGTCTTTTATCACTGCCATTACATCGCACCTCTCTTTCCGAACGATCTTTCTCCTACCAGATATGCAAAGTTTACAATACCATCCCGGCCAATTTGAAAAAATTAAACCTACTTCAATTTAAACGCTAGTATAAGCTCCACTTAGATAAATAAGTATATATAACTTGTAATTATAATGGATCTGTAATAATATATAAACGTAAATGTGCTCTACAGAAATAACATAATGTAATTCATACAATTATATACAGGGTGGCGCAAGATTCCAATGAAGTCCAATATCTCAGTTATTTAGAAATTTACAAAAAATATTACTGACATAATTTGTAGCTACTGTAAAACTTCACATTTTAAAATTAGTTTCATACATACAGGGTGTCCAATAATTACGTGACGTATCAAACATATGATTTTTTAAATGGAATGCTATATTTTTTATGTCGATTTTAGATTCTACGCTTGAAATGAATCATTTTTGATATACGGTTTATTAGGTCAATTTTTAATATTTTAAAAATTATAAACAATTTAATGTTGAAATCAAAGGAAGTTTGGAGCCTTATTTATCAAAATTGAAAAACGATGTAAACTTTTTGTTGACGCAATTTAATTGAAAAAATGCTTAATAATATTCGGAATAATCGTTTGTCACCATAAAGCAAATGTGTACAGGGTGAAACAATACGCAAAATGAGTTTTTTCTTTTTTCACTTAAATGGAACACCCTATATTTTTTACACTATTTCGATGGAAAATTGGTTGTTCTTCAATTTTTGTATAATAAACTATACCCCTATCTGTTATCGTTTTTTAACAATTTCAATTCAAAGTACAAAATTATAAGTTTCGCTTATATTCTATAATTTAGGTAGGCTATAATTAAAACAAATGCAATTCATAATCGTTTTCTGACATTTAATAACATACTTACTTCTTAACCTAAAAGGATATTCAAATGACAATCTATATTTAAAGGTGCATGCAAAATATAAAGAAAATAGTTGCTCGACGATTATTTAGCGAGTTATAATGATTATTGGGACATATTTTTTAAGAAAAAAAAAAAAATGTAAAATGTTTGAATTAAAAAAACAAAAATGATGTGAGTGCGTGAAATAATTACATAAAAAATGTTAATACTAATAAAATATAATGATATAAGTATTTTATTATTTTACTTAGTATCTATTTTCGGTTTTTCAGTCAACATGAATTGTTTAAATAAATGAATTTAACAAGCATATAGGAATATTTTAAATATTTTTCGAATAATAACCACAAAAATATAGTTGTTAATTTTCAATTTCAACTTTCATTTGTTTATAACTTTTAAAATATGAAAAATTGACTTATTAAATCTTATATAAAAAATTATTATTTTTAAACTTAGAATCCAAAATCTTCATAAAAACGATCTTTAAAAAAACATATGTTTGATACGTCACGTCATTATTGAACACCCTGTATATATGAAACTAATTAAACTAATTTTAAAATGTGAAGTTTGACAGTAGCTACTAATAATGTAAGTAACATTTTTTTGTATATTTCTTAATAACTGAAATATTGGACTTCATCGGAATTTTGCGCCACCCTGTATATACAGGGTGTCCCCGAATGGTCTGTACAACGCTCTACCACATATTCTCTGAAACAAAATAAGACGTTTTAACTAAACTTATCTCTATCCAAAAGTGGTTCCTAAGCCATCTACGAGGTCTCAAAGATATTATTATTATTATTTTTTTTTTTTTTCATTATTTTTCAAATAATTTTATTTTGGACTTAGGTAAGAAAACCTAATTTGGCACATTTAATTTTCTGCAAGATCATTCAATTTTACGTATTTTTTGTCTCATAAAATTTTGCTATTTTCCCCACAAAAAAAAATATTTTTATTTGTCAAAACAACAAAGAAATAAAATTCTAAAAAAAAATGTTGTATTGCTGAAAATGGCAATCAGTTTGAACATTTATTGTGAAACCAATAAATTTATGTTTATTGTTAGGTACCTATCTTTATTTCTACTTTGTTAATTGTTTTGAGAAGCAAAATATTGTTCATAATTTTATTACTTTTTTTGACAAATAAAAATATTTTTTTGTGGGGAAAATAGCAAAATTTATAATTGAATGATCTTGCAAAAAAAAATATTCCTTATGATTTGACCTGTTGAATAAAAAGATTTAGGTATTTTAAGAAGTCGATGGTCCTAGTTTGACCACTTACTTTAAAAGTAGGATAAAGAAACATATCGCAAAAAGTGCATGGTATCATTGTAATTAAATGTGGCAAATGAGGTTTTCTTACCTAAGTCCAAAATAAAAACATTTAAAAAATAATGAAAAAATATATATATATATATCTTTGAGGCCTCGTAGATGGCTTAGGAACCACTTTTGGATAGAGATAAGTTTAGTTAAATCGTCTTATTTTATTTAAAAAAATATGTGGTAGAGCGTTGTACAGACCATTCGGGGACACCCTGTATATATATACTTACCCTTATTAATGCCGAGGTTTGGATGGAAGAACAGTTGGGTCTCTCGCCTCGTGATTTGTATACGACGGTAATTTGTTTATGTTTGCTATACTTTCAGTTGATGTATATATATTTAGAATATTTTTTTTCTTTTTCTGTTATTTTTATACTTTGTATTCTATTCTTGGGTATAGAAATAAAGTTATTATTATTTTATAGAATGGACACCTAATGAAATACACATTGTAAACATCTTGAAAAATAAATAATTTTGGGAAGAGAAAATGTTACCAATATTAAAAAAAACTATTATTTTTCTATTGCAACGGAAATATTTAAACATAAAAATTAACATGTTTTTCCGCGCGCTTGGCGCGAAAATCTACTATACTCTACTAAGGGGAAACGGTAGAGCTCTTTTGTGGCTCAGTAGATGGAACCGCTTTATATGACACTTATAGGGTAATAGATTTTCCGTTTTTTTTTTTTTTTTTTTTCTCGAAAACTGTAGTTTGTAGGGGAAAAAGAAAACCGCCATCGGGTTCAGCGCCGCAGTTAGGAGCAGTATGCACGTGAAACCTTTTTTCCGAAAATTAAGTATTTGTAAGAAAATAATTAAAAAAAATATTTAAGGCTAACATTCCCGCCCGTGTTAAATAAAGACAAACGTGAAACGATCCCAATACAATTTTACGAGTAAAGTAAAAGTAATTTATCGCCTTCGATTGGAGATTGACATCCCGACATGCATACGCTAATTTTGGAGCCGACAGGCGGGAACATACCACTTTTTCGATGAAAACGTTCAGCGGCTAAACGCTGGTATTTATTTACCGATTTGAATGAATTAAAAAATAAAATTAGTGGCCGTTTAAATATTATAAAATGATGGTAATTATATATTTTTTCAAAATTAGCTTCATTACCAAATAATGGTTTAGGGAGCAATATTTAAACATGTGTATTTACGCTTTATTTTTGATTATAAAGAACTTGGTTTAATAAACCTTTTATCTGAAATAAAATTGTATTTACGTTTTATTACTTACTTTTATAATAATTTTGTCTGAATTAAATTAAATTTATACTTTTTCAGTATATAGTAAAGATTTACATTTTATAAACATTTTGTCTGTAATGAAATTTCGTCAGGAAATTATTTCTTGTAAGTATATATAAAAAATGCCCAACGTCATAACCGATAAAATATTTATTGACCGTACTATTGAGCTAAAAACCAAAGCCAATGCCCTTTTAAATACTAAGAAATGACATCAATATTGATTTTATATAATAATAACTTCATTATCAAGTCATAGCTAACTTAGTTTTTAATACATATTTTTCTGAATCTACTAATACGCAATATGTTATTTTTCGTTCAATGTTTTTGTCGACAAAAATTAAAATAAATCTTCTATTTAAAAATTATCTAAGGCACACTACTTGGAAAAAGGTGATTTATATAATTTATTGTAAGGTTATGTCAAACATGAATTAGAACCACCATCGTAACAACTTAATGTAGAGTAAAATAAATAAGTAGTGTTAATATTGTAACGAAAGTGAAAGAATAAACGGGAAAGATCACTCTAGAATGTTCGACACATAGATTATTGAAACGTAAGTAACCCCCTTTTAACTAATTTAAGAAGTTTATAATTAATGGTTTTAATATTTAAACATTGGTGGTTCATATTGTATAAAATTAATATGAATAGATAGAATTTAAAATTATTCAATCTAATTAGTGTTTTATTTGCTTTATTGGTTGAATTTTAATAAATTTATGTCCCGTATGTATTGAATGAAAAGCTAAAGCAGATTTTTCAGAATTGAAGTTTTTAATAATAAACATGTTCTTTGAATGAATGATACTCTTTTCTATTTATATTAATAGCCAGCGAGGCATTTATTCAAATCCGAAGCGAGAGAAGTTTTTTGTGAATTTGCGATAACAACAATACAAGAACGCACGACCTCTCTGCCCGTCATTACTATCACAGCGCGCGGCAGGTGAGGGTCGCTCTTTTTAATTAATTTGATTAAATTCGTTTCGTTTAATTTTCGGTTTTGATTTAAATTGAATTAATTTGGTTTAATTTAATTTAGATTTATTTAGTTTAATTTGATTTAATATAATTGATTTAATTTTGCTGATTGTATTTGAATTAATTTAATTAATTTATTTTAACATCTTTAAATTATGTAAGGCATAGCTGTACTGACGAGGGATAGATCCCGAAACACGTGTCTGCAGATGGCCTTAAATTAAGTAACGTTTCTTTTGTTGTTTTCGCATTAGAGAAATTTTTCTCGGATCAAAATTTGTTGCATTATGAAACAAAGAAACAGCTTTCAAACCTCTATGTTTGCGATGTTCATTTTGACAGCAAAACAAAAACAACGAAAACAAATTTGTTGCCCGGAAGTGTGCCTTCGTTATTTTTGGGAGCATCAGTTCCGGCAGAAGGTTCCGGTAAGTTGTGAAGAACTAATTGTTATTTATATTTTATTAATAGACCATAGACCAAGCAGCTGTTATATCAAAAGTGATAGAGGAAACAACATCGGTGGAAGTTGCACCCATCACTGAACCCATCAAAACAAAAACAACGAAAATAAATTTGTTGCCCGGAAAAAATGCCTTCGTTATTTTTGGGAGCATCAGTTCCTCCAGAAGGTTCCGGTAAGTTGTGAAGAATTTTTTTTAAACATAATTTGACAAGTAAATTATATTAACTAATTGTTATTTATGTTTTATTAATAGACCAAGCAGCTGTTATTTCAAAAGTGACGGAGGAAACAACATCGGTGGAACCATCATCATTGGATTCTCCTGCAACATTTCATCCATCAACATCAGCTGTTGAACCCATCACTGCCAAACAAAGGACAACAAAAATTGATATATTGTTAGATAATTCTAATCCAGATGATCACAAGAAAACGTCTTGGACCAAGAAGGAATGTAAGTGTATTTTTTTTAATTCATTTAAAACTACTATATAAATATAATATCTATATTCATGTAAATTTACATTTTAAATATATATTTTGGGGTGATATTGTAGTTGTGGGGTATTTGAAAGTAATATTTTTATTGATGAGAATATAAAGTTTTCTTGATTACTAATATTTTATATTCGATTTTTCACTTGTTTATTTTTAAAATTATGTGCACATTTCAAGTATGGCTCACTCTTTTTCAATATACAAGGTGTACATAAAATGAGTGAAAACCTTCAGGTAAGTCAATTCATTAATTAATTTTTAATAAAAAATCCAAATAAAAAAATGTTGTATGGTTCTTCATTGAGGCTCACGAGGTCTTCGGAATTTTAAATATGTGACTATAAATTAGTATTGTTTTTTTTGAAATATTTTGTAAAAAATCAATACCATTAACAATCAATTAGACATGTGTATAATTCCATTGATGTAAATGATTAATAAATCGGATATTTTTACAATTTTACAACTTCATCAGAAGCATTCTTTTAATGAAAATAGATCTGGCAACGACGCACGCTCGTTTGCAAAAGAAAAGGTGTATGCAACACCTCCAGCGAATGATGTAGCAGTTATAAACAGGATAAATGCACACTTGTTTGATCCAGCGTTGCCAAATGTATAGTTCTTTTAAGTGGCCCGTGAGGCTTAAGGAAGGACCGTGTGACTTATTTTCGTTAATATTTTTATCTAAAAATTGGTCAAAGAGTCACGCTACCTAAAGCTTTTCACTCATTTTCTGTACACCTTGTATATTTTTCAATGGATCGGGACTGTACACTTAATTTAATTGATTTGATTTAGTTAATTTAATTTAACATCTTTAAATTATGTAATCAATTAATTCATTTAATTTTAAGTTTACTGGAATTTTTGTACATAATTACTTCCTTAATTAAACACGTTAATTGTACAAAATTTGACTTTCTAATTTTTTTTTAATTATTTAAAGAAATTTAGAATAAAGAAATGAAGAAAGAAATTTAAAATATTACTAATGAAGAGCATCTTAATTTATTTAATTGAATTTTTCCAATACTAAAATGTATAAACATTGTTTTTTTTACAGGTCTAGAGGCGAAATTGTTAAAAACTTTAAATGCGACAAGAAAAAGTAAAAGTAAGTAAGTAAACATGCAATGAGGGCAGCAAAAACAGGTGAAGATCTACATGCAAAAATGAATGAAACATCGTTTAACATTTTCTTGTCACAAGTAAAGTTGCAACAATTTAAACCTCGAGGGAGGCGCTTTACCTTAAAAGATAAAACATTCGCCTTGGCAATGTATAAGCAGGGCCCCAAGCTGTACAAGTTCCTGTCAAAGGTGTTTGCCCTTCCTTCAAAACAATCATTAATGAAGTTAATGAACAGAATTCCCCTTGGTCCAGGAATAAATTACACTATTTTAGAAATGCTTAAAAAATCTTGTGATCAAATGGATGAAGCAAATAGGTATTGTGCCCTTCTATTTGATGAAATGGCACTTAGTGCTGGTTTATATTTTAATAAAGTTGATTCCTCTATTGAGGGTTTTGTTAATTGTGGTGAGGAAACCAAGGTACGGTTTGCTGACCATGTAATGGTTTTTATAGTTCGTGGGATACTAGTCAAATGGAAACAACCCATAGCATATTTCTTTGTGGAATATGGTATGGGTGTTCCAGATCTGGTACGAAACATAAAAACAATTATAAAGCAATTACAGGACATTGGTTTGTATGTTGTTTGCACAATATGTGACCAACATGCAACCAATGTCAAAGTAATAAAACACTTAAGAGAGGAATCAACTCGAAGACACATATTAGCAGGTGAGGAGAATCAGACAGATGGTTTCTTGATAGGTAATCAAGAAATAATACCTTTGTTTGATCCACCTCACCTTCTAAAATGTGTTAGAAATAATTTATTAAAATATAATGCTGTATTCAAGTGGAAGGGTACAAACTATACAGCTTGCTGGTCAGACATTATAAAATTGCATGAGATGGATAATGGGGACTCTGATAGCAAAATGCTGCCTAAGTTAACTGATTGTCATATTTATGAAGAAAAGATTAATAAAATGAAAGTGAAACTTGCGTCACAAGTTTTTTCACAAGGAACGTCAGCAACATTAAAATTCTTATTTAAATATGGTAATGAGTTAACTAAAACAGCAACTATGTTTGGTACAGCAGAGTTCCTATTATTTTTCGATCAGTTATTTGATAGCGTGAATGGTTCATTAATTGAAGGAGATGACTATAAGCCTTTAAGATGTGCTATTTCTGAAAGGTCTGAGCATGTTGATTTTTATTCCAATGCGATTAATATTTTGAGGATAATACAATTTATTAGACCAAAAGGAAAATTTATTCCACCATGCATTGGAAACTGGATAAGTACATTAAAAGGTTTACAATGCTTGTGGATTAAATTGTCTTTAAAATCTATTAAACATGTATGTCCTCGAAATATCAATCAGGATCCCTTGGAAAACTTCTTTGGAAGTATAAGAAGTTATGGGCGACGGAATATTAATCCAACATGCTCATCTTTCATAGCCTCTTATAAAGCATTAATTATAAATAACTTTATGTCAGTAACTTCTCCGAACAGTAATTGTGAAGCTGACGATGCCGTAGGGGCTTTAAATTTTTTACAAATATTTTTAAGTAATGACATTTCACCGCCAGCTACATTTTCTCCCCCAAATATACCTAGTATATTTGCATTTAAAAATTCATATAACTTTTTATGCGATAATACAAATGCATATATAGCAGGATATTTGGGAAGACATGTATTAAAACAAGTGCAGGGTTGTAATACATGTAAAAAGGAATTAGTGTCTGATGAAAAAGAGTATTTTCATTACTACATAGAATGTAGAAATTAGCTCTTTTGAAGCCAGGCACTAATTTCTTTAATTATATTTCTAAAAGTTTTCAAATTATTAGTTTCTACATTAACAGAATTTGTATTTATAATAACATTGTGCCATTTTTAAAAACTAAAATGCGTTCATTATTAACACCAGTTGTTTTTACCTGCACAAAACACAATTTGGTTAATGTCATTGATAGTTCTTTTTATGTTCATATGTGGACACAAAATCTAAATAGGATTTTGAATGGAAAGGATCATACAAAAATCAATGACAATATCAAAAAAATGGCTCTAACAAAATATAAGAAAATTAAATCACGAAAACCGGGTTTTCAGAAAAATAAAATGTTAATTACTTAAAAATATTTGAAAAAAAAAAGTACACAATTATTATTCGAAAAATCTATTTGTCCATAAGTTATTTATAATTATTTAGTCATCATTTAATTAATGGATTCCTTTCCAATCTATCAATAATTTTGCAATTTTATAATGTCTGTCAATAGAATAAGTTAGTTTAAATTTATTTAAGGTAAATTAGTTTTAAAAAAATCATATTTTGTCATACGCTTTGACTTTGTGCAGTCAAATTCCATTAGTTATAAATTAATCAAAAACAATTTATTAAATTGTTTTTTGTCTCTAAGCTATATAATATTAGTTATATACAATATTATAAATTAGTCCATATTCTTTTGTATTTTTACAATTACTCCATTGATTGATTTAATTCGTAAATCACATCATGACAAGTTAAATGGAATTCGACTTAACTAATATTTTTTGTTATATGTTAATATGTATCTTTTATTTCGCATGTTTTTACATTTATTTTACCCAATATTACATAGAACAAGAGTAATAAATGTAAAAACAACGATCAAAAAGATTTCATTGACAATAATCAAATTCGTTGCGAAAATGTATACTTCAGTATAATTTTAATATGTTTTGACGCGAAATTTAATGTTATTTATTGTTTTAAATTTTGTTAAACCATTCGATTGGAAATGTTACTTTTACAGTCAAGAACAGATATTTTTTTATATTAAATAAAAATGATTTGAAAATAATTAATAAATTATTTTCACATTTAGCTCTGTGACTATAGACTTACCTACGTAAGTACGTTAAACAAATGCACATTAAAACAACTACTTCCCGGGCAAATACCCACGCCGGACATTGAATTACATAATGTACACCTGCTGCTGCATATCAACAAATATTGAATAATGCAACAAATTTTTTTTTTGACTGTGACCAAGTGAATGAATACTGTTTTCTATTTATATTAATAGCCAGCGAGGCATTTATTCAAATCCGAACCGAGAGAAGTTTTTTTGTGAATTTGCGATAACAACAATACACGAGCGCACGTCCTCCTTCGTCCGTCATTACTATCTCAGCGCGCGGCAGGTGAGGGTCGCTCTTTTTAATTAATTTGATTCAATTCTTTTCGTTTAATTTTATTCGGTTTTGATTTAAATTGAATTAATTTGGTTTAATTTAATTTAAATTGATTTAGTTTAATTTGATTTAATATAACTGATTTAATTGTGCTGATTGTATTTGAATTAATTTAATTGATTTATTTTAACATCTTTAAATTATGTAAGGCATAGCTGTACTGACGAGGGATAGATCCCGAAACACGTGTCTGCAGATGGCCTTATATTATGTAACGTTCCTTTTGTTGTTTTTACATAAAATTTTTCTCGGATAAAAAAAAAATTGTTGCATTATTCAATATTTGTTGATATGCAGCAGCAGGTGTACATTATGTAATTCAATGTCCGGCGTGGGTATTTGCCCGGGAAGTAGTTGTTTTAATGTGCATTTGTTTAACGTACTTACGTAGGTAAGTCTATAGTCACAGAGCTAAATGTGAAAATAATTTATTAATTATTTTCAAATCATTTTTATTTAATATATTTAAATAACTGTGACCAAGTGAATGAATACTGTTTTCTATTCAGATATTTTTTTTATGATTAATTTATTTATACCATTTATATTACAATGATTTGTATGTAATTATTAGGATATTAATAAACTTATTAAATTGTTCATAATTTGTGTTTCTTTTACACCTATCATTATAAATAACTTTAATTTAAAGAATGCAGAATCAAAATGTAATGTGCACATCTGCGTACTCGTTGAATTTATACATCTTCAGAAAGTATGATGAACTTACACAAAAAAATTATGACAAGTATATGTCAAAGTGAAGTGAAATTTAATAAGGTTACATATTAAAATACATAGCTATCAGATCTATTTTTCTCTAAAAAATCTTCTGAAAAAGTTATAAATTTATTAAAGTTTCCAATTTATTTATCACCGATGTCACTTAAATATTACAAATGTGTAATTGATTATAAGTTCTAATGATTTTTTCAAAAATATTTAGAAAATAATTCTGATTTCAAAAGACACATTTAACATTTTAACGGCCTTGTGAGAAGCTACAAGGAAGAATACAATATTTTTTATTTATATTTTTTTATCGAAATTTAATCAACGAAGATTATCACACCTTTTCTGGTCACCTTGTATACTCAGCTATTTAAAAATTGAAAGTTGACTATATAAAGTTAAATTTGAAAAAAATGTATAATTACTATATACTTTTAATTTTTAATTAATTGAAATCGGTAAATAAATACCTGCGTTATGCCGCTGGACATTTTCATCGAAGAAAAAAAAATCATTGAATCAGCGTATTCAATTTCTTTTTATGTTTGTTTGTTTATATCCTGTATTTATGAGTCCACGTAGACTAGAATATGCATGTCGGGACGTCAATATCCAATTGGAGGCGACGGAGTGCGATAAATTACAAGTTGAAAAATTACGACGACGCTTTAATTGTCTATTCTCTTTCATTACAGGTAAAATTGTATTGGGACCGTTTCACGTTTGTCTTTATGTAACACAGGCGGGAATTTAACCTCAAATATTTTGTTTCATTGTTTGACTATATAAATATGGAGTGCTAACGCCAATTTCACTTTTGAATCCAAGTGACGGTGGTGCTGTCATAGACCAAGTGCCAACGCCAAGTACTAAATGAAAGCAATTTTACGCTCGAGTCAGCTGTGTGTAAGTTTATTGTGTTTAAATCTTGTGATACCTTGAAAGTTTTTAATAACATGGCGATATATTGCTTTGTGGAAGGCTGCAATTAGACTACAGAAGTATCTGTCGACGTGACAGCGTGTTGAGGTTATATTTACGGTTACGGTTCCGTCTGCAATCGTTCACCAAAATTCGTTGGAAATTGATAAACAATCATATGGGAGCAGTCAGTCCTTGTTATCACCGTTTGTTATCATCCAACATACAGGGGAAAAACGTAAGGGGAATACACAATTTGTAAACACAAAGTAACTTCACAGCTGATTTTGACGCCTAACCCAATACACAAACTCGTCAGTGCATTATTGAATTAGCTCGTATTGGTGTCTGACTAGATTTTAATTGTCTGTGTTTTATTTGCTCTTTTCTGCTTGTGTTTATTGTCTGATTCGTGATTATTGACATATTGTCATTGTTTTATTTCGTGAATTCTTCGAACGCTTTATTAAAGTCATTGGAAATAATTCATTTACGATATTATTTGTGTCTTACGGTTATTATCCTGATGCAAAAATATAAAATTATATTTATTTACAATTTCGAATTACCATCAGGTCTGTTTATGTAATAATAACATAACAAGTAATAATAAGTCTGCATATTTTTGGTCAATTAAGATATTAATACCCTGAAATAAACAGATATTTTCATGATTCGACGATGCTAAAGAATTCCGACCGTCATAAACCAACGACGCTTGAGTATATGTATAAAGGATAGATGGAATAGAAAATTTGAGAGTGGGGGAAATGTAATGGGAGATCTCATGACGTCACAGTAATTCACTGCGCACGCCTTAAATATGATTAAAATAGCTATCGAATAATAAATTAAACGATATCGAAACGGAGTTTTCTCTCTATCAACCGTTGTTTAGAATTGCTCCATCTTCGTTTTGAGTCGCTATCGACTAAACTAAAATACGACCTTAGATTATATTAATATAATTAATTTTCGTTTTATTTTATTATATTTATTACTAAAATAAAAAATACTAATATTAATTAAATTGTTTAATATTTGTATCGTAATAAAATTATAATAAACAATAACCTCAAAAGTCGATACTTAAGTTGTATTTATTGCGTACAAATAAAAGTGTACTAGTAAATTAAAGATTGAGTCTTCTTCCTTCATAAAATTTATTGATTGCAAATGCATATTTCACGATGTGACCATTTCAATACTTAAAAAAAAATGGTGATGTGTCCATCATGGTACTTTCCCCGGTGAATACGAACACGAAAATAAGTTTCTGATTGAAAATTTAATAGGAAAACAAAATGATTAATAGAAAAAAAATATTGTAGTCTTCCAAAGTTGAAACGGAGTATTTAGAAGAATATTATGATTAAGTGTGTTATTTCTTACCTTATAATGTGTTGAAATTATTTCTCCACACTCTTCTTCATTTTTTCAAACTTTGCGAATGTGCTGAATACGACGGCACTTTGACGTTTTATTTGTCATTAAAATAATAATTTCAATATTTAAAATCTCTAAAGGAATTTATCATGTAAACGCTTTTAAAATGAAAACCGGAGGTCCTACAATAAAAGTTTTATAACAGAAATTATTTATTTTCCAAGATCTAAAACTTTTATTTGAAACATTTTTCTATCCGAATTAAATAATGAAAAATTGCTAAGAGTAAAGTTGCACTTAATGAGTTTTGATTCTAACCAAAAGCTTTTCAGATCATTCCACTGTTATATAAAGCTTAGATATAAAGTTTGGTCTTAATCCATTTAGCCGTTTAGGCGCTATCGCGGAAACACACAGACACACACACAGACATTTTTCAAAACTCGATGGAATGGACTCAGGGGACCTCAAAACGTGCATATTTGTTGAAATTGGCTGTTCGAAAATTTTCACGATCACAATACTTTCCCTTGGACAGGGGTCCGGGGAAAGTAAAAATGTATTATGTTTTTTTATAATAATACAGTGTAGTAATGAATTTAGCTATTACCATTTTTTACTCAGTTACCATGTATGCATTTGTTTGTGTAAAAACCTAAAGAGTGCAACATTTTAAAATATTGTGGATCAAAGTAATAAAGTAATACAAAAATGTGTAATGTCCCGCAGACAAACAAATTAATGTATTACGCCCGGTGATAACAATTATCAAATTTACTTTTCGCATGGTCGCTGAAAGACCAAAGTATAACTAAATAATGAAACAATGAACGGGCATAAACAAAGAAGTAGAAAGCACGCAATGTGCAAATAGGTTATGCTTGTTTTCACCCGTGTACGCGCGAAAATATTCGAATTCGTCTACGTCACGAGGTCTGAATGACCGAAAGGGAGGTGAGAAGCAAGGGGGGCGTTGAAACTATGCGAGGCGCTAGTTCAGCATACCTTTACACATATACATATATGTGTCACTCGATCTACCTTGGGTGCAAGTGTCCTAAGACGGGCACATCGAAGTCCCCATTCCGCGAAAACATTGTCAATTTAGCTACGAAAACATTTCTGGCATTGTATTACATTCACATTGACCCATTCAAACGCACGAATTTTCAAGGTCGCCTTTTATACCGCTAGACGGCTTTAATGCGATCCAGCGCCACATGAATGGACGCGTTCAGGCAACACCGACTTAGGTGTTACCTGAAATAGACCATTCTGCTCACCAGTTTTTGAATTTCCCACTTTTTTGGTCACTAGGGCGGGGTTTAATTGGGTTACTAGCAGTCCATATTTATGTAGTCAAAGGTTTAATTATTTTCTTAAAAATACTTAATTTTCGGAAAAAAAAAATTTCATGTGCGTACTACTCCTAACTGCACTGAACACGATGGCGCTTTTCGTTTTCGCCTACATACTAGTTTTCGAGAAAGAAAAAAAAAACGAAAAACCTATTGCATTGTAAGTCGCATATAAAGCGGTGCCATCTACTGAGCCACACACCAAACAGCTCTGCTCTACCATTTCCCTCTAAACCAAATATTCTGCCCACAACATATTTGTATTTCTCACGGTAGAAAAATCAAATATTTTTTCGGTTGTTATTCCACTAAAACAGTTAAACTTTTTTTCTTTTTTCCTTGAAGAAAAACTTCTATTAATATTCTTTAAACCTATATTTATTATAAAAATCCAACATCTGAAACAACATCCTCATCGACTTTACGCAACACACCCAAAAGGGTCGAGTCCAATTTCTCAGCGACGCACTGGCCCAAGTTTAAACTGTCCAATAAGGTCATCGGATGTAGAGATCCGCCCCCTGTTTGCAGAACCATGCTGAATTTCGATTTGGAAACGGCCACCACAATCGAACCGCTCGAACACTGCTCCTCGGCACTCGTTGGATCCACAATGCACTGACCACCTATTTTACACACTGTCACCTAAAAAAATAACAAAAAATGTTTAAATTATAAAATTTTTATGCACTTTTTAAATCAAATTCAAAATAGGGAATTTAAAAAATGAATTATTTCTCAAAATATTGAAAAATAAAATGATGAAGTTGCCCTTCTCTAATATAATATTATATACAGGGTGGGGCAAGATTCCGATGAAGTTCAATATCTTAGTTATTTAGAAATATACAAAAAAATGTTACTGACATAAATTGTAGCTACTGTTAAAATTCACATTTTAAAATTAGTTTCATATATACAGGGTGTCCAATAATCACGTGATGTATCAAACAAATGATTTTTTAAATGGAATGCTATATTTTTTATGTCGATTTTAGATTCTACACTTAAAATCAATCATTTTTGATAAGGTTTATTAGGTCAATTTAATTTTTTTTCCGGCGGGGTAAATGCTCGGGAAGTAGTTGTTTCAATAGATGTTTGTAAAACTTACAGCGTAAGTAATTTTTGCAGTTGGAAAAAAGGATTGATCGAATTTCATTGATCATTGCCAGAAATTTGCTTAATATTCATTTTCAATTTCATTTTGTTTTTCTTTTTTTCACGCCGCATAGTGGTTGGAGAGCGGAAATAAGTTAGTTATTGGCAGACCAATTAATCGTCTAACTGATGTAGTATTTCTATAATAGATACTTAAAAGAAACATACCTCAAATATTTCTAACATAATGTATGATATTATAAGAGTACCATGAAATCAAAGCAAAGCTACGAAACACTCACAATTTTACAATAGAAAAATGCTCTTTTTTTAAATAAAAAGTGTTCGGTACTTATTTCGTGTTCACAGAACATTTGTTATGTTTACCTTAACTATAGACTATTAAAATAAATGGATAAAATATAAATATTTATTATTAACTAAGTCAAAAAAACAATTTGAAAGAAATATATAATTTTACTACAAGTTCTTTTCAAATTAATGACATAATTATTTCCGCTGTCGACCGCTGGCTTCTAACATACCTTAAAAAAATTATCTGAAATCTCAGGAACATTTTAAAATTGATTCCAGCTGCGGTAAACTGCTGTCTTAGAATTGCAAACCATTGAAACTAATAACCTTGTTAACCCATTCGCGCCCGAATTATATTTTTTTTGTTAAGGCTGGCGTTTACCGTATGTAAAATGAAGCGATTTTGTACCAATTGAATTCCTACAACAAACAAACCCTAAATAATGAATTTCATCATATTATATATCAAAATAATCCTAAAACTCCACAGATTTCGAACGAGTTATTTAAAAATAAATCTGATTAATAGTTTAGTAGAAAATTATGTCCAAAGTTAGCACATTTTATGCAAAGAATGTGCTATATTTTCACTTATTAATATAATTATTGAAAGAAAATGAAATATGTCGTAATAATCTACATTGAATGTAGTTATGGTTCAATACATTTTTTCGTCAGAAAACAATGCTGTTTACTTAGGAAGGTTGTTCCGAAAATATTAATTCCCGTGAAATTCGGCCATATTGAATAAAACCGGCAAGTTACATATAGTTTTCTGCATTTGACTAGACAAATTTTAGTTCATTAAGTCTCATATAGATAGCGGGAAATAGTATACTATATTTTAATAAATGTTATTTGCGTTTATCACCTTTAAATTATTTATAAAATTAATGTTATGAGTAATCATTTAAATAATTAATACTGTGGAAAAATACGAACAAAGATTTTTAATTAATTTTCAAGAGATACTCAATAGATGTTTCTCCCCTATTCTTGATAATATTTGTGTATGTGTGCATGTGTATATATGTCTGAATGTGTGTGTGTAGAACCGCTTAGTGTTGTTTCACATTCAATGAATATGAGAAAGACAGAAATATCCAGTTATCTCTGCGTGCCGCGATTCTACAACACAGACGATCCGCATGCCATTCTAAAATAATAAACATTTTAAATAGTGTTCAATAAGCAGTACACAAATGTGAATGAATCTTTTTGCACAGTGAAAATGTATTATTATGTTTTTTTAGATTTATAAAAAAATATAATGTTTGAAATAATTTTATTTCAGAGGATTGTAATAAAAGGCAAATGATCATAAATAAATAAAATCTAAAATTATTTTCATATACAGGGTGTCCCATTTACCATTAAAGTATCAAAGTTATGTTTCTTTTTTAATGAAACGCCCTACATATTATATTTTTAGATTCTACGTCGAAAATAACTATCGTTTTTATTGAGGTTATTAGTACCTAAACCTGGTCTCTTGATAACATTGTCCAAACATTACAAATATATCAAAACCATTCTATTTTGAAAAATATTTTGAGTAAGTATTACAGTACCTACATTCAAATAATAATGATACAAATATTCATAAAAATTCAAAATAATACTATGACAGCAAAAAACGAGTTTTGAAAATTGAAGTGACAGTTTAGATAAACTATTTGACATTTTGTAAATCACCCCGACTTAGAGGTTAATAAAATGTTAAAAAATATAGTATTCCATTTGAAAAAAAAAAATTTGACCAACTTAATGTTCTTACTTAGTAAGTTTTATTTTTTGAACCACTCTGTACAAATTTAAAGGTTTTTGTAATTTAAAAATAAAATATGATCTATTGCTAAATATAGCTGAAAATTTAGTATACATATCCTCAATACTTTTCAAATGCTTGACATTTGAAAATTAGGTTAGATTTTAACAAAATTCCAATTATTTCAAAAATTACCTAGGTTTAGGTACTAATAACCTTAATAAAAACGATAGTTATTTTGAACGTAGAAACTAAATATATAATAATACATAGGGTGTTCCATTTAAAAAAATACAACTGATATTTTTATGGTATTTGGGACACCCTGTATAATATGAAAATAATTTTAGAAAGAAGCTCTTACTACCCCTACTCACCCCAAAAATCAAAATTTAAATTAAGAAGTTAATAACAACTTTAGGTAAAATCAGAATAAATGTAAGAATACAGTCAAAGTTCGAGTAGGTTTAAAGGGCATACAAATTTAATGAACCGTCCGCATGTAATAATCTATGTACCGGGTGTCCAGATAAGAAAGGTCACCGGTTATATCTCAGGAACTAAGACTCCCAGAGCTTTCAAATAAAAAATATGTTAATAAAAGTGACCATGAGAAAATGTTGGAAATATATTTCAAGTTCATATCTCTTCCAGTAGAGGGCGCAATGAACAGTCGAAAAATAATTATGCGATTATCTCAAAAAAAGTTCAAATAAAGGCATTATAAAACTACACCTTTTGAAATCATGATGAGTTTATAAAACTAAAATGTTACAGAATTTTTCCCTTACTCTTGAAATAAAGGGTGGGGGGAGGCCAGAATTTATAAAGAGCAAATGTCAAATAACTCTTTTGTTTTTTAACCGATCTTAATGATTTTAATTTCATACGAAAGAATTTATCATCCTGATTAAAACAATTGAGAACAATTATAAAAATAAGTTATTCAGTCGCCGCTAGGTGGCGCCAAGTTAAAAAAATATAATTTTTCTTACAAATTTCAAATGGAATAATATATTTTTCTTAGTATCAATAGAAAGTGCGTGAAATTGTAAGAAATTTGGTGAAAACCGCATCTCAATACCTTTATTCTATCACAAGTTATATATAAAAGAAAATTTCAAATTAAAAATTTCAAGTGTCATTGGAAAACTTTTTGAGGTTAATAAAATTTATAACAAAAACAACAAAACTGAATTAGTTTATCAACACCAGGGGGCATTTTCTAAAGCATGCTAAATTATTTGAATATACTCTTTCTTTAGAGGTGAATAGATGGGGATGCTTACTTTTTGGTCACCACGATTTGCCGAATGTTCAGATTTTTATTTTTGAGGCAAATTAAAAAATATTTTTTATCAATTCAGGCCCAGAACGAGGAAAGACATATTTTTTTGGATCTGAAATGCAAAAAGTTCAGAAATAGATATACTGCTATTGCTAGAGTGGATGTTGCTGCTTATTTAATTGTATAAAATTATGTGATTGTATTATATATGATGGTGGAGTCATTTGACAATTTTAAAGACAACATTTTGATATAAATTTGGCATTAAAAATGTTTTTCCATTTGGTTTTGATACTCTTTTCACCTGCATTATAAGAAATATTTATTTATTTAAAAAAATTAGAAAATTATTATTAAAATTAAAAAACGTCCCCTACCGGTGACAAAATAATGTAATTTTGTTATTTTAGTTTGTAATGTAATTTCATTTATTTTAAATTAACACATAAAATTTTTAAAATTTACATTAATAATTTTTAATTATAAAAATTTTTTTAATTATAACTTCTGATAGGATTTAGACATAGACTTCCGGTTTTCACTAAATTTCCCCATTTGAAATTTCTGAGAAAAATAGGAAAATAATCTAAATTTTAAGTTGGCGCCACCTAGCGGCGATAAAGTTAGTTATTTTTCTGATTGTTGTCAATAAATTTAATCAGCATGATAAGTTCTTTCGCATGACATTAAAACCATTAAAATCGGTTAAAAAACAAAAGAGTTATTTGACATTTGCTCTTTATAAATTCTGACCTTCCCCCACCCTTTAATTCAAGAGTAAGAAAAAAATGTCTGTAACATTTTTGTTTCACGAACTTATCATGATTTCAAAAAGTATAGTTTTATGATGTCATTATTAAACATTTTTTTGAGGTAATCGCAATATTACTTTTCGACTGTTCATTGCACCCCCTACCGGAAGAGTTACGTACTTGAAATTTATTTCCAGCATTTTCTCATGATCACTTTTATCAACATTTTTTTAATTTGAAAGCTCTAGCACTCATAGTTCCTGAGATATAGCCGGTGACTTTTCTTATCTGGACACCCGGTACATATGCCACTGTGTGCTTTGCATTAAATCTGTGATTTCTAAATTTGCCTCTAAAAGTGAGAATAAAAACATAACACCCATTGAGTAATTCTTTCGATGATACGACAAAATTCATCAAATATATTTATGCACTGTCTCTTTATACACTAAAAAATAACAAACAATATATTCATTCATTTCAATAAAAAATAGAACACGTCAGCATCGGTTATCGAATACACATACACATATGTAAATCAAATAAGAAAACCAAACTACAGTGTTCTACATATTTCTCAAATAGTTCGCTATTAAAATCGAGAGGCATCACCTCCTTAACGATTCGCAACTATCTCTGTCATCGCATCATTCCTTTTCTAGTAAACGCTAGCCTTAATTGTTAAACAAAAACCTTCTAAATAGTACTTAAGCATTGCCAATAACTTTATTTAAACGAATTTAAGAAAAATATATTTGAACTATTTGAAAGGGATAAAATATTACATATTTACGAGAAGTAAGAAACTTTATTGAAATATAATAATTATTTGTAAATAATATATATTATTTTGAATGTAGTGCAACAAAACAATTTAAGAACATAGTATGAACTGTATAGTTCAACCTCGCACATCTCGGTCGGTTGCAAAAAACAAACATTCCACCAATATGCATCCTTAGGATGTTTATGTGAAAACTATGAGATGAAAAACGTTTTCAGTCAGGCTGTGGTTAGGGGTCACTCAAGGATAGACGCGTTCTGCGTGATCATATGGACCCCTAGACGCGAATAGGTGCCAGAAAAATAACGTGCGATTAACAAAATCTTTGATCAAGTAGCTTGGCTCGTATTTTTGTTCGTACACGTTTGTACACATTTAATTTAAACCTATTTCTTAGGAAGAAATATCCGTTTGTGAACCATGGCGAGCTTCACCATTTTACATGCGGGATTAGTTGAAATCGTACTTTCGAACAACCGTAAAGTACATAAGTATCTCGACAATATGAAGAGCTCCTATCCTAACCTCAAGGAGGCAGTTATGGAGAAATTTTGTGAAGAATTGAGTCGAAATTTCTTGCCCAAATTTACGAAGAGGTTTTAATGAAGATTTTCAAAGCAAAACCAACAGAATTGAACGGTTTAAAGAAGGTGCTTAGCAAAATTGAAGACGAAGATGCATTAAAGGTGGGCTTGGCATCCCTCCATGGAGTGTATAATCCATATTACATACAATAAATCTTTTAATCCAGCTGTTAAAAGATTTATACCAATCAAACCACTAAGCCGCAAAAAGAAGTGGAGAAGAAAGAGATTCAAGAAGAATTCTTTAAACAGTTGTGCCTTAAAGTTCGCAATAAAGATTACCGTCATTACAGGTTAAGCCATTCTAGAAAATGTTGTCGAGAGTCTACAAATGAAGATATTATTATTACGCTACTGGCTTCCTTGAACCCATTCATCAGTAGGCTTATAACAAAATTCAATCGAAAACATGTACCCCTACATAAAGATGCCCAAGCATTAGTAGTAAGCAATAATTAAGGTATTTATTTTTATTATCATGTATTTTTTGCTATTCATATTTCATGTGGTCATTAAGTCTTCGATTTTTGTTGTGTTTTTTAGTTGTACTTCTTTCTGCAATAAAATTTTATTTTTATTTAACGTCACATTTATGCACTGTATCCTCATTCCAACAAATACCTTTTATTTTGATAAAAAATACTTTAAAATACTTAATGAGCTATATTTAGCAGGATCAAACAATTATTTCCATCATCCTATACTACTCCGACGGACTACGGAATATTAAGAGAAAATATCAATTAATTTAATATACATGGTGTCTCAGTGTGCGCGCCGAGTAGCTTTACGGTCAAACAGTTTATTTTTTTCAAAATCTGCTTTCGCAGGCACATGTAGGTCTATTAGGGCAACATTTTAAAATTAGTTTCAAATATACAGGGAGTCCCATAAAAGCATGGCCTATCATAGATATATTTTT
This sequence comes from Philonthus spinipes, assembly GCA_963082785.1. Lineage (NCBI taxonomy): Eukaryota > Metazoa > Arthropoda > Insecta > Coleoptera > Staphylinidae > Philonthus > Philonthus spinipes. The sequence continues at coordinate 3,739,109 of OY720304.1, forward strand.
TCAAATGGAATACGCAATATTTTATAATTTTTTCACATTCGACATCAAAAATAAAGTTAGCTTTCATAATATGTTCATATGCTTAAACCTAATAATTTTTGAAAAATTAGCGTTTCGAAAAAAAAAATCATAACTTTCAAATAGATGAATGAAAATAAATGAAATTTTGTATCAGTATATTAGACCAGTGGGTCAATATTTTAGACTATTTACAGGAATTTATAATCTTAAGATGTTTTGATAATTTAATGTACCTGCAGAAATACATTCAAGGTCAAATTTCATGCTTAGTTTAAATGGCACTTTCAAAAAATATAGAAGTATTATACACCTAATTCTAATAGTTTTTGAGATATATATATTTTTGTTAATTTTTGACATAATAATTATTAGTGTTAATTATTGGAATAGACTAGTGTATAGCTTTTGTTTATAAACAAATTTAGTTGACACATTCATATCATTTGTAACGACTGCAAAAATGAAATATTCCTTTAATGAAAGAATTAACATGATCCTAATAATAGGGGAATGTTATGAAAATTGTCTTTTAGCGGAAAGAGTATATCGCGAAAGGTACCCTGATAGGAGACACCCTAATAAATAAATAAAATTTATTGCCCAACAGGAAACAAAAGACCCAATTACAGGACAATATAAATCTAAAACATAAATAAACAATAGTAATAAGAAATAAAATATACAAATTAAATTACAAATGAAATTAACATAGAGCGACAATTGACGAAAAGTTATCATTAAATAAATCGCAAGTTGAATTAATTCCATTGAATACGTTACACATAACGTTTATATGTGATTTTAAACCCGACATTGTTCTATTGAAATTGACATAAAAAGTTGATTTATTTCTGCTATTGAAAGAAGGAGTATGAAAATTAATCTGTTTCAAAATATTGGAACAATCAATATGGTTGTGAATTAACTTATATAAAAATGAAACACATGATTTCTTTCGTCGTTGTTGAAGTGATTCAATATTGAATTGACTAAGCAATAAATCTGGATAATTACCAGAATTTTTAAAATACAAAATTTTGCAAATTTACGCTGAACACATTCAATTAAATTAATTTGTTGTTGGGTTTGGGGATACCAGATTAGTGATGCATACTTCATCTTTGAACGCACATAAACATTAAACAGAGATTTAAGAGCATTAGAAATCTGAATATTTACGGAATTGCGATGAATAAATCCTAATGCCTTAAATGAATTGTTTACAATTGATTCAACATGACAATTAAAAGTAAGTTTGTTGTCAAACCATATACCTAAATCTTTAAAAGAATTTACCCGTTCAATGCTGGTATTGCCGATTGTGTAATTAGATGTGATTTAGTTTTTTTTTTTTGTGAAGGTCATAAATTTACTTTTATCAGGGTTTATATTAAGCCTGTTAATATTACACCAGTTCGAAATGATATCTAGTTGGCCCTGTAAATGTATACAATCATCAACAGTAGCAATGTCTGAGAAAATTTTCAAATCATTTGCGTATAATAAGTGTTTACAATTTAATACGTTTGAAAAATCGTTAATAAGAAGATTAAAAAGGAGTGGGTCCAAAATAGATCCTTGCGGAACCCCTGAGCTAGGATAATACGACTCAGACTTAATAAGAAGACACCGGGGGAAGTTTTAAATACATTTGAAACTACAGGCACTGTGGAGTATGTGAAAAAAACTAACCCTAAACCAGTATCTAAAGATGAGGAGATACAATTACAGGTACTTACTTCTGTAATAGTTAATCCTAACAATATTACACGAATAGTGGCTCGTGTGACTGGGGTAAGCAAGGCAAGCATATCAAGAATTTTAAAAACACATGAATACCACCCTTATCACTATGTAGTTCACCAGCATCTAGATAATGTAGATTTCGAGAAGCGGTTAGATTTTTTGAATAATATTTTATTCACGGATGAATCATCTTTTAATAATAGTGGATCTTTTAATCGACGTAACTGCCATTATTACAGTATTAATGTATTCGGAGGCATTTTGAATGATTACGTTATTGGACCTAATTTTTTCGATGGACACTTGAATGATCCCATATTTTTACAATTTCTTCAAGAAGTAATGGAAAATCTTCTTGAAGATTAATAGAGAATATTCCACTGAATATTCGCCAAAACATGTGGTTACAGCTCGATGGTGCGCCTCCTTCATTATCTGTTCGTGAATATTTAAATAGGATATTTAATAGACACTGGATTGGAAGAGGAAGTCACGAAGCTTGGCCACCCAGATCCCCTGATTTAGCCCCCATGAATTTCTTTTTGCGGGGGTATATTAAAAATCAAGTATACAGTACTCCTCCCACAACACTTGAAGACATGAAGGATAGAATTAGGAATGCATTTAGATCAATTACAGCTAATATGCTAAGAAATGTAAAAATATCGTTTGAAAAAAGAATTTAATTATTCAGCGCGATGGTGGTATTTTTGAAAATATGCTATAAATGAAATAATTTTGTTATTATTTTGTAAATTTCATTTGTTGTTTTTCGTTATGATTTTTTTTTTGCAATTCTAAGAAGACTTTATGTAATCATGTACATATGTGTAAATAAATTATTCAATTAGTGTGTCAATTTGAAAATACCTCTAAATTATTGGTTGTGTCAACTGACTTTGATTATAAACAAAAGCTACATTGGCCTATTCCAATAATTAACACTAATAATTATTATGTCAAAAATTAACAAAAATAGATATATCTCAAAATCTTTTAGAATTAGGTGTATAATACTTCTATACTTTTTGAAAGATAAAGAAATTTGCTAAAAGATAGGCTCATTAGATATAGGGCGTGCCATTTAAACTAAGCACGAAATTTGACCTTGAATGTGTTTCTTGAGGTACATTGAATTATCAAAACATCTTAAGATTATAAATTCCTGTAAATAGTCTAAAATATTCACCCATTAGTCTAATATACTGATACAAAATTTTATTTGTTTTCGTTCACCCATATGAAAGTTATGATTTTTTTTCGAAACGTCAATTTATCCAAAAATATTTAAATATTTAAAAAATTATTAGGTTGTGGCATATGAACATATTATGAAAGTTAACTTTATTTTTGATGTCGAATGTGAAAAAAATATAAAATATGGGGTATTCCATTAGAAAAAATATAACAATGATACGCCATGCTTTTATGGGACACCCTGTATGTCTGAAACTAATTTTAAAATGTGGCCCTAATAGACCTACATATGCCTGCGAAAGCAGATTTTGAAAAAAATAAACCGTTTGGCCGTAAAGCTACTCAGCGCGCACGCTGAGACACCCTGTATATAAAATCTAGTGTTCAAAATTTTATTTGATTAAATATTGTGTATTTTATTTATTTTATATAGTAGAAATTAAAATATATAGTAATAAATATATTCAATAAAAAAGTATCTAGAGTGCCTTAATTTATTTATTTTTTTAATTTAAATTGGAAACATTTTCCATAGCCTGTAGAGTTTTTTTTATTGATTTTATAATATAATATATTAAAATAGTATTACTAATTAAGTTAGGTTTAAAGATTCTTTTATATTATACAGAGAGGTTTTTTATCAGTATACATTAGGCAAAAAAAAACAAGTCAACCCCATGAACCGATTAATGTATGTATGTTCAGTTGCCTATAACACACAACTAAATGTCAAATGCTAAACTTCAAATTGTGTGAAATATTTGATCGAAAATGTATACGAATGAAGAAAAAGTCAAATTTTAAGCGTATATTACAATTCCAACAGTACCAGAGGAGGATAAGACATGTTTTCAATGAATCCAAAGTGGCCTCGGTTAGGATGATTCTAAAAATAATTAAATTAAAACATTTTCTTTGGAAGGTTGTATGTTTCGTTCTCTTTATTCTATTAAAATACGCAATAAAGTGAATCATGACTAACACTGTATGCCTTACCGTCACAAGCAATTTCCTTATTTTATCCAAAATATATCACTTATTATTATGGAGAAATTACAGGTAAAAAATATTAAGGGTGCGATCCTGATAATGGGTCTTATGATTTGTAATGTTAGTCGCCTCCGATTATATATTTTTTAAAAACAATTACGGAATTAAATGCTACATTTAATGGGCTACACGATCATATATTTTTCGTTTAGAATAAAAATTAAAAATAATGTTTTTCAAACATTAATTTCGTATAGATATACTCATTTAAATAAGACGAAAAATATGTGATTAAATGAGGAAAAACCTCTACTTTATACGTCTGATAAAGGAGATTGAATATAATAAAAAATAAAAGTGTGCTATCTCAATTACGAATACAATTAAACATTTGGTCATATAATGAGGGCGCCACTGTCAATTTCTATTGTTCTCGCCATCAAACAGTTCAGCCGATTGCCAATAGATGCCGATACGTTTTTTTTTTTTTTCATAGTGAATACAAAATAAGAGAACAACTAAGTAAGTAAACTCAAACGGGTGTGCAAATGACGGCCACCACCACAGTGGCCGTCGCCGCGCTCTGACAACGACTATACGTATTAACTCAAAATGAATAACAGACTTGCGATGCGATTACAAGCCATCTGCCGCAATAAAAATAGGTAGGCGCAAATAGCCATGTCTGATGTATCGTGTTTACACTTGATCGTAAAATATTTAGGCTCTTAATCCTGTACGCACAAAAGTGAGAAATACATTTGTTAAAACATGTATTATTTGTAATTTTTTAAAATCCGCGAACACGTCGATTTTTAATTGTTTCCTAGACGTAAGATGTACAGTATTTTTATAAACCTTTTTGTACATTTAATCAGTCGCGGCTCGCCCGGGTAGGCAAGTTAGGCGCCGTCTACCTTTCGGCGACCCACAGAAATTATTTATTTGTTACAGGTTCAGAAATGTAAATAATTACTCCTCGCAAAGAATCAATTTATATATGATTTACAGATGTATTTAAATTGTCCTATTTTGCACTACAAAAATGCAATAGTTGTAATTTATCAAAGAAGATTATTAAGTTCGTTATTATCAAACAACGCACATTTTACATATAAAATAATAAGATTTTCTAAATAAAAGATAACATTAAACATAAATAATAAGAGTTAATATATATAGAACAATTGTTAGTTCTACAATTTTGCATTCATTGCATTTAATGTATCTGTAAATAATAACAACAATAAAAATAAATACGACGGGCCGCGATAAGGAGCAATAAAAATCGTTTTAAAGGCGGTTCATATTGTATACTTCTTTTTTGTGCTAGGTGAGGGTTGTTTGCGTGAAGTCAAATATTAATTTTTCACTTGCGTCGCCAGCACCTAACACCTAAATAAATTAGAAATATTTAATATGTATATTTACAAAAATTGAAAATCTAGGATATTTTGTTACTGTTAATTGGTAAATAAAATATACAATGACTGTTAATCATTGGAATAAAACAATATATTTAAAAAATGAGGCATTTAGCAACACATGCGTGCAACATTATTTTGTTATTAATTGAATTACATAATTTACATGCAATGGGAAAAGATACAATATTTTTATAATTTCAAAGAGATATTTAGAGATAGTAAGTCGTACCTTGACAAGTTTTATTCACTTTTTATTTATTAGATATTTCGAGCGCTAAGCACTCATTATGAAATTATTTATTGCTAAGAACTCATTATTCATTACCAATAACTAATGATAATTTAGTTATTGATAATGAGTGCTTAGCACTCGAATTGTATATGTAACCAATAAAAAGTGAGCAACGAATAAGGTCTAAAACACAGCGCAGTTTTCATCGATTCGGCGGATGAGTCACCGGCCTACTCGGCACATGGTCTAATGAGTATGGAATCGCCTCAAGAATGGAATGGATTCAATGTATACAACTTCAACTTAAGTTGAAGTTTTGCATCGTTTTTTTTATGATTTCTGGCAAAATACAGTTGGTAAAGAATGTTACTAATTTATCTTTCATAGTATTATTCCAGAAATGGTGTTTTGTTATTAATATATACAATGAAATTACACCATTTCAGGAATATTCCACCACCGGAAAACAACATATTTTGTCAATACTGAATTTCTATTAATTAAAATATAAAAAAATTAAGCATTTTATCACAATCAGAAAAGAGATCCTTAAGTTTTTTTATATAAAAATGGTGCAATGTTTCAAATAAATGATGAAGATAACACTTATTATTGACAAATTATTATTATTTTATTGATGAAAAATTAATTAATTAATTAAATTACATTGACAATTGATGGCAATCATAGAAAGATTGAGATTTAACAACAAAAACTTGGAAATTGATATACAAAACAAAACATAATATTGATAAACATTGAAAATTAATGGTAATTGCGGAAATTAATGAATACATAGAAGAACGGCATTACCAATATTTTCTACATTAGAACTTGAACAATTTGATATTACTTAAACGAAATCTTCAATCATCAAAAAAATGAAAAATCTATACTGTTTATTACTATAATCGTATTACATTTTATCCAATTGGATTTTCTTGAATACTATATAGAATAGTGATATTAAAAAATCATAAGAACAATAAAAATGCCATTATAATTACAACTGAAAACTTAGCTACTTTATCTAAATAATCGTTTGTCAAATTCTAAATACTAAGAGTCAGTTATTAAATAGTCGTGTTTAGCTTAAACTCAGCTTAAGTCAGTATTGAACAAATAGCAATAAATCGTAATTTAAATGACTGAATATAATAATATTACTTTCAGTCATTTAAACAGCGATTATTTTCATTTTTTTGCCTGGATATTTGGGAAGAAGGAGGAATTCCGCACCTTAACATATAAATAAAAATAGGAAATATTTCCAATCAGAACTGAAATCCAAATAAATGTTACCACCAGCTGCAGTAACATTTTCAATTAAAATTAACTAATCTCGAAATTCATCGTAGACCTAAGATCCCATAGACCATTTTTCTTAGAATTGAACGTAGAATCAGAAAAAAATAGACTCACTCTTTAAAAAAAAATTAACTTACCTTATTATAGATACAGCCCATTTTATGTAACTAGGCGAGAAAGGCAAACATATGTTTATTAGCTCTGTGGATTACATTAATTCACTTTTGATAAGTTAAAGAAATTGCTCCGTCAGAACTTTTATTCCTAGTTAAATGAAACGAGTTCTATTATTTATGTTTAAAGAGATTAACATAAGGTTGTGAAAATATTTGATGAGGGCTGTATATTGAATAATCTTTAAAATATACGTTATAGGTAATTATTGCAATTTTCTTGTTTTTTCTTTGTATTTTAAAAATATATTTTTTTGTTTATACAATTCTTAATTGATTCCATCATGAACATACAATTTTATATTGCCAAAGCATGTATGATTTCTCCATTGTTTCTTCTTGTTAATGTTACAAAGAATTGAATATTAAATACGCTTTAGTTTGAACCCTACAATGTTCAAAATTACAATTTCTGCATAGCATAAGGTACAACACACCAATGTATATTCCTAAAATGTTTCTATAATTTTAAAAGTTGATTTATAAAGTTATTTATAAATCTGCGAAAATTCAGTACCTACTTATTAAGTAAGTTTGCTAAATAAGATTTGCTATCCATTAGTAAATAAATAATTACCGTTTTATAATAATATTAAAATTGATTAAGAAATGTTTATTTCTGTTCAATATTATAAATAATAATAATACGTTTTATTTATTTTTATTTATATATTTATATTTATTTATTTTGGCCGATTTTATTGGTAAACTATATTAATACAAATTTAAGAACATTTGCGAAACAATTCCTAACATAAATTTGCTTCGCCGTCGGATCATAATTTCGTCCCGAATGCTAGGGCAGGATTTTAATGGAGAAAACGACTTCGTTAGTGGTCGTGAACACTCGGCACGCTCGGCCTCCCGGTCGTCTTTTATATACATCGATGGTTTTGGTTTACTGATTGTGAGTATGGACGGTTCGTGTCTTCGGTAATACAAATTAAAACTTTCAATTCGCATTATAACGTATGCAACATACGCGCACAAGCGTATGAAATGCGCATACAGTACGAAAAATTACACACAAAATGCAGTCCAGGACCGCGACCTTAAGAGATTTTATTAAGACAATTTGAAAGGAAAGTAACAGTGAAGAACAATAAATTTGAAATAAATAATTAGAATAAGTGCTAGAAATGACCACCAGAAATTGTAAGACAGTAACTCAAACGATCGCGGAAAGCAAAAAAAATCGGGGTTAAGTTGAATGCATTTATTAGTTATTCGATTTTTTAATTCTTTCACATTGTGCATTTCGGTATTGTCATAAACAGAAAAAAAATTGTGTAATTGTTTTTTTAATTATCCTAATTGAAGTAATCGATTGTTCTGGTTGCATATTATATGCAACTAAACACACATACGTCATAGTGTTTGACTTGAGTATTTTGCAAGTATACATAAGGGAAATGTATACTGTTAAAAAAAGCTCTGTGTATATTAGTTTTCATAAACAATTTAAATCCATTTAAATATTTAATTACTAACACTGTACTCGACTAACCTTCTCCACTGAGTTACTGAGGGTAAAATTCAAAGTCGTAATTATTTATTTCAAATTTATTATTGTTCACTGTTATTTTTCTAATATTAAGATATTTTATTAACACAATTTAAAGTGTTAATGAAAACTCTTCATATTTTTTACCTGTAATTTATCCATAATAATAAATGATGTGTTTTTGAAAAAAAAAAAGGGAAAATTACTCATGAAGGTAACTTATGCAGTGTTAATCATGATTTATTTTGTTGCGATTTTCAAGAGAACAAATGATACAACCTTCCAAAGAAAATATTTTAATTTAATTATTTTTAGAATCCTCTTAACTGAGGTATTCAGTTGTTCTGGATTCATTGAAAAAATGTCCTATACTCGCCTAGTACTGTTGGAATTGTAATGCACGCTTGAAAATTCGACTTTTTTCTTCATTTGTATACATTTTCAATCAAATATTTGACAGAATTTGAAGTTCACACATGTGGGTTATAGTCAACTAAACACACATATATTAATAGGGTAGACATAGGGGAAATGTTTTTTGATAAAAAAACCTTTCTGTATGTATATACTTCGGTTTTCTGTTGACGTACTCCCATGTTGTGATGAATTAATTGTACTGTACATTTACTTACACTGGCAATAAATATTATTATTATTATTACTAACCATAATTGGTGCTGATGAGACTTCCAAACGCCTGCACTGATAAAGATCATCAGAAACTTCTAAATCAATTTTATTTCCATCCATGGTGCAGGATTTAACTTTAGGGATCCTGGTGTCCCACAGAGCGGCTTTCACGGCCAATGAGACGGCGTCGTACAGGTTTCCACCGCATTCCAACAACAAAATATCGATGTACAACTTCCAACACTTTCTCCCTTTCATAATACACAATTTAGTGGCATCAAAAGCGTTACTGGATTTGTAAGCGGCCGCCAGGCAGTTGGATATTTCCGTCGCCAGATCATCTCCTCCTCTTCCTTCAAAATCTGGTGTGGCATTTGCTGAGCTATTCAAAAAAGCAATATGTAATTATGTATTTCAAAATTTTTAATAATAAAAGAGGAGAAATCTTGTTTCAGTAAAAATAAACATTCTATAACTTATAAAGTAAAGAAAAAAAAAATAAGATCTCCAAAGATTTAAATGTAGCTTGATCTCCAAATTTCTAATCTAATTTATTTAGTGGACGAAACAATGATTCACGGTCGTCTACCTTGTAGACCCAAATCGTTGACGATACCACTTGAAATTAGGCCAAAGATAGCACTTACATTGTCTTTCTTTTGTTGTTGTCTTTAGTGTTAATTTATTCTAATTTATTGATTGTTCTGTTCTGTGTTGTCCTCTTTACTACTCTGATTCTACTCTTTCGTGTGTTTACTGTTTTGTGTGTAGTGTCGTCTGCTCAAGAGTCCTTTAACAACTCTTAAGCATTTAGGTTAAGTGTTTTTAGGTTCCGGTATCAGGGTCTGTTTAAACCTCGATGTCGTCTTTCTGTGATATTAGCATTAGGTTTCAATTTGTTTAGGGTTAGGTTTTATTGATTCTAGGATTAGGTATTTATTCTATTTTTTACTTTCCCCGGACCCTTGTCCAAGGGAAAGTATTGTGATCGTAAAAATGTTCGAATCGCCAATTTCAACAAATTTTGAGGTCCCCTGAGTCCATTCCATCGAGTTTTGAAAAAAGTCTGTGTGTTTCCGCGATAGCGCATAAACGGCTAAATGGATTACGCCCAATCTTTATATCTAAGCTTTTTATAACGGTGGAAGCTTTTGGTCAAAATCAAAATTCATTAAGTGCAACTTTACTCTTAGCAATTTTTCATTTTTTAATTCGGATAGAAAAATGTTTCAAATAAAAGTTTTAGATCTTAAAAAATAAATAATTTCTGTTATAAAACTTTTATTGTAGGATATATATATATATATATATATGTTCCGATATTTGTATACACCGTGTCTAAGACAAGAATGCACACACAAATCATAAAAAATATATCATTCCATTTAAAAAATCATATGTTTGATACGTCACGTGATTATTGGACACCCTGTACATATGAAAATAATTTTAAAATGTGAATTTTGACAGTAGCTACTAATAATGTAGGTAACATTTTTTGTATACAGGCTGTCCCATTTTAATCTTTCAGGTGGAATATATCGAGACAAGTGCGCCCAATCGAAAAACTTGTCTAATGTTAAGTTTAGTGGTTTGCAGGGGGACATTAGATTCTGTTATTAATTTCACCCCTCACCCCCCAGGGGGATGAATAACAGGGGTAACTTATGAATCTTAAATGGGAACCCCCATTTTTTATTGAAAATTCGGAAAGTGTGAAGAAAACTATGTAGGTTTTACTCAGAAACTTTTTTTGTATGGGCAACAGGTGGCGCTGTAATCGTCAATATTAGATTATTTTACACTTAATCTAGAATTGATATAAAAATGCCACCTAATGATTACAGAGAAAAAGTTTAAACAAATTGAATTGAAAAAGCTAATCTACTTACCACCACTATCACTTTGACGTCTGTAAAGGTACAAGGGTAATAGAAATTCGAAATGAAATTGTGCAGTTCAAAGAGAAAGATGTCAAAATTATTATTGTTTTTTTGTACGGATCAGTTTTAGGTAAATTTTTCGTTGAGTAAGATCATTTTAGGAGGTGTTCAATGTGACCACATCCCCAGAGGAAAAAGTCTGGAGGCGTTAGATCCGGCGATCTAGGTGGCCATTGCGCAGGCCCCCGCGACCAGTCTACTTTTGTGGATATGCGGCATCCAAATGATTCCGCACAATTCGTGAAAAATGCGGAGGTGCACCATCTTGCTGAAACCACATTATTAACCTTGTGGCGTACGGAATGTCATCCAAAAGCGCAGGAAGGCCGCCTTGCAAGCCTTGCGAACGCGACACACATAATCATATCAACAATTTCATCTGGCAAGTAATCTGACATTTTGGCTAAGAAGTGCGACTTCAAAACGTCAAAGGCTGACTGACAAAAATAAAAATGTTTCTAAATGGACATTCGTTGTAAGCCCCCCATCTCCCCCCGATTTCTAGTCGTCACATTCGAAGTTAACTTTTTTGTTAATACAATGTGGCAGTTTGAAGTAATTCCAAGGTATTAATTAGACTTAAAATTGCCCTAATGAATCTTGGTGGTGGAGAAGGTTGGGGGGGGGGGGAGGTACAGCAATGCATCAAGGTGTCAAAGGGCGCTTATGTCTGGAATCTGATTATTTTGTAATCATTAGGTGGCATTTTTATATCAATTCTAGATTAAATGTAAAATAATCTAATATTGACGATTACAGCGCCACCTGTTGCCCATACAAAAAAAGTTTCTGAGTAAAACCAACATAGTTTTTTTCACACTTTCCGAATTTGCAATAAAAAATGGGGGTTCCCATTTAAGAGTCAGAAGTTACCCCTGTTATTCACCCCCCTGGGGGGTGAGGGGTGAAATTGATACAGAATCTAATGTCCCCCTGCACACCACTAAACTTTGCATTAGACAACTTTTTCGATTGGGCGCACTTGTCTCGATATATTCCACCTGAAAGATTAAAATGGGACACCCTGTATTTCTTAATAACTGAGATATTGGACTTCATCGGAATCTTGCCCCACCCTGTATATACAATTATCTTTATTCCCAAAGAATATATACATATTTAATTTAATATACAATACTTGAAACAATTTAAAACAAATATACAGGGTCCTACAACAGTGTGTCGGGCTTTCCTAGCACCTTTCCCGTGAAAAAAACAAAAAAATGTTTCGTACAAAAAAATTATTGATTTAAAAATCTTTATGGCGTAAAATTATTTTCAAACATACAGGGTGTCCCAATTTCGCAGTATAACAAAATTATTTGTTTTTTTAATGGAACACCCTGTATTTATTCAACTTTTCTAATGACATTTTTCAACTTCTACAATGTTGTCTATTTAGTTTTTTATTATGTTACAGTGTTGCCAATTTACATTTTTTTTCTACAAGTATCATGCATAAGCAAGCTCAACTTTAAAAAAATGTAGCGACCACGTTTTTTTTAAGGTAAGAATAAGTTTTAGCAAATATCTCAGTGTGGTTAATAAGCAACGTGTTATTAATGAGCAGTTTAAATTAAGTAGTACAGGGTGTTCAGAGAAACATGCCAAACTTTGCAAATTTCAAAGCGGTATAACCTTTTTTTTTAAATGGAATGCTCCCTATTTTATGTCATTATTCGATAGGTCTTTTTCTTCTCTTCAATTTAATGGGGCATATCTTATGTATAAACCCCATAGTTGTTGAGATATTCAATATTTTTCACAAAAGTATCCATTTAATTACATTTCTATGCACTGTAGTAGGCCTTGCTGTGACGAAACAATTGTCAAAATGTAATGTAAGTGTCAGTGTGACATTTGATTATGTCGAAATTCTAAACGTTAATTTGTGATTTGTAAAGTGATTCTTCGTTTCGTGGTAAAAGTAGACAGCATATAATTACGATGAATTTCGAAAAAGACGAACTAGTCGATATGATTTTTGTATTAGGGGAGACTGATAGGAATTGTTTATTGGCGGCTAGAATTTATGCGACACGTTATCCCGACAGAAGACATCCGGAAGAGAAAAGTTTTAGGAACCTGCTCATCAGATTTATTGAAATGGGAAGTGTACATTACAGAAAACAAGAAAGAACAAAACCTATCACCAATGAGGAACATCAATTTTCAGTGCTCTTAACAGCAACTGAGCATCCCAACTTGAGCCAAAAAGACATCTGTCAAGAAACCAGCATAAGCGAGAGGTCAGTACAACGCATTCTGAAGAAAAATCGATATCATGCATATCATATTCAGTTACATCAAGAACTGAGTAATACTGATTTTCAGTTTCGTTCCGAATTTTGTGTCTGAGCAAGACTAAAAATACAGGAGGATCCTGCTTTTTTCCAGTATGTTTTATTCACGGATGAGGCGACGTTCGATAACAGCGGATCTGTCAACAGGCACAATTTTCATTATTATTCAACTGAAAATCCGCATGTTATGAGACAAGTTGATCATCAGCATCGATGGTCATTGAATGTCTGGGGAGGAATTATTGGAAACCATGTGGTAGGTCTACATTTGAAGGCCATCTAAATGGGCATATGTATTTGCACTTTATGCGAAATGTATTACCCGGGTTATTAGCTCATATACCTCAACATACAAGAAACAGGCTGTGGTTTCAACAAGACGGGGCACCTGCGCACTTCTCGCGAGATGTGAGGACATTTCTTGATGGTATTTTCCCCAACCAATGGATTGGTAGGAATGGACCCACTAGATGGCCTGCTAGATCTCCGGATCTAACAAAAATTGATTTTTTCTTGTGGGGATATGTAAAAGAAATTGTTTATAAGGAAGCACCAACAATCCCAATGAATATGCAGCAACGAATTGTTAATGCTTTTGCAAGTATTTCACCTGAAATGTTAGAAAGAGTGAATAGGTCTTTTCAGCGGCAAATTAATTTGTGCTTAAATGAAAATGGAAAACATTTTGAACATTTACTGTAGTATTGTTTCTCTTTTGTATTAATAATTTTGATGTATTATCTGTATTTATTCATCTCACATTGACTTTTACTTACATTTTGACAGTTGTTTCGTCTCAGCATGGCCTACTAGAGTGCATAGAAATGTAATTAAATGGATACTTTTGTGAAAAATATTGAATATCTCAACAACTATAGGGTTTAGACATAAGATATGCCCCATCAAATTGAAGAGAAGAAACAGACCTATCGAATGATGACATAAAATAGGGAGCATTTCATTTAAAAAAATGGGTTATACCGCTTTGAAATTTGCAAAGTTTGGCATGTTTCTCTGAACACCCTGTATTACTAAATTTAAATTGCTCATTAATAAAACGTTGCTTATTAAGTACACTGAGATATTTGCTAAAAGTTATTCTTACCTTCAAAAAACGAGGTCGCTACGATTTTTTAAAGTTGAGCTTGCTTATGCATGATACTTGGAGAAAAAAATTGTAAATTGGCAACACTGTAACATAATAAAAAACTAAATGGATAACAATGTAGAGGTTGAAAAATGTCATTAGAAAAGTTGAATAAATACAGGGTGTTCCATTAAAAAAAACAAATATTTTTGTTATACCGCAAAATTGGGACACGCTGTATGTTTGAAAATAATTTTACGCCATAAAGATTTTTAAATCAATAACTTTTTGTAAGAAACATTTTTTTGTTTTTTTCACGGAAAAAGCACAAGGAAAGCCCGACGCACTTTTGCAGGACCCTGTATATTCTTCAGAGAAACGGCTATCGACTGGAGGTCTTTCGGCCTCATTAAGATATAAACTACAAATGTTTAAATATTAATTGATTTATATTATTTATGAAATTGTTGCATGAGAAAATCCATCGCTGAGTATGAAAGACATTTAACTCCCTTACCAATCGACGAAGAATTCAATTTTCCCTTCTTTCGGCAAGTGCGGGAAAGGAACATCTATTTCCGTCTTCACCGACACCAAAACATCAGTGTTTGCCAGCCTCAGACGGGCCGATCCGAAAGAAGAACCCACTACACCGACTTCCAGTTCCATCGGTCTGTAATCGCCCCGTTCTCTCCCATCGACTCGGAAATTTTCCTAAGAACAATTTAAATTTCGCATTCATTCATTCAATTGATTATTTAGAACACTCACCTCCACACCGTGCAGAATAAATGTCTTCTCGGCCTCGCATAAACTCATTTCATTTGATGTTAAAGATATAAACAAAAATTCAAATGTGTTTTCTTGTCGACATAACCTCAATCCTCAATTTGTGTTATGATTGATCATAGATTCGTATACTTGCTAATGATTTTTTTCTTTTAATTATATTAATCAAAGTTATTCATTATAATGAAAACAAAATGTAGTGTAAAATTAAATATAAATGTACTGATTGGCTTTAATTTCACTTCAAATTACAACTATCAAAAGGAATCAAAGAGAATAATCATTCCCGTCGATGGAATAATTTATCTTAAATGGCTTTCTCGCTTAACACGCGGTGAAACATACACAGAAAAGAGATAGCAAAACATTTGAAAATACTTTGGTATGAATAAAGTATCCTTTATATATACTTAAGACCAAATTTATTTTAAATATTAGATATAGTACTTATAGATAGACTTTTTATAAAATGTGCATTGGCAACATTTTTTACGCACAATAATTTTAAAATGAACTTCTTTACTTTTTTTGTTCAATAATTACTTTAATTGTTAAAGTAAGAGCCGATCCATAATTGCACGGACGCAAAAAAGTGTTGTTGATACATAAAGACATAATTAATATATTATATTTATTAAATGTTAAGGTTCCTATACTTTTATAATTTTTTATTGAAATAAAGATTTCGATATTTGAGTTGTGTTAGAATGTTTATTCATTACATTAATATATTGTATGTTTGTATTGTGGCAACACTTTTGTGCTCCGCGTATTTCAAATTTGATAATTGATGAAGAAGTGTTATCATTTAGAAAAAAATGATTTTATTCGCTAATTCCTATATTATTTACAAAATATATTAGTAATGTTTGATTTAAATACTAATCATGAATAAATATAAAACTGAATTCAATTTACTCTTTAATGGTAATTATCTATGGGGTCGTCATGGAAACGGAACGCCATTTAAAAACTTGCCAAAAGTGACGAGAAAAAGGTGCTGGAAAATTTTACCAATTTTTACTTCTTCTATACGGAAATTTCTTAAAAATGGTAGAAAATACTATTCTGCAGGGTGAAGTGGAGAGTTTGAAAATACATTCTTCGATTGGATTTGACGGTAATGTATTATATTTACGCTTTTCAATATTATTTCAATTTCACAAATTATTTCGTGTATTTGTTTTATTTTAATTTGTAAAAAACTTTTTTATAATTATTTGGGGGGAGAATTTCGCGAGGTTAAAGTAGATTGTAGTATAATCCGGTCCTCGCGCATATATAGGATGACGCAAATTTGTCGTGAAGTCCGCTATCTCAGTTATTTACAAAAAAGTTACTTCCATAATTTGTAGCTATTATTAATCTTCACATTTTAACATTAGCTTCATATATACAGAATGTCCAATAATCACGTGACGTAACAAACATATAAAAGGTGTCCTAGAATAAACCGTCATTTTAATTTTTATAAATAAGTCGCATTCTTTTCGAAATATTTGGAAAATTTTATTAAAGTGTGAAGTAAAGACATGGAGGTTAATTATGAAATAGGATATCGGCCAAATGGCCGCCTCGGCTCAGCGTGCACACATGGGCTCTTTTAATGAAATATTCAATGAGACTTTCGCATAATTGCGGCCCAATTGCTGCTTGGATTTCCTCATTCAGTTCCGCAATCGTTTGAAGCTTATTGGCGTAGACCTTCCTATTGAGGAAACCCCAAAGATAGAAGTCCAAGGGTGTCAAATTTCAAGAACGGCCGCCACGCACATCATCTCGGCGCGAAATAACTTTTCCTTCGAATCTGGTGTGCAATAACTCCATTGTTTCGTTGGCTGTGTGATAAGTGGCACCGTTCTGTTGGAACCACATATCTTCGAGATTCATATTATCAATTTCGGGATAAAAGAAGTTGATTAACATGTCGCGATATCTCACCCCATTGACAGTGACGGCGGTTCCAGCTTCATTTTAAAAGAAAAATGACCCACACTAAACAGTGCGCCGTTGTGGATGCATTGGAAACTCTTGGACTGCCCTGGGATTTTCCGAGTCCCAAATACGGCAGTTCTGCTGTTGACATACCCATTCAGATGGAAATGGGCTTCGTCGGAGAAGATGATTTTCTTTGCAAATCGTGGTCGACTTGATGATGTTCCAACACCCAATCTGAGAACGTATAATGTTGCACATAGTCTGCCGGCTTGGGTCAACTTAATCTTGTGTGCGTGCAGATGAAGATCTTTGGCTAAAATGCGCTGCTTGGAGCTCCTAGAGACACTAACTTCTTGAGTACGATGACGAATTGAGGTTGATACATTTTCGTTCGAACGGGCGCAACGCGGACGGCCAGGTTTCTTCATGTTGACAACTGAACCCGTGGACTCGAATTTATGGATAAAACCGACCAGGGTGCTACGGGATGATGACCGAGAAGTGTGCGAGTTTTACGGACCGTCTCTGCAAAATTTTCACCATTTTTGTAATGAATTTTCACAACTTTAACGCGTTGCTCAACTGTGAATTTATCCATGACTGATAACCTCAAAGTCTACTAGTGACTGTTATAAAAGAATTGGCACTCTACGATTGTTACCAAAAAAATAACGCCCGATTCAAAATGAAAATGGTTCATTCTGGGACACCCTTTATTATTTTTTTTAATGGAATGATATACCTTTTATAATGATATTCGATTCTACCTTAAAAAATAATATCTTTTTAAATTAGATTTATTAGGTATATATTTATTTTGTTTTTTTAAGCTATAAATAAATGAAAATTAAGATCGATAGATGTTTAGAGCTATTAATTTCAAAAATGAAAAACGAAAAATTCTGTCAACGCTATTTAAATGGAAAAATACTTGATAATAAAAGGAATACTCGTTTCTTTCTCTTGGAGCAAACACAGGATGAATCTATAAATTTTTGAGCCATTTAAATAGAAAATTGGTTGCTATTTGTTTTATTTGACATTTTATATAGCTACCGATTACCGTTTTTGAGACGTTTAATATTAAAACGCAAATTGTCAAATTTGGCATAGAATTTTAACCAAAGTAGGCTGTGCCAGAAAAACTGAAATAATAAATATATTTTGGTTAATATTCGAAAAATATTTATTCATGTAGGCTGAAAACGGAAAGTCGAGACCAAGTTAAACAATAAAAATGGCGATGCATCCATCAAGGCACTTTCCCCAGTGAATTCGGTCAAATAAGTTTCTGATTGAAAATTTAATAGGAAATGATAAATTATTCATTGAAATAATGAATTTTTGTGTTTGTTATGCCTTACCTTACAATGGCTCCATAAAATTTCCATACAAGATGCCTTGTTGACTCTACAAGTTAGACGACCGAGAATCATTGTTTCGTCCACTAAAGGAAGACGAACGAACAAAATTCAGATTTAATGAAATGTTCTGCCACTATTCGTCTAGCGTATGTTTTTCGAACATCATCAGAGTGTGTTCCATGTGCAATGCCTTAATTAAGGGGGTTTCACCGGTATGACGTCACAGCGTTTTCTGGTGGGCGGATCACTTACTTTTAGCATACTTTTAAAATTAATTCGTCAACTAATTTTGTTTATATTGTATTTCCGTCTGGGCAATAAAAAATCGAAAAATATTTTTATATGTAATATTTATAAATATATGAAACTTGAACCACATTCAGAAAATAAAAAGTACCTTATGAAACAATTGTTATATTTTTGTGTTCGTGAGGAATAATATGTAATAAATACGGAAGTGCATTTATCCGTTTCTTTAAAAAATCATAACTTCACAAGATCGAAAAAAAATAGTAGGGGCCGGATTTCGAATGAGCTGCTCCCCTGTATTATTGATAAACAAGAAATTACTATTAATATGTATATCAGCACAGAGGAGAAAATAATATATTATTTATATTTAATACATTATTTAAATGATATTAATCTAATAGCAGTTATAGTTCTACATTTAATTAAATTTAAATATATTTCTTAATTAATGTATATAAACTATTATGAATTATAATAAAATTTAATAGTTTGTTACTAATAACATAAAGTGAATAGGAATAAATAATGGTACTCAAATGTTAAGTAGAAATTATAAACTGTTTTATTAGGGTATTATTATAAAATGTTTCTAATTTAGGTAACATATGTTTCCAAAAATCTTCATCTCGTTAAATAAGATCAACATACATCCCTTTTGGAGTCCACACAACGAAATAGCAGTAGTTTCTATTTGTTATTGCTAGCCGTCCTTGTACTTGATAATAATAGATATGTGTTTTCTTTAATTTAATCTTACCATTGTCATGTACTAAATAATTTAATTTCTTATTGACAACAGCTTCTTCCGGTAAATCATGGCGAATACTATACGGACATTTAGTTTCAATAATAGTCTCATTGCCAATTAAGCCATCAGGACTTGCTGCTAATTTAGAATTTTCCGCATATATAAATAAGCCACAGTCTTCTATTTTCAATTTATAAATATTTGAAAACTCTAGTTTTGCAAATATTTCATTATCACGTCCCCATTGGACTGCAACACTTTTAATATTAGTATTCATTATTATTCGTTTGGCCATTTTAGGTGGGTCCGTTTGAGGTTTCAATTTGCAAACATTCCCAAAATTGGATGCCGTAAGATGCAAACAGTATTTCTTTCTATCTCAATAATTTCCTTTTTTGTTATAGAAGAAACAGTTTTTAAAATATTTTCTTTTTGAACATTGTAACTATCTTCATCAATTTCTTCATAAACGTTTCCATAATTTTCGTCGGCTGGTATAATTTTTCTTTTTCGAATTTTTTTTTTGTGGTTTATTTTTTAATCGTTTATATCATTTGTTTCTATAATTTATGTATTTGTCAATGTACATATTTTTGTATCTATCCCCAATAATAGAATAATATTTATCTTTTTTATTATAAGAAATAGCGGCTGCCCGACACCGTATGTCATAACTATTTTTTATAGAGAAATTTATTCGCTTGCCACCAACAAATTTAGAAACAATTGAATTATATGATTCGGCAGCATTGTTATTCATATTCAACACATATCAACTTAATATTTCACCAAATATCGCAAAAATTTTAAATTGCTGTTTCTTCCTTATTTTTTAAAATATTTTAATGAATTTAATTGATTTGTATTTAGGATTTTTTTGTACACAACTGTACGGATCGATTTTTTTATTGGTTAAGAATTTCAAAAAATAAGTTCTATAACACAAAAACTATAAATGATAAAAATAAATCCATCCGACAAAAGCTTCAAAATTAAATCTAGAATACCTATGCAAAATTTCAAATTTTTTCGTTCATAAATAAAAACGTTATTGAAATGAAGGCGACAGAGTCCCCTTAAGGCGGCTGAACGGAAATTGTGTTGTCGATATTAATCATAATAAATTAAAGACGACGCAAGCGCCATCTTTGCCTAATTTCAAGTGACATCGTCAACATTGTAACTATAATATATATGAAAGAAAAAAAATATTTTCAAAATATTTTTTAAATCAAAAAAATATAGATCTATAAAAAAAGTTATTAAACTATAAAGAATATCTTAGCAGATGTACACTTATAAGCAGCATAATCTAAGATAACTGACAATAATATCTCACTTCATTTCGATAAAATTAAAATATAACAAATCGATCCTTACTTGTTGTAGATATCAAATTTTTAAATAAAATTATAAATGATTAAGTTATATAATCACAACAAAAAATTAAATTATAATCATGAATTATCACATAGTTACGGTCTCAACCGTCATAATTAAATTTTCGATTTTCCGCTCAAGTGGACAACTATTGTCGTGTTTTCCAATATCAAATATTTTTCTAGGACAGGTCAATCTATCGATCCACCTCGGTCTATCCAAAAATCTTCGAAAAAAAAAATTGTGAAGCATATTTGCTAATCTTTGACTTCAGCCAAATTTGAAATGGCATTGAGGGCCATTCTTTATCTTGCTTCATTTTAGTATTCTAATCAAAAAAAATATGTATGTTCATATTGTGAGTTATTACTCAATACTCGTCTTAATCCTTATCCCAATATTGATTATTTACTTACTTAAGGCGCATAATGTAAAATTAATTTCATTTATACAGGGTGACAAATTTTTTCAGAACTGATACTAACTTTGTATTTTTAATGGAACACAATATTTATTGTATTTTTATTCGAATCCTCTTTAAATTGTCTTTACAACGATATAACATAGTTGGTAGTTTTGGCCAGATAAAACGTATTTAAACATTTTGACAGTTGCGGTGGTATACTAAAAAAACATTACTTTTTTGTGTTTTGAGATGGAGAAATGAATTTGTATACATACTAAGGTAATACCATTTTATTCAATACTAACTTTAAATGTGAACTATTTACATACAGGGTACTCGAAAAATAATTTTAAATATGCGACTTTTCAAATGGACGTATTTTTTTTTTTTCAAATGGCATTCTCTACTTTTCTATTTTTTTTTCTTGAATTATCATAAAAAATATACAAATATTTTATTAAGCTTACTATATGCCTATCTTCTGTACTTCTCGAAATATGTCTCTTTTTATAGTATTTATATGATACTTAAGCAATGAATTCAATAGATGGACATGGCGGAAATGACAGTAATCAAGCATAAAAAATGAAGGACATTGAAAACCAAATTCCAAATAAATACTATTTTCTATTTAAATTAACTTTATGGAAAAAAATGTGAGTACGAAATAATGGTTAATCTTATAAATGAGCCAAAATAATCGAAAAATGTAATTGTCACAATAATATAAAACATGCTTGTTTGTTTCTTTACTGTTATTTCTCTGTTTCCATGATCAACCATTTAATTAATTCGTAAAAAGTGTAGGGTGCCATTAAAAAAATACACCGGTTTGAAAAGTCATACATTTAAAATAAGAAAAATAAAGTACATTCAAGTTTGAAAAGTTTGAAAATAAATTTAAATTTTGGACACCCTGTATAACTAATATCAATAAAATTTGACTATTAGAATTGTTAGACCCTATTTAATAAGTGTCTTGTATAATTTTGTTCACATGATCATATTTTATTTTTTATTAATTTTTTAAACCGATGGCGCAAAACCTTTTTTTGTTGGTATTACTGAATCGATTTCAATAAAATTTTGGGTGTAATAATTAATAAAATATATATCAATCAATTTAAAAAGAACATACTATAATACCGTAACTCTTTTTTTTTTTTGGAACACCCTGCATAATCAAAAATATTTTTCTGAAGTATGTTCTGGGACCCAAGTAAAGTTTCCAAAAATTCAAAGTCCTAAATTAATTAGTAACTGAGCTTTCGAAAACGGGAGCTGTGATGCAGGACCCTGTATATATAGATTGGATCCTAACTTTATATCCCAGCTTTTTATAATAGTGGAGTAATTTGAAAAGCTTTTAAGCTTCTGGTTACAATAAAAACTCTTTATGTGCAACTTTATTCTTAGCATTATTTTTTAATCGGATAGAAAAAAATTCCAAATAAAAGTTGTAAATCTTGAAAAACCAAATACTTCTTGTTGTATTACTTTTATTGTAGGACCATTAGATTTTATGTTATAAGGGGAAGAATTTCGTTTGCCTGATGGAATCCTTAGAAAGAAACATGTTTTTTAATATCAAATGAAATGTCAAAACGCTTTCATGCCGGGTGTACCATTTAATCTGACCCCTAAGGGGACATCATCCTGATCTAAATTCGGACCACTGCTGCCCCCTTTGTGGGCGAGGCGGGGAACAACTTTGACATTTCAAATTGGAACCCCTATTTTTTATTCAAGAATCGGATTTGAGGGTTTTAAATTTAAAATAAATAAAAGGTTAGTAGCTTTTACGCATTATTTTCTTCGGTTTTACACTTCATCATTTCATTTATTTGTCTTCAATGCAATCCATGATGAAAAGTTAGAGGAAAATGACATTGATAAATAATTGTATTAAGCTATCCATAATTAAGTTAAATTTACAAATTGAAATTTAAAAATTAATATATATATATATATTTAAATTTCAATTATTTTAAATTTAATTTTTGCGATTACAGCGCCATCTGCAAGGAATAAAAATAATGTTTTAATAAAATCTTATGTATTTTTAGCCCTAAATCTTGAATAAAAAATGGGGGTTCCAATTCAGCTCAAAAAATGATTTTCTTTTTTTTTCTTTTGGCCGTATTTTAGTTTAGTCGATAGCGACTCAAAACGAAGATGGAGCGATTCCAAACAACAGTTGATAGAGAGAAAACTCCGTTTCGATATCGTTTAATTTATTATTCGATAGCTATTTTAATCATATTTAAGGTGTTAAAATAAATGAATTAAATTAATTCAACTATACTAAGTGAAATTAAATCAATTATGTTAAATCAAATTAAACTAAATCGATTTAAATTAAATTAAACCAAATTAATTCAACTCAAATCAAAACCGAATAAAATTTAACGAAACGAATTGAATTAAAATAATTAAAAAGAGCGAACCTTGCCAAACCGAGTGCTCTGACGGGCAAAGGAAGGACGCGCCTGCATTGTTGTTATCGTAAATTCACAAAAAAAACTCCTCTCGGCTCAGATCTGAATAAACGCCTAGCTGGCTATTAATATAAATGGAAAAGAGTAGCTCTTTATAATTAATTTAATTCAATTCGTTTCGTTTAATTTTATTCGGTTTTG
The DNA here is from genome assembly GCA_963082785.1 of Philonthus spinipes. Classification (NCBI taxonomy): domain Eukaryota; kingdom Metazoa; phylum Arthropoda; class Insecta; order Coleoptera; family Staphylinidae; genus Philonthus; species Philonthus spinipes. The sequence continues at coordinate 3,763,186 of OY720304.1, forward strand.
ATTTGAGTTGAATTAATTTGGTTTAATTTAATTTAAATCGATTTAGTTTAACTTGATTTAATATAATTGATAGAGCCGTACTGACGAGGGATAGATCCCGAAACATGTGTCTGCAGATGTTCTTTTTGTTGTTTTTGCATTAAATTTTTCTCGGATTAAAAAAAAATGTTGCATGATGCAATATTTTATTGAAATGCAGCATCAGGTGTACATTATGTAATTCAATGTTCGGCGTTGGTATTTGCCCGGGAAGTAGTTGTTTTAATGTGCATTTGTTTAACGTAAATCAAAAGTCACAGAGCTCAATGTGAGAATTGAGACTAATTTATTAATTATTTTTAAACCATATTTATTTAAATAACTGTGACCAAGTGAATGAATACTCTTTATCAATTTTTAATTATACATCAACTTTAGAGAGTAATAAAGCATCTTTTTCTATAGATTTTTAAATTTTGAACATATTTTCACTTCTGCAATTTTTCTCTAAAACGAAATAGGAAAAACTGATTTTAACATGAAAAACCCCGATGTATACCTGGTCGGGTCAGTAAGGGGTACTGGGTATATGTAGTGATATACATTTTAAAAGACGATATATTAAAAATTATATATTTATAAACATTCAAATATCTCGAAAACAATTAGATTAAGGTACATTCACATGTAAAATCCCAATTTACCTTAAAACATATCGAATTCCATTTAAAATGTGTATTTTTGGTTTAAATTCGGTTATTTTAAATTAAGTCTGTACTATTACTAACTTTGTTATTAGTTAAGCTGGAGAGTCGGTAATCAGAAAACAAAATAACATTACGTTTATAAGATATTTGCGAAGTACAACATTTTTTATACAAAACTTTCTGCATATGAAGCGATGAATTCGACAAATAAGAGCATCAAGTTATCGTAAAAATCAAAATAGCGATAAGTGATGCATTATAATTCCAAGTCATTGGAATGGATTTTATTAAAGCGTAATGCTTACCCACAAGGCCAAAAAAAGTGAAAATTTAGGTTTTTTTCTCGAAAACGAAATAAGATAGATAAAATCAAAATATATCAGTTCATTTGTCGCCAATTTAGATTTTTTCGACTTAATCGAAGGTCCTGAGGGCCCGTGGCACAGATCCGCGTAGAAAACTGTTACGAAATCGAGGTAAATTAAATTGAATATTTTAAATCGTGCACAAATGACGTTAAAAGAGTTAAAAACTAGATTAGAAGTCTATAAATGTTATGTGTAACAAAAGATATAAAAGTGAACAGAGTTTGAAGTAAGTCAGGTACAAAAAAATAAATATTTTAAATCGTGCACAAATCACGAAAAAAAAGCTAAAAAAAAATGGTTTAGAAGTCTCTAAGTGTTATGTGTCATACACAAAAGTGAACAGAATGCGAATTAAATGAGGTACAAAAAAATGAATATTTTAAATCGTACACAAATCACGTAAAAAGCGCTAAAAACTGGTTTTAGTGTACTCAACACATTAACACCACACTGTCACTATTTATTTTTAACGAGATGTTCTTTCTTCTTTCACTTTCGTTGCTTTGCGGTGAAGGCTCCTAGATGCAGAAAGCATCTGAAATAAAAAAAATCCAATTGGGTTGCATTAAGAATGAATAAATGCTGTCGTTGATCGTTCGATTTTGACAAAAACATGTTTGAAAAAATGGCGGCTTTCTCAGTAACAATAGTTTAGAAAATGAGACAAAAAGCCGCTGTCATATTGAATGAATACACGCTGAATTATCGCCGTCACCAATTTTGAAAATGTGATTTCAAGATAATCGAATTTAAAGATTTGAGATATGTCTCTATTAACTTTGCATAAACTGGCATAACTTCGGCAATTTGTATCCAATCGATATGGAACTTTTTCGGAAATTATACTAAATGTACACACTTTCGAATTCCGCGATAAATAAAAAATAAAACGATTTTTTGAACCTATGCAGGTAAGCCTCACCACTTAAATTGAACATAGGGATATGTTCAATGAAACAAAATCCTCAACCTATAATATTGTTTCAAATGGAAATAATCCTTCTGAGAAAACAAACAATGCTGTTTAAATGAAATAAAAAGGATTTTTTGCGTCGGTATGTGACAAATGATGAAACAAGGACCCATTCAGTGGCGTAACTATAGTAGCGCTAGAGCCCGCATTGTGAGGGGGGCCTAGAAAGCCAAAGGGCCCATCTGGATTGGCAAAACAACAAATATATTTTTTTTTATGCACGAGTATTGAAATTTCCTTACTACCTATGTACCCATGTAGGCGCAACTCTTTTAAGTAAACTTAATGCCATAGTTGACATTCAGCGCTTTGGGGCCTTAATAATTATTTTGCATGTCTGAATTAAAAATATTGTCAGCTTAGTGAACAGCAGCCGGTGAAAGTCGCCTAAAGCGACCAAATACTAAAACAAATCGACTGGAAAGATTATGGCATCAATATTTTGGGATGCGCATTAAATTTTATTCATTGACTATCTTGAGAAAGACAAAACTATTGATAGTGAATACTACATAGCGTTATTGGATCGATTGAGTGAAGAATTCAAGAAATAAAGGGCCGCACATGTAAAAAAAATGCTGTTACACCAGGATAACGCCTGTGTCACAAGTCGATGAAAACAATGGTTAAATTGGAAGAATTTCCTTTTTAATTGCTTCTCCACCCACCGCACTCTCCAAATTTGGCCCCCGGATTTGTGCAGACATGAAAAACATGGTAATTGCCGAAACTGAGGCTTATTTTCCGAGACAAATTGATAAATTTATCAAAACAATACATAGCTACTAATTTTATTATCTGTTAGTTTGTGAGTCGCGCATCGAAATGACTAAAACCGTATACCGGGCTGTTATAAAATTCTTAACAAAACAAGAAAAACCCACAAAAAATATTTATGAAGAGATATTGGCTGTGTACCGGGATGATTGCGCTTCTAAATCATCTATTTGCGAGTGATCAAAAAGGTTTAAATATGATCGAGAATCACTGGACGATAGTCTCCGTCCAGGGCGCTCTGTTGATGTGATTACTACAGATGTTGAAAATATCAATTATTATTTGGTACTGGAGGATGCAAGACTAAAGAAGCGATAATTAGCAGTTCCACTAGGAGTTTCAGAAAACCACAGTTTTCAGAATTTCACACGATTACCTTTTTTTTGAGGGGGGGAGGAGGAATGCGTTAAGCACCGTCTCTTCAATTCTCCCGGAGCCCTTTGGTCAATATTAGTTCGTATTGGTGAAAGCTTCTTCCTTCGTTGTAATTATTTTCTTTGTGTACGTTGCAACGGCGTCCCAATTTTTGGAGTCGCTTATCATATTCGCGACTATATTTTCCGGTGTCAGCGTAGTCCCGGTTTGTGTTGCTAGTTCTTCTCTATAATCGCGCCATCGGTTGCAGGCAAAAAAGGTGTGTTCGGCGTTATCTACGGCCTCGCACCACATGCATTGTTCCGCATTAGTTTTTCTTATGCGCCGAAGGTAAGCCCTGAAGCATCCATGGCCAGTAAGGAATTGGGTCAGGTGGTAAGTTAGTTCTCCATGTTTCCGATGTATCCAGGTGGTGATCTTTGGAATTAGCCTCCTCGCCCACTCATCCTTTGGAGACACGTTCCATCGTCGCTGCCACTCTACTTCCAGCTCCTCCTTTGCAGTTTTGTTTGCCAATTTTTTGGCCATAGAGTTCTTTGCCAGTTCGTGGGCTCTTGATCTTGAGATGCTCAGGTTTGGGGGTGGGAGTGAGGCCAGTACCTCTGTTCGGTACCCGCGTATCACCCTTAGTGCCGCTGGTCTCATGGCACTGCCGAGTCTTGCTTTATTGCGGGCGGAGCTTGTGCAATTTGCCCAGGCAGGTGCTGCATAGAGCAATTTCGACGCCGCAACGCTTATTAATAGTTTTCTGGAGCCCTCGGATGGGCCTCCGATGTTCGCCATCAGTCTATTTACGGCCCTGACATCTTTTGCCGCCCCTGCCGACGCCTCGAGTACCTGGGTGTTGCATAGGGTATTTGCCTCTAATATGGCCTAACAGCGCGATAGTATCGTCTGGTGTACGCCCAGTTCTTCTCCGTGATAGCCATACCGCAGCAGTTTTTTCTGCCGCAACGGTTAGTTTGGTATTGTCCAACCACTCGACAACCACACCCACCGCTAGCTGCGCCGCCGATTTGAGGTTCGTTATATGCCTCTTGCTGATTGTTATGATTATATCATCGGCGAATCCGATTATTTCAGCGCCCTCGGGGAGGTGTAATCGAAGTACCCCGTCATACGCGAGGTTCCACAGGAATGGTCCGAGGACTGAGCCCTGTGGTACACCACCAGTAGTGACGAGGCTGTCTTCCGAACCAAATAGCAGTTCCTGATCCTGTAGGTAATTAGTTAAGATTTTCACCAGGTACTCGTCTAGCTTCTGTGACTGAAGTGCTTTAAGGATGGTGCTTGTGGGAAGGGTGTTAAAGGCGTTTTTAATATCTAGTGCTATCCCCAGGCAGTGCCGTCTGCTCTTAATCGGCCCACTGTTCGCGCTGTGTGCTATCTCTTTCACCCTGAGGATAGCGTCTGTGGTGGATCTACCCTTTATAAAGCCATATTGGTTTGTCGATATCCCCCGGGTGCGTTCTAGGGCCTCGGTCGCTCGGTTTAGTATGAGTCTTTCTAGGATCTTTCCTTCGCCGTCTAGGAGGCATATAGGCCTGTATGCCTTTGGGGCGTTGGGTTGTTTACCTTTTTTTGGAAGCAGGACTAGTTGCGATCTTTTATAGCGCTTGGGGAAGATCCCTTCCGACAGGCACTTGTTGTATAGGTCGATGAGCATCTGTGGATTGTCGTTCGCGATTATTTTCAATGCTTCATTAGGAATGTCGCCTGGCCCCGTCGCCTTTCTGTTGGGCAGAGCCGCTCCTGCTGCCCGCACTTCGTCTACTGTGAAGAATGCGCTCGTTGGTGGACTATCACCCGCGTCTGGTATTAATGAGCTCTCACGCCGCCTTCCACCAGTGCGCCAACATTTGGTAGGGTGACACCTATTTTCTTTGCCACTATCCTATAGGGTCTGCCCCATACGTCTTTGTCGACCTCATCGCACAGTTGTCTCCATTTTGTTCTTTTACTTATGTAGTTAGGTTTTGGCTACAGCACATGCTTCGTGCAGTTCGTCTGTTTCCCTATTTGCTCGGCGAGCTCTGGACAGCCGTCTCCTGGCCGCATTAGCTATCCTCCGGGTATTGGCTATCTTGTCATTACACCAGTAAACTGGTCTATGTTTGCCTAGTCTCCTCTTGGGAATGGCTGCATCGCATGCAGCTCTAAATATTGTTGAGAATGTGTTGGCTGCAGCTTCGGCGCCACTTGGCGTCGGGTATTGTCCACTCATTTTTTTGGATAAGCTTGTCTTTGTCCAGTTTATCTAATGCCCACTTTGTTTTCGTCGTCGATATTGGCGGAAGTTTGTCTGTTGTTCTTACGGCGAACGATATGTGACGATGGTCGCTAAAACTCTCCCTTCCTTCTTCCACTGTCCAAGTGTCTGTGTCTATGCGGGATAGCATGACCGCTGTTGTTAGCGTCAGGTCGATAATTGATTCCGCACACGATTACTTAGGGATGACAAATATTAGCGCAATATGGATGCTGCGAATGCTTTCGCCATTCCAAATGCGTGTTTCGGTAAAGACTGTGGAGCGCTGTGGAGATGCACCAGATTTAATTATCAATCGACTTGTTACTGGAGATGAAATCTGGGTTCATCATTACGATCCTGAATCGAAACAAGAGTTGATGCAGTGGCATGTTAAGGGCTTCAGCCATCCCAAAAAATTAAAGTCACTCCTTCTGCAGGAAAAGTAACGCAACCATTTTTGGGACTCTCAGGGAATTTTGCTCATTGATTATACGAATAAGGGTAGTACGATAACGGGTGAGTTTTATGCACACCTGATGTATCGTCTTAGAGATGCCATTAAAGTGAAGAGACGCGGAAAAATGACGCAAGATGTTTTGTTTCAAAACCTGTAGTAGCTGATTGTGGCTTCGAAGAAATTCAACATCCGCCTTATAGTCCAGATTTGGCACCGAGTGACTATTTTTTGTTCCCGAATTTCAAAGAAACACTAAGGGGGATACAATTTAGGGACAATGACGAACTTATAGTAGCTATTTAGAGCCCTTTTGGAAAAAAAAAACAATGAATGTTTTTATATTGGATTAAAGATGTTATTGAAGCCATGTTATACCTGTATTCAAAAGCAGGGGAACTATGTTGAAAAATAAAATTTAGTTTTTCCTCCAGTCTTTTGTTTTCATGCTTGGAATATAAAATCGATCTCTCGTATGTCAATGAAATAAAATCCTTACTGTACACTTCTGTGCAATAAAATTAAGCACACAAAATTGGTTATAGTTTAAGGAGGACATGATAAGTTTTCTAGTTACAAAAAATGTAAGTATGTCAATTTCTTTATTGTCAATATACCGCGTCATTTAGACAACAATTAAAAAATTCGAATTTAAATTTGGTATTTTATCATTTATTGAAACTGCTGCTAGGCAATTAAAATAGATCCGAATTACACAACTAGAATATTGTGAAAAAATGTTGTGAGACTTGTGCTTAATTGTATTACACAGTATACATTTGCTGCATGTAGAAACCCTGTTTGTTTAGACTTTATTTATTGTAAGAATAGAATCATTTTTAATGTAAATTACGTAAATATTCGGATACCTTATTCTGTTATTTACAACATAATCATAAGGTAGAATTTAATTTACAGCATGTTGTTATTATATTCATCCTAACGTTTTCAAAGTGTGTTTATAATTAAACTATGTTTTGATACAAATGTTTTCTTATTTAAGTATACAAATTTAATAAAAGAGTTGGTGGCTCTCAGACCACTTCATACCGTTCATATCCTCAAATACGTATCGTACAAGTTACGGGTTAGCATGAGTGATTGTACATTTTAGATAGTAAAGGCATATAATAAGTAATGAAAAATAATGGCTATGATAAAATAAAACACCTAAATTTGCTTTTACATTTTTTTTCCATTTCGATTTACTTTAATCAAAAAGCACACAATAATAAAAACATTTACCATTTTCTAGGAAACACAATACGGGGTTTGAAGGTTCATCCTGATATGGTACATCTTATTTATCCCATGGGTAATAAAGTCATCATTAAAAACTGGAAGACTAAGGAGCATCATTTTCTTTCTGGGCATACAAACACCATTTCTGCCATCGATGTCTCCAGGAGTGGAAAGTATATAGCTTCTGGACAAATTAATCATATCGGATTTAAGGTGATTAACGCAACAAAGTAACCTCACAGAATTATCAGAATCTGATAGTTAAGCAATTAAGTAAACCAGAGAATTCTGTGATATCGTCAAATTCCATTTAGCTAAGGCCCGCTTATACAATTGATAGTTACAATTTTATAATTTAACGCAGGGTTAAAATGTATAACCAACCAAATTTAATAATTGTATGTTTTTGTATTGTATTGATATATGAATCTATTTTTTTAAATTATAAATTATGTAGTTATTAATATCTATGGTATTCTTCAATTCTTTTATTTTAAATAGCTGTGACCATTTGAATAAAACTTGTTTTCTATTCTATTTGAAAAGCGTTTTGAAATCTAAATTTATGTTCTTTATGGTATTTATAAAATTAACCACTAAAGAAAACTGTTTTTTTTTAGAAATTCACGGCTTATAGCTAAACTGCGTCTTAAACTCGAGTTTTCGTAAACGGTCGACCATCATCGCTTGACGCGCTAAACTCGAATTCATAACCTTATAATAGTTGTCATTTTTAAAATAATATGGACTGAGCTAGCTTTTACATAATGTAAGAGAAGATGAATAACATCCAATATGCATCATATACGGTGTTCTGCTTCACTTTCTTTTTTAGATAAGTATGAAGCAATCTTCCCCTTGGGGTTTTTGTTTTCCTAATATCGAGCGTATATCGACGACGAAGTTGGCGTTGGAAGTCTTGAGTCATGTCTGTACTAAGATTACACGCGTGAAATGCTGGTTGCGGTCAATATGACAACCAGTACTTTACGCGTACGCGTGTGATTTTAGTTCAGACATGACTTTAGATTTCCAATGCCAACTTCGTCGTCGATTTTTGTCATATACTCGATATAATATAATAATGCGTACAAAACATACGAATATCTCTCAAAGTCAATCTGTTTTCATCGAAATAGTTGTCAGAATAATAGAGTTGTTTCAACACGGTACACAAGTTTATATAATTTATATATTTATTAGAACATTAGGTGCGTTTAATCTATAATTTTAGAGGTTTTTTTCTTACATCTAAATATAAAGCATTACATGAATATCTATATAGTTTATAGCGCACATGACTTATTAGCTCACATATCTTGAAACAGACTGTGTAGTACTACCAACATAACTTAAGCGATGCTTTAGTAAACTTGGTTTAACATATGATTCAGAAACATATTATGGAGTAAGCCACTATTGAAAAACTGGCCCTTAGGCTACTAAAGGAGGATATCAGGCCGGAATCTTAATATGATTATATAACCCACGAAGGAATAAATGATTAGCTCCGAAACTACAACGGAATTGGGAAGGACCTTATGAAGTTTTAAAACGTTTAAATGTTATCATATATCGCATCAAGAAGTCTCCATCCGGAAAACCGATTATCATCCATTTCAACCGATTAAGCCTTATGAAATTAATGATGTAGACGAACAACAAGTATGCTTAATGACTAAGGTGTATACGAACCCAGACAGCTTCATGAACGAGTTGACAAGAAATTGGAAGATCCGCAATGGCATGACCAACGAAGAAAAAAAGAGATATGTTCACAATGATTACGCCCTGGCACATTGTGTTGGAAGGGATTTACTTATGACGAAAGGGATAGCGGCCGTATTTAGGAGGAAGTTTGGAGGTATAATACCTTAGGCAACAGAATCCTGTGGTCGGAAAAGCACTGGAATTAGAGATGGATGGTTAGAAGATGTTCTACTTGGTTACAAAAGAAACATCCTATGGAAAACCGTCATACCACTCGATATGGCATGCGTTATGCGATTTTAAGATTCGCTTAATAGACCACGGAGTCAACAAATTGGCTATACCGAAGATAGGATGTGGCCTGGATAAATTAAATTGGCGAGTGGTTAAAAATATTTTGGAAACCATTTTCGATGGATCTAGTATTGAAGTCGTAGTATGCTGTTTCAATCCCTGGGCAAAACCTGCTACGAAAAGGGTTCCTTGTTACTTCTACAATAAAGGAACATGCACGAAAGGAGCTGACTGCAAGTATCTTCATCGGGAAAATATTCCGGGACGGAATAGTTTAAGGGGAGGGCAGTGTAACAAAGTGAAAGAATAAACTGGAAACGGTAAACGCGGCGTCATCGAAAATTCCGAAAAGTTTGAGAAACAAGCATGATGTATAAGCAGGCGTTAGTGGAGCTGCAAATCATCAATCACGAACGTCCGAGTGCTCAATATCTCTTTATAAATAAATAGTGACAGTGTATTCTTAATAAATGTGTTAAGTGTATTGTTAATAAATAAATAAATAAACGTTTTTTTACTCATTTCTGAGTCTGATTAAAGTGCCAAAAGTGAAATAGAAATTATTGATAACCTCATTATTATATTCAAAGAAGTTGATAAAGAAAAAGGTGTTCGGCATACAACAGTCAGTTCTTTACTAGCAGTGGAAAATATTTTTTTCGCTAAAAGACTTCCATATACTTCAAAAAAGTATAAATTAATTTATAATATTGTGTTCAACAATTGTTACTGAAAATTATTTTCTTATTTATCTGTTATCGACATAATAAATTCCTCTTAAATACAATGTTTTCAGAATTTAAATGAACACGCGGATAACAAAATTGCAAAAAATAAACACACATTGCGCATCTTATATAACCACAAACAATTATCTGTTTCAATAAAATAATATCATAACAGTATTCCCAACCACATTGATGTCATTCTTTCCTTCTTGCACAAGTTTCTCTTATCTACTCAACTGTACTTTCCGAAATAAAACACAGTTATCAGTAGTTAATTGACTGAAAAAAATGAATTAATATACACGAATTCTTCACTGGTGGCCTATAAGTTTACTGAACATCTAACTAACAGATACTTTTCTGAATAAATGAATTTACCGACCTTAAATGTGATTAACTTATGACATGCATCTAAATTCGAGAGAGTAATATTTGGTCATTATATTTCCAATAATGAAAAAAATGCATGAATTATTGCATATTTTTTTTATCTAAAGATTGACAAATACTTGAAAGAATCCTTAAGGAGCTAAAAAAAACATAACAAAATAATAAAATCATTTTGTTTGGTAAATCGATTTTTAATAGTGTGAAGAATATTACAGAAAATTGTAAGTGATATTTTAATTCATCTCTAAGTTACAGAGAAACTAGTCAAAGTGACATGTCCACGATGACTGTTACTATTCGTAGCCATTTATTTTATAATTAATTACTTGAAAAAAAAAACCTCGTTTCAATATAATAACTTTTGCTTTAGTATATTGTCAAAATTTAGGGCATAATACAAGGTGTACAGAAAATGAGTGAAAACCTTCAGGTAACTCAATTCATTAATTAATTTTTAATAGAAAATCCAAATAAAAAAATGTTGTATGGTTCTTGATTGAGGCTCACGAGGTCTTCGGAATTTTAAATATGTGACTATAAATTAGTATTGTTTTTTAAATATTTTGTAAAAAATAGCATTAACAATCAATTAGACACGTGTATAATTTCATTGATGTAAATGATTAATAAATCGGATATTTTTACAATTTTATAACTTCATCAGAAGCATTCTTTTAATGAAAATAGATCTGGCAACGACGCACGCTCATTTGCAAATTTGATAATGTTGACATTTATTTGATTGATTTGACATTAGTTTATTCGAAAAAAGTCTACGTAACTCTACAATTATTCAACTGACTTTCCAACGCACGCGTTTTTTTGTACGATGTATTCGTTTAACGAATATGCTGATATGTACATGGTATTTGGATTTTGCAACGGAAATGCAAACATGGCAAGAGAAGAATATCGAACACGATATCCAATTTGACAACACCCCTACATGGGTAGTAATACATTCCGCAAATTGGACCAGAGACTTCGTGAATCTGGTAAATTTGTTCCAAATTACGTGAACAGAGGTAGACCTAGGAAGCGTTGTACAGTTCAGTTGGAGGAACAAATTCTAGATGCTGTTCATGAAGATCCTACTTCCAGTACGAGACAAATAGCCAGGCAATTAAATGTTCCCAGCCAAACAACAGTGTATAAAGTGCTAACAAAATCTGTTAAGGCCTTTTCATATCCGAAAAGTACAACTATTGTATGAAAATGACAATGTGCAAAAGCGTTTTGTAACACAAAAATGTTTTGTAACACAATTTTAAACAAAAATCAAGAGGAACGTATTATTTCGAATTCTTTGGAGCGATGAGTGTACATTTACGCGAGAGGGAATATTTAGTAGCCATAATTTTCATTTTTGGGCAGACGAAAATCAGCGGATGGTCAGAGAATTTGGGCATCAAAGAAAATTTTCGGTAAATGTTTGGCTTGGTATTTTAAATTTATGTGTTATTGGACCAAATTTTCTTCCAACTCGATTAAATTCATTGGAATATGTAAATGTTTTAGAAGAAATTCTAGAAAATGTTCCATTAAATTTATTGAACAATATGCTATACATGCATGATGGAGCACCTGCTCACAGTGCACGAATTTCTAAAGAGTAGCTGGATGAACATTTTCCCGAAAGATAGATTGGACGTAATGGACCAATACTATGACCAGCAAGATCACCGGATATGAATCCACTCGATTTTTGTATTTGGAGCTTTTTAAAAGAAAAGGTGTACGCAACACCTCCAGCGGATGATGTAGAAGTTATAAACAGGATAAATGCTGCGTTGAATTAATTACAGAAGATATGTTGCTCCGGGTAATAAATTCTATTCCTCGGAGGCTCCACATTTGTTTAGAAACTGATGGATACCAGTTTGAACAGTTTCTATAATTTTGATCTTAAACTTCAAATTTGACATGTGAAATGTATGATTATTTTTAATAACACTTGTTTGATCCAGCGTTTCCAAATGTATATTTCTTTTAAGTGGCCCGTGAGGCTTAAGGAAGGACCGTGTGACTTATTTTCGTTAATATTTTTATCTAAAAATTAGTCAAAGAGTTACGCTACCTAAAGCTTTTCACTCATTTTCTGTACACCTTGCATATGTTGTTGATGATTTTTAAATGGACTTTTTATAGGCTTCTGTGATATTATGGGACTTCGATAAAAAATCTATAATCATCAAGCACGAAGCGCACAAAGTCCGCGTCGAGGCGGTGGCCTTTTCCCGACGCGACGAATACCTAATCTCACTAGGGGGCCGCGATTGCGGCTCCGTTGTCGTCTGGGACATCGCCTTAGGGAAGCTGATCTGCAGCTCTCAGGCTACTAAAGGCACCCAAGGCGACGCTATTTGTCTGTACCCGTACAACGTTCGCGGGGCGTGTTTCATGACCGCTGGCGAAGGCAACGTGATGGTTTGGAAGATTGATCACAACGCCAGGAGCGTGACAGGTGTGGATGTCAGTTTGAATAAGCTGAAGAGGAAGGTGCTGTGTTTGGATGTGAATGATAGAGATGAGGTTGGTTTCTGCGGGACGAGCACCGGAGATGTGCTGAAGATACGGTTGAATTTTCATCACGATCCTGAGATTTTGGAGCCGGTGAAGAAACCGATGATGATCGGGTGCTTTACGAAGATGAGCAAGAAGAAGAAACCTCCAGGGATTGTTGATTTATATGAAATGGGTAAGATTTAAGAAAGTCTACTTTTCGATTAATCATATATTAATGTATATCAGGTGTACTAGACCGTTTTTGTAATGAAAAACACATAATTTTTAAGAAAACAGATATCTATCCAGCATTCTGGCAATTTATAAATGTCATCCCAAACAAAAACGTTTATGCTTTGAGCTAAACTAGTCATCAACCAACAATAATTTTTCGAAATGTCCAAAGTGCTTCTCGGAAATCAGGTCTGGAGAGTACAAAGGGTACGATATGTCCCTCTTTAATTTTCTTTTCATTTCTTTGAAGCAGCAGTTACATGTGTTTTTATTTTCATTTTTGTCTGTCATCTCAATTTTCATAGCTTACGAGCAGCGATAATCTGTTGCTAATTGTTTCTTGTGTTACATTTCTGCATTTCTGTCAAATATTTTTATATTTAGTTCTTCCTCTAATGACTTCATCGAAATTTCTAAAATGCTACTCGAAAACTAGGTCTGGAGAGTACAAAGGGTGCAATATTTTATTTTTTCGTACCGCTGCAGCATCAGTTACATGAATATTTATTTTTCCATTTGCTAATTGTTGCTAATTGTTTCTTGTATCATATTTCTGCATTTCTATCAATTTTTTTGTGTTTGATTCTTCCTCTAATAACTCTTGCAATTCCGTATCTAAATCATCACTTTACAATTTTTGACTCATGACTTTCAACGGCCGTTTTTATTTTGATGAAACAAAAAAAGCAGACAGATTTTTTTAAGACACTTATTATGACTTAGGGTGGTTAAAAGTGGATAATTCCGCTCTCGTCACGATTTTGATTTTTTTCATAATTACTAGATTCTCCTTTACTTCGAAAATGAAAGAAAAAAATAATCACATTTACAGAGAGTTTTATGTAACACTGAGCATGCTAGAATGTACTCAATGTAGATGAGACGCATCAAAGCATTGGGTGCGATGCATAGAGATAGAGAATAAGAGGGCCAGATCCATGTATTTAGCGGGAAACGCGCGCCATCCAGTGCTCAAGTGGAAAACTATTTCCCAAATTTCAAACCTTTACAAGGTTTTTGATGTTACGGACTTTTGAACATTTTTCTATTTATTACTTTTAGTTCACTATTTTACTTGATATTATTAATATAACAGTTTATTTTTTTTTATTAATGTGCAAAAAAAAATCAGAAGATCACGCAAATAAGAAATTGCAATTAATAAAATTATTAATTAAAAAAAATAAAAACAACAACATTTTTAAGTAAAATATATTAAACTTACAAAAGTATCATTTAACCTATTATTACATTCATATATTAATTAAAACCTATTAATTACAGTTATAATTTGAATTATTTGATATCTCTCAGCTGGGTAATTTTATGAACTCCTTTCCTTAAAGAATTTGGGAAAATGTGTATAAATATTACCTCAAAAACGTCTAAGTTAAATACAAATTTTCCTGGAAAATATTGTAAAAAGCATAATCCATATAGTAAAATATGTTGATGTGTCCTCATGGTGAATACGGTCAAATAAGTTTTTGATTGAAAATTTAATAGGAAAGGAAAAATGATTGATTGAAAAAATGGATTGTTGTTTTTTAAAGTTAAAGCCGAGTACTTGGAAGGATTTTATAATTTATTGTGTTATTTCTTACCTTACAATGACTTGATAAAATGTCTCCATATCCTTTTTAAATATTTTTAAACTGGAGGCGTTTGACGGCACTTTGACGTTTTATTTGTCATTAAAATAATTAAAGTCTCTACTGCCAACATAAAAATAATTGCTTATTTCTAAGGAAATTTATCAGGTAATATATATAAAATGAAAAACGAAGGTCCTATAATAAAAGTTTTATAACATAAATTATTTATTTTCCAAAATCTATAACTTTTATTTGAAACATTTTTCTATCCGAACTAAAAAATGAAAAATCGCTAAGAGTAAAGTTGAACTTAATGAGTTTTGATTCTAACCAAAAGGTTTTCAGATCATTCCACTGTTATAAAAAGATTAGATATAAAGTTTGGGCTTAATCCATTTACCGTTTTTGCGCTATCGCGGAAACACACACACAGACATTTTTTAAAACTCGATGGAATGGACTCAGGAGACCTCAAAACGTGCAAATTTGTTGAAATTGGCGGTTCAGGGGGGTCCGGGGAAAATAAAATTAAGGATTTGGAGACCGAAAACATTAGAAATAAATTACATTTGTCAACTATTATGTCAAGTGCAACATGTTTTATTATGCATATTTTACTTAAGAATGCTGTGTGTTACGGCGTGGAAAGGCGAAACACTAACGTGTATAAAATGTGTATCTTTGTCTAACACGAACCAATATTTGACTTTGTCTCTTACTCTCGTCCATTGGCGTAGAATCGTCTGGGTATATCAGGAAGCTCATGCGCACCGTAGCAGGACCAGGGTTATCCCAGGCGACCGTCATTCATCGCCCGTCATATAACTACGCGTCTCGTCTCACCCCTCACCCCGCTGAAGTGTAGTGTGCCTATATGCTCGACGATTTTATATCTTACAGCGTGTCCTGTCGTTTTCCTCTCAAACATGCGTCCCAAATTTGAATTGTAGTCGATCCGAACAATTACGCACTATTTTCCGCAAACTATAAGACAGTTTGAAAATGTAAATTAGATTATTTCATCATAATTAATTTATTGTTCCGAACTTTACTTGCTTGGCTGTTATTGCTTCTACTGATGTTAAATGTGAACATTTAATTTTCATTATTTAGATATAGTATAGGAAATTTTCATTCCGTAATTATTAATTTCAGCACCAATAATAATTTTAAATTCCTGGCTCACTTAATATTCCACAATTCGTAAATTATTGAAAAAAATAATAGATATAATAATTATTTAAATATTTGTTTACGAGCAATAGATTGTTGCAATTTTATATTTCGTTCAAAATTTGAAGATTTAGTTTCATGCTAGACTCAATATATCATATAATATTTTCCCTCTGATTTATTGTGTTGACAGAAATGAAAATCCTTATTTAATCCAATTAATAGTTTTGACATTTAAACATTGGTAGTTCATATTGTAATAATAAATATGAATAGATTATTGAAAGTCTATCAATCAAATAAATAAAAACACAGATTAAATGATACAACTTTAAATTCACGACTAGTTTCGGGCTATGAGCATATTTTTCAGGAGAATTTAATTAATTTAAATTTCTATGTTTATACAATAATTTTATAGAAAAAGATATATTGATTTGTGAGACAGGCAAAATAAGTACGGTCCCAGTATTTGCTAATAAGGTGAAAAAGGAAACTATTAAAAAACGTCCTCAGGATTATCATTGAATTATTTTGATAAGATAAACCAGATTAATTAATTATAAAGAAATTGTACTACTGAAAATGAATTGAAATTTAATGAAACATTTAAATAAATTTTAAATTAAATTGAAATTAAAAATTAAATATAAATATATGGTTTAATAATGGAATACTTTATTCCATGTCGGAAAGTTGTGTTTATAACAAATTATAGAGTTTATTAATACTAGACTTATTAACTTTTTCAGTTTTACCTGTTCTATTATATAAGATATTACATAATTTATTATTACTTTTAAGTCCCACTATATAGTTATTTTTCTAAATATGTTTGCATTTTTTCTTCAGACATTGGTCCAAAATAATTTAAACTTACATATTTTCTATTGGCTTCTTTAATTTCTGTTTGAATTTTATAGAAGTGCTTTCTTTCTAAATCTTGAGGATGATTTTTAGTGAGATTTTTCTACATTTATAGCAAATGCTTGGACAAAATTATTTAGCCAAATCATTATACCTTTGTTTATTAAAAAATATATTATAATTCCGAAACTAGTTGAAAATTTCAACTTATTTTATTTAATCTGTGTTTTCATTTATTTTATTAGTAAATTTTGAATAAACTATTCCTATTTATTACTTTCTTTAATTAAAATTAGGCACTCTTTTGTATTTATATTGAGTCCGTAATGAAAAATCTGTATTCTTATAATTTTTGCATCTTACACTTCTTAGTTTTATTTAATTAAAATAATTTGAAGTGCTTTCCTGAACTTTTTCTCTGTAATATAATTATTTTTAAAATATATTTCTCTAAATTTATATTAACCAGCCTCGCAGTAAATTTAAGCATAGAATATTGTGTATAATGCCGCGACTGTTGGGGTTGGACGATTATTGAAATATCGACTAGCGAAATTTTCAATAGAAACACGCAGGCATTCCGTACTAATTTGTCTGGGTTACTAGGTTCCGTATGCTATCGTTTTCCATCGCCCATATACTCTTAATTTTTCTCAGAGCGCATGCGCACACGTATATTTCCACAATAATTCTGTGCGTACGCTACTGCATTCAGGGAGGCACCATCCCCACCTCCAAAAAGTGCGACGAGCATCGCCAATCGCGAGCCTTTGAAAATTGTCATTGAAAAATTGTTGTTTTTTTTAACCGAAATATTAAATATATACACTCGAAATTAACCAATATTTTGGGTATATTTATTTTCGACAATTCTTTATCTAAGACACGGAACAGACTGCTTTTCATTATTTGAATTATTTATGAAGTTATTTAGGTATAAACTAGAGGAAGTATTTCAGGTAACTTTTTTGCACTTTGTTATATCGCAAAAACCACAATGGCCAAAATAAATAAAAATTAATTAATAGGTAACGTTTTATAATAATGAAATCACGCCTTATGCGAAAATAATTTAAAAAAATGAATAATTAACTTTTAATTTGAATTCTCCATAAGCGCCCACATACACACAGCCCTCTTAACCGCAACGCATCTCAACTATATTCTTAACCAGTAAAATATTAGTTAAAGAAGGTAAGCAGAGATAAAGCGTAATTTAAATGAACCAATTATTAATTCTACGCTTCAGTTTTTATTGAATCTATTTATTTAGTTAATAGATTTAAGTAAACGGTTTATTAGAAACATGTATGAATTAATTATAATAAATGTTCAAAATGATCTCCTTCGCGCTCTAAGCAATATGCTAGATGATGATAAAAAGATTGTATTGCATTTGTTAGGAAATTTGGATCAATTTCTTCACTTACTGAACGTATTGGAGTTTTAAGTTCTTCCACATTTTAAACTCGAATATCACTATAAATTTTTGATTTTATTTATCCCAGAGAAAAAAAATCATTTGGAGAAGGGTCGGGCGAACGTGCAGGCCAAGATATGTGACCATATCTTCCTATCCATCGACCAGGAAAATGATGGTTCAAAAACCTTGTTACCTCCATTCGTAGAGGGCGGAGGAGCTCCGTCTATTTGGAAAATTGAATTGTTAATATTTAAATTCTGTATTTTTGGAAAAATATCACTTTGAAGAAGTGTTAAAAATGTACTAGAATTTAGATTTAGATTACCAATTCACATATTAATTCTCTTGTTGTATTGTGTATGAGTTAAATTTTGAAGATGGTTTTTACTAGTAGGCCAATATCTAAAAGGAAAGGAATAACGAATGTAAAAAGGATAGAATTACCATAAATAGGAATAACTAACCTATAATTTTGAGAATTTACTGATCCATCCAAACAAAAAGACGCATCATCAGTCAACACTATTTTTCGCAAAATTTCGTCGTTTTTATTTAACATATTAAATAAAATTTCACAAAAATTTGATCGCTTAATTTTGTCATTTTCATACAGCAACTGGTGATTTTGGAATTTGTATGACCTGAACTTAAATTCTCATAGAATTCTATGTACGGAGGATTTCGAAATGTTAAATGATTTTGCAATCGTGTTTAAAGATATTATTGGACACTCTTCGACATAACACAAAATGTTTAATTTTATCTCTTCCGATAATATCGACGGCCTTCTAATTCTTCGTTTGTGGGATTTGTCAACACATACAGTTATATTAAACTGCTTTATAAGGTCCGAAATGGTTGATATGGATGGTATTGGTCTATCGGAAAATTTAACGAAAAATAAATCGCGGCAAATCCTAAAACTGTTTCCTCCAATGTATAGATTTACCATAAAAATCTTCTCCTTTGTAAACATTATTGATACATAAAGATGTCCAACTCTTCGTCTACGTCTGATTTAAGCACTAGAACAGCAAATATTACTTGCTTGCGATAACTGACAAGTGTAGTTCATTTTTAACGGGGAAGGTATTTTTATAAATAGTAGCCAATCACATCGCACTCAATGCTTTGATACGTTCCTGAACAAATCGAACATAAGAAAATTTACATGGAGTACATTCTAGCATATTCGGTGTTACATAAGACTCTCTGTATGTCATTTTCTTTTAGGCTTTAACACAACAAAACTCTTAAAAACTAGTATATATGAAAATACTCGTTTTCAGGCACGATATTCCATATATTACACAGAGCTACAATACTGACGCTATTATTTACGGAAAAAGAGTTTTGTTGTTTTTGAAGCCTAAAATAAAATGACATATACCGGATGTAGAATTGATTCACGCACCATAGGGATTTCCATGTTAATTTTTTAATGTTCAAATGTTGGCCCTCCTAATTATTTTAGAGAAAAAGTATAAATATGTTTCTTATAGAATTTTCTATTTCCCATACAAAAGGGATGATTCTGTTATCAGTAGTGTGGTTCGGGATTCGGATATTCTACACCAAACATATCACTTACTGCACGTACACTATTACCACAATAGTACCATTTTAGCATTTTGATCTTTTCATTCAACAAATACATAATAGTTACTTAAATACTTCTATTCAAATGCTAACATGACAGCTAATAATCAACGGTTGCTTATTTCAACAATTCCATGACTACCCATTTTTGCTAAAATAGTGGTTTTTAATTTCCTCGATTTCCTCTTTGTATGGAAAGTAAGAAAATGAGTAATGCTATGGTTTCATACAGTATTTTTTTTCTCTACAAGAAACATAGTTACACTTTTTCTCTAAAATAATTAAGGGAGCCAATATTTAAACATTAAGAATTTAACATGGAAATCCCTATGGTGTGTGAATCAATTCTACATCCTGTATTTCAAATTATTTAACTTTTACTTTCATTCACAAAGTAAAAAAAAAAATCTTGTAATCATGAGTCATTTCAAAATCGTGGTGAGAGTGGGAGTATCCGTTTTGGACCACCCTGAGTCAGAATAAGTGTTTTTCTATGTGCCTATATCTGCCCTCTCTAAAAGTTAAACGCTTTAATCGATTTGCGTGAAACTTATTATATTTCAGAGCGCTTAACTATATTCAATCCTGTGACTTTTGACTAAAAACTTCCAACACATGCATGTAAATAAAATACCTCTAGTCTGAAAACGTTAACAATATGACGGGGTCCAATTATTGCTTATCGAGGTGTTGGTTTGTCCTATCGTGAAGTTTGCCCGCCTGGTAATTCAACTGCAACGATTGTAATACGTGTATGTGAGGTGAAAACAGAAGCAGGTATAAGAACAAGAACCCCAGAGTTTTTTTTTAAATTTTTCTACTACTCTAAAATTCTGTGAGCAATGGTTTGGCATGTAAGCTTTTGGACTTATTTTACGCCGTTCACGATTAATGGGGGTCTAATTATGAATGGAAGCTGACCCTCGCCTATGTGAAACGTCTGAAGGGCTTGCACCAAATCGGAGTTTCACACCAGCACGAAGTCTGGAATACTTCGTTTTTCCGACTTAAATTTCCATTGAAAACTCGTAGGACTTTATAGGGTGAAGACTGTCTAATTTGCACCATCCTTCATAAACTCTAGCACAGTTAATCCAAGAAATTAAAGTGGGTTATTTTAAGCCACTTAAACTTCGTAAATGTACTCAACAACGAGGTTACCAAACAAATATTTTTTTAATTATACGTTTTAAAATTTCTTGCAAATTTGATCGTTACCTTCTTGATGTAAGACTACTTCTTGTTGCCAACTCATGATATGTGGGAAGGATGCATTAGATGCAAAGCTACCCTCAATTATTACATTTTCTTGGTTTGTTTTGCACCACGATGTCAACATGTCAAATATTCAAGAATTACAATTTAATTAAGCATTTTGATTATACAGGGTGAGTTTTTTTCGATGTTCTCTATTGGGTTCTCGAAAACTATAAGAGATAGAAAAACGGTTTAATGCGGAAAGAAGTGTAGTTTTATAAGAAGAATGAAATGACACTTTCAAAATATTTGAAAAAGTTAAGGGTAACTAGATATTTTGAAAAAAGTAAAACGTGTCAATTTTCTGAAATCAATATATCTCTATTATTATCATAGATATAAAAAAAACTGTGAAGGACAAAGTTCTAGAAAATTTTACACAGATTAATAACAAAAAATAAAAAAAATCGCCCATATTTTGGGAGATATGACACAAACTTACCTTTTTTAAATGGAAACAATAGTTGGCTATGACTTTATTAAAAGGGTTATTTTTTTCCTTTAATCCGATATAACATATGTCATAGTTATTTTAAAAATAAAATGTTTCAAGTACAGCTAGTCTAAGATCCTCCACGGATTGATATGATTGTTGATACACTTTGTTCTTCACATAACCCCACAGAAAAAAGTCTAAAACGGATAGGTCGGGTGATCTAGATGGCCATAGGATTGGTCCATTTCTTCCCACCCATGAATTAGGAAAAGCATCATTTAAATAGTTTTGCACAACCAACGTGCTATGAAGTGGAGCTCCGTCGTGTTGAAAACACTTCAATCTTGCCCGTACTGATAAATTTAAATCATCGAGCATATCTTCAAATGTTTCTTGAAGAAAACGAAGGTAATCATTTCCATTTAATGTGTTATCAAAAATATATGGGCCGAGAATTCTGGATCCGAACACACCGCACCATACATTACATCCAAATTTAATTTGTGGTCTACGTTGTGCAACTTCTCGTGGATTCTCCTGACTCCAAACATGTTCATTGTGCCGGTTAAAAATCCCACAATTAGTAAATCACGTTTCATCTGTCCAAATTATTTTTGTAGGGAACGTATTATCCTCTTGGCACATGTTTTTGTACCACATTTAGAAGATCATTCTCTTATAGGTATCACCGTCATGAAAATTTTGTGAAATTGATACATTATATGGGTGATATTTATGTTTTTTCAAAACTCGTACTACAGTCCGTTGCTTCTGCTTCAACGTCTGGTCGATGTGGATGGATCTATCATCGCCAATGCTAATACGTTTATTTCCAAAACATCATTAATTTCGTTTTTTTTCAAGTTTCCGCTTTGTAAAGGATCCGTACTCACCCAAATTGTGGTAAATTCTTCTGAATGTTGGTAAAGATGGCTGCCGACGATCGGTATATTGATTATAATATTGTTCTGCAGCATCCTCAGCGTTTTTATTACACTGGATGTAACAAACAAGCATATCACGCTTTTCTTCGTTGGAAAATTCATTATCACTTTAAAAAACTTACAACACCAAAAAAATACAAAACAAACTTATCGAAACAAACCAAATATGGAAATGAATTAATGTGTGTTTAGAATAAACAACTGCAATTGTTTTACTTTAGTCTTTTTCATGGCTACCTATTTTTTGGTGTATGGTAAAATTAAAAACGACTGTAACTTATTTTATTTTAAAAATAACTATGGCATATGTTATATCGGATTAAAGGGAAAAAAATAGCCCTTTTAATAAAGTCATAGCCAACTATTGTTTCCATTTAAAAAAAGGTAAGTTTGTGTCATATCTCCCAAAATATGGGCGAATTTTGTTTTTTGATTTTTTGTTATTAATCTGTGTAAAATTTTCTACAACTTTGTCCTTTACAGTTTTTTTTTCTATCTATGATAATAATAGAGATATATTGATTTAAAAAAATTGACACATTTTACTTTTCTCAAAATATCTAGTTACCCTTGACTTTTTCAAATATTTTGAAAGTGTCATTTCATTCGTCTTATAAAACTACACTTCTTTCCCCATTTAACTGTTTTTCTATCTCTTATAGTTTTCGAGATCCCCATAGAGAACATCGAAAAAAACTCACCCTGTATATGTTATTTACAATTATTCATAATTAATCATACGCATAATTAATTGCAACTAATCGTTATTAAATAGTGTTTCCTGTTATTATCTATGGCAACAAATTTAGTTAGCCGCGATTAGCAGACTATGCACATGACTGAATGTTGTTAATATATTTAGGAGTGAGAGCAATCATTCTCTTGAAAAAGAACCATCTGCTTATCGGCGCCGGTAATGGTACTGTGGACTTGGTAAAAGAGGAAAAGTGTGAATTGGAACCGCCACCGAGTGTAGCTTACAAGCTCCCCACACTACCAAATCTTCGAGTTGTAAGTATATTTGTAGTAACATCATAATAGAGTAAGAAAGAAAGGAAATCATCCAAATTATTTTCAAATTTATCGAACCATTGTGTGATATTTAGATTATTTTTTGACGAAGCGAATAGCAAAGTACAATCAAACGTAATTATTTACTTATAATAATAAATTAACACGCATATTTTGCAATGCCACTGATAATTAACAAAAACAAAGTATTTTAAATAATTTCCCCGAAACAAACTATTTTACATTATTTCTACTATAATAACATTCTCATTTAACTAAAACAGGACACTAACAGAAAGTGAATACATAAACGTCAAAAAATAATAAGGTTTAATAAACAAATGATGTTTATTTAATTGTTATTTTTTGCAGTTGAATTCGACGAATGTAAAAGGAGCGGTTACATCGATGCGACAATTCGTCGACAATTGTATTTTAGTGGGGACAATCATGAGCGAGATATTCTCCATCGATTTGGAAACGTTTGAAACGAAACTGATCATAACTTGTCACACGGGGACTATTTATGATGTTTCTTTTCCTTAGTAAGTATGGGGTATTTTCACAGTTTCGGTGAAATGACTCACCATTTTACATTAAATTTGTTGAAAAGTATAATTTTAAACGCTTATAAAAACGCTACGTATGATTTCAACAAAAAGCGTCGCAACGCACAGTGGTCGAAATATCGAATATAGGTTTGCTACAAATCTTTCAATTCGCGTTCAAAGTATTTTTCGTAAAAACATATATTATTATTAAAATTTTTAAATACTTAATTATTCTTATCGCAAAAATATTTAAACAATTCTAAAGAAGTATTTCTAATAATATTTGGTTATATGATTATTATTTATTATTAAAAATATCTCAAATAATAAAAAAACAACACACTCATAGACTATCATAAAAATATTGTTCTTATATTTATACGGTAAGTTGTTGAATAACAATAATAATATATGCATGTGCTTTTAGATAAATATTAATAGTTCACAATTAACTTTGTAGAACGGCCTTTTTAGCATTTGATCCTACATCCAGTTACATATTTCTAAGTCGTCTTAGGTCAATTGCAAAGTTAACAAAATTTTCGCCTATTTTATGAAAGTCCACTTTGTGAGCAAACTAATTATTTAATCTTGTTCAAATTCTAACAACTTTTGCTCCTGCTATAAAATGAAGAAATTTGGCGAAAGTAGTCTATTTATTTATTTATTGTTATAAGATTAAGGTATGGTGATTTATAACAAATTGGAAGCTTTCCACGCTTTTAATTTTAAGAGTAAGAATTAACAATTTTTCTTACAGAATTATGATAATTTCAAAACGTGTTTTAAAATTATATAATTACAATGACTTATAAGTTTTGCTAAGAAAATCACAGTATTATGTTTTGAATGTTCATTGCGCCCCCTAGCGGTTGACTGAAAATTGTTTCGCAATTTCTGTCACCGAAGTGTCTAGTCTAAACCAACAAAATAGTTCCTGTTATTTTACCCGTGTTTGTCATTCTGTACTTATAAATTATAAACAATATTTTTTTAATATAATACATTGATCTTACTGCAGAGAATTAATATGATTTAATTTTGCTGATTGTGTTTGAATTAATTTAATTGATTTATTTTAACATCTTTAAATTATGTAAGGCAAGGCATAGCTGTACTGACGAGGGATAGATCCCGAAACACGTGTCTTCAGATGGCTTTATATTAAGTAACGTTCCTTTTGTTGTTTTTACATTAAATTTTTCTCGGATCAAAATTTGTTGCATTATACAATATTTTATTGATGTTGCACATCAATAAAATATTGATGTAATGGTGTACATTATGTAATTCAATGTCCGGCGTGGGTATTTGCCCGGGAAGTAGTTGTTTTGATGTGCATTTGTTTAACGTACTTACGTAGGTAAGTCAATAGTCACAGAGCTAAATGTGGAAATAATTTATTAATTATTTTCAAATCATTTTTATTTAATATATTTAAATAACTGTGACCAAGTGAATGAATATTGTTTTCTATTTATATACAGGGAGTTTCAAATTCGAGTCTCACCATGGGAATCTCGCTTATTAAAAGATATAGAGGGTAGGTTTTTCAAGAAAAATTAAAAAAACTGGAAAAGAAACGATTTTTTTTTATTATATCTCCGTTATTTGAAGCAATATGTCAATACAACGAAGACATTCTTATAGCACTTTTTTATGGTCTAATCGATGGCGTACTCATTTTACTAATAGGATGTATCGTTTCTTCTGGACCATCATCAACTTTCTTATTTATTATGGGCGCCATATTGTAATATCATGTTTCGTTTCTTTTTAAAATCTACTATTTCTTCTGATTACAATAATATAATATATCATACCATTATTATAATTAGTTATGTTCTTTTTTGTAATTTTCTTTATTACATTAATGAAGCACTCATTTATAGCAACTAGATGGGTGACATTTTGTCATTGATTGTCAAAATTTAAAATTAAATATTACTTAATTAATTAATTTATTTCCCTTTAGCTACTGTGACATATGACTTATGTTACATAAGTACTTTAACAAATGTCTAATAATAGACATAGTTGCATAACAATAGTTGCATAACAATAACATATTGTATAATGCAACAATTTTGAATCGAAAATATTTTATGCAAAAAACAAAACAAACAAAAATTAAAATAAAAGTTACGTAATATAAGGCTATCTGCAGACACGTGTTTCGGGATTTCATCCCTCATCAGTAGAGCTGTGCCTTACGTAATTGCAAAGTTGTTAATTAAATTGATTAAAATTAATTAAAACGCACGCGCGGGGGGTATTTTTCAACTTTCAGTATTAACGAAACTAAGTACACCATCATGTTCTCCATACTTCAGAACCCAGAAATACACATAAACATGGGCCAAATTTAGAAGTTAAATTCGAACGAAAATCTATACATTAATAAAAAATCATATCTTTGTAACCGCTTGAAAAATATATTTGCAATTTTTTTTCTGTTTAAACAGAAACATGTGCGCTTAAAATTAGGAAAGAACCACTTTAATATCTTAAATAGTTTATGAATTAAAAATTATTAAAATTGACTAATTTTTTTAGCCATTTTCGGTACAACCGGAAGTGAAAGAAAGTCAAAATATTTACCATGAGGTGGCCGCAATCAACCATGCAATTTGGATTTTTTTCAAAATTTTCAGCGGTCAGGAACCCCGAAGACTTTTAATGGCCGTTATTCGTGGCCCACCCTGTATATATCATATATATGTCAGGCCTTATCGGGTAGAAGTTTCTTCACTGTCGTTATAATTGGCTTCTCTTTTTAACAAATCAATAAAAAGAACTCGCGCATATTCGTGCCTTTTTGCTCGTTTGAAGTTATAGTGTTTTTTCGTGTAGAGTCTATTCCCGGATAAGTATAATTGACCAAACATTAATTAATAGTGATTTCATCGTTTGGGACCCAGTTCAAATTGGTCTGAAATATGAAGTAGAATATAAATGAATGTAGGTACACTAGTCTTGCTATTCACTTTATGAAAAAACATCATTAAAATTAAATGTTTTAAATTAATAATTACAAATATCAAAATGTTTGGACACCAACAGATGAAATGGCACCAATGAAGAAATGCAGTATATAGAAAACCAAGCTTTGAATTTATCAAAAACAATAATTCCAACCACTAGTGGGATATACATACAACACACTTTGATGCCCACTATGGTTGATGGAAAAGTGTGCAATGCGATGATATATCTGTTTCAAAACTTTTAAAACATCAATAATTTGGAACAAATCAACTAATTCCTTTTTTGGAATCTCTTCTTCACCTGTCTTATAAAATACCGCTAAAGGAAGAAATCGCAAAACTTTACGTATAGTAATATGGGTGGCATCCGATGTCACCCACTATACCTAAAATCTTTGAGCATGGGGCCACAGTTATACAATATGTACTATTGCCGATCGGCCAATTGTCCGTAGAAACGACAGAGGCTCGCAACAAGCACTTCAGGCAAAACAAAAAATTTCAAGAAAGTTTTCACGAGAAAGTTATAACAGAGACATTTTACATAGACTCCTTTTAAACTCCGACCCATTTTTAAGCAGTAGACGAAATCAACGACAAAAGTAAACCAAGCTATTCTCTCCAAAAACCATTAAACTTTTGCTCTCTGGAACAAATGAATATGAAGAGATAGATTATGATAAATTGACGAATTGGAGAATTCCGATTCTAGTTCTTAATTTTAATAATTGTTTCTGTTTGTTGTTTAAAATACAAAAATTAATTACAAAAATTACTTTCAATTCAATTTTCACTTAGAAAAACCCATGAAATAATTTTGGCCAGATATTTATGCAAAATACTCCTCTATGCGGCGCTACGAATAGCTTCCTGCTCTATGCATAAAATACATAAATATTATACCTGTATAATTAATATATCTTAGAGTGCTATGTAAAGATACGTTACAAGAAATATATCAATTAATGTATAACTGTTTTATTTTGTTGCAGTAATTGTTCGGATGTATTTGCAACAGCAAGTAAAGACGATGTTAGAATCTGGAGTTTGAAAACCTACGATGAACTCTTACGCATCAGAGTGCAAAATTTCAGTTGCTCGAAAGTGCGTTTCTCACACGACGGCAAGTCAATTTTGACCGCGTGGAACGACGGCGTCATCCGATCGTTCACGCCGCTGACGGGCCGTCTGATTTTCGCGATAATGCGAGCTCACAACAAGGGCGTTTCCGCCCTAGACGTCACGCATCACGGCGGAATTCTCTTGAGCGGCGGTTGCGAGGGCCAAGTGCGAGTTTGGGACATAAAACCCACTTACCAAAATTTGGTCTGCACACTGAAGGAGCACAAAGGCCCTGTTTCGGCGATTCACATAAATAACGCCGATGATGAGGCGGTGAGCGCGAGTACTGATGGTACTTGTATCGTGTGGGATATTTTGAGGCAGTGCAGGAAGCAGATTTTGTTTGAGAATACACTCTTCATGACGGTGCATTACAATCCGAACGGTGTGCAGATTTTAACAGGGGGATCTGATAAGAAAATTTGCTACTGGGAGGTGTTAGATGGGAGTCTCGTGCGGGAGTTGGAAGGATCTGCGTCGGGGGCGATTAATTACTTGGATATATCTTCTGATGCCAAGTTTTTTGTAACTGGTGGGAATGATCAGATTATGAAAATTTGGCTGTATAATGAAGGTAACAATATATTTTTTATGTAATCTATAGCATATCCAGTCAATAATTCTGGGGGAGGTGAAGGAGATTGTGTGTGGTGAGAGTTTGGTACTTCCTTAACCCCCTCATGTGTATACTCATATTCCTGCAGGTAATTTGTACACTCCGCGACAACTGATTAGCCTCAGAAAATAATATGCAATTAAAACAGTTATTTTAACTATAAAGGCAACTATAGTATTTTTTTATAAAAAAATAGGCTTACATAACGAGCTCATATGAAATAATTATTAATTTTGACAGAAATATAATTTGAGTTACAAGTTTTTCTGTTACAAAGCAACACCAAACTGCGACATCGAATTAGCCTCACAAATAAAAAAAAAATGCGTTAGAGAGCTAAGGTAACTTAAATTAAAGAATATTATATGCAGACAGTAATAGCTCGCGAGTTGTGAATAGTTTTAAAAAAAATTTAGAAAACTACGGTAAAAATTACAAAGGTGGTATCCAAACTGTGGCTACCGAGAGAGAACGTAGAAATATCCTACGTAAAGCTTTAGATTCGTCCTGTACTGCTAGAAAAATTAAGCAAGCCGTGCAATCTATGGCCAGTTTGAGGACTGTACAAAGAACAGTTAAAAAGTGTGTACATTTGAGACATAGGCCCGTAACACACGCGACGCAAACGCTACCGCAAAACGCGACGCGTTTATCGCGGCGTTTGCAAAATGTACATGAATAAACGGGACATGACACACGAAACGCAACCGCTTTGCGTTACCGCAAATCAAACGCCAGACTCTCCCTACCGCCAAGCAAACGCCAAACGCGTGGCGTTTTGAAAATACATTGAAGTAAATACGAGCTGACACACGAACCGCCAACGCCTATCAAAAATCATGGATTTCGGCACAGAATTGTTTATTGATGAAATCAGAAAATATCCTGAAATATGGAATACAAGCTGTGAAGAATATAGGGATAGGGATAAAAAGAAATGTGCATGGAATTTGGTGTGTCAAGAGGTATTTGAAACATACAGAACGGATGAAAGACAAAAAGAAAATATAGGTACGTATGTTTTTATTGTTAATGGTAAACTAATAGTAATATACATAGTGGAATAACATGATTTTCATCATTGAAATAACCTGTCCTTCAGCCTGTCCAATTGATACTGGTATCCTGCTATGGCACCATTCCTTTATTTTCATAATAGCGAGCGAATTCATGTCTGATTTCGTTAATTTGATGTACATTATGTTGTGATTGGACTGAATGGGAGGATCCTTCATTTTCTTCAAGTCCAATAATAGATAATGTGTCTACAAAATTAAATCCATCCCTGCTGCGAACATAATTATGTAGAAGACAGCAAGTTTTTATTATGTCTATCGCAAATTCCACATTTACATCAAGAGGTCTATGAAAAATTCTCCATTTGTTGGAGAGAATCCCGAAGGAGCACTCCACAAAGCGACGAGCACGGCTCAGGCGATAATTAAACATTCGTTTTGTTTTTGTTAAAGTTTTTCCTCTATATGGTCGCCTAGATAGTCCGAAAGCGTCGTCTCCGACGAAAACATAGGGCATATTTGGTCGTCCATTTGGTGAATTTGGAAGTGGTAAACTCATTGGTATATCTAAGGAATTATTTATTAGTTTTTTATAGAAACTTGAATTTTGATATATAGTACTATCTCCTTCTCTTCCATATGACCCTACATCTATATAAAGAAAGTTTTAATTTGCATCAGCAACTGCAAACAGAACAACCGAAAAAAACTTCTTATAATTGAAATATAACGATCCGCTTCTCGTTGGTTTGACAATCCGCATGTGCTTTCCGTCAAGAGCACCTAAATAATGTGGAAAGTTCGCCGATTTCTCAAATACTGATGAAATTTCCAGCCACTTTTCACTAGTAAATGAAGGAAAACAATCATTTTTTAAAATGTCCCAAGCTGTTTTACAAACTTTCCGAGTAATTTTACAAATGGTTGAATGTCCCAATCTGTAGGTGTAGTGAAGATCCATTATGCTGCAGCCACTACCTAAATATCTGTAACAATAATAATAATAATCTTTATTTAATATGTCTTTTACTTTTTTAGTGAAAAAAGAAATTTCGACGTGGAATAATATTAATTATTATTCCTACATGTAGTAGGAAAAATACTAAATCTGGTCAAGCGGCATGTAAGGCAAAACAATATCTTTACGAAAAGCAACTTGGCTTTCTAAAAGTATCGATGGAGTTGTCTTCCACGCAATCCACCCTGGAGGAGGAAGAAGAGGAAACGCTTATGGAAATGCCACAAGGGTTCCATTTTGATATAGAAAATGCCACCCGTTATACTTTATCAACTGAAGAGGGGCCAAAAAACGAAAAAGAAAAAACGACTTCGAAAGGAGTTTATTAGAATATATTAACACCCCAGTTACCGTCGACCCTGTAAATGCCGATGATTCATTTTTTAAATCTATACTTCCAGTAGTTATGAATTTTTCAGAAGACAACAAACTAGATTTTAGAACTGTCCTAAGTCTAGTTAAACATTATAAACAAAAAAATAACCAACGACTCCAATTAGTCAACCTCTCCCTATACATCAAGCGTTCAATCAACCATCCTCTCTTTCAACAACGAAACATCAATATATACACCATCATCCCTACAGTACTCCGCCCACTTTCCTGCCACCCCACACCAACTTTCAAAAAGCAACTGATGACACGCCTTCTAATAATTCTAATATTACATCATAAACTGACATTATTATTTTCTTCGTATTGTATTACTAGGGTTAAATTTTATTCCCTTTATTAATTAAATATTTTGAATTATATTAAATATTAACATTATATTATTTGCCACTTACCTCAATGTTACTGCTATCATATCCAACGGTGAAATAGGGGCTCTCGTGCATGTGTTTTAATGCATCATTAAGTCTTGTAGATAGTTCGTCAAAAGACTTTTGGCTCATCCGAAAATAATTAAAAAATGTATCTTCATCTTCTCTCAGGTCAATCATCATAGTTGTAAATGCACCTTTCAATAGCCTTTCGGTGTTGAAAGGGTGCAACCAATATTTTCTTTTTTTTTATATATTTGGAATCAGCATTTTTTTTTGCAAGATAGCTAACCACGATTCGTTTTTTAAACAAATGTATGTGACCTACACTCTGAAAGCGGATGGGCGAAGACAACTCCATCTTTTCCAGGCAAAAACAAAAACTCCTGACACATGACGTGGGGCCAACCGCGTCGTGTGTCAGGAACGATAATGTGCGGTTGCGTTTCATTTTCCGCGTTTGGCGTTTGCGTCGCGTGTGTTACGGGGAGTAGATTACAGAAAAAGGTAGTTTTAACGCAAAGGCATACAGAAAATAGACTAAACTTTGTGGGAAACCACATAAATTGGGTTTACCAGTGGCAAAGGGTTATTTTTACGGACGAAAAATGACTCTGCCTGGATGGTCCTGATGGATTTCTGTACTATTTTTACGATGTGCGAAAAGAAGAAAAGTTTGCGGCTCATCATAACAGAGAAGCCAGGTAATGGTATGGGGAGCTGTTTCTTCTAATGGTGTCGTACACCTGGAAATTTTAAATGGAATTCAAAACGCAAAAAGGTAAAAAGACCTACTAACAAGAGTGAAACCTATGATAAATAGAACCATGGAAGGTTTATCATGAATTTTTCAACATAATCACGCTGCGATTCACACAGCACGGGTTATTGATACTTGATTTGAAGACCAAAACATCGAAGTTCTAGCGTAGCCCTGCGTATCGCTCGATTTAAATATTATTGAAAATGTGTCGGGATGGCTCACGAGATATATGGTGATGGTCAAATGTATCAAATCAGTGTAGAATTACAGAACATAATAGAGGCAGCTTGGAACGCTATATCTCTAGAATATTTAAATTCTTTGTTTAATTCGTAAACAAATCGACTATTTGAAGTTATTCGCAACAACGGAGGCCACACTCACCATTAATGTTGTTAATTTAAGTTATGCACAGAATATCCATATTTTTTGTTTTTGTTATTGTGAGGCTATTAAAATGACACGGCGGCTGCCCTAGAATTTTGATAGAATAGCAATAATTCAATTTTAACGCATTAATGAACTTATGATTTTATTATAATTGCCCATTTTAATGATAGTTTTATGCAACAGTACAATAAAGTTACGATACCAGCATTTTATATCCTAAATATTTGTGTATCATATCTCTCTTTTTGAGGCTAATCAGTTGTCGCGGAGACCTACTAACAAGAGTAAAACCTATCATAGTTAATACTTGTTACAAATATTCACATGATAGAAGTAGATTTACGGCTTTTTCGCTCACACGTCGAAGAATAACTTTATCTCCGAAATTTTATACTCGATTTTGTCTTAAAGAAAATCACTCCATGATTTTATTTTGATTTTTTTTTTGCCTAACGTAACAAGCAGTAATTGGAATAACTCCCTATAGGCTCTGTCAAGGTATTGGAAATTGTATTATTTGCAAATACAAGGTTGGACTGAATGCATTGTATGGATTTAAAAATTCAATATTGAGATATTAATTAATGGAATTGGGCGAAACTCTAGTATCGCTAGGTCGGTAAAACAACGCCATTTTGTTAAGTCATATGAAGAAAGGTAGTTTATGATAGAGAAACAGAAAATGACAGTTTCTTCAGGGGTCCGGTTTTTTAAATAAAATTACCATTGCAGTCCGTTTCTACTTGTATTTATTAAATAAGCAAATGTAATGTACAGCAGTAACAAGGATATTTATCAATGTGAAAAATTACATTTTTTGCCTTGTACTATGTGTATGAAGTTTGTAGTAAAGTTGGTACAAGCAATTGTTATTAAATCCTAGAGGTGTTCATCAGTAAGTCAAGATCGAAATTTATTTTTAACGAAGTTTATCATCGAAAATGCCGCTTCACTGCATTTCAAACATAGTAAGGAGTTTGAAGGTTTTTTTATTTCTGGGTATTTATTGCCTCACATAAACTTTATTCAGAACTCTTCACAAGGAACTTCCCTATGTGTGCCTTTTAATACTATGTTCGATCATTTCCATCTCTCTTACACATTACTTCCCTCGTCCATTGTCGAATGGATCCCAGCAAAGATGAAGTCCGGAATATTTTTTATTAAATTACGTACTCAGTAATACAAGTAATTACTGTTTGCTTATGATTGTTCGTCATGGATTGGCCTTGAAGCTCTCTTATGGCATTTCTTAACAACTGCTCGTACGTTTACAGAGTTTATTAATAAAGATAATAGCATACGTTTTTTTATGAATAATCTTGTGTTATTTAGCTAAGAGTTGATTATCCCTAAAATTTTATAATTATTTTATTTTTGTAATAAAAAAATATTACGGAACGTTCAATTTCAACTAATATATATTTATTTCTGCAGACAATTTTATATACAATAAATTAACAATATAATTTTTATACTATATTTTACGTTGTCCTCAGAAAACGACCATCGACCATCGGTTTTTCTGCCTGTCCTTGTCCAGTTCTTGTCTTGTTATCTAAAGGTCATGATTGTTAACGTCTTTGTCTATGTTAACAAATTGAATGATATGAATTGATGAATGGTTAATGAAGGATGGGAGAATTTAGGAGTAATGTTAAGGTTGCGAGGGATAAAAGGTGTTGTATGATAGGGGCAATGTGGGGAATTTCAACTAATTTTCCCAGTTTTATTATAAAATTCGGTGAATATATTAAACGCATGACATTTTTATTGCTTTTAAAACAACACCATTAATAAGCTCGGTCTGTTTATTTTTGATCAGTATCGAATTTCGGAGACACTACGCGCCGCGCCGAAATGCATAAAATAATTTCGATATATAAATGTGAATTAATTGAATTTTCAGTTTCTACAATATTTTAGTTGACGCTTTTTTTAAATGGGTGGTCCATTTAAAGTGTTTTCAGGAAATATCTCGGAAACAATCAATTTTTCGCAAATTATGTGGGCAAAAAATAATCGTATATAAGGGGGCCATAATAACGAAATATTGGTTGCGCTGTTGTCGCTAAATCAAGGCCAATTCAAATTTTCTAAATAAAAACCCCTATTTTTTATTACAGAATCAAATTCCTCGTTAAAAATAAGAATTTACTTAGCTTACTTTTTTGTCAGCATGATAGATGGCGCTGTAATCGCAAAGATGATGTTACATGGAACGCTCGCGTATTCGAGCTCGCGTTCGCGTCTCATAACCAAAATTGACTTTGGTAATCTGTCAGTTTGATGGAAGACTCGTTGAAATGGCGCAGTTTACAATCGCGGAAAGAGTCGATATGATTTTTGTGTGTGGTGATGCTAGACGCGATGCACTTGCCACGTATGCTTTGTTCGCGGAGAGAGGAAATCATCCGTGTTACATGACTTTTCTCCGGATCCTCAACTTATTTGCCCAAGAGAATGCCGAAGCTGAAAATTTAGCTGCTTTTGTATTCAATCCCCACATAATTTCCCGTCAATTTGAATTGAGGCATCTTCAAAACAAGTGTTCAGAGAATTCTTCATCGGCATAAACTTCATTCTTATCACGTATCATTGCACCAAGAATTTCATGGCGACGATTTCAAAAATCGAGTGCAGTTTTGCAATTGGGAAAAAAGGATCGCAAAATGTCTGGCAGTGAATGGCTATCATTTTGAGCAGCTGCTCTAGAGATGATTTTAAGTAAAACACAAGTACGCGCCTACACATACTTAGACACAATGCACTTCTTCTAACCAGCCTTTTCCTTTCAGCCACATACAAAGTAGCCTCTAACTCGGACATCGAGCAGAAGCGAAATTCCAGTTATTTGTTTAATTTCAAATTGTAATATTTATTTTTATCTTTTGTAAGCCGGTCGATTTTCCCAGAATTAAAATGTACTTTCAATTTACGCCTACAACACCCTGCCAGGTACGCAAGTCGTCTACAGACAATTCTAAGTTCTGAGGCGCCGCGCGCCTCGACAAAGTCTCATGCTATTCGCGCCTTTCGACACACGGAACTCATAAAGATATCATCGCAATCTTCGACTAGAGTGGATACGGACTTAGAGGTGTTCAGGCATAATCCGACGGATGGTAGCGTCGCACCACCGCCCGTTCGAGCGAGTGCGTCCGAACCTGCGGTTCCTCTAGTACTAAGCAGAATTACTATCGCAACGACCGGTCATCAGAAGGGTAAAATTAACCTGTCTCACGAACAGGTGAACAATCCGACGCTTGGCGAATTCTGCTTCGCAATGATAGGAAGAGCCGACATCGAAGGATCAATAAGCGACGTCGCTATGAACGCCGCTGCAAGCCAGTTATCCCTGTGGTAACTTTTAAAACCTCTTGCTCTTCAAGCCAAAAGGATCGATAGGTCGTGCTTTCGCAGCCCCTATACATACTGAATATCGGGATCAAGCCAGCTTTTGCCCTTTTGCTCTACGCGAGGTTTCTGTCCTCGCTGAGCTGGCCTTAGGACACCTGCGTTAGTCTTTGACAGATGTGTTCTGTGTTCTCGAGAACACCTTGCGACACGCAGCGGTTAACGGACGGCGCATGCATTTCGCCCAACCGAGCAAGTAAAGAAACGATGAAAGTAGTGGTATTTCAGATTCGATGGCGTTGCCGCCCCCTCCCATTTATGCTACACCTCTCATATCTCTATACATAGCCAGACTAGAATCAAGCTCAACAGGGCCTTTTTATCCGCTAATTTTTCCAAGCCGTTCCCTTCGCATTGGTTTCGCTAGATAGTAGATAATGACAGAGGGAATTTCGTTAATCCATTCATGCGCGTCACATATTAGATGACGAGGCATTTGGCTATCTTCATTAGAACCCTAAGTTTAATCATTTGCCAGTCACTTCATTAACAAAGAAACGCTGGATGGTTTCAGTTAGGACGGGGAGGGGGACGTCTGGGAGCTTAGGGCGATTAGGGAGATGGTAAAGATGTTACTGTTGGTGCAGCCTAGCAGCTCTTTTAGACTGCATTCTGTTTCAGTGGGTATCGCGCCCATAGTACCGACTATTAATGGCATCACTTTACCTTCATTTGTGTGGCTAAGCAGAGGTATAAGGCAGTTATATTTCTCTCTCTTGGTTTCGTCTTTGATGGCTCCTCTTTCCTTATTACAGACACTAACGTCAATAATGACGACCAGATCCTCGTTTCTTATCACGAGGTCGGGTTTAGATCTACCACGGGTTATGACATCTTTGACTAAATACAGGACTTTGTTATGCCTCTTAATACTGCGAGCCTTAGTGGCAGGGCACTGGCCTAAAATGTGCCCCAATGTTTCCAATGAAAAGTCACATTGTCTGCAATTCTGAGCAGTCGCATCTAGCCAGGCTAGTTCTATTGGCTTCCATGTTTGATCTTAGTTGGAGGGTCGTGATTTTACGGCTAGGTTTTTATATCCGATCCATTGATTACTTATTTTAAAGCCCACGTGCGTGCACGCCAATTAACCTTGAGATGTCTGTGAGGTGAAGGTTGCTACTTCCTCCTTTTGGAGTCTAGATTTAATATTCTTTATATCATAAATTGTTACGGAGCCGTCTGCTCTTAGGCTTTTGGCCACGCTGTCGATTTTTGCCTTCAGATCCAATGTCTTACTCAGTTCAACCATGACGGGGTCGTTACTGTTAGAGAATTTAATGTCTGCTTTAAGTGTCGTGCAGCGTATGAGATTTTCAATTCTGGGGTATTTAGATTACGAAAGATGGTAAACGGACTTGACCACACGTCGCAGTTCTTTCGTGTATCTTCTTAGAGTAGTCACGGACGGGGAAGCGGTTTTCCCTTCCTGCGGTATTGATTTTTCTAATCCCGTCGGGACCTGCAGATGTCTTGGCTTTGATCTTTAAGATTCTTTCTTTAATAATTTTGCAAGAGAATCCTTCATAGTTATTATAGCTGGACTGCAAGTGTTGCGGGAGGAAAGTATCGGGTATTGCTCGCTCCCTACTCGGCTGTCCCCAGAGTTTGTTGTATAGATTCTCAATTTGATCGCTGGGTAGGTCGTTGCCCTGGGATTTCGCCATCTAGTCCCTGCCACCTATACAGCATTCGATCAGCGCTGAAGGATTCTTTTTAAGGGCTTCCTGGTATCGAGCGAAGCGGTAGCTCTTCGCTATGCTGCGCCTTAGCCCTGTTAGTGTTATGATTATTAGTGTCTGTTTATAGAGTTTGGGGAAATTCTTTCCCTGACGATATCAATGACGATGTGTTTATCCAAGTAAAGGTCAATAATTTCGATTGAAGCAAGTGTGGAATTATCAAGGGGGTCAGCAGTTATTTCATCCCTTACGTTACTGACGATTTTTCTGAACCATGATAAGTCTGCGTCAATGTCAGCTCTAACTTCCCCCGCACGGTAGCTATAGCTATCACTCGCTACACATTATTTCCGGCGTCACAATCTAAGTTCACGTCACTATTTTCATTTATCAAATCCAAAGAGATGTTTGTTTCGGAGCTAGTACCGGGGGGCGGGACCCAGGTGTTCTCCAAGGATGGAGAGGTAGGTGGGCTCCAATGAGGAAAAAGCCAGGGTGCTGCAGATTCTGTCAAGATTTTTCTATAATTGGCCTCTCGCCTCTTGTCACGTAATTTCTTGGGATCCAGGCCCAATTCATCAGCTATTAATTTTGCGATTCTGCAATTCTATTGTGGCCTGGATTTGCTAATTCTATCTCGACCATGCGCCTTATTATAAGTTCGGTAAACACCTTACCTGTGGATTTGGGCTTTTCCACTTTCGAAATGCCAGCCAATCTTTTTTTCTTTCGAGCAATAGGGTTGCAGGCTCTCTCGTGTGTAGACAACGCCCTTGCGGATTTAAAGCATTGTCGCATTTGAATGGGGCCTCCTTCGATGGTTCTTGAGGAGTGAGATCACCTCCTTTATTAGGGCATTTTGCCAGGTGACAGATGGCGTTGTATTTTCTGTCATATTCTTTGCCAAACCTGAAGCATTCGAAGGCAGTTATAAATTTCGAGTGTTTCGCCTTTTTATGGATGTTCCAAGTCTTCGAGAGCCATTACACTAGAATTATAGGTGCATATAGGGCATTCGAATTCCTTAAATGGAACCGTAATCACTACCTTTTTCGGGCTAGGGTCGTCATCATTATCCCCACTGAGTCTTACTGAAACTCCTCCCGGTACTGGGGGGATGTCAGTGTCGGGAGCTGAGGCTTGAGATGTCATATTTGAATTCATAGGAAGGCGAAGGAGGGGGGGAGGCGATCCCATTAGCAAATATCAGCCTCATCATGAGAAGGTTCGATACCGGTCTTGGCTTCCAACCGAGGTCGGACATCGCAATGCTTTGTTTTAATTAGACAGTACGATTCTCCAAGTTTGTGCCAGTTCTGAGCTGACCGTTAAATGGCGGCCAATGAGAACTCCGACCTAGAAGACGCACAGCGACGACGGTTTTGAGGCCGCCGCACCGCACGCCCCAGTAACGGCCGGGTCTCGTAGCAAGGGAGTTCCGCGGGAGGCCAAGGCACGGGATCGAGCTCGTAAAAGCGCGCGTTTCCTCGCCCAGGCCCGGCACGTCAGCCAGGACCCGCTTCCCGACCAAGCCATTCATGATTTTAGACGTGTATACTCACGGATGTGCTCCCATGCACACAAACGACCACACAAACAAATACATCCGAATGTAACATAACTTTTCGCGATTACAGCACCATCTATCATGCTGACCAAAAAGTAAGCCAAGTAAATTCTTCTTATTTTTTAACGAGTAATCTGATTATGTAATAAGAAATACGGGTTTTCAATTAAACAATTGAGTTGACCTTGATTTATCGACAACAGCGGCTTATAGGACAAAGCCAATGTTACCTTATTATGGCCTTCTTCTATAAGATTACTTTTTGCTTAGGTCATTTCTGCGAAAAATTTATTCTTTTCAAAATATTTCCTGAAAAACACTTTAAATGGACCACCCTATATAAAAGGCCATCGTGCCATAATCTATCGAATGCATTTGTAAGGTCTGGAAATGTAGTTAGAGTGTTTTGTTTGTTAGGATAGCCCCTGATGATATAATCACGCGTTCTGATAAATGATTCGTGGAAAGGCTTTTGATGAAGCCGTGTTGAGTTTTGATGATAATCTTGTGACCAATGACCGTTCGATTAAGCGTGCATGCTTATTTTTTTCAATTTATTTTATTATTCCAACAATGGCAAAATTATTTCCCGGAAAATTCAGACCATTCGGACTATTTTCCGAAATTCTCGCGCACTATCGCCAATTCCAAAACCCTTTAAACAATTTACTACACAATTGTGGCTCGCATCGCAGAACTTACCCTCTCTTATTTTGTCTGACCTCATTTTCATGAAAATGGGGGAAATGGTTTGAGTTTGCAATAGGTACAAGTCATACTTTAGTTGGGGATCCTCATATGAAGATAACTGCTGACCCGCTACTAAAAACAATTATGATGAAACTGAAAATAAAATCATATAAGATGAAGTGATATGAAGCAAATAGTTTTCGTTACTTGAGGAGAGATTCCGGACCTGGCGCCTGAAAATGGGTCAAATTTGGGATATTTTTTCTCGAAGTCGAATTAATATTTTGAAATGCGGTTTTGTCAGTTGTATTGGCCATACAATGGACTACAAATTTCCTGTTAATAAAAATCCCACATCCTAAATGGCGGCTCTAGTCTCTAACCCCACACATGTGTGCCGTGTTCCTCAAAAAAAGTAAAATTGTTTTTATAAAAATGATTGGGCATTGTTTCACTCAACCGGTTATAACTTGTAAAATACTTTTTATATATCTACAAATTTATTTCAACACACTCTGGTATACAAATGAGACTTCAAATATATGTAATAAAAAAATCTATATTTGGTAAAGAACCTCCCCTTAAAAAAATATGGTATTTTTTTTATATTTCAAGGTATTACTACATACATCGGCACTGGACACTGTTCCGTGATCACAACTGTCTGCCTGAGTCCCGACAATAAATTTATAATTTCCGCCGGCGGTGCCGGCGAGATCTTTATTTGGAAGACTCCAGAGCATTATGTGCCTAAAATTGAGAACAAGCCTATTATCGATACCAAGGGAGACGGAGATAGAGTGAGCGTAAAGGAAGAGCACATAAAAAATTTAGAATCCAGCAGGTCGGACAGTTCGAAATCTTCGCATTCTTCTTCTACGTCGACATCTTCGAGAAGTGTCCAGTCTACCAAGGCTTCCTTGTCGAGCGTTCCCAGTAAAGGAAAAATAAGTAAACCGAGCAGCATTGCGTCTAGTAAAAGATGATTGTGTACTTATTATATTGAATGTGTGTGTTTTTATACATGAGATTTTTGAATAATAAAGAAAGAAAGGTGTGTTATTCTGTTTTTATTAAAAAAATCATGATAGACCTGGATTTTCATGAAAAAAAAATGCAACTTTTCATATTGTTTCATGTTTTAGATTATTAATTTTACTTTCCCCAGACTCCTGTCCAAGGGAAAGTATTGTGATCGTGAAAATTTTCGAACCGCCAATTTCAACAAATATGCACGTTTTGAGGTCCCCTGAGTCCATTCCATCGTCTGTTTGCTGTGTGTTCGTGTATTTTCGCGATAGCGCCTAAACGGCTGAATGGATTAAGCCCAAACTTTATATCTAAGCTTTATATAACAGTGGAATGATCTGAAAAGCTTTTGGTCAAAATCAAAATTCATTAAGTGCAACTTTACTTTTAGCAATTTTTCATTTTTTAATTCGGATAGAAAAATGTTTCAAATAAAAGTTTTAGATCTTAGAAAATAAATAATTTCTGTTGTTAAATTTTTATTGTAGGACCTCCAGTTTTCATTTTATAAGCGAAAGAATTTCGTTTACCTGATAAATTCCCTTAGAGATTTTAATTATTGAAATAATTATTTTAATGACAAATAAAACGTCAAAGTGCCGTCATATTCAACACATTCGCAAAGTTTGAAAAAATGAAGAAGAGTGTGGAGAAATTATTTTAACACATTGTAAGGTAAGAAATAACACACTTAATTACAATATTCGGCTCAAATTTAGAATATCCCATCACGATTTCTAAGGTTTTTATTGTAGAATCAAGGGTAACCGCGCGTGGGAGGACCAAATCTGAAATCCGTTTTTGTCGGAAACTTACCGTTAAGTCACAAATCTTAAATATGTCTACGATTTTCGAAGTTAAATATGTGAGATTATGTGAGTTACCAGGACTATTGCGAATAAAATTAGGCGCATAATTATATCTTCTTACAGTTTATGACGATATTAAACTAGTTTGACGAACTATTATGTGATTTAAAGCAGAAATTGAAATATTATTTTTTCGATTAAATACTGTCATTTTTGACGTTTACACATGTATAAATAATGATAGATGTATACTGTAACTACATGTTTCAAACCAAGGTGGTGCCAGCACGATTACACTTTAATATGCTTTGTATTATCGGCGCATAATATCGGCTATAATTCAAATGCTCTTTACATTTAATATTTCTAACAAACAATTTTTTGTTTATATTTGTGAGTTGTGGTTCTCCCACTTCCTTTTTATTCTTCGTGTTTCTTTGAAAAATTAATAATATCAGTACTTTTCAGTGCTAATTAAATATTTTATTTCTGCTAGAGGTAAGTAAAATAAAAATATAAATATTGTTGATATATAACTAAAAAATCTTACAGTTATGTGTGATGAGTTTGGCACTCATGAAAAAGCCTTCACGTGGTGCAGGGAAAATGGCATATTACCTACGGTGAAGTTATGCCCGAAGCATAGAAGTCGAATGAACTTACATGCAATAAGGCTCGACATAATTATGAAGTGTCAATTGCAAAGGGTACGTGGCTGGAAAATGTAAAATTGCCCTTGAAATAAGTTTTTGGGTACGTATATTTTAAATTCAAATAAAACATTCACTCATTAATATATATATTTATTTTTTAGCATTATGTATTCATTTGCAGTCGATGAGTCATATTTAAAATGCAAAACGGAAGTGTCATTTCCGGGAGACAACACTACTTTATCTGTGATTGGTAATATTAATTAAATTATTTTCTTCGACAAATCACTGTTGTATTTCAATTTTAAGGTATAACTTCTGTCGTGAAGTGGTTATTGACGATTTTTTAATTCGTCAAGAAATTAATGGGAAGATTGGTGGGCCAGGAAAAATTGTACAAATTGACGAAAGTAAGTTTGGCAAGAGGAAGTTTAATAAGGGTCGAAGAGTTGAAGGACATTGGGTTCTTGGAATGATAGAGGACGGTGCTCAAGATTTTCAGATGGTGGTGTGTTCAGAAAACCTTCGAGATAGCGACACTCTCATTCCGATTATTAAAGCACATGTGGCTGAAGGATCAGAAATTCATACAGATATGTGGAAAGGATATAATAAACTTGGGGAGCGTGGCTATGTACATCGAGTCGTAAACCACAGCGACCCAGAAAATCCATTTGTCTCTATTGATGGAGTACATACCCAGAGAATAGAGGCAAATTGGAGACCCGCTAAAGAGTGGTTCAAATCTAGGCATGTTCCCCAAGAAAATTTTATTGAAGTGCTGGTGGAGTATCAGTGGCGGAAAGAAGAACTCTGACCCCTTCGATACCCTCTTAAATGCTATTCGTTTAGGATTTCCTGTGTGGTTAGTATAATTAATAAAATATATATGTTTTAAAAAATATTATTCTTAAAATTAAAATTATTTATATTTAAAATATTTTGAAAAAATATATAAATGGTTTTAATATTATATGCATTAATAAGTT
This sequence comes from Philonthus spinipes, assembly GCA_963082785.1. NCBI lineage: Eukaryota > Metazoa > Arthropoda > Insecta > Coleoptera > Staphylinidae > Philonthus > Philonthus spinipes. Next base: position 3,806,541 of record OY720304.1, read on the forward strand.
GTATTTATAATTTTCAGATAATTTTCCTCGGCCACCTTTCTTAACGGCTATCCAATCCAAAACGCTTTCTTATAATTTTAGTTTTAGTTGACAGTGACATTTATAATTTATTTAAAAATTAAAAATTTATTTAACATTGTTTTGTATTAATTATATAGCCCAAATAAAAATGTCTGTATACTATTAAATAAACAATTAATATTATTTTTTTGTTAATTTATTTTCGCAAAAAAATATTTTTTCACCTCCTTCATTAACTACCATTTAGAACTTATTAAAGGCTCTGCATTCTTCCACCTTTCTATTACTAAAAAATAGAAAGAATTCAAAGCAAATTAAATGAAAAGAAATTTAAAAATTATTAATTAATAAAATTAAATGATTATTTTCCCTTTACCTACTGCAACGTTTGATTTACAAAACGTAAATACTGACAAGAAAAATATAGATAAACATTGACATGCAACAGAAAATGTCCATTGTGTAATTTTATGTTCGGCGTGAGTATTTACTCGGGAAGTAGTTATTTCAATGGATGTTTGTCTTGTAAGTTAAAAATTGCAGTAGTTAACGGGAAAATAATTATTTAATTTTATTAATTAATTGTTTTCAAATTCCTTTTTATTTAATTTAAATAACTATGAACAAATTAAATATTATTTAAATAAAAATACTTGTCCTTTAAGTAGGAGAAAGGACAAGTATTTTTATTTAAATAATTAAAGTCTCCACGACCAACAACCAACATAAAGAAGATTAAATTAAATATTAATTTCTTTCAGGCCCTAAAAATTTTAAAAACAAAGTGTGAAATAAAAGTTTTTTTTAAACAGACAATATATATGTTTTCATGTGAAGTAGCAAATTAATTTAAACTAAACAACGATTTCTAAATTGATTTAATCGTTCTATTAACTACTTTTGCTTTTATATTTAATGGTAGAAATAAAAAAATTAAATTAATTGGCTATCAGTTTTACTTTTAAACATAAAGTTAAAATATACCAATGGGGTTTTAAAATAAAAACTACAAATTTATTAAAGTAGATTTAGACAAAAAAGCCGATTTAGGTTAGCCAACTTTGGTTTTTCAAGATAGAAAGTGTCAAATAAAAAGTTTATTTTATTTGGACATTTTAGATTTTTTCACATTAAGCACAAAATTAATTTAAATTAATTGGCTGACGGCTTTACGTTTTAATTTAAAGTAACACAACACTAAACAACGATTCTAAATTGATTTAATTGTATCATTAACTGTCTTGACTTTTTTTACATTATCCAGAGAATTAACTTAAATTAATTGGCTGACGGCTTCGCCTTTCAATTTAAACTGATACAACACTAGACAACGATTCCTAAATTAATTTAGTTGTCTATAGACAATCTTGACCTTTTTACTATTAAATATAAAATTAATTCAAATTAACTGGCTGACGGCTTTACGTTTGAACATCAAATTAAAACACAAAATAAAAAAAAAATGTTTCAGAAAAAAGCCGATTTAGGTTAGTCAATGTAAGGTTTTTGAAGATAGAAAGCGTTATTAAGTTTGTTTTTAGACAGTTAAAATATTTTCACATTAAGCAAAATATTAATTAAAATTAATTGGCTGATGGCTTTACGTTTTAACAACACAAAACAACGATTATAAATTGATTTAATTATTCCATTGACCGTCTTGACCTTTTTAACATTAAACCGAGAGTTAACTTAAATTAATTAGCTGACGGCTTCGCCTTTCAATTTAAACTGATGCAATACTAGTCAACGATTCCTAAAGTGATTTAGTTTTAAACAGACAGTATTGACTTTTACTTACATTTTAATTTAAAATATCATAACACTAAACAATGATTTTTAAACTGATTTTATTATTTCATAGAGTGCATTGACACTATAATATTAAACAGAGGTTTAGTTTAAATCAATTAGCTGGCAGCATTACTTTTCAACATCATATTAAAACATACCTTTCGATTTTTAAATAAAAACTACTTATTAAAGTAGGTTTTAGAAAATAAAACGATTTACGTTAGCCAACTTCGAGATTTTTCAAGATAGAAAGCGTCAAATAAAAAAATCTTTTACCAAAACAGACAGTTTTATCAATGGATAGTTATAAGTCGGCCGCCGCTGGCTCGCGTGTTGAGCGAACTTAAATTTCCCGCATTATTTTGACATCACATGTATAAATACCCTAGCGCCGTCTATCTTATTTTCATGGAATAAAAGCAATTAAATTTTAAACAAATCTTTAAATATGTTTTAACTCTAATTTTAGTATTGATTTTTGTTAGTAAATGTCAAGAGACGTCAACATTTTATTTATAATTATATTTATTTAAAAAGCTTTAAAATCAAATATAATACCAAAAAAATCCTAAATTTCGTTACAGATTACTAGAAAATGAACAAATATTTATAATTAGTGACAATTACGCGTGTGAGTGGCTAAAAATATGCATATACATAACCAACAATTTGGAAATTTAAACGCGATTTGTGCTTAAACGGTAAGTTTCCGACAAAAACGAATTGCAGATTTGTACATATCACACACGTTTACACATTTATACCTAATTCCATCAAAAAAAATAACAGAATCGTGATGGTATGTTGTAAAGTGCAATCCTATTAAATTTTCAATCAGAAACTTATTTGACCGTATTCACCGGGGAAAGTACCATGATGGACACATCACCATTTTTAACTGCAGTATTAGTTATAAGCTTTAGATTATTTTATTCAGGGGAGGACCTTTAGTTTCATTCAAATCACACTTCAGACTTTAAAAAGGAGTTTAGGAATTGAGTTTTTCAAATTTTATATGTATTGACATATTTCCTCCGAGGATTATGATTGGGTTGCCTGAATGAAAGACTGGTAATAATTTAATGTTTTCTTAATGGCAATATGTGCTTCCCTAATAGTGTCATCATTCCTATCCGTCAGCAATTCATTTTTAAGTTTTTTATAATGAAATATAATCAAGAAATCACTGTTTTTTTTGCAAACTCTTTTTGATTGTTTTATTTATTTGATCCTGATCTTAATAGAAAAAAAAAAAAACACGAATAACTACTTCACTCCAATTCGTTCTATTTCGAAGATTATAGGATCCTCTTACTGTTCAGATTACAAAAGATCTTTTAGGTCAAAGTAATTACGAAAGGCATAGATGTCTCATGATCCTTTCCTTTCAATGAGAAATATTTAAAACGATTTTCCTATATTTTTTAAATTGAAATTCATTTTGTAACAACCCATAAGCTCATGTTTATTCCGCTGACGCAACACAGCAAATTCCGCTACTAGCATCCGGCCAATCAAAACATGACAATATTAAACGGATCTATTTAGCGCAAATGATAAGTGTCCCGCGCTGTTTGCACTTCGTGCGGCGATAATAGATAAGGTAGAGTGTTGAATGGACGGAACGACTCATTTCGTGCCGCGCGCAATCCTCCTGCACCTCCCGTAATCAACTAAATGCCGAATAAACTGGTCGCGCACATTACTCGCAGTTAGTTGTGAAAGTTACTTCGACGGATACGCGTTCATTTGCTGAGAGGAGGAAATCAAGAGGAAAACAACATGCCTAACTGTCCGAAATGCGAAAAGCCCGTGTATTTTGGTAAGATATGCATTTGGATTAATAATTGAAACAAATAAATTATTTTCAATACTATTTTTTATACTTTTATGGTCGTACTAAAAGCTTAGCACTTTAATCAATCTAAGATAGAAGAATCCCGGATTTTTGAATATTATTGGTGTATTAATGAATTGCTTACAGTATGTTTTTGTCGGATATTTTATACAATTTTACGCGATCCGAGAATTAACTATCAATTCTGTTATGCAAAGATTTTATTTAATGATTGTGGAGACTTTAATTATTTAAATAAAAGCCTTAGTTATGAAAAATAATTTATAACTTTTGTAACAATTGTATTATCACTTTATAATATGACGATAGGGATCGTATTTCGAATGAGTCGATCCCGTTTATTGCGACTTAAACGAAGTTGGAGCGAATCCGAATCATGATTGATAGAAAGAAAACTTCGATTCGCTGTGGCAATGCCACACACTGTCGCCGATTCGCATTCAAGCCTTACAAATAATTTCCAAATAGTTGTTTTTTTTATGAATATAATATAAGTATGGCACTTTTCACTCGAACAGAAATTTTATCAAGAAGAAGTAAAATAACTTAGATATGAATTTTCAAAAATGATCAATTTAAAAAATAAAATTTCAATTTTGATGGACTCGCAGTCCTTTTAATCAAATAGGAATGTAATACTGCTTAGATCATAGTATTGTGTGAATATTCAGCTATCTGATCATGTTAACCTTTTTTAAAAGTCGATCCATCCGCCGAAGTTATGTTTTTTCCCCCGAAGGATTACATTTTTGTACAAATTGAAGCGCGTAATAAACAAGTCGCGCGTCGCGCCACACCAACGCGAGTCTATATTCAACGCATATAATTACAGGAGGTTTATTTATAAATATTTTCATGTTTAACTGTTATTGTATTATAATATTAATATTGTATTTTAATGATTATTAGTTTTAACATATTTTTTATTGGGCATTAAAGTTAACAATCTTTCATATATGTATGTATAAACTCACCTAAAAATTCGGCCATTCACATATTTCTTCCGGATCAATATCTTCTTCTGAATCGCTTGCATCAACATTCGGGGAAATTAATGCAATTACCTCACTAGACAATTCTCTTTTCTTCGGTATAGGTGCACTTATTATTGAAGATATATACGGATCAGACCAAACCAATAACATTTTAAATAAGTCATTTATTGTATTTTGCCGTGAAGTTTTTCTTGTATGGTGCTCTCGAATTCTTCTATAAATTTTGTTACTCGATTCTTGAGCTTCTTCTGTTAATTCCTCAATGGGCACCAAGAACTCATTTAAAAATTGCGATCCATGTATTAGTATTTTGTGAACACTTACAGGCATACGGTACCACCCATACAGATGAACAAATAGTTTTGCTGTCTCAAACGTATACTTATCAAAAGCTGCTAGATTGATATCACAGCCATTTGGCAATGTAATTAAAATATTTTCAAACCGTCTTATCAAATTTTCGTCGATTTGTGTGATCTTGGCTACCACTTCGGGATTGTGAAAAAATCGTCTTGCTGTATTTCCAGTGTTTGATGTCTCTGTACCTTGTGTTACAGTATCGACGCGAATTCCAAAGGCCTTTCTTAGTTCTTTTTTAATATTTTCTTTTCTAGCGATCATAACTTCTCTTTGCTCTTGTGTGTTGTAGGTTTTTTCCACTCTAGTTTATACGAAATGTGCAATATACATTCCAAAAATTTGATCCAGGCATGCAGTAACGATATTCCGTATTTAAAATAGCTTAGTTTTGGTGTAAGTTTCCTGATATTTTCTAAATCATTCATCTGAGTAGGTTTACAATTGCAGATAAAACAATTTGAACTCGAGGTTCCTGTCAAAGCATTAACAACTTTGCCATCAACTATTGTGAAATGTAACTCGAATGTTACTATAATTTGTTTGGTGTCAATTTCATAAGTAAAAGGTTGTAATTTTTCCACTTCGCACTCTATTTTTCTCACTTCATACTTAATATTTTGTATGCTTTCCTTCATATATAAAAATTTTATAGGACGACAAAACTTTGTCGACGATGGTTTATTATTTTTCCATAAAACCGATTCTTCATTATCCAACATTCTTAAAGGAACTAAAGAGAAAAGAAAAACGCTTTTATCACTATAGTCCTCGTCATCTTCAGTGCTACTTTCACTTGATTTTGTTTGCATGAATTCACTGTGCCCAGAACTACCATCACAGCCGTATTTACAAATCATAGAAATCGTAGTAGTGTTATTAAAATTTAACATGTTTACATTCTTCATTATTCTTATAAAAGTATGCTCCAACAAATTTTGTAAAGGTACTGAAGCACACTTTATATCAATATATATATCATTTGAATAGCAATGTTCTTTTACTGCTTTAACAGTTTTATATGATGGCAAAATATTTTTAAAACCACGTAAATGGAATTGATGCCTTAATGTATTATATTTTTTGACATTTAATTTCATCGATGCCATCAATGCCAAAGCATCATCATCTGTAAAAGGCTTAGGATTTTCACCAGATGATATTTTTTTAATATTTTACAAATCTGGCCTCTTTCTTCTGATGATTTTTTTGAGAAATCATGGATTAAAGTAGCTGCTGACCTTTTATTTTGTTGTCGCAACACACTGCTGGCTGCCGAAAAAAATATTTCTAAAGGATTTTCTTCAATCATTGCGCTAACTTTTCTTCTTTTTGTTCTCTCACTAATTTGAATGGATTCACCTAAAGTTGAAGGTTCCATATTTTGAATATTTTCAATATATTCAATATTTTCTGGGATTGAATGTGTTTCAGCTTCAACGTTATTTTCAATAAAGATTTTATTTAACCATTGTTCATTTTTCTTATTGAAATTATTTAACGAATACTGTGCACATTTCCATTTAGTCCTTGCACTTCGACAAAAATTGCTAAGTTTTATATTAATTTTATCTAAATCACTTATAACATATCCTTGTTTTATAATTTCTTGTTGTAAGAGAACAACAGAGTCTTCAAGGGATAATTTAGGGAGTTTAAAATTATACCACGCAGTAAAAAGTATTCTATTTGTGATAGTCACCATGATTTCAAATCACTAACGCGAACACTAGCACTAAGCGAAGAATATTAATACTAATATATAAAACAAATTTACTCACTAGCTATTGTCACTAACTATAAATTAAATTAAGAATATCACAAACACTAATAATAACAAATAAGTTCAGTTTATAGGTTTAAGAACGAAAACACATTTGCACTGGGCGAAATCGATTTAACTTCTGAGCAAGTTTTCAGTTCTTCAGAAAACTGTATTTTATTGTCATATTATGAACATCTGTTTTCAAAATACTAGAAAACGCCTTCAAAAATGTGAAGAAAGGGCTCAATGAACCCCGCCATAAATCAGCATCGAGATAACAAGTGGAGTCTCACCCTTGAGTTTTATTATTTCCAGAATCGAATGTATTTTTACTTGTGAAGGTTACATTGGCTATAAATCTACCCTATTAAATTTAAAAAATAATAATATGGCATATACATTTACTAATTAATGCACTAAACTAATAGCCGATAGCAATTATTAGGTTCACGGGAAGGCGATGACGATGGCCAGGCGCGTTGTATTTATCCCGCGTATGTAGCGCGCTCCTAATTGTATAAAAATGTAATCCTTCGGGGAAAAAAATCATAACTTCGGCGGATGGATCGAATTTAAAAAAAGGTTAACATGATTAGATAGCTAAATATTCACAGAATACCATTATCTAAGCAGTATTACATTCCTATTTGATTAAAAGGACTGCGAGTCCACCAAAGTTGTACCAATCAATCCAATATTTTCATTAAAAAATCATTAATTAAATATGTATGTATTATTTATAATAGTCGATGAATAATCTATTATTTTTTATTATATTGTACAAAATACATTCGATTTAGTGGAGCGGTGACGCCATCTATGTTTGATATCGTAAATTAAAATATCTATTATTTACAAATGGATCTAAAATATATGTTGATTTTTTCATATAAACGTCATTTTCTGTATAAAATTAAAATCGTGATTTTGGCCGAATAAATGAAAAAATCGCAACAAATTTGTTAAATTTCGTCATAAATTAGAAGATTATTTCACTATATGTACGATTTATACTCGCAATGTGCTTATTTAGTCTGAAATCGGATCAATTATAACCTCAAAATTAGGACTTTCAATGCGAATTGTGGCCAAACGGTAAGTTTCCTACTGATTTTGACTTCGGATTCGTTCATTTCACGCATGTTTACCCATGATTCCGTTTTTAAAATTTTAAAAAGCCCGTGACACGATTTGGAAACCTTTCCTATTTTTTTTAGCTTTGTATAACTGTTTAGCAGGAAGATCTTTTCCATGTGTGTAATTTTTTTATTTATTTTTTTGTTGCCAGACAATGCATGACCATTTTAACATTCCGATTATGTCATTAAATATTCAAATCTTACTCAGCGAAGCGATGACATAACTGAGTTGAGTTGCGCTGCTCATTCCACGTAAACGATTAAACATTCATCTGCCGTGGCCGTCTTTTTTCCTCGTTTCAATTACCGACCGGCATATTAATCATGTTTTATTTTGTTTTATTCTCTAAACTGGCATTATAAACGCATGGGCGATAATTAGTCACAATTAGATAATTTTCGCGTTTATTAATATAACAGCGCATTTTTTGTTTGTTTGGTTTGTGTGTAAAGGGGATTTCGCTATGTGCTCATCGCTATGATTAAACAGATGCGCGAAATTTACGGTTTTTATTTAAATGTAACAGTTGGTAGATGTATGGAGTTTTTTTTTTGTGTTTGCGTTAAATGTCAATATGGTAATTAATAGTCGCGTTTAGCAGACGCCACTGGTTGAACTAACAGAACGTTTAAAATAAGCTATATTTTTCAGTTAGTAGCAAATAACTGTACTATAGAATATATTATAATATTACAGAACATAATTTATACGTTGGTTAGTTTCTTAAAAACTGGTGAGTTCTACTGAAAGCAATCAGTTGTATTTAATAATAATAATCTTTATTGTCCAACAGGCAGAAAACCCAATTACAGAGCAATAAGTACAAACTTAATATAACATGCTATTAAATTATATGATTGTATTATAATAAATTATAATCATATATTATGATATTGAAAATAAATTTATAAAATTTATAAATTTATAAATAAGACGTATATAAAAATATAAAGAATGACATATTTAAATAAAAATAAAAACTAGAATACAATTGTGAAATAATTCATGGTCGTTTTAAATAATAATGTATCTACAACCTTATAAGTTAAATTCTACTCCAGAAAGGAATGCCTTGAAATCACTCAAATTACAGTCAAATATGTCACAATTACAATAATTGTGACTTAGGCAGATACGACACAATGGAGAGAATATTATTAGAGCGTTCATTAGGTTTTATAGATGTTGCACCTACTAGATAATCTAGGCACATTAAAGTTAATTATAAATAATAGATCGGAACAATCGATCATATTATGAAGGATTTTGAATAGAAATACTTGACCTAGTATATTTCTCCGTGTTAATAGTGAGACCGTATCAAACTCATTCAAAAGCAAGTAGTTGTTAAAACCCCGGGGAGGATAGATTCCATGCTTTTTATACAAGTACTTGTAGAATTTACGTTGAATGTTGTCAAGTGATTGCTTATGTGTGTGATATATTGGATTCCAGATAATCGAACCGTATTCAAGTATAGATCGTACATACGAATTATATAGAACTTTTAGAGCTTCAGTATTTTTAAAAGACTAGTGTTACGAATGATAAACCCGAGAGTTCTGTTGGCTTTGCAAATTATTGAATTGTAGTGATTTTTTAAATTAAAGTGAGGATCAAAAGTGACACCAAGATCTTTAAAAGTTGCAAGCTTCTCTAAAGATTGATTTCCAATATTATACGTGAATAGTATTGGTTTAATTTTGCGTGAATAAGTAACTACTTTACATTTAGGGACGTCTAGAGTTAAATGATTAACACAACACCATTCAGTAATTAAATCAACCATATTTTGTAAATTTAGACAAGAAGAAACTGTGCCAATATTAGAAAATATTTTAAGATCATCGGCAAACAGTAAATGGCTACAAACTAGTAAAGCACTTAGGGCCCAAATTGGATCCTTGAGGTACACCCGAACGAGCAACAAACATTTTAGATGAGAAACCATTGATTGAAACATAGAGATGGCGGTTAGATAGATAAGATTTGAATAAGTTAATTAAGTTGATATGAAATCCATAATTTTTTATTTAGTCTTAACATCGTTATATGTTCCTCTCTACTTCTCAGTGTGAGGTGATTCTTTGTCCTGTGTATGTTTTTCGCCATATTTTTCTGTTTTTTCTGAGTTTTCTGGCTTCTTCCCATTTTATTCCTTTTTTCTCTAACTCTTCTCTTATTTCGTCTTTCCATTCCTTTCTTGGTCTACCTTTTTGGATTTTGCCTGGAGTTCTTGATTCATATATTCTTCTTACGTTTCTTTCTTCTCCCATTCTACATAAATGACCGTACCATCTCATTTGACATTTTCTTTTATTTTTTGTCTATTGGTTCTATTTCCAGGTTATTATTTTATTATATATTTTCCGAAGAAATTTCATTCCTGCTGCGTTTATTTTAATTCGGTGTTTTCTGTTGTCGTCCGTGTTTCGCACCTGTACATCAGGTGTTGGTCTTATTACTTTTTTCACAACTTCTGTTTTTATCTTTTTTGATATCTCTTTCTGTTTAGGAATGTATTTTTACTCACAACACACAATATATGACCCCATGTATTTAAACTGGTCCACTTGTTCTATTTCTTTTCCTTGGATTCTTATTTGATATGTTCTTCTATCTCTTGCTACTATCATAGTCTTTGTTTAATACCTTCTTTAATAGTACAGTGTGATCAACACGGTCGAAAGCTTTAGCAAGACCTGACCCTTACTTTATTAAAAGGGCTATTTTTTCCTTTTATTCCGATATAACATATGCCATAGTTATTTTTAAAATAAAATTAGTTACAGTCGTTTTTAATTTTACTATACACCAAAAAATAGTCAGCCATGAAAAAGATAAAAGTAAAACAATTGCGGTTGTTTATAGCAACGAAATCAATATTTAATTTATTATCTTTCTTTAGATTTGTCAATAGCAACATAAAGTAAAATAATTCCGAAATTATCAAAATAATAATAGAAGAAAACTTTAAATATTACATAAGATGCTCAAAAAGTCCACCATTATTATTATGGCATAAAGTACATCTTTTTAAAATCGAATTTGTGGCTTTTTTGACTTTTCTTCTGTCAATAGAATAAAATGTTTCAAGTACAGCTAGTCTAAGATCCTCCACGGATTGATATGATTGTTGATACACTTTGTTCTTCACATAACCCCACAGAAAAAAGTCTAAAACGGATAGGTCGGGTGATCTAGGTGGCCATACGATTGGTCCATTTCTTCCCACCCTTGAATTAGGAAAAGCATCATTTAAATAGTTTCGCACAGCCAACGTGCTATGAGGTGGAGCTCCGTCGTGTTGAAACCACTTCAATCTTGCCCGTACTGATAAATTTAAATCATCGAGCATATCTTCAAATGTTTCTTGAAGAAAACGAAGGTAATCATTTCCATTCAATGTGTTATCAAAAATATATGGGCCGAGAATTCTCGATCCGAACACACCGCACCATACATTAAATCCAAATTTAATTTGTAGTCTACGTTGTGCAACTTCTCGTGGATTCTCCTGACTCCAAACATGTTCATTGTGCCGGTTAAAAATCCCACAATTAGTAAATCGCGTTTCATCTGTCCAGATTATTTTTGTAGGGAACGTATTATCTTGCCTCTTGACGATCGATATATTGATTATTATATTGTTCTGCAGCATCCGCAGCGTTTTTATTACACTGAATGTAACAAACAAGCATATCACGCTTTTCTTCGTTGGAAAAATTCATTATCACTTTAAAAAACTTACAACACCAAAAAAATACAAAACAAACTTATCGAAACAAACCAAATATGGAAATGAATTAATGTGTGTTTAGAATAAACAACTGCAATTGTTTTACTTTTGTCTTTTTCATGGCTAACTATTTTTTGGTGTATGGTAAAATTAAAAACGACTGTAACTTATTTTATTTTAAAAATAACTATGGCATATATTATATCGGATTAGAGGGAAAAAATAGCCCTTTTAATAAAGTCATAGCCAACTATTGTTTCCATTTAAAAAAGGTAAGTTTGTGTCATATCTCCCAAAATATGGGCGAACATTTTTTTTTTATTTTTTGTTATTAATCTGTGTAAAATTTTCTACAACTTTGTCCTAATAATAGAGATATATTGATTTCAAAAAATTGACACATTTTACTTTTTTCAAAATATCTAGTTACCCTTGACTTTTTCAAATATTTTGAAAGTGTCATTTTATTTGTCTTATAAAATTACACTTCTTTCCCCATTTAACCGTTTTTCTATCTCTTATAGTTTTCGAGATCCCCATAGAGAACATCGAAAAAAACTTACCCTGTAGTATTTAATTTTTAAGTTGTCTTCGCCAGCAGTTACTCGTGCGTCTAGTTCTGATTTAAGTTTTTTATAATATGCAGTTCGCGGGGCGTCTTGTCAAATGCAATAGATATGTTTTTATATAGCGTTAATTCTTTTAACCGCGACGCATTTTAATCATCGTGAAGACTGCAGTCTCAGTTTGTAAGACCTATTCAATTTAGGTCGGTGTCTTCCTGCATAAAATTTCCCAAGACGAAACTGATTTACATTAGCGGGGGAGAACCACCGTCGGAGAGAGCCTGCAAAATGAATATGATGAAATTTTCTTTCATGCTCAGGAACACAAAAAAAAAATCAAGTTGCGTTTTCACTTTTCACGATCCATAATTTCACCTGGTAACGACTTCGAATAAATCATTAACGTTGGGAATTAATTCATGGATGTTGCCGTTTGGCTGTAGCGTTTTGACTTCATCTTGTAGTGCAACAATTGCAGCTTTTAGTGAATTAAGATCCGAGCCGATTTTTTAGCACTTATTGCGGCTCCAAGATATTCCCCTTTTGGAATATATTGCTATGAAGGAATGTTTTTCTGCATACACAACAAATAGCGCCTAGATGCTCTTCAAATTGTGCAGCACAGCAAGAACAGTTTACATGAGAAACCATTCTGAATTCAGACTTTCATCCGACTTTATGTGTTTATTTATTTATTTGGATAGTATCAATATCCTTGAGTCACTTTCTTTTTAATAAAAAATAATAATAAAAGACATAAAAAATCTACGTGGCAAGGTCAGATGTCCACGGAACAACTCCACACTCATCAATTCAAATTAAAATACTAGTGATACAGTATTAAAAATTGAGTTTTTTTAAGATGCATTGCAGGATACGGGAGTATTTGAATAATTAAAAATAATTAAATAATTAAAAAAAAACACGAGTATAACCAATAAAATGCGGAGCACTTTTAGCACACGTTAACTTGCTTATTAGTCTTAATATAATAATGACATAAACAATTAATGACAAAAATGTACTCAGTACTCGAGTCAACGGCGACAACACAGATCATATTGATATTGAATTTGATATTAAAGACACTTAGTTTGTTTCACTTATTTTTTTTATTTTCCAACTAGTTTCGACTTATCTTTATTATCAAGGAAATATTTTTTTTTTAATAATTAGACAATCATCTTTATTGAGGTTTTTTTTATATATTGGTAAATACAATATAATTTATTTTATTATTTCTAAAATAGCTATTGACCATCGGTCTTTCAGCCAATTTAATAATTAATTCCTTTAAATCGATTATTTCCTTGATAATGACGATAAGTCGAAACTAGTTGGAAAATAAAAATAAGTGAAACAAGCCAAGTGCCTTTAATTTCAAATTCAATATTAGTTAAAATGTTTGATCAAGTGATCAATGAGAACCAAATCAAAGACAGATTAAATTGAATAACTTTAAATTTTTGACCAGTTTCGCGTTATCAGCCCATTTTCAAGAGAATTCAAAATATTAAATAATACTGTATATACATGTGTTACAATTGCTTATCAGTAATGATTTTATAAAGTAAACGTGAATATTTAACAAACAACTAAATATTTTCTTTAATTGTATATTATTTTTCAAAAAATCTTATTGTTTCAAACATGAACACACGAAGCTAATAATTTAAATTTAAAATATTGTATTCCTTACTTCACTCCTTTTTACTTGCTTACACTTAAATTAACAATGAATAATTCTATTTTTTTGTACATTACAAAATCAATTAGTCACCAGCAACTAGTTCAATACGTGGGTGTGAATATCCTGCTTAGTTAAAAAATAAACAGTTTTTATCTAGTTGCGTTTTAGAAACGTTGACATGCATGGAAAAAATCTGTAGAGAAATACGAGCCAATACGCAAACACTCAATTTTTGTTTGATTAGATCGAGTCAAGGTGAGTTTAAGGTGAGTTGAATATCGGACAAAACAAAACGCACGTGCAAAATTTTGGAAATGTTTTATGGATAAATAAATTAGATTGATTATTTTTGCAAATTTAGTGATTTCCGTGCAAAATCATTGTTTTCTTTTTGTGTTGCAATTGAATTATAAAGATCTATCTAACCTTTTTGTAAGTAAATAACTTTTATATATTTAATTAATTTTTCATATGTTTGAATATTATAATAGAAACTTGGTGACAGTTATTAAACACAATTAAATAGGACTTTTTGTAATTTTAAGTATTTTATAGTAGGTAAAGAGAGAATAATTAATTTATATAAATTGTTTTAAATATTATTTCCTTATTTAATTAAAGCCTTCTTATAAATATGACATTATAGCGTTTTCCGGGGGCCTATTCTCAACATCGGTGCAATGAGTCACTGATGCATAATGTCACTCAAATTTATGTCACCAAAAAACGGTGCAATCGCGTAGACCTTATTCTCAGCGCGCGGTGAGTCGAGCGATCTCACTCATGCATTTTGCCATTGAAATGATCCGGCAACGTTGTAATTTCGTTTATTGTCACGAGAAATTCAAATAATCCTAATCTTATATTCCTATAAAATCAATTAACATGTAAGACTATATACTTTTAAAAAATATTACGTCTGTAATGTCCAAACTAAATGCAAATATAACATTTTATATCGATTTCGTAAGTCTTATTATAAATTAAATATCTGTTTAACTGTTTTAGGTTATACGTTTAAAATGCGTTATTTTAAAAATTCTATAATTGTAGTTCGTTTAATAATGAAATTAACCAAACAATTATTAGCAAATAATTCCAAATTGTAAAACAAAATTGAATCAAAATAGAGTTTATTTCATAGCATAATTTCATAGAATTTGAATTTATTTTCTATTTTCATTAACCGACAATGCGTGTTTACTCCTGAATAAGTGGATTACCTGCAATATTCCCGTTGGAACTTTAAGTCATTTGCATAATTAGGAAAACATCAAGAGAATCGTTTCGGACCACATGTGGCGTAAAATCGATTTACGGAAAAAACAGACATTCCTAACCGCCAAAATGTACCTATACAGCTTAAAATATAAATAAATATCTTAAATAAAGTCTATTCAAAAACACAAAAATCTAAATTCACAACAAACATCAACTTCACGCATAACAAAGACTCCGATGCCTCCTATTTCACGTCAGTTAAAAAGCGTGAGTGAGTTTATGCACCGGCCCAAGACTAGAGATGCGAGTTGGGACACGCGTGCGCTCGATAGTGCGCAACGCCTGTTAAAGTTGGCCCATTCGCATTTGTCGCCCGAAATTCTCCCACCGAAATGTGACAAGTTTCTGTTGTTTTTGCGCCAAGTCCATGCGCATGCATTTGTCACATTTCGTATGTCCCATAATCGGCTGTATTTTCGTTGCATTGCCTTAGCGCGAGTATGCGCGTGCCGCACGATGTTATTTTAATTGAGAAAAAATAATATGTACACAAACACTTATTCGTATTTTCATAAACAAACTGAGACTTCCACGATCGGCATAATTGATACATTTATGAATATACGGACCGAAGACGCGGCCGATCCATCCATGCGCATGGATTTGACGCAAAAACAACAGAAACTTGTCACATTTCGGTGGGAGCATTGCGGGCGACAAATGCGAATGTGTCAACTTTAACAGGCGTTGCGCACCGTCGATCGCACGCGTGTCCCAACTCGCATCTCTACCCAAGACCAACCGTGACATTTCACGTAGATGCTGAGAATACGGTCTCACCGAAATTACGTCATTTCAATGCGTACATGCACCGATGACAAAATGCATCGGTGTTGAGAATAGGCCCCCTGCTTATTTCACCACTCCACGAGTTTTTGCGTTTTCTGCTTGTGCACTTTTTCAGTGCGCTCTGTCAAAACCGATTCTGCTTACATAAAAATGTGCACTTGCCCCGACCGAGTGCAAGAAAACCAATAACTATATACTGATAGTATATAGTCATTGTAAGAAAACGATACTGACTCGGGGAGTGAGTGCATGAGTTCCAGGGGGCCAATTCTCAACACCGATGCATTTTGTCATCGGTGCATGTACGCACTGAAATGACGTAATTTCGGTGAGACCGTATTCTCAGCATCCGCGTGAGATGTCATCAACTCAAGATTGCATCGAAAACGCGTGCGTTACTAGTTCAAGTTAGAAAAGAAAATTGTAAGATATAATGAAATTAATATTTCATGTTTGCTAAGTTATTTGAATGCAGAATTTAGTGAAATCCTTTAAAGTTTCATTGCACAAGTTTTTATTAGCAAAAATATAATTTGAAATTTGCTATAAATTTGATCAATTTTCATTATTTTTCATAATTGATTTTCACACAAACTAAAGATTAAAATATTTTTTAATTCATCTGATGAAATTCTTGCTTATTTTAAGATTACTTTAATGTA
The DNA here is from genome assembly GCA_963082785.1 of Philonthus spinipes. Taxonomy (NCBI): domain Eukaryota; kingdom Metazoa; phylum Arthropoda; class Insecta; order Coleoptera; family Staphylinidae; genus Philonthus; species Philonthus spinipes. The sequence continues at coordinate 3,823,198 of OY720304.1, forward strand.
TAATACAATGTTGTTCATTGATCACAACAACAATCTAACTCGAATTAGTAATTGTCAATATTTATATAGCTATCTCTTTCGTCTAAACCGCACCCTTAAGGCAACACATATTGAACCCAACGCAGACAAGCGTTAGTTCCACGATAACTGCGAACAAGCACCAGTTCAATAATTTTTTCCATATCTACATTCAACCCACGATCCACGAAACTGTGTTCCTCGCACAACTCGAACCACGCGAAAACAGGATGGGTCTATGCTATGCGTTATAGGGTTCAATATGCGCTATTCCGTCAATTCAGATGTTCTACAAAATAACACACGTGTGGGCTGTGCATGGGCTCTGTGTGTGTTGGGTTCAATTTGCGCCGGGCCTTACAGTTACGCTATTTCTGGCCATTCCTCACCCAGCATGGCTATTCTACGGGACTTTAGCGATGGGCAATACACAAGTATATGCTTCGCGGCTTCGTCCTCCAATAGAGTGTCTTTCAGATGTTTCTAATTTTATTTGCAAGTAATTTCCCGTTTGAATATTATGTAGGCACAAATTAGTAACCCGCTAATTGTTCTTAGATTAATTCTACCAACTTTTTGTAAGAATCATTTGTCTATAAAATGCATTGTTTATGAGTTATAAGCAATTCATAAATACATGAAATTACATTTATTTTATTATTTACTTCAATTATGTTTAATTATTTTGTTATTTACTTCTGGTTGTTAATTTTTTAACCGTTTGGCTGAAATAAATCTATTTATATGTAAGTGAGATAATGTTCTTAAATTCAAGAATCAGCTTAACTTAAAACTCAAAATCATACATTCTACAAAAAAATAATTCCTAAACAAATTGTACAAAATGTGATAATATGTTTCGAAATATACATTAGTTTGCTCCTAAGGGCACTTTCCAACACATTGTTGCGAAATTTTGGTTGCTTTATTAATTCTGAAAATTAATTAATTATATTATAATTTAAAAATTATACGTTTTATAAAAAAAATATTTCTTCAAATGTTTCTAGAATTAATTTTAGAATTAAAAAAATGTAAAAATGTGTAGGGGAAAACGCAAGTTTCCCCAATTATCTAAATAAATTGACGACCCTGTATATTCAAAATATATTTAAATGTTAGCTTCTTTATGTCCAAAAAACTTTTATTTGAATTTTTTTCTGTTATAGAATTATTTAAACAATTTAATTAAATGATTGATTATAGTTATAGTGAAACAAACCACATTTTTAAATTTGTATAATAATTAGAGTTAGCAGAGTCGATCTATATTTTATTACTGCAAAATTAAATATATGACAATTTAATTAATATCAGTAACTGTTCCTTAGTTATTGAAAAATATCAATTTATAGTTAATTATTGGCTTTATTTATTTTAAATTGCTTTAATATTACTCTATTTTGTACAACACTAATAATAATGGTTATTTTCCTGTAGATATATTAAATAGGAATAACCAAATAATTGATATTTTTATTTCTTTGATATTGATCTCTGAGGGGGTATTGTAACTGAGATCAAATCAAAGAAATAATTAAGTCCATATGTGGAATCTAGCTACTCTCATGGCTACATTTAAAATTTCAGACGAATATCAACAACAATAATTCATTTCAACATTTACTTGACTCACTCCTCAAATCACTCAAAATCATTATGCAATTAAACACTTGACGCAATTCCGCGTTTATTTATTTGAACAGTTGTCGTGTTTCACGTTTGCTTGAATTTGATACACAAGAAGGAGGAGGAGAAGAAAAAAGAGAAAGCACCTTGTATGGACGCGACCTTAATCTGACCCATTTTATGCACATGTTTGTCTACTCGCGTGGCTTACTCACGTATCTCCTACGCGCTCACTTCAAAAAAGAGTTTATTTACTTTTATAAAAATGCAGAGGATTATGTGGATTTGAACAATCGCATTATCTTATCTTTATAACTGCCGATTATGATTTTGAGTCATTGAGGTGAACATGCAGGTGCAATTTATACAGGGTCGCTACAAAGTATGGAAACACGGCTCTCACGTGAAAACGGCTAAAAACATAACCATCAAAATTGGAAATTCTAAATGAGATATTTTCTAGAACAATTTGGCGTAAAAAAATCAAAAATGATTCTCAGAATTTTCACATACGGACGCCATCTTGAATTTTTTTAAATGGAATTCGATTTTTTTTATTTTACAACTTTTATAGACCTTATAATTCTGATTACAACCATATACCTTTTTTTAAAAATACTTGTCTTTTCATCGATAAACCGGACTTTGAAAAGTATGGAAACAGCGAAATATTTTGAGAACGGTTTATCGGAATGCCCTGAAATTTTGCAAAGGTTTAGAGTACGTTAAGGCATTTTTTTATTTATTTTTTCATATTCATTTGTTTTGTAAGTATTCTATTTTTGGTCGAAACATAACATAAAAATTAACAATGTCAACTTAAAAAAATAGTTGCCTTTGAAAACAGTTTTCATTAGCCTGTCAAACGTGTAAAAAACATTAGTAAGTAACTGGTTGTTGCAAAAAATGCCACGGATCGCATAGAGATTCTCATGATGATTGGGTGTGGGGATAGAAAACGAAGCTTTGCCGAAGCTGCTAATATTTTCAACGTAAATCATCCAGATCAAGCACCTATTTCCAGGTCAGTTGCATTTAAAACATGGTTTAATGAAACTGGAACTGTTAAAAATCGTCCAAAAGTTGGACGACCAAAAACTGTTACAAATGAAGAAAATTCGTTTAATCTTATGATAGATGTAGTTGAAAATCCAAAAACTTCGGAGCAGCAATTGGCTTTCAATAACAACATGAGCAGGAGATCAGTTAAAAAAATAATGAAAATTGAAAAGTATCATCCCTACAAAATTCAGCTGCTACAAGAATTGAATGAAGATGACTTTGATCGCAGAATTGAGTTTTGCAAAACAATGATGAATAGGATAAACCAGGACGCCAATTTTATTAACCGTGTGCTCTTTTCCGATGAATCAACTTTCTGCTTAAATGGACAAGTTAACCGCCATAACTGTAGATACTGGTCAAACAAAATTCCACATTGGATGGAGCAGATTCATACGCAGCGTTCACAAAAAATTAATGTTTGGTGTGGTATAATTGGGCAGCATATTATCGGCCCTTTTGTTATTAATGGTAATTTGACATCTGAAACATATTTACAGCTTTTGCAAGAACAGGTTGTTCCCAGACTTAGACAAATATTCCCAAATTATGAAACTCAGGCTAATCCAGCTGAAAACATATGGTTTCAGCAAGACGGAGCACCAGCTCATTTCTGACTAATAGTACGTGAATATTTAGACGTAACTTTTCCCGGCAATGGATAGGCATGAGAGGAACAATTGAATGGCCTGCTAGGTCGCCCGATTTAACTCCACTTGATTTTTTCCTGTGGGGACATTTGAAAAATCGAGTTTATAACAACAGGCCACACAATATACAAGAATTAGAAGAACGCATAAGAACCGAAATTGCAAATATTCGTCCTAATATTTTAACTAGTTCATTACAACACTTTGTCCAGCGTATTCATTACTGCCAAGAAGTTAATGGAGAGCATATATTGTAAAATAAAAAATCATTTATTGTTTAATATTTTATTTTTTCATTTGACTGTTTAATATTTTTTTTAAGTTTTGATCAACAATAGAACATGCATTTGTGGTATTGCAGCATTTAGAAAAAGTACTCGTTTGCCTGTTTCCATACTTTTCAAAGTCCGGTTTATCGATGAAAAGACAAGTATTTTTAAAAAAAGGTATATGGTTGTAATCAGAATTATAAGGTCTATAAAAGTTGTAAAATAAAAAAAATCGAATTCCATTTAAAAAAATTCTAGATGGCGTCCGTATGTGAAAATTATGAGAATCATTTTTGATTTTTTCACGCCAAATTGTTCTAGAAAATATCTCATTTAGAATTTCCAATTTTGATGGTTATGTTTTTAGCCGTTTTCACGTGAGAGCCGTGTTTCCATACTTTGTAGCGACCCTGTATTTGGAAATACAGAAATGAATTGGATTTTAATTTTGTTAGATTAATTAGTGTTGATCAGTCTATAAATCTCTTTATAATAATAATCCACTGAATATAATGATAATAAAATTAAAACAAAATTTAATGCGGGAGTTCGTTATATTGGGCGCGTTCAGGGAAATTTTAGATATGCGCTTGATGTTTCCTGAACACGCTTTCGAAAATATGGCGGTTTTGTTTACATCTACATTTTGTTGGGACAAAACGTAAGAAAAAGTGATCATGATCCTGAAAAGTAAAATGTTGAATAAATACATATAAATGTTATAAACATATTGTAATACACATTATGCAAAAGTTTTAGTGAAAATTTGTAGATTGGTGACGGTATTTATATTAATAATGTGCAGTAATTTGCAATAATGTCAAAATAAGGATTTTATATTTTTTTTGTTTTAATCATATTAGATGCGATAAACGTTATCATTTAGTGATGAATGTTTCTATACTAATATTTTTGAATATAAATTTTTATTTTTTTCATTCGTATATTTTTTTAACCAATCGCACAGCTCCGTTTATAACATTAATTTTTGAATTGCTATAACTTCAGAGAGGGATGAAGAGGGATGAAATAATTTAATGAAATGATAGACAATTTAATATATATTCATATCGTCTTTCTTCTATCTGCGATCATGTACTACCCTCAGACTTAGACATAAAAAAGTATGTTGCAGATCCGTTGTCTGTATTGATAAATATATAAAACATTCAATAATTTTGTTTTTCTTGACAAAAATGACCGTAATAAATATTTTATATCGAAATCTTTAATAAACTAACACGTTCAGTAGAATCAAATTTCGAGCCTATTTAAGAAAATTTTATAGGGATTTTTATTTCATGCTTCCTTAAAAAATGTGTGCTGAAATGTCATCTGTCAGTAGATATAATGAAGTTACTTGGGCATCTTGCTCACAGAAGAATATGTTTCTTATAATCAATACAGCAATTATGATTTTTAATAACAATTTCTTTAATGTAAGCAATACTATCACAGCTAGTGTATAATGGGTTGGACATATGAAAACAATGATATGACGTCACTTCAAATTTAAAACAAAATGTTTGTTTGTTTGAAATAACAAACGCATTGTTATTAATAACAAACGTTGCAGTAATAAACATTTTCGTGAGTTCGAAATTAATGATAATTATTTTATCCATAACTGAGTAAGAATATTTAATACATTAAATATGCCAGGTAAGTTAATTAAATATATTAAACCAAAAAATATTTTCAGCTACGCGTTGCTTATGAATTAGTGTAAAATATTTGAACCAAATTATCCTTTTATTTTATTTTGCCAAAGTAGATCTTAGCAGATTGTTCTTCTATAAGGAATATATCTTTAAGGGTCCGTCAATAATGAATGACAAAATTATAGCAATAGAGAATTATACAAAAGAAAACGGAGCTATTGTGAAAAAAAAGCAAAATAGTTCCTTATTGATTTAAAAAAAATGGCTCGCCTGCACACGCAAACATAGAACTGCTAAAGAAGAGAGTAGTGCGTTGCTGTATGTAGCGTCTTTGAATCTGAAAAAGGAGGGTAAATCAAGTGTAGCGAAAGCTATAAAAAACATTACAAGAACAATCCAGAAGCCATTTGAAAAATAGTGACAGCAAAGAAATTTAAAAAAAAGCTTTGGCAATTTGTCTCGATTGTGAATTGTCTAAATCCCAATACATTCGATTGAGGCAGATTGCGTCAGATTGGGAAGACAACAGTGACAGCGATGACGAATTAATTTGAGAAATCAGACCTTGTTATGATTTGATTAGTCTGTTCTTGTTATATCAATTATACCCTTTTTGTTTTATACTCTTACTAATATTTATTTCATTAATCTTCTCCTTCACATGTTCCAAACAATATAGGAAAAACTAAGATTAGTTTTCTCTGCATATTCTTGAGTAAAATTTATTATCTTAATTTCAAATGTGAAAAAATAATTTCTTAATTCTCTAACAAATTATTTATTATTATGTATAAATTTGCAGCCTACAAGAATGAAAATCATCTCTATGTAAGTAATGCCCGTTTGCACCGCCTTGTTTAAGTACTCCTTAGTGCTAAGTAATCCTTAACTTATGACATTTGGTTTGCACCGGCGCGCGCACGATGTCTCCTTAAATTTAAGCCGCCGATGTTGGCGGCTTAACTTCACTAAGGCTTCCTTAGCGTTGACGTACGGCTGATTCTAACCTATAAATTTATAGATAACGTATAAAGTAGAGAAAGCGAACGATAATGTTATAAAAAATGGTGAAATGTATACATTCTTAAATAAATATATTATTTAAAGTTTCTTTTGATTACTATAATGTTTATAGCGGTAATAATTATCCCAAATAATTGTGATTTTCTAAAATTAATAATAATTTTCGATGATTTCATGGTTAGCAAGCGAGAATAATAGACGACATGAAGTTAGGCACTGACTTTCCACTAGATTTTCCCCCAACTAAGGAGACCTTAACTAAGCGGAGATTTTATATGAGCGGTGCAATCCAATCTCTACTATTCTTTCCTTAACTTTTAAGGAGCCCTTAACTAAGGAGGCCTTAAAGTAAAATCGGTGCAAACGGGCATAAGTGTGATAATATTTATATCTTAAATTTATATAAACATGAAATTTAAAATTAATTAATTAAGATTTATAACAATAATATTGTATTGATAATAGGAAACCTTATATAATTGAAAATAATTTTTTTTTATTATTTTTTTTTTTGCAAACTATATAATTTTGGGCAGATTTTTTTTCCTGTCTCTGATAATAGCTGAGATATCTTGCGATAAGCTAGTAATGGGGCACAGTGTATAATAATTAGATAACCCATAAAATTTTTAAGAAATTCAAATGATTAACGTTTATTCAATCAAATTCTTATGATATTAACTCCGTATGAACATTTACCGCTTTTGGCGACATGAAAAATCCCGATGATCACTTTTTCGATCGATCTGTTCCACTATGCGCCGCATGAAAAGCGATCAAGCGGAAAAAATATATGCTTTACCGCTTGATAAAGCGCTGCGACGCCACGCATAATGCTGTACCGTTCAGCGACAGCGCTTTCGTAAAGCACTGCAGCACTACAGTTCCCTGAATGCGCCTATTAACTAACCGATGTGAAATTATCCACAAAATCCAGCCATGGTTTCTTGTGCCTTCATGACGGATGTGTTTTTTTTTTGCATTATTCCTATAGGCCTCGCGTTTTATAACGGTTAACAACGAATGAAATGTCTCATATTTTCACCTTTACTGGCACAAGAAACCCAAGATTTTCGCCACTCTCAGCACTGATATTCAGTGTAAAAAATGTCAAATTTTCTCGCGAGTGTAGGCGCTATTTTTGAATTACCCGCCTGCGCGCGCCATCTAATGCCGCGGAAAGGAAATGTATGTTATGTTGGCTAGACTTATGAGATTTTATGGGAGCTATGTTCAAGTTGAAAAAATCATGGAGGATGATTAGAAAATTAAGGTTACGTTACTTTGTGTGAAATTGTTGTTAGAGAGGCCATCCCCGACAAAATAAGATAAATTATATTTTTTATTTGTAATGTTACTACATACATTAGTAAAAAATTATGCCAGTTTCCAGATAGCTGCTATTTTTTTAAAATTAAATTAAAAATAAGCTATCCATGGATTTGAAATTGGACAAACTTTATCGGGAGATAAATTCGATTTCTTATCTTTGTATTATTATTAGATGTATTAGCAAACAAATTAAAACCATTTCTAGATGGTTGCTATTTTTATTATTTTTTTTTTTTTACAAAAATATTAGTCATCTGCGGATTTCAACATTGCGAGCGGTAAATATCAAAGGAAAATTTGACGAACTTTGTCGCGAGATAAATTCGATTTCTTATTTTTATATTATTACTAGATGCATTAGCAATACATTAATACATTTCCTCGTTGGTGTTGGAATTACACCAACGAGGAAATTAGAGATACGACTCAGCAATGAATTTGTTTATAGACAAACTATGAAAATCAACTTAACTCAACTTAAAAAGGGTGTATTATGTAGTTCTCCCGGGATTCTAGATCCCGGGAGAACTACATAATGATCACTCAAGCTATTCTTCACCGCAAGAAATGGTCAACGCATTTGCTAATATTTTCTCAAGCGTTTATACAGCCAAAACACATTTTAATATAAACCATAATTCAATTAGTAATCGTGAAACTCTAATGCCTTTTATTCAGGAAAGTGATGTTGTAAACAGTATTAATCAACTTCGAGGTTCGCAGGTATGTGTTCATGATAGTGTTCCATGTTATGTAATTAAAGATTGTAAATATATTTTTGCCAAACCCCTATCACTTATTTATCATCATTTATCATTAAGGAACAGGATTTTTCCTTACAGATGGAAAACAGCTGTTATGAGTACAATTTTCAAACTGGGATATAAATCTAATATTAAAAATTATAGACCGATATAAATTCTTTGTAGCTTTTCTAAGATATTCGAGCAAATAATTTATCAGGTTATTTAAAATCATGTCACTAAGTACATATCATCGCAACAACGTGGATTCTGCACTGGCAGATTACTGTTACAAACTTAGCTGTCATTACGCAACATATCTGCGAATCTTTTGATAAACGCAGACAAGTGAATGTAATATACACAGACTTCTCTCGAGCATTCGACACAATAAATCACGAACTTCTATTAAAAAAACTTTGCGAGTTTGGTCTTTCCTTAAGCATGGTAAAGTTTTTAGCATCGTATCTAGACTGTCGCAGTAACTATGTGTATTATAATGGGTTTAAATCAAATAATATCTTGTCGCGTCCTAGCTAATGCGGATGATTTAAAAATGTATAGTCCCGTTATATCGGAGCTGGAGTGTATTCTGCTGCAAAGTAACTTAAGTCTTATAACTGAATGGTGTACTGAGAACTAATTAATGTTGAATATAGATAAGTGTGTCATAATATCATACACACGTAAACATCACACAAAATCATATAATTATAATATTGGCGACACAATCATACGGCGTGAAAATGAAATCAAAGACTTTGGGGTCTTATTTGATTCCCGACTAACGTTTTCAAATCATATTCACCAAATTCAGCATTTATATTATTAGGATTTTTAATGAGAACGTAATGATATTTCCATGATTGTAATTTATTGAAAATATTATACTTTGCCTTTATACGTAGCAGATTAGAGTACGTTTCAGTTATTTGGTATCCGTACTATACACCAGATTCATTGGTTATTGAGAAAGTTCAAAAGCGCTTTCTCAAATACCTGTCTTTTAAAATGAGTGTAATTTATCCAGATAGACAGACAGATTGCAATGATTTACTCATTCTCTTTACCTACTAATATCTTATTCGGGGCATACTATTCGCTAGAAAATAAGAGAAAATAGTGCTTTACGGCACACGCCGTTGTTACCACTAATAATAATACTGTTGTATTTAAATTTCAGTATGAGAAAGTTAAAGGATGAATCAATGATCGTATTCGTTTAGTTTTGGAAAAATATTCATATATTATTTATAAAAATGCATTAAATATGCTCAATATTTATACAAATTTGATCGTCAATTTAACCAATTTAAACATTTTTATATTTAATTTTGAAGTAATAGGGGCCTAGAATCGACTTTTGTGAACAATAAAGGGTTTGCATCATAAAAATAAATTCATTAGTTTGCCCACAATGAGCGAATAATTATCGGACTATTTTACATTTTCTTGCGAGAAATAAGGGAAGATCAATTTGTGTATCTCTAATTTTAATTTTGACAGACTGATTTTTTAAATGTGTATCTGAACACATTTTGTACATACAGTATATATGTGTTCTTTGCTTACTATTCTTTAATTTAGTGATTTAGACATAGAGCAAAGGTTTCTGCTGAACAGGGTGGTGCATTTTTGTTGTGCCACATATTAACTTTTTTATTTATTTTAGGAAACATTAAAAAAACGTTTTCGTGTTTTATGAAATATTGAAGAGAAAATTGTTCTGTTTCTAATCGTTTCCGGTTGATTTTCTAGCAGAAGTACGGGAATATCGAGAGAAAACTAACAATTAATTAATTTGACAGAAGCCAACACAATATACCGTACTATTTTTAAAAGTTCATGACAACCATTATTTTTGTGAAAATGATCATTTTTGTTTAATAATTTTTTGACATTTTTTATCAATGCAAAAAATAAATAATAGCAAGACTGCATGCAGGCATGTTTACTGTACAAAAAACTGATTTACATGTTTTCTCTAAAATTATCAGGGAATATAATATTCAAAAATAAATAATTTTAAATTGAAAATTCTATGTTCCGTTTTATTCATATACACCCTGTATCAATGTTATCTAACACCATTTTTGTGTTTCAATGATTTCAATTATATATCACATGTATAGTTTTATAAAAAGTTTTCATTGGTTACAAGAAACAAAAGACAATATATGTCAACCAAATTAATTTCTTTATAAAAGAAAATATATCCATAATAGTCAAATTTTCTTCGTTTGTAGTATTTTAAAAAATAAATTATAAAAATGGCGACCTATTTCGCTTCTCCACAAGCCAATGATTTGTGGAGAAACGAAAAGTGTTCATATATATGAACTGGAAGAAACGTTTCACGTATTTTAATATAAAATATAAAAAGGTAGTCGCTGCGCGAGACGCACACTTGAAGAGGATCATAAATTAGCATAAAATAAACATCCCGGCTGATAAGCCATTAACTCGACAATCCAATCATACACAGAAAGCATGGATTGTTTGAATAGTGTAAAAAAGGATAGCGTTATGTATAAAATAATTGAATAGAATACGATGTATGACGACGTAAAGACTATTCACACATAAAATTAGAAACGTGGTTTGCCGAGAAAAAATAGTAGGCGCCTATTAGCCATTTAAGTCGTAATGCTAATGCATTATTTGAAGATATTTTTTATTGTCTGTTCATTATTATTTTCTCTTTCTTTATTGAATAAGCTTAAATAATTATTTTAAATAATGTGTTTATTTAATTTAATTTAGTTACTTTTATTTTGTTTTAGGAACTTTTCATATATTTTGATTGTGGTATATTATTTTTGTATGTTTACTCTGTTATAATTTGGAATTTTGTTTATATTTATGACCTAAATTGGTTTATCAATAAACGTATTTATTTATTTATGAACGGGCACGCATTTCTAATTATTTATATTACTATTATATTAAACTATTTCTGAAAGAGAATTGAAAAAAAATTGCGCCATTTGGGAAATTTGACACTGAAAATCACCATCTGGTTTTGGAAATACGAAATTTGTTAATAGACAAACTATGAACGAGCACGCATTTCTGATAGTTTGTATTGCTTCTAAAAGTATTGCTTAAACCATTCTTAAAAGAAATGTTGAAATAAAGTGTGCCGTTTGTAAATACTGTGTATATAAAAATCGCTATTTTCCCATTTTTTTTAAGTGTATGTATTAAGAATATTTTACAATTTATAAGAATAAATTTGATTCTGTTATATTCAGTTGTCCTTAGTATTAATTATAATTATAAATAAACGGTTAAACAAGTGTTTTTTTAGTAAATATTTTGGAAAAAAAGTCTCGGTATGGAGGCGCCAGGTTCATTGCTGGATTTATTGCCGGCTTCATACACACGAGAATGCAAACAGCAAAACAGCAATATAAAGCTAAGAGCAGACAAGTGTTTCGGGATTCATCCCTCGTCAGTACAGCTCTGTCTTACATAATTTAAATATATTAAAATAAATTAATTTAATTAATTAATTTGGCATTATGTATTGCATCATATTTGAGGCTATTCTGTACCAAAAAATGTTAAATTTGGCGTATACGTTATAATTGATGTTTTCTTTCGAAGATACCGGGAGGTACATATGTATTTACATTGAATTTAATTATTTTTTGATATTGTTACTTATCATTATATTTTTTTTTCTGCAAATAAAATAAATAAATAGAATGATGATATATATTAATCGTAAACTTTGCTCTAAAAATCACAAAATAAATAAAATATGGTTAAAATGTTAAATATTTTTCGACAGCAAAATAAAATATTCGCAATATTAACCACTCATTAGAGATACAGTTTAAAATCGCAGTGTCAAAATGGCGAAATTTTTAACACATTTCGTGTACGCAATTACATTTGAATTTCGATTATGTAGCATTAATTATAGATCGTTTGTATTAAATAAATAATTAATTTATTGATATTTCAAGTTGGAAGGAAACTTATTGAAATAAACTCCTGCACATCCTTACAGACAACACATTATAATAAAGATCTTAAATCGAATAAATATATTTAGGACGTGATGTCTGTAATGAATTCGGAAATTTAAAGCATAAACAAACGATTCGCGCAAATAGAATTTCATATTTTGAGCGCAAGTTTGTGACGGCTCCCATAATGTTCACATTCTTTGATATGCGGATGTAATGAGCTAGAGTGGCACTTTTTCGTGTAAACTTCAAAAGATTTGTATTCGCTGTTCTGATGATTTATTTTAAACGACCGCTTATTTACGTTTTCAGCTGAGCGAAAGGTATCGCTGGGAAAGGATTGGCATTCGGGCTGTCTGAGATGCGAGAAATGCAACAAAACTCTGACTCCTGGTTCCCACGCTGAGCACGAAGGCAAACCCTACTGCAACAACCCATGCTATTCAGCACTTTTCGGACCCGGAGGTAACTTCCATTCATAAACTCATAAATTTTTAAAGTTGATTCTAAAACAGCTGATAATTAGAAACAACTATTTTTGTCTAAATTAGGAATCAATAAAAAAATTTGTATATTTAAAATTATATAAATTTATTTTTTTCAATTATATTTTTCTATACGTCATTAGCGTTGCCAAAATTATTTCATGAGGATTAAGAGGATTTTATATAGAAAAAGAAATAAATGTGATATATAGAGAAATATAATTGTAAAAGTTTATAAAACACATATTAAAGTAATTTTCTGATAATTTTCTACTTGAAACCATTTCTAAAATGGGTCATGATTACATTTTTTCTGTTTCATTTTACAGGTTTTGGAAGAGGTGGCGCCGAAAGCTACGTGTACAAGAAGTAAAAATCTAGGCACACGGAAAGCAGTTTAAACAAATCCATATTTTATTTAATGACTAGTACTTATTGAGCATTCCATGCTGGCATTTTTAATTTACATACAGTAAAACATTTTTTTATATTTAAAGTTATCAAGATAACGAAATTAAATATTTCCATTTGACATGTGTAAACAATAAAAAAATGCTTATTAATTTTTATTACAAGTGTCGTTTATTTCATTTTTTTAATAATAATAATAATTTCCTTTATTTTCCAAAGAGAATACAATGTCCAGTTACAGATACAAACAGTAAGTTAATTACATTATAACTAAAAAACTAATAATAATATTAAAAATAATACAAAAGATAATACTATAGAAAATAAAAATAAATAAAAATACATATAGTTTTATGTTATACAGGCGGGTTCTACCAGTACATTTCTCATAAACAGAAGTATGTCTTTAATGTGGTTGTAGTGAATATCACAAACATTGCTGATAATATTAAAGGTACAGGACATCTCATTAACAGTAGAGTGAGTTCCAATATTTGTTCTCGATGTAGTACTATAAAACGTCTTAATCGAACGCGTGACACAAGAAGGTACATTAAACGATAATTGATATAGTATATCTTGACAGTCAAACATATTATTTACAATTTTATATAGAACTTTAACACTCACAAATTTACGCCGCATATATAGAGAGTCTTCCTCCGTTATATTTAGTAAATTTTTATAGGGGACATTTTGTGCAGTCACCAATACACAAACTATTGTTATTCAGGGCATAAACAATATTGTGTCTATAATTATTATAAATGATGTGTCAATATTTATAATATACAGGGTGAGTTTTTTCGATGTTCTCTATGGGGATCTCGAAAACTATAAGAGATAGAAAAACGGTTAAGGGCAGGATCCTTCAAACGGTTGTCAGTATTTTCGTTTAATAATCCAAACGGTGCGTTTAAAAAATAAACTAAAAATTACATCAAATAGGTATTTTTTTTCTACATGCAGTCGTCAATTTGGTTTTTTTTATTTCTTTTTTTTGTAATTGTTATTTCATTTTATTTTCATTTTTATATTTTGTGTTATATTCAATTAAAAAAATATCAACTTCATTTGGAAAATACTCTACTTTCGATGTATTGTGAATGAAATGCAAAAATAATGTTTTTACTTTCCCCGGACCCCTGTCCAAGGGAAAGTATTGTGATCGTGAAAATTTTCGAACCGCCAATTTCAACAAATATGCACGTTTTGAGGTCCCCTGAGTCCATTCCATCGAGTTTTGAAAAATGTCTGTGTGTGTGTGTCTGTGTGTTTCCGCGATAGCGACTAAACGGCTAAATGGATTAAGCCCAAACTTTATATCTAAGCTTTATATAACAGTGGAATGATCTGAAAAGCTTTTGGTTAGAATCAAAACTCATTAAGTGCAACTTTACTCTTAGCAATTTTTCATTTTTTAATTCGGATAGAAAAATGTTTCAAATAAAAGTTTTAGAACTTGGAAAATAAATAATTTCTGTTATAAAACTTTTATTGTAGGACCTCCGGTTTTCATTTTATAAGCATTTATCTGATAAATTCCCTTAGAGATTTTAATTATTGAAATAATTATTTTAATGACAAATAAAACGTCAAAGTGCCGTCAAATTCAACTTATCATTCGCAAACGCCTCCAGTTTGCAAAAATGAAGAAGAGTGTGGAGGAATGATTTGAACCTATTGTAAGGTAAGAAATAACACAATTATAATATTCTTCTAAATACTCGGGTTTAACTTTAAAAGATAACAATCACTTTTTTCTATTAATCATTTTGCTTCCCTATTAAATTTTCTATCAGAAACTTATTTGACCGTATTCACCGGGGAAAGTGCCATGATGGACACATCACCATTTTTTTAGTTTAATCTCAAAAAACATAGCGAAATATATCTATGATTTTTTTAAAATACCGCTTTATTCGAGTAGCATATTTGACCTCTATAATTGCGTAAAAGTTCAAGCACTAATTACTAGATGGCTGTAGTTAAAAAATAGGCAACCAGTTATCAACGCGTTATCGGTGAAGCAGGACAAGCATTTAATTAATGCGTGATTCATGAAAGGGATTTTTTTGTACATATTGTACATATAAGAAATATTGACTAATTAAATAAATCACTCAAATCAAGATGGTAAATCACAATTTTATTAAATCTCTACCAATTATACGACCAGAAATATGTAGTAATTTTATATACGAAAGGGATTTTATATTAATTTAATTCATTATAAATTAATTATACATCAATTCTAAATAGACTTTTGAACAGATTTTTAGATTCTAAATATAATTTAATTCTTTAAATTTTCTCAAAAATGAACGGGGAAGCAGGAATTTGTATAAAATTGTGTTACATCTTAAATCGCTATGGGTAATTCGCGAATGTACACATATTAAATATTAACTAATTAAATAAATCACACAAATCAAGATAATAAATCATAATTTTATTAAATTTTTATATACCTAGTATACGTAGTATTTTTTTATATGCAAAACGCATTTTATATTAATTTAGAGAATTTCAGAATTTAAAAATCTATAAAAAAACGACGCTTTATTAACTTTTAAAATCGACGTATAATTAAAAGATATTTAATAAATTGTGATTAACTGCTAAATATCATCAATTCCAATCATAAAAACATGTCAAAAGTGATATTTTTATATGAAAGTTGTGGCTAAATGTAGCTAGCAAATTTTATCACTTTTAATTGATTTTTAATTAATTATACATATATCCTAAAATTGACTGAACCATAATTTTTAACAGATTTTTAAAATCTACATATAATTTTATTCTTTTAGTTTGTTTTTGCAGAAATTTGCATAAAATTGTTTTTACATCTAAATGCTGAAATGATTCCTTATTTATAGATGGGGGAATCTGGATTCATTCATATTTTCACCCAAGACTTTGGTTTCTCTACAACTCCCTGAACGCGACCATTGACTTATTAAATAAATCACACAAATCAAGATGATGAATAATAATTTTATTAAATATATATGTACCAATTATACGATCAAAAATATGCAGTAATTTTCTATATACGAAAGGGATTTTATATTAATTTCATTGATTAATAATTAATTATACATCAATTCTAAAATTGACTTTTGAATAGATTTTTAGATTCTAAATATAATTTAATTCTCTCAATTTATCTAAAAAATGAATAGGGAAGCAGGAATTTGCATACAATACATGTAAATTTCAAAGTGTTCAAATATTGGTTTATTTATCTTTTTGTATTTTTTGTACAATTTCACCTAATACTTGGTTTCTCTAAGTTAGTATAATTAATTCAACATTTTTATAATTCCAGATTAATTCCAGATTTTGGTTAAAATTTAAAAACTTGAATAATACGTTGTGAAATATACCTACACATTTCTTTTAACCCAAAAAATGTCTTTTTTTGTTGACATGGTGATGTGAAATTTAGTATGCATACCAAGTTGATACCCTTCTATTCAATGATTATTTTAAATGTGATATATATTTAAATTTCGGATGATTTTGGTTCATTTATAAAATAAACCATTATTTCATTCTCACATATAGATTTTCAATAACACTAATTTAAATTGAAAATAATGTTTATTTGGCATTTGTTTTCAATTTCTTTAATTTCATATACTTGATTACAGTTATTTCAATTGTTTTTCATGTCAAACTAATCAATTCATTGTTAAAATGCCTTACAAATACTATCAAATGTGAAATATTTCGAGAAGTACAGAAGATAGGCTTAATGAAATATTTATATATCATTTTGTGATAATTAAAAAAAGATGGAAAACTATAGGGTGCCATTTAAATATACAAATATATCACATTTAAAATTATCATCGAATAGAATGATGTTATCTTAGTAAGTATACAAAATTTATTTTCTTCATTTTGAAAACCAAAAATGTAATGTATACTAATAAACCACCAATACAACTATCCAAATTTTTAGAACATTTTTTTTCTGCAGTAACAATTAATAAAAACTACTAACTGTATTAAATTGCTGTAAAGATAATTCAAAGAGGAATCTAATAAAAAATAATATAAAGAGTGTTACCTTTGGAGTTAAAATAATTTTCTAATTTGTGCATTTAAAATTCTTTAAAATACTCTAAGCCCTCAATTTGTTAAAATTTTCTGAACTGTGTAAATTATTAGAATGATTCGAAAAAACTGAATAATTTAAACAGCTTGACTCTCGTAAACATGTTAATTTCTTCTATAACACTTTATTCTTTCAAATGGTCAAAATCCATCAAGTTTATCCGGTTCATTATCGAGTAATTGAGAGTATAAATATATATATATATATATATATATATATATATATATATATATATATATATAATATACTTTGAGGGGGCAAACTATAAAGAGGAATAAAATGAATATAATTTTCATGTATAACTACATAATATTATAATAATAAAATATAAATGAAATGTTCGGAAATCCAATTTCATTAACAAAGTATTAGACACTATGAATAGAAGAGTGTTCATTCACTTGGTCACAGTAATTTAATAAATTAAATAAAAATGATTTCAAAATAATCAATAAATTATTGCCCGGGAAGTAGTTGTTTTAATGTGCATTTGTTGAAAGTACTTACGGTACGTAAGTCAAAATGTCACAGAGCTAAATGTGGAAATGATTTATTAATGATTTCCAAATCATTTTTATTTAATTTATTAGACACTATCTTATTTGGTTCACTGTTTTTTTTAAATTTCTATCATTATATATTTCTTAAGAAAATAATGTCTGTTCAAGGAAGTGGTAGTGTGAGGTTTTATTCAACATCATAATGAAAATAAATTTTACATAACCTTCCCATTCAATTTATTTTCAATAAAAAATGCATTGAAAATGTGTTCAACCAAATATGAATTCTGAAACATTGATATCACATTTTTTTATTTTCATTTTCACTTCATTTAAAATCGTAACCAGAATTTTAAACACAACAAAACGAATAAATCATAGGTGAAATAACAGAACATATGATTTTGGCAATCCTTAAATGGGAAAAGAAGTGTAGTTTTATAAGATGAATAAAATGACACTTTCAAAATATTTGAAAAAGTCAAGGGTAACTAGATATTTTGAAAAAAGTAAAATGTGTCAAATTTTTGTAATCAATATATCTCTATTATTATCATAGATATAAAAAACTGTAAAGGACAAAGTTGTAGAAAATTTTACACAGATAACAAAAAAAAAAATCGCCCATATTTTTGGAGATATGACACAAACTTACCTTTTTTTAAATGAAAACTGTAGTTGGCTATGACTTTATTAAAAGGGCTATTTTTTTCCCTTTAATCCAATATAACATATGCCATAGTAATTTTTAAAATAAAATAAGTTACAGTCGTTTTTAATTTTACCATACACCAAAAAATAGTTAGCCATGAAAAAGATAAAAGTAAAACAATTGCAGTTGTTTATTCTAAACACACATTAATTCATTTCCATATTTGGTTTGTTTCGATAAGTTTGTTTTGCATTTTTTTGGTGTTGTACGTTTTTAAAGTGATCATGAATTTTTCCAACGAAGAAAAGCGTGATATGCTTGTTTGTTACATTCAGTGTAATAAAAACGCTGCGGATACTGCAGAACAATATTATAATCAATATATCGATCGTCGGCAGCCATCTTTACCAATATTCAGAAGAATTTACCAGAATTTGGGTGAGTACGGATCCTTTACAAAGCCGAAACTTGAAAAAAAACGAAATTAATGATGTTTCGGAAATAAACGTATTAGCATTGGCGATGATAGATCCACACATCGACCAGACAAATTGCAACAGAAGCAAGCATAACTCAACGGACATAAATATCACCCATATAAGGTATAAATTTTACAAAATTTACATGACGGTGATACCAGTAAGAGAATGTGCCAAGAGGATAATACGTTCCCTACAAAAATAATTTGGACAGATGAAACGCGATTTACTAATTGTGGGATTTTTAACCGGCACAATGAACATGTTTGGAGTCAGGAGAATCCACGAGAAGTTGCACAACGTAGACCACAAATTAAATTTGGATTTAATGTATGGTGCGGTGTGTTCGGATCGAGAATTCTCGGCCCATATATTTTTGATAACACATTGAATGGAAATGATTACCTTCGTTTTCGTCAAGAAACATTTGAAGATATGCTCGATGATTTAAATTTATCAGTACGGGCAAGATTGAAGTGGTTTCAACACGACGGAGCTCCACCTCATAGCACGTTGGCTGTGCGAAACTATTTAAATGATGCTTTTTCTAATTCACGGGTGGGACTTTTTTCTGTGGTGTTATGTGAAGAACAAAGTGTATCAACAATCATATCAATCCGTGGAGGATCTTAGACCAGCTGTACTTGAAACATTTTATTTTATTGACAGAAGAAAAGTCAAAAAAGCCACAAATTCGATTTTAAATAGATGTACTTTATGCCATATTTTCTTCTATTATTATTTTGATAA
The DNA here is from genome assembly GCA_963082785.1 of Philonthus spinipes. NCBI lineage: Eukaryota > Metazoa > Arthropoda > Insecta > Coleoptera > Staphylinidae > Philonthus > Philonthus spinipes. Next base: position 3,842,968 of record OY720304.1, read on the forward strand.
TTTCGGAATTATTTTACTTTATGTTGCTTTTGACAAATTTAAAGAAAGATAATAAATTAAATATTGATTTCTTTGCTATTAACAACTGCAATTGTTTTACTTTTGTCTTTTTCATGGCGACTACACAAGTTTGAATATTCATTAATTTTATTCTGGATTTCGATATTATTGTGTCTAGATTTAATTTTATTATTGTATCATTCTTCGCATTCAATATTGTATCTATATTGTATGAACTTTGAATAACAGTTTCAATGTATATACAAGATATAAATATTGATACAATATTGCTACAAGATACATTTCTACTAGGGTGTGCAAATTATCGAAATTTAGAGAGACAAAAAATACTCTAAATTGAACATTTATTTAAGTAATATATTTAAAAATATTATTGCTTCTGTTACTAAAGAGATATTTAGGTATTTATTTATAGGTTATGTTATATTTCACACTTACCATCAAGTGATGGTGCTGATATTAACTCAAATGATGTGTTATATTATCATATTAAACCATAGAAAATTTCATTCAAATCTGATAACGCATTGAATTGTTATCAATAAAATAAATATTATTTTGTTTAAGTTTGCAGATGAATTCCGGCTTAACGGTTAACTTTTGTATATTGATAAGTTCAGTTGAATCATCATATATTGGAACTTAGCCCAGTTTTCTCCTCGGGATATTAATCAGCATGAAATTCTGCAAAAGTGTCAAATTTAAACCTACTCTCTATCTCTTATAATAAGCGAGATCCCCATGGTGAGACTCGAATTTGAAAAACCCTGTATATGGATGGAAAAAAGTAATTAAACTAAGGGTACTGAAAACATTAGTTTTGTAATTGTCTTTTCTTCATCATAATATTTTGTATAAAACCATGAACATTGGTATAATTAAAGTCAAGCAATTTACAGTGATGGACGCAGCAGCTCCAGTTCCACGCACCAGTAGAACCCCAAACCCGTTCCCGGCATTGCCAAGGAGTGATCCGGAAGTGTCCTTACCCTCGCCATCGTTGCATAAGTCCTCTTGGCAGGCGCTGTAGTAATATTTGTAGAAGTTGTCTTCCACTACTTCATTCAAATATTCTGGTTTATCCTGGCAGGTTCTAATCATCGAGTTGACTTTACCTTTAGGGTCCTAACAATGAATAAAAATAGTGTTCTATTAACAGTTTCAAGTCAAATTAAAACATTAAATGTTGGGTTGAAATTTTAATATTAAATTAAAAAAAGATATATTATATTTTAATTGTATTTTTATGAAGGATGCGGTTTAGCGAAAGATACTGCTGTAAAATTGAATTAATCGTTTTATTAATATTCAGTCTCTAGTATGCATGCACGGATTACATGCACATGAGGTGTAAATGACAAAAAGTAATGGAAGATTTTTAATATTTATACAAATCATACTACTTCGATTTTTTCATCAGTATTCAATAATTTTGAACTTATGTTTGCAACAAAAACCATTTGGTGGTGTTATGACTTCTTAATACAAATGAAATAAAATTTAAAAAACAAATAAACCCGCTGAGCCGTCATTTTAGCATTTTTTAATATATAAAAAATTGATTATATAAATAGGGACTGCTGACGCTAGCTTCACGTTTAAATCCAAGTGACGGTGGCGCTGCCATAGACCAAGTGCCAAGGCCAAGTACTAAATGAAAGCCATTTTCGGCCATTTTGCACTCGAGTCAGCTGTGTGTAAGTTTTTTGTGTTTAAATCTTCGTCTACAGAAGTATCTGTTGATGTGTCAGCGTGTTGAGGTTATGTTTATGGTTACGGCTCTGTCTGCCGTCGTTCACCGTGGGTTTTCCGTGTGTGAAAAGTGCCATCGTGTCGTCTTTTCTTGCATTGAAAGTGCTATAAACCATGCAAAACGTCGCCCTTTCGCGGGCCGAATAAATAAAAAAAGGCATATATCGATATTAGAACCCTCCGTCGTGATCAAAATACATCATCCAAATGGTGCAAGTGTCCCAAGACGGGCCCATCGAAGTCCCCATTCAACGAAAATATTATCAATTTAGCTACGAAAATATTTATGTTAGCATTGTATTACATTCACATTGCCCCTTTCAAATTGTATACGAAATAAATATTTGCATGAAAACTCTATTGAATATCAATCTGTAGTTCGGGGAACGTTTTAACTGCAGGTCTAAGCGTCCAAAATTCACTAAACGCACGAATTTTCAAGGTGGCCTTTTATACCGCTGGATGGCTTTAAAAGCGAACCAGTGGAAAAAATATATGCTTTGCCGCTTGACTTAAACGCAGCAGCGCCATACAAATTGGTGTTCCCTGAGCGCGACCATTCTGCTCACCAGTTTTTGAATTTCCCACATTTTTGATCACTGGGGCGGGGCTTAGTCGGGGACTAGTAGTCCATATTTATATAGTCAAAGATAAAATTAACATTTAATGTTGTTACAGCGTTGCTAAAATGTTATTTGTTTGATTTTTTTTTTAACAGTTATAAAATTTTTGGGAGGTGGGACGGGTATAACCTACTAACCACCCTTTTATCTACGACAATGCCCATCATATGGGACACGAATGACACGTTAATGTTGTCGAAAGTATAGTCAACAATAAAACAATACGAGTTCTACAAACAAAGTAAAAAGTGTTTCATTTATTAAAATTGAATTAGAATGTATAACAAAGTAGAAGCCTCAACAATTAACAAGTTATAATCTTTTGTCTTTTGACTCCCAAACTATTCGATTTAAGAAAACATTACATTTTGATTTTAAATATTTTCATGGGTTCCTAATATAGAAGTTAGCACTTTATACTCACCAAATATTCCATACGCAGTGTGGTGCAATACTTTTTGTCGCAATTTAAAATTTTGGCAACACTCTCCACATCGGTGACACACCTTTGATCGAATTCCGTCGCTGAGCAAATGTAACATTTCAGACCTAAAAATTAAAAACGAAAAGTAACCAATAATCCACAAATCCTACATAAATGACATTATGTTCAGATTTAAACAACACAAAACATTGATTAATTAATTTTGAATTCTCTTGATAATCTATCAGAAAAAAACTGTGTTTCATTTATTTTATTGGTAGACTTTTAATAAGCTATTCATATTTATTATATATTAATTATTTCATACATAAATAATACCCTGTGTAGCTGCTAAAACATGTTGAAATGCTTTGCATAGTAAGTAATTATTTTTCAATGCAGAAACATTAGTTTCATTCACAACGATTTTTTTATTATTTACTTACAATTAATTGTCCAAATGCAATTGCAGAATAGAAAAATTAAAAACTGAATTTTCATGTCTCGAAAGCTTTTCACTTTAACGACGACTGACGCTAATAAACAACATTCGATATTAAAATCTAATCGCGTGGTTTTATCTAGGATTTATTATAATATAAAAACTGTTTGATAAAACAATACTAACAGATAACATTGATAAGAATGTAAAATTTGGTATAGGTGTTTATTTTCTTCCCGGAAAATGATAAAAGATGAATTAAAAAAAAATACAAGGTAGATCGAGTGACACATATATACATATGTGTAAAGGTATGCTGAATTAGCGCCTCACATAGTTTCAACGCCCCCCTTGCTTCTCATCTCCCTTTCGGTCATTCAGACCTCGTGACGTACACGAATTCGAATATTTTCGCGCGTACACCGGCGAAAACAAGCATAACCTATTTTCACATTGCGTGCTTTCTACTTCTTCGTTTATGCCCGTTCATTGTTTCATTATTTAGTTATACTTTGGTCTTTCAGCGACCATGTGAAAAGTAAATTTGAAAATTGTTATCACCGGGCGTAATACATTAATTTGTTTGTCTGCGGGACATTACACATTTTTGTATTATTTTATTACTTTGATCCACAATATTTTAAAATGTTGCACTCTTTAGGTTTTTACACAAACAAATGCACATACTATGGTAACTGAGTAAAAATGCTAATAACTAAATTCATTACTACACTGTATTATTATAAAAAAAAATACATTTTTATAAGCATTGAAATGGTCACATCGTGACTGAAATATGCATTTGCAATCAATAAATTTTATGAAGGAAGAAAACTCATTCTTTAATTTACTCGTACACTTTTATTTGTACGCAATAAATACAACTTAAGTAACGACTTTTGAGGTTATTGTTTATTATAATTTTATTACGATACAAATATTAAACAATTTAATTAATATTAGTATTTTTATTTTAGTAATAAATATAATAAAATAAAACGAAAATTAATTAAATTAATATAACCTAAGGCCGTATTCTAGTTTAGTCGATAACGACTCAAAACGAAGATGGAGCGATTTCAAACAACGGTTGAAAGAGAGAAAACTCCGATTCGATATCGTTTAATTTATTATTCGATAGCTATTTTAATCATATTTAAAGCGTGCGCAGTGAGTTAATGTGACGTCATGAGGTCTCCCATTAAATTCCCCCCACTCTCAAATTTTCTATTCCATCTATCCTTTATACATATACTCAAGCGTCGTTGAAAAAAATAGCGTATAAATCATAGAGTACTTTCTTCAGTGTGTTCAGCCAAATAAGTTATTGTTGGTGTGTCTTTTTTTAATTGAAGCCAACATTTCCAGATAAACATTATAATTAATTTCGTGTTTCACACCTTACGCAATTTTCTTAAATTTATTAATTTTTATTTTATGCCTTATATCGTATTATACAGTTTAATAAATATACAGGCCTGGTGCATGTGGGGTTGCATATGTCCAATTATAATTTTCGGAAATATAAATCAATTAAATAGTTTCTACATTTTTGTAATTCATATTTCTATTTATTAAATGATATTTTACAATTACTACAATTAAACGCAAAATTCTAGAATAATTATTTTTAATATTTTTATCAATTAGCTATTAACTCTTGATGTACACAAATAAAAAATGAAATATATTGCTTTAGGTTATATATATATATATATATATATATATATTTAAAAAATAGGTTTTTAAAAATTAACATATTTTGATTTTCTTATTTTCATTATAAATGATCATCATAGATTTCTGTTTATGTGACATGAAATCATCATCTATGGATTAAAAAAAATAATTGAAATCATTTATAGAAAAAAAGTAAATACGGAATCAACACATTAGAGATGATGTAACGTTTTAAATAAAAATCCATAAGATATAAGTTTAATTAAAGAAATATACTACTTATTTTATTGTCTATGAAATATACAGCGTGTTTCAAATTCGAGTCTCACCATGGGGATCTCGCTTATTATAAACCTACCCTTTAAATTTGACACTTTTGCGGAATTTCATGCTGATAAATATCCCGTTGAGAAAACTGAGCTAAGTTTCTTCGTGTTCAAGAGAAATGAAAAAAAAAACTGAAAAATGCGATTTTCTTTTTTTTTATTTGTATTTCAATGCAATGATGACATTCTTATAGCACTTTTTTATGATCTAATCGATGGAGCACTCATTTTACTAATAAAATGTTTAGTTTCTTCTGGACCATCATCAATTTTCTTATTTCTTATGGGCGCCATATTGGTTTTTTATCATATTAAAATTCTCTATTTTTCTGACTTCAATGATACCACATATAATATTTTTGTTCTAATAAATAAAAACAGTTTTAAAAAATATTTTTTTTAATACTAAGAAATCACGCATGCCATGAAATTAAAAGTAATCAATACAAAATATAATGTAATTTGCAGCTTGTGAATATAACATTTATAAACAATTTTTGCAGTTGAACAAAAAATTACATAATGATTTTATTAAAAAATAGTAATATGAGGAATCTTAATAATAATAAAAATATTGTCACAAAAAAATATGTCTTTAATTTATTTTCAAAAAACAGCCTTAGCAACAACAGAAATCCAAAGGTTTTTCTTTAAATTATTTATTGTAGTATAAAAATTCCCACCAGGAATTTTATTGAATTTCGAGACGAAATAGTTAATGTTTTATAATCTCCTAATTTATGTTCTGACTGCGAATTGAAAGTTTTAATTTGTATTACCGAAGATACGAACCGTCCATACTCACAATAAGTAAACCAAAACCATCGATGTATATAAAAGACGACCGGGAGGCCGAGCGCGCCGAGTGTTCACGTCCACTAACGAAGTCGTTTTCTCCAATAAAATCCTGCCCAAGCATTCGGAACGAAATTATGATCCGACGGCGAAGCAAATTTATGTTAGGAATTGTTTCGCAAATGTTCTTAAATTTGTATTAATATAGTTTACCAATAAAATCGGCCAAAATAAATAAATATAAATATATAAATAAAAATAAATAAAACGTATTATTATTATTTATAATATTGAACAGAAATAAACATTTCTTAATCAATTTTAATATTATAAAACGGTAATTATTTATTTACTAATGGATAGCAAATAATATTTAGCAAACTTACTTAATAAGTAGGTACTGAATTTTCGCAGATTTATAAATAACTTTATAAATCAACTTTTAAAATTATAGAAACATTTTAAGAATATACATTAGTGCGAACATTGTAGGGTTCAAACTAAAGCGTATTTAATATTCAATTCTTTGTAACATTAACAAGAAGAAACAATGGAGAAATCATACATGCTTTTGCAATATAAAATTGTATGTTCATGATGGAATCAATTAAGAATTGTATAAACAAAAAAATATATTTTTAAAATATAAAGAAAAAACAAGAAATCATGATATAAAACATTAAATTGCAATAATTACCTATAACGTGTATTTTAAAAATTATTCAATATACAGCCCACATCAAATATTTTCACAACCTTATATTAATTTCTTTAAACATAAATAATAGAACTCGTTTCATTTAACTAGGAATAAAAGTTCTGACGGAGCAATTTCTTTAACTTATCAAAAGTGAATTAATGTAATCCACAGAGCTAATAAATACGTTTATTAGCCTTTCTCGCCTAGTTACATAAAATGGACTGTATCTATAATAAGGTAAGTTAATTTTTTTAAAGAGTGAATTGTAGTCGATCCGAACAATTACACACTATTTTCCGCAATAAGACAGTTTGAAAATATAATAACGAACTTAATAATCTTTGATAAATTACAACTATTGCATTTTTGTGGTGCAAAATAGGACAATTTAAATACATCTGTAAATCATATATAAATTGTTTCTTTGCAAGGAGTAATTATTTACATTTCTGAACCTGTAACAAATAAATAAATTCTGTGGGTCGCCGAAAGGTAGACGGCGCCTAACTTGCCTACCCGGGCGAGCTGCGACTGATTAAATGTACAAAAAGGTTTATAAAAATACTGTACAACTTACGTCTAGGAAACAATTAAAAATCGACGTGTTCGTGGATTTTAAAAAATTACAAATAATACATGTTTTAACAAATGTATTTATATTTTACGATGAAGTGTAAACACGATACATAAGACATGGCTATTCGCGCCTACCTATTTTTATTGCGGTAGATGGCTTGTAACCGCGTCGCAAGTCTCCGTTATTCATTTTGAGTATAATCCGTATAGTCGTTGCAGAGCGCGGCGACGGCCACTGTGATAGTGGCCGTCATTTGTACACCCGTTTGAGTTTACTTACTTAGTTGTTCTCTTATTTTGTATTCACTATAAAAAAACGTATCGGCATCTATTGGCAATCGGCTGAACTGCTTGGTGGCGAGAACAATAGAAATTGACAGTGGCGCCCTCATTATACGACCAAATATTTAATTGTATTCGTAATTGAGATAGCACACTTTTATTTTTTATTATATTCAATCTTCTTTATAAGACGTATAAAGTAGAGGTTTTTCCTCATTTAATCACATATTTTTCGCCTTATTTAAATGAGTATATCTATACGAAATTAATGTTTGAAAAACATTATTTTTAATTTTTATTTTAAACGAAAAATATATGATCGTGTAGCCCATTAAATGTAGCATTTAATTCCGTAATTGTTTTTAAAAAATATATAATCGGAGGCGACTAACATTACAAATCATAAGACCCATAATCAGGATCGCACCCTTAAAACCCTATAAAATAAGGTACATTTATGAATTCTAAAAAGACACTCTTGATTATAAAATTTGAACGATTTAAAAAAATACCTTTATTGGCATCCTCTTATATTAACAAAACACAATCAAAAATTCACAAAAACCCAGCCCTAACATCACCCTAATCCTCCCTCCCTTCTTCTAGCCTCCCGCTCCCGCATCAACTTCATCAAGATTTTTACCCCAGCACCATCCTCTTTCATCCATCTCTCCACTCTTCTCTCTTCTTCTATCCATTCCTTGCATACCCCCACACATTCCTCCCCCAAGTGCATCCATGTGTCCTCCCCATCGTCACATAATACGCACCTAACATACGCCAACCCCATCCGTACCTCCATCCAACGCTCTTCCAAACCACACCGTGCCCTAGCATAAACCTTTTTTTTCCCGGCAGTCAGTCTACTCTCTCTTAGGCACTTCGGTAGATCCTCGTATACCATCCATCTTACATACATGGGGTTATATGTACTTTTGTCTATAAAACCCTGCCTCTCCTGCAGTTCAACTCCCATCCATTTCTCCCTCATCCATGCTGCCACATTTACCCCCTTCTGCAACCATTCATCTTACACTCCCACTCTTTCATACATTCTCTGTCGCTCCTTTCTAAACTTATAGCCCTTTACTCTCAAACAAGCCTTCCAAACTTCTTTCACTAACCTATCATCCTCCAATTCGGTTAACTTCATCTCATACCTTACTACACCTTTCACAGTCTTCCCATGCATACTTCCCCTATTTGTTTCTTGAAGCAGAATATCCGGGCGTAGGTTTCTCTACTTCCAGTATCTGTTTCAAGAACACCATTTGCTCCCTTTCCACACACTTATATTCTCTCATGCCCCAAACTTCCACTCCATACAACATTATCGACTGTAAACATGCATCCCATAACTTGCAGTCCATCACTACATTCCCTTGAATCCATTTTCCCCATCTCACTCTCACCATACTCCATGCTTTCCTCGCTTTAGCTGTCGTCCATTTGACCTGTTCTTCATACCCGCCTGTACTTCGGAATATGAAACCCAGATACTTAAATGAATCGACCCTTCCACTCCAATTCACCCATTTTCCCCTTCTTCCTTTATTCCCTCTTTTATCCATATATCCTTCCACCCTGGCCAACATCTCTTTCATTTCTTTCATCTCCCTCGCCAATAACACCACATCATCCGCATATGCTAGCATTCATACCTTGTCTTTCCCAATCACTACCCCACCTATTCCTCAGTACCTCCTCCAACTTACTCAAGTATAAATTAAATAGCAGTGGGCTCAGCGGGCAACCGTGCCTCACTCCACTCCACACTCTGACACATTCTCTCCCACTTTTGCTCTTACCCAGGTTTCTTCATACACTCTTCTTATCATTCAATTACCGTCCCACTCACACCTCTTCTCCTCAAGCACTACAGCAACTTATGCCTCGGGATCGTGTCATATGCAGACTTGAGATCCACAAACATAGCATACATCGCTTTCTTTTCATCTAACACTCTCGCACTCATTCTTGCTAGAGTAAAAATCTGGTCCCTGGTCCCCCTCCCCTTCCTGAATCCTTCCTGACTCTCCGACAACATCCCCCTAGCTTCTACCTCAGTTTCCAAGCGTGTCCTCACTGCTGTCATTGCTATCTTGTATCAGATACACATTAACGATATCCCCCTATAATTGTCCACATTTGTAGCCTCTCCACCTTTGTGCACATATATATATATATTACTCCCACCCTCCATGCTCTTGGTATCCCCGCCTTTCCCTACACATTTGGTTCAATAGTTCTGTGAATCTCTTTATATCATTCCTTCCTATCCGCTTTCACATTTCTGCCTTAATTCCATCCATTCCGGCTGCTTTTCAAACCTTTACCCCTTCGAACGCTTTTTCAAACTCTTCCAGTATGAACTCCACTACTTCCTCTACCTGCTGTCTTCCTCCCACGCTACTCTGTTCTCCGCACATTCCTCTACATTTTCCTGTCCATTTCTCTAGTGATACCCTACCCCTCTTCCGATCTCTCCTCTTTTAAACACTCTCCACATTTCCCTTTCCTTTCTACACTCCCTTAGCTCTTGAGCTACTCTTTCTACCTCCCTTAACTTCTTCTCCATACATATTTCGTCATAAAACTTTCTCGCCTCAGACACCTCCATCCCACTACCATATCCTAATCTCCACCGTCGGACCGCGTCTCTCAATTCCCTCTTCACTCGTCTGCACTCTTCGTCGAACCATGGGCATCTATTCGCATTTCCCTTTCGTATCCTATACCCACATTCCACAACCTTGTCTTCCATCTCTTCCATTGTTTCCACTTCCTCCCAATTAACCTTCCTTAGACGTTCACCCACCTCTTCAATATCCTTCACGCCGTCTGCTAGTTTCCACTCCCCATGCCCCTTCTCCTTGGTTTTGCTTCCCATCATTCCAATTTCCACCATCAATGGAAAGTGGTCCGACCCCAATAATCCTCCATTTCCATTTTTCTAATTACCTCCCTATCTATCCCCCTCGTCACTATATAGTCTATAACTGACCCTTCCTGATATCCTAAGTACGTCTTTTTTCCCTCCCAGTCTCCTTTTGTGCAGCATTTAATATATCCCACCCTTCCACCACTGCCCATTCTCCTATCAATTTTCCCTCCCTGTTCTTTACTTTATCCTGGGATGTCCTTTCAATGAATTCCCCACTATCACTTATGCCTCCCTACCATTCCCCCAATCTTGCGTTAAAGTCGCCTCCCATTATGTATCTTCCCTCTTCCTCCACCTTGCCTTCAATGTCCTTTTGTATATCTTGCCAGTTCCCATTAACATATATCACCCCGACCTCCACATGATATCCATCCTTATTGCATTTCATTCCTCTCTTATTAACCATGTTTCCACTAATCCTATTATGTCCTTTCCTTTCGTCCATTCCTCAAACTCTTTCTGCCACCTTTCGCCACTACACTTCGATTTTATCCCCACCACATTCCAAAACCCCACTCTTAGCGTAACCTGCCCCCCTACCGTGCCTCTGGTTTATCCAACTCTCTTATCCATACCTTACCACCCAAGCTTTCATGTAAATCCGAACCCCTACCAACCGACCCTACCGCCCCTACAACTTTGCGCTGTTGGTTCTGTAAACCAGTGGAGCCTTCAACTTTGTGAGACCAGGGGCGATTTTCGCGGTCCTGAGAAATCTACACTTGGACGAGTCGATATGCCTCTTTATAGAGGAGCTACTGGCGGAGAGGTATATTGTCTCTAAGCTGGGTGACTCATACTCAATAAGAAAAGCCAACAGAGGCACCCATCAAGGAGGTGTCCTCTCTCCCTTACTATGGAATATAGTCATGAATGAACTCCTCAAAAGACTAGAGTCTACTGGGTGTAAAACAATTGCCTATGCTGCTGACGTGACCCTCACGGTCTCTGGCAAACATTTAGGTATCCTCTCTGAACTCATGGAACGGGCACTCCGCAAGGTAACCCGCTGGTGTGAGGAATGTGGGCTAGGGGTAAATCCCCTCAAAACTGAACTTGTACTCTTCACCAGAAGATATAGGATACCAAACTTCAAGGCTCCCACCCTTAATGGCACGAGCCTGGTGGTAAAAGAACAAGCCAAATATTTGGGCATCTTAGTGGGTAAAAAGTTAAACTGGAAGCCCAATATTCAAGAACGAGTAAGGAAAGCGCTGGTCGCGCTGTACTCGTGTAAAGGTGCAGTTAGTAAGAATTGGGGACTGAAACCAAGCGTTGTCCACTGGATGTATACGACTGAGGTAAGACCCTTCTGTTCTATGAAGCTGTAGTATGGTGGACAGCTCTTGATAAGAAAATCCATCAGACGGCACTAGGTAAAATGCAGATCTACTCCCTCCAAAGCGCTGGATATCATTTTAAATCTAACTCCTGTTGACCTCTTCTGTATAATAGCAAACAGGGTAACGGTAGGATCCTGAACGAGCTTGTCGATATCCCTCCGAAGACGGATAGCTGTATTCAAGAACTAGCTTTTGGTAACAAATTCTCCACTTCTATACCGGACAGGAAAGAGTGCGTCCAAGGCAAGGACGTCTGGCTCTTTATGGATGGTTCCAAATGCGAAGGAAGAGTAGGAGGTAGGATTTTCTCTCATGAACCCAACCTAAGAAAATCCTTTCGGCTCCAGAAACATTGCAGCGTCCTACAGGCGGAAATATGGCCATCCGAATGGCAGCGGACTGGATAGGTAAAACTGATATTCAGGTTAACCATATTAGGTTCATCACGGATAGCCAGGCCGTCATTGGGGCTTTAAGCGGTCCCTACTGCACCTCCAAGGTGGTCAGGGACTGTAAAATTACGCTAAATAAATTAGCGAACAGCTATGACGTTGGGCTCATTTGGGTACCGAGTCACAGTTATATTAGAGGTAACTCAATCGCTGACGACCTCGCAAAGAAGGGAGCTAGAATGAGTAACCCATCTACCGAGCCCTCCGCCGACATCCCCCTTGCGGAATGCAAGAAATTATTAAGGGAACAAATGATGTCATTGGTTAACCGAAGGTGGAGGGATGAGGACACGTGTCACACAACAAGGCAGTTACTAACTGCTATTAGCAGAATCGATATAAGGAAGACGGTGGGCATAATCACAGGCCACTGTCTTCTAGGTAGACATGCACACAAGATGAGTCTCAAACATAATGATTTTTGCAGAGAATCCTTAGATGAGGAGGAGGAAGAAACAGTACTCCACTATCTAGGACAATGTCCTGTTCTCGAGGGGAAAAGACTCAAGTACCTCGGTCTGCACTATGCAAATGAACTGGCGGATCTTTCACCTACAAGGGTGAACGATCTGAACAGGTTCATCAGGTGCTCAAATTGGGTTGTTTAGGAGGAAAAATCTTCTACTTGTGGTAACACAATGAGCCTAAGTGGGCCTAAGTGAGCAGTCCTAGGGCTGCTGCCACTCGAACCTAACCTAACCTGGTTCTGTAAAGATGAAACCTCTCGTAACAATAAATCAGATATTTACACACTAAACTGCAATGATTGTGATGGGGTGTACGTTGGGCAAACGGGACGTGGCTTTCTAACCAGAATCAAAGAACATAAAAAATGTTTTTTTGGAAAAGAAAGGTCGCTCTACGTTTGCCGAACATTTACTTGATCACAATCATTGGTTTAACTATAAGTTTAAGATACTCCAACTTAACCTCCTTGAGCAACTAGTGATAAATAAACTCAAACCTAAAAGTGTGCTCCTGAATGACCAATTGGATATATATATTTCCCCTCTACTTAGTTTATAATTTCACTCGCTAAATATTATTTTTACCTACGTTATAATTTAAGCATAATTTGTATAATTTTCTCTATTTAATTTTGTATTAACTGTACTGTTTTCAACTAAGCCTATCAACTCCCACCCCACCTTCTTTTCTTCTACCTGTGTTTGTATATAAATACCATTTTGTTTTTGTAAAAAACCATTAATCATCTGCCCGATGATGCCCTATTAAAAAACTGTGCATTCGCGCTTAGCAGACCAATATGGTTACTTTTTAAATTGTCACTATCTAGTGGTTGTTTTCCGTCTTGCTGGAAATTAACAAATATAATTCCAATATATAAGAATGACGATAACAAACTTGTTAAAAATTATCGTCCTGTATTGCAACAATCCAAAAATATTTCGAAAAATTGATGACGGACTAATTTTGACTAATTCACTGCAATCTTCAATCCCTCACAAACAACATGGGTTTCGAGTGGGGGCATCTACTGAATCTAATTTATTGTTATATGATTCTTACATTGTCGACGCCTTGGAACGCGGTTTTCAAGTTGATTCCATTTATACCGATTTCTCCAAGGCGTTTGACTCTGTTGATCATGCGCTGTTACTCAACAAGCTTCATTATGTTGACATTTCTGGTATTCTTTTACGTTGGATAGAGTCTTACTTAACAGATAGGTTGCAAGTGGTTAAAATTGGGCAGATATCATCAAGACCCCTAAAGGTCACTTCTGGTGTTCCTCAGGGTTCGCACCTGGGTCCCTTATTCTTCAACATATTTATAAACGACACTACGAGCTGTTTTCGGTATGCGAATTGTTTACTTTTCGCTGATGATATGAAAATATATATGCGTATTGAATCGACTCTTGATGCAACAAATCTGCAAAATGAACTTGATCACTTTTATAGCTGGTGTAATGATAACAGATTAACGCTAAGCATCAACAAGTGTAATATCATTACTTTTTCAAGAAGTCCAGGGTCGTTCATTACAAATTATGTTTTCAACGATGTTGCAATTAATCGGGTTGATAGGATAAGGGATTTGGGTGTCACTGTGGATTCGAAGTGGTCATTTGCACACCATATCTCAAACATTGCCGCGAAAGCTTATCAGATGCTGGGTTTTGTAAAGCGTAACAGTAAGAACTTCAGAAATAGCAGAACGCTGATAAGGCTATATAATTCGTTAGTGCGCCCCCACTTGGAATATTGTTCAACGGTTTGGTCTCCGTACACTGATTGTGAAATTAAGAAAATTGAGCAAGTTCAAATGAAATTTGTAAGGTACCTTGCCTTTAAATTTAGTATTGATCAGCTCTACTTTGATCTTCTGTCGACTTTTGGCCTTTGCAGTCTTAAACAAAGGCGTGTAGAAGCTGACATTAAGTTAGTATTCAAACTGCTCAACGGGTATTTGGATCGCCCTGATCTGTTTTAATTGGTTGGTATACGGGTTCCACCGCGCTCTCTTCGGTCTGATAGTATGTTCCATATTGGTTACAGGCGCACGGATTATGCCAAATATTCCGCATCTGTTCGTGTTTTGCGTCACGCCAATATTTTAAATTTTGACTTTTTTAATGGAAGTTTTTCATTGTTAAAACGCTTTTTAAAAGAAATGTAATATTATTGTATTGTTTAGTTTTAAGTTCAGTGTTTGTATCTATTATGTATTTTTGTGTTGTATATTGTATTTTTCATGTAAATGGCACTCCGTTGAAATAAATAATAAATAAATGATGCCACTGTGTTGGTTTCTACAATAAATAATAGTGAAACTAAAATATTTTTGTGTTTTTATCTAATTGTTAAAGAAAATGACATAAATGATAATCATGTAAAAGACAATAATGTAAACGAAAAAAAAAATGGTTGTAATACTACTAACAAAAGAGTGTCTAAAAGACCTAGAAAACTAAATGATTTTTTTAATTACGCTCGAACAATTGTAAATAAGGGAGATGCAACATATGTTTAACTATTAGCAAGCTAATAGGGTTGCCTACTACATGATGTACGAGACACGACATGCAATAAAGACCAACTTCCATCTAACCGCTGTTTGATTAACACGCATATTACAACTACTTTTTAAATTAAAGTAATAATTGAATATTATTTTTTCAAACTTTATCTATGAAATAAATGAACGCATTAGGAAAATGTTTCACATCTATTAAGCACAAACCCTTAAAATATGATTTAATGAAAAAAATTAATACTTTTTTTAAAAAATTGATATTATTATACTTTCTTTTAACATAGATTTGAAAATATAATATAATTTCTGTGCTATTGCAGATACAACATAAGCGATCTAGTGCCAACATTTGGAACTTTTTTTGGGACCAAAATCTGCATTTCTAGTTTCCTACCAACTTGAAATATCAACAAATAAATTATTAATTAAAAACAAACACAATATAATTAATGCTGCCTTAAATAAAATTGCACTAAAGCAAATAAAAAACACTAAACAAAATATCGAATTGTAAAACGGATATTCAAAATGTACCCCAAGCGGGTTATGATTCCAGCCACTTTAGCGCTGCGATCTTAAATTGTATCTCCAATATCATTGAAATAAATACACACATTAAAATACAAATAAATGAACATATATTTTTAATTGAAAATCCTATGAAACAGTTAATTTATATTTATATAAAAGAATATTATAAATAAATATTTTTATATCAATATTTATTTAATAGAAAACAGTATTTATTCACTTGGTCACGATTATTTAAATAAATAAATGAAAATAATAAACAAAGATGCAATTATTTTTTGTTAAAAAATATGTCTAACGTGTTTGTGTATGATTTATGAAACAATGGAACAAACAAACAAAATTTGTAAACAAACATAACCGTTATTTTAATTCACATTTTTTTTTTCAAGGGAAAGTATTGTGATCATAAAAATTTTCGAATGGCCAATTTCAACGAATATGCATCGTTTGAAGTCCCCTGAGTTCATTCCATCGAGTTTTGCAAAATGTCTTTGTGTGTGTTTCCGCGATAGTGCATAAAAGGGTAGACGGATAGAACCCAAAGAAATTGTTTCAAGCCATTGTAAAGTAAGAAATAACAAACTAAATTGTAATATTCTTTCGAATACTCTATTTTAATTATAAAAGACAACAATCTTTTTTTTCAATTAATATTTTTTCTTTTACTCTTAAATTGATAATATTACCAATGTTGAAAACCAACTTACTGATAATCCTAAACAATTTTGGGCGTACATAAAATCTAAAAAATCAGGTCCTCCTGGATTTCCCACTGAACTTTCATTAATCGATAAAACATTTGATACGCTTATTGACAATCTCCTCTAATCAATAATTCGTACTCCTATAGTAGCATTCTTAATTTCAGCTTCTCTTTTATCTCTCCCAAAACACTTAAAGTCACTTAAAGAATCTTCCTAACAAAACCTGCTACATTTGGGACCAAATACCTGCCTTTTTACTTAAAGACTGTGCGTCCATGCTCAGTCAACCGCTTTCAATTGTCTTTAACATATCAATTAATACGTGCATATTTCCCGATAAATTAAAGATCACCTCTATTTGCCCTATATCTAAAACATCTCTCAATCGTAACAACATAGAGAATCATCATCCCATTGCTTTACTCTCATATTACCAAAGTATATTTATAATTATGCATCATATTATACCTACCGCAAATACAAATGTATTACCACGAGCGCCCATTACGCATATGTGCCGTAATGCAAATAACATCTATGATGACATTTTTATGTAGAACCTTAATTTAATTTTTATAATTCATTTTAGTTCTTATTTTTATATTATAGTTACTGTACTTATTAAACAATTTTTAGTTATTAATTAATTGATTTGTAAACTTTTTCTGATATTTGTCCTTTTATGGTATATCTGTTGGACAATAAAGATTATTATTATTATTATTATCATCTTATATTTCTCAACAACAACATGGTTTTGTTCCTAGACGTTCCACAAAAATAAATCTTGCTATTATTACACATGACATTGGTAATAATAGTTATTTAGATTTATCGGGGTAAATTGATGTTATCTACACACAGAGGTGTAACTACCTTTCGTGCATCCCACCCCGCAAAATAATTATTAAGGCCACAAAGCGCTGATTGTCAACTACGACATTAAGTTTACTTAAAAGAGTTGCGCCTACATGGGTACATAGGTGATAAGGAAATTTCAATACTCGTGCTTAAATAAAAATAAACAAGTATTTGTTGTTTTGCCGATACAGATGGGCCCTTTGGCTTTCTAGTGCCGCCCCCGCAATGCGGGCTCTAGCATTATAGTTACGCCACTGTCTACACAGACATGTCAAAAGCTTGTGATCGAGTGGACCATAGTCTCTTAATTAATAAAATGGAACTCTTCGGGTTTTCCTCTAATTCGAAATTACTTATTTCCTCGCATCTCTCCCATCGTGAAACCTACGTTTCTTTTAATAGCTTTATATCGGATTCTTTCTTTCCTAGTTCGGGGGTTCTGCGAGGATCCGTCCTAGGGCCTCTTCTCTTCAATCTTTTCATTAACGACTTCTCGAGTGTAAACATTTACTATATGCTGACGACTTAAACATCTATTCAATTATTGGTACGCCTGAAGATTGTATACATTTGCAAAATCAGCTTAAGGCTGGCGTTTACTAGAAAAGGAATGATGCGATGACAGAGATAGCTGCGAATCGTCAAGGAGGTGATGCCTCTCGATTTTAATAACGAACTATTGAGAAATATGTAGAACACTGTAGTTTGGTTTTCTTATTTGATTTACATATGTGTATGTATGTGTATTCGATAACCGACGCTGACGGGTTCTATTTTTTTATTGAAATTTATTTTTTAGTGTATAATGAGACAGTGCATAAATATATTTGATGAATTTTGTCGTATCATCGAAAGAATTACTCAATGGATGTTACGTTTTTATTTTCATTTTCAGAGGCAAATTTAGAAATCACAGAATTAATGCAAAGCACACAGTGGCATATGTATATAGATTATTACATGTGGACGGTTCATTACATTTGTATGCCCTTTAAACCTACTCGAACTTTGTATATGGAATGGAGCTTGATTTTTCGAACTAAAATATTTTCATTCTTACATTTATTCTGATTTTACCTAAAGTTGTTATTAACTTCCTAATTTTAAATTTTGATTTCTGGGATGAGTAGGGGTAGTAGGAGCTACTTTCTAAAATTATTTTCATATTATATAGGATGTTCCAAATACCATAAAAATATCAAAGTTGTATTTTTGAAAATGAAAAACCCTATATATTATTATATTTTTAGAATCTACGTTCAAAATAACTATCGTTTTTATTAAGGTTAACCTAACAGTTTTTGAAATAATTGAAATTTTGTTAAAATCTAAACTAATTTTCATATGTCAAGCATTTGAAAAGTATTTAGGTTATGTATACTAAATTTTCAGGTATATTTAGCAATAGATCATATTTTATTTTTTAATTACAAAAACCTTTAAATTTGTACAGAGTGGCCCAAAAAATAAAACTTACTCAATAAGAACATTAAGTTGGTCAAACTTTTTTTTTTAATGGAATGCTATATTTTTTAACATTATATCATCAAATGAACTTTATAATTATCTATTAAAGGTTTCCTATACCTCTAAGCTCTAAGTCGAGGTGATTTACAAAATATCAAATAGTTTATCTAAACTTTCTCTTCAATTTTCAAAAACTTGTTTTTTGCTGTCATAGTATTATTTTGAATTTTTATGAATATTTGTATCATTATTATTTGAATGTATGTACTGTAATACTTATTCAAAATATTTTTCAAAATAGAAGGGTTTTGATATATTTGTAATGTTTGGACAATGTTATCAAGAGACCTTATTAACCAACTGAAACAATACATATACTTTTTGCTAAAGAAGTAATTCTAAATCGACAATTTTAAAGAGACTATTAAACCGATTTATAAAAAAGTGGATGTGAGTTATAAAAACTCAATTATTAGAAAATCTGTCACTTTATAAGAATAGTATTATGAATATATAGAATATTTAACATCATTCTGATTTGAATGGTAATTAGTAATCAAAATAAATTATTAGGTGGAGCGAATTTGTAAGCTAAAGTGACGGATCAACTGACATTTCTAAATTCCATAGCCAACTAAAATTATTAAAATATTAATCAAAAATGCACCCCAAATTATATAAAAAATCGATTCTATGCCATTTCACAAAAACTAAATGTCTAAGAGCTTCGAGTTATAGGAAACTTTTGATAAATAATTAAAACGTGCATTCAATGACATGTTAAAAAATTTGGCATTCCATTTGGGCCACTTAAAATCCTTGTTCATTAATTTAATTTTTTTGGGCTACCCTGTTAATATTTTATAGTTTTAATAATTGGAAAATAAAATATGATCCATTACTTAACTTCACTGGAAATTTCCCACACATAACCTAAATACTTCTCAAATTATTGAAATTTGAAAATTATGTTAGATTTTAACAAAATTCCAATTATTTCAAAAACCGCTATATTAAGATACTAATAACCTCAATAAAAACGATAGTTATTTTGGATGTAGAATCTAAAAATATAATAATATGTAGGGTGTTTCATTTAAAAAAACATAACTTTGATACTCTAATGGTAAATGGGACACCCTTTATATGAAAATAAAAAAAGTAGCCCTTATATAATTGAAATTTTACAATTATATTTATTTATGATCATTTGTCTTTTATTACAATCCTCTCAAATAAAATTATTTGAAACGTTACAGTTTTTTATATGTCTAAAAAAAACATAATAATATATTTTCACTGAGTAAACCTTTACAAAGATATTTCATTCATATTTGTATACTGCTTACTGAACACTATTTAAAGTGTTTATTATTTTAAAATAGTATGCAGATCGTGTGTGTTGTAGAATCGTGGCACGCAGAGATTACTGGATATTTCTGTCTTTCTCATATTCATTGAATGTGTAACAGCACTAAGCTGTTCTACATACACAAATTCGGACACATATACACATACATACACAAACATTATCAAGAAGAGGGGAGAAACATTTATTGAGTATCTCTTAAAAATTAATTAAAAAACTTTGTTTATATTTTTCCACAGTATTAATTATTTAAATGATTACTCATAACGTTAATTTTATAAATAATTTAAAGGTGATAAACGCAAATAACATTTATTAAAATATAATACACTATTTGTCTAGTCAAATGCAGAAAACTATATGTAACTTGCCGGTTTTATTCAATATGACCGAATTTCACGGGGAGTGATGATATTTTCGGAACGACCTTCCTAAGTAAACAGTATTATTTTCTGACGAAAAAATGTATTGAACCATAACTACACTCAATGTAGATTATTACGACATATTTCATTTTCTTTCAATAATTATATTAATAAGTAAAAATATAGCACATTCCTTGCATAAAATGTGCTAACTTTGGACGTAATTTTCTTCTAAACTATTAAGCAGATTAATTTTTAAATAACTCGTTCGAAATCTGTGGAGTTTTAGGATTATTTTGATATATAATATGATGAAATTCATTATTCAGGGTTTGTTTGTTGTAGGAATTCAATTGGTACAAAATCGCTTTTATATACGATAAACGCCAGCCTTAATATTGTTTCGAGCTGATGTGTATCTAATAAATTACTGTTAAACTCGGACAACAATATTATAGAAAAAGTGCGTACCTTTAAAGATCTGGGCGCGTAGTTCGTTGATAAATTTACATTTAATTACCATGTACAAACACTGGCGGCCAGGTCTTTTAAGGCACTAGGTCTTATACACCGTAATTCTGCGGATTTGTGAAATAATATAGCTTTGATATCTATATTTAACGCTTACGTCCGATCTAAACTGGAGTATTGTTCTTTGATTTGGTTTCCTTATACTCAACAACATTTTTTGCTAATTGAAAGTGTTTAAAGAAAATTTGCAAAATTTCTGCATTCTAAAGGATTTGACCACACTATTCTTCTCAAAATTGTGAACGTTGAGTCTCTTTAACAAAGACCTCACACAGCTAGTATTTCATTTTTGTTTAAGATTTTACACAACTATATCGACAGCAGTGATATATTAAGCTAAGCTCCAGTATTCAACAGGCTACATAAACCAACATTCTATGTTCACTTCAATCGAATATGTCTGGTTTACGTTCTCCTATTAGCACAATGTGTCGAATTTTTAACGAACCGTTTTATAATTGTGATATATTTCTGTGATACGCTTTCATCAATATTATTACGCTACTAATTCTTTTAACAATTTGTAATCTTTATTTGTATATTTTATAGTTTCCGTATCTCTATTTGTAGTGGTATTTATATTCTTGTTTGTCTTGTTATTACTATAATGTAGAATTATTTTGTATTATCCTGTAATTGGGCTACTGTTTCCTGTGAGGTAATAAATTTATTATTATTATTAAATGTTCATTCAAAAACGTATTTAACCAAATTCAGCGGGGAAAGTACTATGATGGACACATCACCATTTTTAAAATGCAGAAAATATTCAGCATAAATAAAGCTGACAGAAATTATTAATGTAAGTATTTTCCAAAAATGTAAATTATTATTCATCCGCTTTTTCTCGGTGTAATATTCATTAAATGAACATTTCACCATACAAAATCCCAGCTCCAATAAATCTCAATAATTATAAAGCTAATGATCCTCACGGCCCCATAACTTAATTCCCCCCGTCGAACCTAAAAATAAACACACACACTCGGAACAAGTGTATTTCTGGGAAAACGGTCCCTTTCAGTCGGTCGCCACAATGAGGGTAAATTAGAAAGTTTGCCTGTCAATTATTCAACAATTGCCGAAGGAGGAGATGCCACCTTTTCGATTAGGAAGATGCCTCCAGGTAGAGGGCGACGGTGATAATACGCCCCGTCGTGGGTAGTCTACGCTATATAAAAAAAAACTATTACCAGGTATTTAGGCAAGGCGAGTCCCGGACGTTTTCTTATTTACACACAATTTTCTACAATTATACACGAAAGGTAAATAAGGAGAAACGAGATCTCTTTACTTCCTTGTAACGGAAGAATGGGGGTGGGTGTAAATATTGTGCGTTTCGGATTACGCCGAATAATTGATACCTGCGGGGGTTGTGTTTGTGTTTGGAGAGGGCATCGCGGGGTGCTGATAAAGATAGTTTTGTTACGCCGTTTAATATGGGTCAAATAAATAAGAGAGAGAAAGAAAGCAAAAATATATATACGTGCGTCAAAACACAATTATTTATTAGAATAAAGTTAAACAAGGAAAACTTACCGGAAATGCAAAAATTACTTACACTATAAATATTTGACAAACATCTACTGACATTGTATTATACAATAGATATTTATTTGTTGTATAGCAGTACTACCAGTACATACAATTATTTGTGATTAATATTTCCAATATTTAAGAACGCGCTATACCTCCTTCTTTTTTAATAAAATTGTTTTTTTTTTCGTTATTATTGTTGATATTTAAAATATGTTTTCACTGATATTTCTATTTATTAGCTGCGGGGCGGGGGGTTCATAGCGTTGAGTTTTTTTATTTTTTTTTGCGAAATATAAAAAATAAATAAAAAGAAAACGCTATACCATTATACATTTTTTTACGAAATTTAATCTTAATAAAATTTTCTTATAAAAACGATTCTTAAATGGAAAAAAAATACTTTTTTAAGTTCCAAAAAATAGACCTGTATAATGCAGCCATGAAGCGAGATTAATAAGAATCAATTTTTATGGGCGGAGTTTTGATAAGTGTACGATCCCACTAATTTGAAACAAGTATACATTTCTGGAATTTATTAAAATACGTTTCTACAATTTTTTTCGGGTTGTTCGCGCGAACAGGAGCGCACCGCGGGCCGACCGGCGACGCACACTGTTGCCGATTCGCATCGGCGCGGCCAATCACCGCCTCTTTCTCTCTTTTTCTCTGAATTTAATATAAGTACGTCACTTTTTAATCAAATAAAAATATTATCAAGAAGATGTAAAATAACTTAGATATGAATTTTCAAAAATGATCAATTTTAAAAATAAAATTACAACTTTGGTGGACTCGCAGTCCTTTTAATCAAATAGGAATGTAATACTGCTTAAATAATGATATTCTGTGAATATTTAACTATCTAATCATGTTAACCTTTTTTTAAAGTCGATCCATCCGCCGAAGTTATGATTTTTATTCCCCCGAAGGATTACATTTTTATACAATTAGGAGCGCGCTACATACGCGGGATAAATACAACGCGCCTGGCCATCGTCATCGCCTTCCCGTGAACCTAATAATTGCTATCGGCTATTAGTTTAGTGCATTAATTAGTAAATGTATATGCCATATTATTATTTTTTAAATTAAATAGGGTAGATTTATCGCCAATGTAACCTTCACAAGTAAAAATACATTCGATTCTGGAAATAATAAAACTCAAGGGTGAGACTCCACTTGTTATCTCGATGCTGAGTTATGGCGGGATTCATTGAGCCCTTTCTTCACATTTTTGAAGGCGTTTTCTAGTATTTTGAAAACAGATGTTCCTAAAATGACAATAAAATACAGTTTTGTGAAGAACTGAAAACTTGCTAAGAAGTTAAATCGATTTCGCCCAGTGCAAATGTGTTTTCGTTCTTGAACCTATAAACTGAACTTATTTGTTATTATTAGTGTTTGTGATATTCTTAGTTTAATTTATAGTTAGTGACAATAGCTAGTGAGTAAATTTGTTTTATATATTAGTATTACAATTCTTCGCTTAGTGCTAGTGTTCGCGTTAGTGATTTGAAATCATGGTGACTATTACAAATAGAACACTTTTGACTGCGTGGTATAATTTTAAACTCTCTAAATTATCCCTTGAAGACTCTGTTGTTCTCTTACAACAAGAAATTATAAAATAGGGATATATTATAAGTGATTTAGATAAAATTAAAATAAAACTTAGCAATTTTTGTCGAAGTGCAAGGACTAAATGGAAATGTGCACAGTATTCGTTAAATAATTTCAATAAGAAAAATGAACAACGGTTAAATAAAATCTTTATTGAAAATAACGTTGAAGCTGAAACACATTCAATTCCAGAAAATATTGAATATATTGAAAATATCGAAAATATTCAAAATATTCAAAATATGGAACCTACACCAGGACCTTCAACTTTAGGCGAATCCATTCAAATTAGTGAGAGAACAAAAAGAAGAAAAGTTAGCGCAATGATTGAAGAAAATCCTTTAGAAATAAAGTGTGTTGCGACAACAAAATAAAAGGTCAGCAGCTACTTTAATCCATGATTTCTCAAAACAATCATCAGAAGAAACAGGCCAGATTTGTAAAATATTAAAAAAATATCATCTAGTGAAAATCCTAAGCCTTTTACAGATGATGATGCTTTGGCATTGATGGCATCGATGAAATTAAATATGAAAAATTATAATACATTAAGTCATCAATTCCATTTACGTGGTTTTAAAATTTTTTTGCCATCATATAAAACTGTTAAAGCAGCAAAAGAACATTGCTATCCAAATGATATATATATTGATATAAAGTGTGCTTCAGTACCTTTACAATATTTGTTGGAGCATATTTTTATAAGAATAATGAAGAATGTAAACATGTTAAATTTTAATAACACTACTACGATTTCTATAATTTGTAAATACGGCTGTGATGGTAGTTCTGGGCACAGTGAATTCATGCAAACAAAATCAAGTGAAAGTAGCACTGAAGATGACGAGGACTATAGTGATAAAAGCGTTTTTCATTTCTCTCTAGTTCCTTTAAGAATGTTGGATAATGAAGAATCGATTTTATGGAAAAATAATAAACCATCGTCGACAAAGTTTTGTCGTCCTATAAAATTTTTATATATGAAGGAAAGCATACAAAATATTAAGGATGAAGTGAGAAAAATAGAGTGCGAAATGGAAAAAAAAAAACAACCTTCTACTTATGAAATTGACACCAAACAAATTATAGTTACATTCGAGTTACATTTCACAATGGTTGATGGCAAAGTTCTTAATGCTTTGACAGGAACCTCGAGTTTTAGATTTAGAAAATATCAGAAAACTTACACCAAAACTAAGCAATTTTAAATACGGAATATCGTTACTGCATGCCTGGATCGAATTTTTGGAATGTATATTGCACATTTCGTATAAACTAGAGTGGAAAAGACCTACAACACACAAAATGCCACAAGAGCAAAGAGAAGTTATGATCGCTAGAAAAGAAAATATTAAAAAAGAACCAAGAAAGGCCTTAGGAATTTGCGTCAATACTGTAACATAAGGTGCAGGGACATCAAATACTGGAAATACAGCAAGGCGATTTTTTCACAATCCCGAAGTGGTAGCCAAGATCACACAAATCGACGAAAATTTGATAAAACGGTTTGGAAATATTTAAATTACATTGCCAAGTGGCTGTGATATCAATCTAGCAGCTTTTGACAAGTATACTTTTGAGACAGCAAATCTATTTGTTCATCTGTATGGGTGGTACCGTATGCCTGTAAGTGTTCACAAAATACTAATAGATGGATCGCAATTTTTAAATGAGTTCTTGGTGCCCATTGGGGAATTAACAGAAGAAGCTCAAGAATCGAGTAACAAAATTTATAGAAGAATTCGAGAGCACCATACAAGAAAAAATTCACGGCAAAATACAATGAATGACTTATTTAAAATGTTATTGGTTTGGTCTGATCCGTATATATCTTCAATAATAAGTGCACCTATACCGAAGAAAAGAGAATTGCCTAGTGAGGTAATTGCATTAATTTTCCCGAATGTTGATGCAAGCGATTCAGAAGAAGATATTGATCCGGAAGAGGAATATCAATGGCCGAATTTTTAGGTGAGTTTATACATACATATGTGAAAGTTTGTTAACTTTAATGCCCAATAAAAAATATGTTAAAACTAATAATCATTAAAA
This sequence comes from Philonthus spinipes, assembly GCA_963082785.1. Taxonomy (NCBI): domain Eukaryota; kingdom Metazoa; phylum Arthropoda; class Insecta; order Coleoptera; family Staphylinidae; genus Philonthus; species Philonthus spinipes. The sequence continues at coordinate 3,869,370 of OY720304.1, forward strand.
TAAAATATTAATATTATAATACAATAACAGTTAAAACATGAAAATATTTATAAATAAACCTCTTGTAATTATATGCGTTGAGTATAGACTGGCGTTGGTGTGGCGCGACGCGCCAATTTGTACAAAAATGTAATCCTTCGGGGAAAAAAAATCATAACTTCGGCGGATGGATCGACTTTTAAAAAATGTTAACATAATCAGATAGCTGAATATTCACACAATACTGTGATCTAAGCAGTATTACATTCCTATTTGATTAAAAGGACTGAGAGTCCACCAAAGTTGTAATTTTATTTTTTAATTTCATCATTTTTGAGAATTCATATCTGTTATTTTACTTCTTCTTGATAAAATTTCTGTTCGAGTGAAAAGTGCCATACTTATATTATATTCATAAAAAAACAACTATTTGGAAATTATTTGTAAGGCTTTAATATTGAAGTTATTATACCCCTCCTTTCTTACCAAATTTATTAGTATAAATTGTTCAACTTTGCGAATTACTGTTGAGATAACTAATTACTTAAATGAATTCATATTGCATATTTCTATGTTTTTAAGTATGCCAAAAATAGATATACCAACAGAAATGCAAAATTTTAAGTTTGACTGCAGCTACACAAAAAAGAATTCAGCTAGTGCAGAACTCATGTCTCAGATTAATCCACGGCATACGAAAGTATAATCGAATATCACACACATTAAAAATTACCAACTGGATCAACATGGAAGGAAGGAGATACTTGCATATGGCATGTTTGTTTAACAAAATAATCCATTTGAAATGCCCACCATATCTTTACAAAAAAATATCATTTCGCACTGATGTACATAACATTAATATAAGAAATAAAGGCCTCTTAACTCCACCAATTCACCAAACGACCTATTTTGAGCGCAGTTTTACTTATAATGTAGTAAAAGTGTACAACAGTATTCCAACTGAGTACAAAAATCAATCACTGCTAGCATTCAAAAGATCTGTAAAATATTTAATATTTTCTCGTGACTTAGAGTGATGGTATTTTTAGTATTTTTAGTTTTTGTAACTGCTGCAATTATTATTATTATTATTACTATTATTATCATTATTATTATTATTAATAATAATAATAATGTTGTTATTATATAAGTTTTTTAGTAATTAAAGTTAGATGGTTATATGGGCAATATTGTGCAGTTTTGTATGCTCGTTCAGATTATGTTGAGAAATTTTCAAAAATCTGAGCAGTTTAGAAATTATTAAAAAAAACAAACTAAAAAACTTGTTTTTATAACAGATCAAATATCTCAATAATTATTAAAGATGCGAAAAAAGTTTCAAATAAATGTTACTTGGTTTAATTAGGTAAACATAAAAATCAAGTCAAAATAAAAAGAAATAATGGAAATATTAAGTGTTGTATGTTTAAAACAAGTAGGTATTAATAAAAATAAACAAAATTTATTATAACAATTAACTGTCATGTTACATTAGTTTATCAGTTATATAAATCAATTATGCATGTGTATTGTTTTAAGTTTTTGTAATATTGATAAATATTTTTTATTTGAAATGATCAATTATTCAATTCATGTATTGTTCATGAATTGATATGTTTTGTAATTACATCAAGTGTTACAAAAATCCTCATCTTGCTACACAAACGTACCAAGCAAACTTTCCTGAAAGAAGGCAGCTGGACATTAACGTATTTAAAAGATTGAATGAAAATATGCAATTGTATGGAAGTTTAAAAAAAACTAAGGGAAAGAATGAAGAGTGAATATTGGCTTGTGTGGCAGCTATCCGAACATTCTATGTCGGCAGATAAAAAATGAAGTTAACGTATCAAAGTCTAGAGATTAACATTTTGCAGGTGGTTAATCAACAAAAATAGGGAAAATAGTGATTTTATAAATACAATTTTATGGGCTGACGAATCCTACTTTTCTAATTGTGCATTATTTAATAGTCATAACGAGCACTATTGGGCTCAAGAAAATCCACACATAGTTATTACACGATGAAACCAAATACGGTTCGGCTTTAATGTTTTTTGTGGCATAATGGAAAATCGTTAACTTGGTCCTATAATTTTTCATGGAACAATAACTACACAAAGTTACTTGGAAAATTTTCAAACAACCTTAGAAGATTTTTTGGATGATTTACCTTTGGCACAAAATATGCAAATATTGTACCAGCAAGATGGTGCTCCTGCACACAATGCTAGAGATGTTATTAATTATTTAAATGGACGTTTTAATAACAAAGTAATAGCGACTAATGCACATATTCAGTGGCTACCCAGATCTGCAGCCTTGGCGCCTCTTGATTTTTATTTCTGGGGCACTTTAAAAGACAAAGTTTATGGAAGTATCTTCAGTTATAACAATGTGGATGAACTTCGAGAAGCAGTGACAGAGGCAACAAACGGCGTTAATCACAACACATTGCGAAAAGTAACTGGCAGTGTTATAAAACGCTGTCAATTGTGTTTGGCCAATAACGGTCAGCATTTTGAGTATTTTTTATAATTTATAGTTATTTTACTACTTGGTTGAATTACGTTTTTGTGCTTTGTTGCATTTGTTTTTTAAAAAAAAATTAAAAATAAAAATCAATATTATCATTATTTTTTATTTTGAAAGAGAAAAAAGTATATTTTGGCGTGTAAAAATCAAATATGGCGGCCATTTGAAATAAGAAAGTTGAAACCGCCATCTTGAATTTTATTTTGCCTTGATTTTTATGTTTACCTAATTAAACCAAATAACATTTATTTGAAACTTTTTTTCGCATCTTTAATAATTATTGAGAAATTTGATTTTTAAGAAAAACACGATTTTTAGTTTTTTTCCTACTCTATTTATGACACCCTGTATACATAAGCATAATAATATGGAGAGAATCCTATTTGTAATAAGCAAATTCACATCTACTTTCGGTATATCCGCGAATGTAACCATCTTCAAATCATTTTAAGTTAAATGGTATTTGCTATTTCTATTGCCTCTATTTTTCGTATAGGACGCCCTTTATAAAACTATATTTTAATCTATCACAGAAATTTCGCAACTGTAAATAATTTATATACATGTTTAATTTCTAACAGTTCATTTAGTTAACAAGTTATTGTGACTTAAAATATAAATTTGAAATCTTTGCCTGGTTATTGGTTGTTGTTGTTAAGTCTTAAACTAAACTCTGACTTGATTTAATCAATCAATTAAAATGATTATAAGTTAACAATTTCACTGATTGATATATTCAGAATTCAGCAAAACAACCAATTACAAAAAAATGAATTTGAAAACAAAAAAATAATTTAAACAGATTCACTTTGTGTATATTACTATAATTTGATTTTTAAAGTTATACAAACAAAGTAAATTGGTGTTTTATTTAAATTTGAATAATGTATAATGAAGTAGAAGCCCCAATAACTAATAAATTAATTAAAGCTGGTGAGGATTTCAATAATTTAAACAACAATAGGAAATAGTATTTATTTATTTCATTTATTTAAATGGCAAACTTATTTAAATAAATGGAACAAAAAGAATTTGATAATAATTAATAAATTATTTTATATTTTGAATCTGTGACATTTTTCACTTATGTTACGCAAGTAAACAAATGTACATTAGAACAACTACTTCTCTGGCAAATACCCCACCAGATAATGAATTACATAATGGACACTTGCTGTCGAATATCAATAACATATTGCATAATGCAACAGTTATTCGAGAATATTTAATGTAAAATGTAAAAAAATATTTTCAGAACAAGTACTTATTTTAATGTACATTTGTTTAAAAGTTCATAATAAAAGGAAAAAATCATTTAATCTGCTGGTGATTACTTTCGAAAAAAAAAAACACTCCACCAAAAAATGTATATACAGGGTGTCCCATAAACAAATGTTCGCTTTTTTAAATGGAACGTCATATAAATTTTTATATTGGATTCATCAGAGAATTCTAGGTATTTTTTATACATACTGCCCTATACCTATATTTAACTGTACAAGATATTGCCAATTATTTATTGATACTAGGTCAGCCATAGAACAATTTTCATATGACAATTATTGTTATATTGTAAACGTTTGTCTGATGTATCGCTATAAATTATCGTTCAAACTTAATCATGTTCCATTACAACTGTTGCTAAGTTTTTTTTTAATGGTTGACATAATTATTTTGTAAACAGTTAAATATAGTTATAGGACATTATACATGAAAAATATCTAGAGTTCTCTGAAGAAGATAAATATGTAATAATATAAACAAAATTTGACTATTAGAATTGTTACAACTTATTTAAAAAGTGCCCTATATATTTTTATTGACAAGATTCTATGTTTTTATTAATTTTTTAAACCAATGGCGCAAAACCAAATTTTCTACTTTTTAATTATTTTGGTTGGTATTTTTGAAACGATTTCATTAAAATTCTAGGGATATGTAGGCAGGAAAATATTTTTGATTATACAGGGTGTCCCAAAAAAGAGTTACGACATGATGACATATTATTTTAAATTGCTTGATATACATTTTATTCATTTTATAATTACCTACATACCCCTAAAATTTTATTGAAATTGGTTCAGTAATACCAACCAAAAAATTAAAAAGTAGAAAAAATTGGTTTTGCGGCATTGGTTTAAAAAAATAATATAAAATAAAATAGAATCTTGTGAATAAAATATTATAGGATACTTGTTAAATAAGGTCTAATAATCCTAACAGTCAAATTTTATTGACATAAATTATTCAGGGTGTTTAAAATTTAGTGTCAAACATGAATGAATTTTATTTTTCTTATTTGAAATTGGAACCCCTGTATATTTTTACATCATTCAATGAGAAATTAAAAAATAAACATTTTTCTTCCTATCAACTCTACCTTAATTCTTGATAGATTAAAAGTTATTTGCAAACAAACTGTTTTTCTCGACTATTCAATAGCCATTTTTAATAATAATAATAATAATAATAATAATAATAATAATAATAATAATAATAATAATAATAATAATAATAATAATAATCAGCATTTTTTTGACAACGAATTCAATCGTGATGATCTAATTGCAACGATTCTCGTATTACTATAATACGGAAAGAAATCGTTTTCACCTCCAACTACACAAAAAAACATACAGCAAACAATCAAAGACGTATTTCAAAATATTACACCCGAGCGATTACATCAACTGTCAAGGTAATTTTATGTTTGTCTTTATTTTTGCCTCCAATACAATGAAGACATGTCAGATGTTAGTCTTAGAATATAATTTATTTTAGAAATATTTGTCTTCAATAATTTTAATGTTATAACTAAAACTATGTTTTATTCAAAGCTCAATACTTTTATAATATGAGATTTAGATAAAGATCTATTAAACCTTCAAAACTGTCGTTATAATAATTGTAGTCAGATGACATATCTGTCAATAGAATGTTTTTTTTTTCAAAGCAACCTTCGATTTTTATTCATCAAAATGTCTATTGATATGGTCGAAAAAAAAAAGCCTATTAAAATAGACGAAAAACAGTTTTTTTGCCAATAACTTTTCAACTGTTAGGAATTTAGGTAGGGTTGTAAGGAAGAAAAATGTTTAATTTTTAATTCTGCGTGGAACGCTATAAAAATATGCAGGGGTTCCAATATAAAATAACAAAAATAAAATACATTCAAATTTGAAAAGTTTGACACTAAATTTTGGACGCTCTGTATAATTCATAAAAATAAAATTTGACTATTATGATTGTTAAAGCTTATTTAACAAGTACCCTGTATAATTTTATTCACAAGATCCTCATTTATTTTTTATTAATTTTTTAAACCATTGGCGCAAAATCATTTTATTCTACTCTTTTTTTTTTGGTTGGTATTACTGAACCGATTTCAATAAAATATTATTGTAATTTAAAAGAAATTAAAAAAATATATCATCATGTCATGACTCCAAGTAAAGTTTCCAAATTGTCAAAGTCCCAATTTAATTAGTAACTGAGCCATGGAAGACGGGAGCTGTGATGCAGGACCCTGTATATATAAATTTGTGAAATAAACCAATATTATGGAAAACATAATCAAATGGAGCTAAAAATTCGTAAAAAAAATAAGTAAATAAATTGTATTTATTTCTGCAAATTATGATTATTTTTTATATAAATTGAGTCATCTGAAAATGTACAAATGGAAAGATAAAAATTCCGATAAATAAATGTCGACCGGTTAATACCATTCATTGCCAAACATTGACTCGATAAAATCAGTAATCTTATCTTATCGCACGCATATTATATTTTCCTATTTATAATACCGTTTACAACTTACGATTTACAAAATGCTTATGTAGAGGATTTACTTGAAAACACAAGCATTGAAAAATTGTTGTTGGATTTGATAAACGCGAGAATGTGTTTATTGATTTTTCTTAATCCCTTTATACACTCACTAAAATATTTATTTATTTAGATAATATACAGGGTATAGGTGAACAAAACGGGACATATGACTTTTAATATTAAATTGAGAATGAAAAAACAAACATTTTTTTTCCTGTCAACCCTACCTCAATTCCTAATAGATTAAATGTTATTTGCAAAAAAATTGGTTTTCTCGGCTATTTCAATAACCATTTTGATGAATAAAAATCGAAGGTTGCTTTGATTTTCTTTTGACATTGTTAACTTCAACTGTCAAAGTGACATGAGTCTACGTTAGCTTTAGTAATATTAAAAGTATAAATAATTGTTTGCTTAAGCTTTTCATAAACAATATTTTTTTGACAATGAATTTAATCGAGATGATCTTATAGGAATGATTCTCGTATTTCTAAAATACGGAAATAACTCTTTTTCATATCCAACTACACAAGAAAACATGCAGCAATCAAAGACGTATTTGAAAATATTACACCCGACCAATTACTAAGAATGGCAAGGCAATTTCATGTTCGTCTTCATTTATGCCTCCAAAAAACAATTGAAGACATGTCAAACATAAGTTCTAATATGTAATTTATTTTAGAAATATTTTTCTTCAATCCTTTTAATGTTATAACTGAAAATATGTTTTATACAAAGCTTAATAATTTCATAATCCAATAATTTCAATAATTTTGGTTACAAAATTGGGTTTAATCAGACTCGGAAATAAGTAAAACAACGTCTATTTATTTATTGACAGTATACTTAACATACTTAACACATTTATTTACATTACACTGTCACTATTTATTTATAACGAGATATTGAGCACTCGGACGTTCGTAATAGACTGACTGGAACTGACTGATCGCAGCGCCGCTGGCGCGTACGTTTATATAGCATCCTTGTTTCTCGAACTTTCCGGAACTTTTTATGACGCCGCATTTACCGTCGCGCGCTCTGTCGAACATTCTAAAGTGATGTTTCCAGATTCTTCTTTCACTTTCGTTACACTGCCCTTCCCTTAGATTATTCTGTCCCGGAATAGTTTCCCGATGAAGGTACTTGTAGTCGGCTCCTTTGGTGCATGTCCCTCTATTGTAGAATTAACAAGGAACGCTTTTCGTAGCAGATTTTTCCCAGGGATTGAAACAGCACACTACGACTTCAATACCAGACCCATCGAAAATGGTTTACAAAATATTTCTAACCGCTCGCCAATTTAGTTTATCCATGCCACATCCTATCTTCGGTGGTTCATTAAGTGAATCTTCAAATCGCATAACGCATTCCACATCGACTGGTATGATGGTTTTCCATAGGATGTTTCTTTTGTAACCAAGTAGCATTGGAATACATCTGAAGCACCATCTTTTGAATGATTATCAGCTTTTGTGACTTTTTCTTCTAAGATCTTTAACTTATACTCCATTTCTCTCTTGTGTTCTATTAATTTGTCCTCCAGGCTTCTGGATTGTTCCATGAACTCTGCTTTTAATTTACTTTCGAGGTTTTTACTTTGTTGAAATGTAATTTCTAGAAGCTAATTTTTTAATTTATTCAAATTTTCTAGAAGTTTTTCGCTCAATTTATTCTCGAAGCTCCTAGATTGTTCTCTCAATGTATTCTCTAGGCTTCTGGATTCTTCTAAGAACTCAGCTCTCTGTTTACTCAACTTACTTTCGAGGCTTCTGGAATTTTCTATGAGCTCAGCTTTTTGTTCACTCAATTTATTTTCTAGACTTCTAGATTGTTGAGGGGTAGTTTCTAGAAACTCATTTTTAATTTATTCAAATTTTCTAGATGCGTTTCGCTAAATTTATTCTTGAGGCTTCTACCCATCCTCTTAATGTCGCGTTCGAATACGTACGTGTCAGATTCCTCACCATTGTCAATTAAAAATTGTCGCAATCGGTTCTTGAGCTCCTCCTTCCTGCCTACAGTATCCAAATCCCGGTCCTCTAATTCTTGTTTCAACTCGGACACCATAATTGTTTTTATTGTTATTAGTTACTGAACTGCATTGCACACTATTTAATTTACTTATTCCATGTACTTCTGACACCAGTTGTTACAAAATCGGGTTTAATCAGACTCGGAAATAAGTAAGACAATGTTTATTTATTTATTTAGAATACACTTATCACATTTATTTACACTACACTGTCGCTATTTATTTATTACGCGATGTTAAGCACTCGGACGTTCGTAATAGACTGAACTTTCCGGAACCTTCTATGATGCCACATTTACCATCGCGCGCTCTGTCGAACATTCTAGAGTGTTGTTTCCAAATTTTTCTTTCACTTTCGTTACAGTATGTATGTAACTATAAAATGCTCCTAAATAATGAATAACATGTATCAAGCATTAAAAAAAATAAATCATCATGTGGTAACTCTTTTTTTGGACACCCCGTATAATCAAAAATATTTTCCTGAACTACGTCCTAGGATCCAAGTAACGTTTCCAAAATTTCAAAGTCCTAACTTAATTAGAAACTGAGCTATCGAAGATGGGAGCTGTGATGCAGGACAATATAAATAATTACAATACATGTAGGAGTTAGTCTGTCTGGGCTATCGACCAGAGGTCTTTCTGCCCTGTCGTGAATTTATGATGAAGTTAAAGAAAAATCTATGCTGTCCTGATGATTTGCGCAAATGAATTGATGAATGGTGATTGTAGGATGTTTGTATTTAGGAAGGATATTAGGGTTACGGGGAATACAAAATTATGTAAGAAGGGGTAGGTTATCAGAATTATTGGCAAATTTTTTACTTAAGGCTAATATACGCTAGGATGTTGGGATGCCTGAGTTTGGTAAGGATTCTTAGGGAGGATCTTTCGGCGACTTGGAGGTGATACATAGTGATATGGTGATTGCAGGAGAGTTTGGAGTCGAATAAGATGCCCAGGTATTTGCAGCTGTTGGAAGAAGAAACTAGGGTATTATTGTGGGGGGCTATGGTGTGATTTTGTAGAATGGGATAAAAAGTTTCGATTTAGTAGGATTAATTTTAATGCGCCATTTTGAGCACCAGGCTTGTACCGAGTCGAAGGAAGTTTGCAGTGATCATTGAGCAGCTTGAAGAGTGGGGTAATGAGGCCTGTGTCTACAGCGAAAAGTAAGGAATACTGGGATGGGTTAAAATATATGGGGTTGTATATATCATGGCAAAATATGTTATATAGGAGTGGGGATAAAGGAGAACGTTGAGGGACACCTTGTAAGATTGGAAATGAATGGGAGAGAGTTTGTCGTATTCTTACTTAGCAGGAACTGTTGAAGAGGAAGTTACGTATAAAAATAATTAAGTGACGCGGAATGTGTAGAAGGAAGTATTTGTAAAGGAGACCAATATGCCAAACTGTATCGAACGCTTTTTGTACATCCAAAAATAATACGGACGATTTTTGACCTTCCATAGGGGATAGGGGGGATAGGGGAATTATTGTGGATCTTTTGGAAAGGAAGCCGAATTGATATTCTGGGATAGAATCAATCGAACAGTTGAAGAGTTTTTGTTTAAGGAGGGGTTCAAAAAGTTTTCCGATAATAGGACGGTAGTTGGAAACTAGTGTGGGGGCAATTATCGGATTTCGGGATGCAAACTATTATTCCTTTTTTTTCCATTGCGAAGGGAAGTTTTGGTGGTAATAATAATTGAAAATTTTGAGAATGAATTGATGGATTTTGTCTGGGAGCATTTTAAAGATGAATCTGGGGATTTTATCGAAGCCGGGAGAGGAATTTTTACCTGAGTGTAATATTGTGTAGTAATCCGTCTCGTCTAATAAATCGTCTAGTGGGGGAGGTAAAGGAGTGTTGTCGAAAGCGTCGTACCAATTATTTACCAAATTATAAAAAATCCTCATAGTCGTTGTCGGTTTAAACGTCTTCTTTAACTATCCTGCAAAAGCTTCCGCTATAGAAAAATCGTCGGTATTGAATCGTCTGTCGGGTCTTTAATATTGTTAAAATTGTCAGATTATTGTATTTCGATATTTTTTTAATTTCTGTTCAGTAAGTCTTTCCTTGCATTTCATTTATTTTGTTACAGGTTTCTGTCCGTTTATTTCGCCTAAACCCTAAAATTATAGATTTGATCTGTCTGTTCAGTTGGTTAAATCGTCGTCTAATTGAACTGTCATCATTGAATTTAATGTCTCTGTAAATCTGTCTTTTATATTTTAACAGTCTGAGGATAAATTTTGGTAGTGGACATTTGTAAAATTATTTTTTAATTTTAGGAGTATGTCGGGAAATGGATTTGGATAGTATTTTATTAAAACGGGAAATAAGAGTAAGATTTATGTCTTTATCATTATTCAAAATTGTCAGAATGTCTTCAGCAACTTTTTCTACATTACAGCTCTGGTAATTGAGGATATACTCGGGAAGTGGTTGAGCAGGAGGTGATAGGGTATTGAGGTTAAATTGGATTGCGAGGTGATCGGAGCAATGTCTGAAATTAGTTTTAGGGAATGTATAATAGAGCAAATATTGGAGGTGTATAGGATATAGTCAGGAGTGGTACACATTTTTATTTTATTAACTCTACTAGTTTCAAAACAACAAGCGAAATAAACCAAGTTGTTCTTTATTTATCCTTATATCAAAATAAAGGTTTTTTTTCAACAAGAACTATGTTTTCTAGGCAAAATAAAACAATTAATTTAGATGATAATGATTACAAATTTAATTGTATTAAAAAGGATATTGATCATTGCCAGAAATTATTTTAAATTAAATAACTGAAAATGTGTGAACATCTTTGTTTCATGAAATAAATATGAATAAAATTTTAATAATCAACTAATAAAACAATTAAACACAGATTAGATTAAATAACTTTAAATTCTTGACTAGTTTCGGGTTGTGTTTAATTGTTTTATTGGTTGATTATTAATAAATTATTCGTATTTATTTCATACAATATGAACTACACATAACTGACAATAAGTTTAGCTTTGCCTGAAGATAAATGTCGTGCGTTAAAAAAAAATTGGGAAATAACTTAATTTTGAAGCAAGACTATGCTTTGTAACGTTTTATCAATTAAGTTCTTTAACGGTACAAAAGCACATGTATCAGTTACATTTAAATGATCTAAATAACATTCAGATTTTGCTCTTAATATTTCATTATATGGAGGATATATATCGGCATTTTTTTTTTCTTATGAACGTAGCCTAATGTTCAAATAGTGTTGATTGGTCTATTAGGACCACATTTTAAAATTAGTTTCAAATATACAGGGTATCCCATAAAAGCATGGCGTATCATAGTTATATTTTTTCTAATGGAATGCCCCATATATTTTTTTTTCAGATTCTACATCAAAAATAAAGTTAACTTTCATAATGTTATTCTAAACACACATTAATTCATTTCCATATTTGGTTTGTTTCGATAAGTATGTTTTGTATATTTTTCGTGTTGTAAGTTTTTTAAAGTGATAATGAATTTTTCCAACGAAGAAAAGCGTGATATGCTTGTTTGTTGCATTCAGTGTAATAAAAACGCTGCGGATGCTGCAGAACAATATTATAATCAATATATCGATCGTCGGTAGCCATCTTTACCAACATTCAGAAGTATCACCGTTTTAGACTTTTTTCTGTGGGGTTATGTGAAGAACAAAGTGTATGAACTATCATATAAATCTGTGGAGGATCTTAGACTAGCTGTACTTGAAACATTTTATTCTATTGACAGAAGAAAAGTAAAAAAAACACAAATTCAATTTTAAAAAGATGTACTTTATGCCATAATAATAATGGTGGACTTTTTGAGCATCTTATGTAATATTTAAAATTTTCTTTTATTATTATTTTGATAATTTCGGAATTATTTTACTTTATGTTGCTTTTGACAAATCTAAAGAAAGATAATACATTAAATATTGATTTCGTTGCTATAAACAACCGCAATTGTTTTACTTTTGTCTTTTTCATGGCTAACTATTTTTTGGTGTATGGTAAAATTAAAAACGACTGTAACTTATTTTATTTTAAAAATAACTATGACATATGTTATATCGGATTAAAGGGAAAAAAATAACCCTTTTAATAAAGTCATAACCAACTACTGTTTCCATTTTAAAAAAGGTAAGTTTGTGTCATATCTCCCAAAATAAGGGCGAAAAATTTTTTTTGATTTTTTGTTATTAATCTGTGTAAAATTTTCTACAACTTTGTCCTTTACAGTTTTTTTCTATCTATGATAATAATAGAGATATATTGATTTCAAAAAATTGACACATTTTACTTTTTTCAAAATATCTAGTTACCCTTGACTTTTTCAAATATTTTGAAAGTGTCATTTTATTCGTCTTATAAAACTACACTTCTTTCCCCATTTAACCGTTTTTCTATCTCTTATAGTTTCCGAGATCCCCATAGAGAACATCGAAAAAAACTCACCCTGTATATCTGTCGTTATCTGTAGAAAACGGCTATTTACCGTCGGTCTTTCAGCCTTTATAGACATATTTTTGTATGAATTTTGTCAGTAGTAAAAGATGTGATATACATTTTTTGTCACTACCAGCACTTACAATTAAAACAAATTTGACATGTGCAAAAACCACATCCATTCGGCCATGCACAATAAGTCATTTGATTAATTTAGTTCGACTGGTTGTCGAATGTTTAAGATAAATACAAACAATAATTTTAGATTAATATAGACGATTTTTGTCTATTTTGCTACAATTTCAAGCAAGTATGGATAATTTTAATGATACATATTTGATTCCTTTAATAAGCATAAATGATTGTTTAATCATGAGAACATTTTTAAATATATGTATTTTTTGAATGTGGGGCATTATAATATTTCTGTGGCGTTACATGATGGAATATGTGAGAGAAACAAATCGGGAGACGTAATTACATTTTGATGGGGTTTAATAGAAAATTTCCAACGCGTCCAAAGCACAAACGTACATATGTGGGCCTCCTTTCGAAGATGGGGATTATTTGATAAAGTGGAAATAATAACAGGTTGTTGAGCACTGTGCACATTGAACACACACACTCACACGCTCGCACACACTGAGAATCTCTCGCGCCTTCGTCCACTTACCTCCTCTTTCAGCCTTCGAGCCCGATCGTTAGTTTCGGATATTATTTTCCAGGTAACTACGCGCGAGCCTCGTTTCCTTCCCCCAATTTAAAACTAATCGCCTTGGATATTCTAGTTTGCCCACCAAAAATTCCGTTATGGATGGCCTGTCAGCGGAATAAAACAAAATTAGGGGAACAAGTGGAAAATTTAATTATTTTTGACAAGTGTGTTTAGAATAATTAACTATGCCTATATTATTATTGATTCAATAAAATACGATACCTACGAAATGGGTTAATTTTGGTAGTAATTCATTTTTATTAAAGAAATAACATAACAATATCAATATACAAGGTATCATAAATAGAGTAGGATTGATGGGTATCTTTCTTATTCTTAAAGTTAGAGATCTGGTTAAATGGGCAATATTGTGCAGTTTTGTATGCTAGTTCAGATTATGATGAGAAATTTTCAAAATTCTGAGCAGTTTAGAAATTATTAAAATAATTAAAAATCGTGTTTTTCTAAAAAAAATCAAATATCTCAATTATTATTATTAAAGATGCGAAAAATAGTTTCAAATAAATGTTACTTGATTTAATTAGGTAAACATAAAAATCAATTTAAAATTAAATTCAAGATGGCGGTTTTCGCAATATTTATACCAACTTTCTTATTTCAAATGGCCGCTATATTTGATTTTTACACGCCTAAATTGAAAAACTTTCCTAGAGCTACATTTTATGCTGACTTCGAATGTGTTATGACATTGTCATCGAAACAATTGAAGAAAAAAGTAAAAAGCCATACGATATTGTTTACTTATTGTTTTATTATTTAATAATGTAATATTTCGCTATTTTATGTTATATTTTTAAGTATGGCTTCCTTAATTAGTGAAAAACTATGTGCAAAATGTCATTCGTTTACCGTTGTCGTTCATAAAAATTTGCTGGCAAATTTAATTTGTTATGCCCATATTTCTGTTTTTTAATGCGAAATTATTTTTATTTTTCGGTTTCCATACTAGCTAATAGACATACTTCTTAATTTTGTTAATTTGTTTTTTGTAGTTACCTGCTACATCTCTTTAAAATCTTCCAAAACCAATTAAATTATTCTTAAATTTTGGAAATAATATTCTCAATTTCTCTTTTTTTGGGTATAAGTGATCATAGAGCTTTTTCTGAATGCACCACGTTTTCGTTACACGATACAATTCAATAAATCATACTTAAAAATATAACACAACATAGCGAAATATTACATTATTAAACAATAAAAAAACTGTGACAATATATTGTTTACTTATGCAATATATTGCCACAGTTTCCTTTATTTCTTCATTTCTTTCGGTGGCAATCTATTATAGTTTCATTCATTTGTTTATAACAAGAAAACATAAACAAACTATATATATATATTTGGAATTTACGATCTAATGTCATTTTTGACTATAGTCACTATTCAAAAATCGAAATTTGAAGTTGTAACTCAAAAACTAAAAATGACAAGTCAGCATAAAATGTTGCCTTGAGAAAGTTTTTATTATATTTTTCTAGAGTTATAGGCAACTTCCGGTTATAACCCGGAAACGCTTAAAGATAGATCAGTTTTATCAATCGCCATTGTTTTCTCGTTAAAAAAATTGGCATAGGGCCGCAAAAACGGTTTTTCAATATCTATTAATATAAAAAAGTTTCCCATATGTGGCACTAGCAAAATGGACCATCCTGTACACTTTCTTTCCCAAACATATTCCTAAGAAGAAAAATCACCGAGGCCGTAAGTGTAGACAATACCCCATGTGGTTTGACAACAATATTATAAAGCTATTACAATTTAAAAACAAATCTAAGGAAAATCCACTTCTATTAGAAAAATATAAAGAAGTTAGGAAACGATGTAAAGAACAGTCATCAATATCTTTTCATCGCTTTATCGAGAATACAGAGCGTAATATATCCTAAAATCCTCAATCATTTTGGTCTTACGTTAACAAGTAAAAAAAAAAGATGTCAAAAATTCCTGGAATCATAAAAATGGGAGAGACATCTTTAAATTCTTCTGGAAAAATTTTTCAAGGATTTGCAGATTTCTTTAGCAGCGTGTACAGTTGTGATGGTAGTGATGTGATAGGTAACTATAAAATAGACGATGCTAGTATCCTCAGCCATTTAAGAAAAAAAGCATTACAATAGGCCCTAATGTCTGGATTTTTTCTTAAGGACTGTGTGTCTTATCTGGTTACGCCTCTCACGCATATATATGAAAATCCTTTATTTGGCATAATATTTAAAATTTACAATTGTATTCTACACAAAAAAAAAACAGCAAAAACCACACTGACAATACACGAACAAAACAGAAAATTCACTACTTCTCCATACCGAAATTAACAATGTTTTCTCCCCCATTCCCCTAGCTACACTTAACTGTCCTCCCACGCCTTATTTCTTTGTATACACCTATACCTTCCCCACTCTCACACAGGCTTTTCCTTCGTCTTTCTTTCTCAACACTCATCAACATCTCACACTCTATCACGCAATATTCCCAAACATCTCCTCCCTCGCTGCATACTCTTCTCTCATCCAGACCTTTCGCCCTCTTTCATCGTTCCCGCACCTCAGTCTAGCCAGTATCCGGATGTCCTCCTTTTTCAGGGCCTTGAAATAGCGCGGGGTTCCTTCGTAAATTTGCAACTCTTTATAGTTAGGCTATTGACTATTATTTCTTGTCTAATTTGAAATTCTACGTCTCTTAGCCTCTTTGCCATTTCTGCTTCTATCTTCTCTCCCCGCGCTAGTTTCTCTTCTACCAATGTCGCTGATAATCCTGCTCTTTCATACATATTTCCTCTTTTCTCCATCTATTCTACACTCCTATTCTTACTAACCCACTCTCTATAACACATCAACCATGCTACTTTAACTAGTCTTCCATTCTCTAATTCACTTATCTTTCTTTCAAATTTCACGACACACTTAGCGGCTTCCCATTCCACAGACATTCTATTACATTCCTGCAGTACCACATAGCTCGGCGTCTTTCTCTCAAGTCCAAGAATACTTTTTAGGTACTGCAGTTGTAACCTTTCTACTTTCATCTGGCTACTCATACCTCATACTTCTACACTGTATGATACAATTGCTCTAATACACGCATTCCACCATACCATTTGTATCCTTACATTGTTGCCTACCATACCTTGCCATATTCTCCGCATTCGTTCCATCACTACTCTCGCTTTCTTGCACGAATTCAATATGCCTTGCCTTGCTCCCTGTCTGGATAAACAAAAATGATTAATTAATTTGAATTCCTCCACTCTCTCGATTCACTCTCCTTTCCATACTAACGTCTCCTCTTTCATTCTCCTTCCTACATTTCACCCATTTCGTTTTCCTTACATTCACTATCAGCCTCCTTTTATCAAAATATATCTCAAGCCTTTCTTTCACTTACTTCAGCTCTCTGAACGTTTTCGCCAACACCACCACATCGTCCGCATACGCCAAGATCTATATTTTTCTTTTCGCTACTACTAAACCCCCTGCCTGTCCTAACTCCAAAATCCGCTCCATGTCGGCTACATATAAGTTAAACAGTAGGGGGCTTAAGGGAAAGCCTTGCCTCAAGCCCTTCTTTACCCGAAAACGTTGGGATGCTGATTTTCCCATTCTAACCTTACATCACGTTTCCTTATACACCTCTTTTATACACTGAATCATCTGTTTGGACACTCCCTTTTTCCTCAGACACTCCACTAACATTCCTCTATTCACCGAATCATACGCATTGCATACACTTTCCTGTTCTTATTTAGCTCACTTTCAATTGTCCAGTTAAGCGTAGCTATTTGGTCTACCGTCGATCTTCCTCTACTGAAACCTGCTTGAACTTCCGGAAGCCATCCACTATCTTCGGTTAATATCTCCAGCCTATCTTTTACCATTGTCATTATTATCTTATACAAGGAGTCCATGAGTGTGATCCCCCCTGTAGTTGGTCGGTTCCCCGCCATCACCTCCCTTATAAATCGGCACGATTATCCCCTCCCTCCATTCACTCTGGAACTGTTCTTCTCCTCTATGGAGAATTTAAATATATTTTGCTTCCCTTCGCTCCCACATAACTGCCATGGTTTTGCCTTTATACCATCCGGCCCTGCCGCTTTTTCCTTCCTCATACCCTTTAGTGTCCTTTCTAATTCTCCCATTGTGAAGTCTTTGTCCGTATTAAATATTTGCCTTCCGTCTACCTTTTCTATGTGTTCATGTGAATGTCTTGACCCTTTATCTTAGTGGTTAGTGCTCTCTGTTTTATGTAACTCCACAGTTGATTTTCTCCGTTTAGCTTCCTTACTGCCTACAATTCCTCCTCTACCCACCGCTCTCTCTTTTTTATTATTACACTCCTTTATATAGTTGTTTTTTTACTAATTAAATAAAAAGAATTTGAAAATAATTAATTAATAAATTATTTTCTTTTTAGCTACTGTGACAATTTGACTTATGTTACATAAGTACTTTAACAAATGTCTAATAATAGACATTTGCTGTTGCATAACAATAACATATTGTATAATGCAACAATTTTTGAATCGAAAACATTTACTGCAAAAAACAAAAATTTAAAAAAATAGAAAATTAAATTAAAAGTTACGTAATATAAGGCTATCTGCAGACTCGTGTTTCGGGATTTGATCCCTCATCAGTACAGCTGTGCCTTATGTAATTGCAAAGTTGTTAATTAAATTTATTAAAAATTGAAAACTAATTAAAAACGCACTGTCACCTCTGAGATACTCGGTGTAAGTGAGCGCCGAGGTCGTATCTGGACAGGCGGGTCGCGCTAAAGTCATGCGCGATCTCGATAAATTGTTTTGTGCAAAAAATCTTTTCGATTCGGATTTTAATAAAGCCTCGCTGGCTATTAATAATAATAGAAAAAAGGATTTATTCACTTGGTCACAGTTATTTAAATAAATTAAATAAAAAGAATTTGAAAATAATTAATTAATAAATTATTTTCTCTTTAGCTTTATTTAATTTATTTAAATAACTATGACCAAGTGAATAAATCCTTTTTTCTATTATTGTTTTTTACTTCCTTCATGTCATTTTTACTTCCCATTCTCGTTCGCTACTTTCTTATTTATTCCCTTACTTTTTTCTTTGCTGCCCTACACTCCTCATCGAACCAATTTGGCCCCTCTTGATCTTTCCTCTTCTTTCTTCTTGTCATTGCACGTTTAACTATCTCTTTAATTTGTTAAAATGTCTCCAGATCGTCGAAAGTTACTCTTTTCATTTTCTCCATGTATGCTTTCCTTGCTTTTATGGTCCAGCGTCATCCTGTAGATCCTTCCCTTCCAAGCCTGACCCAACTTTCACTGTAACCGGGAAGTGATCAGATCTAATTATATTTTCCACCTCAAACTTCAATATCTTGTCTATATTTTCATCTCCCACCAAAATATAATCTTTGTCTGACGAGCCCATAGGTCCTAGGTATGTTAATTCCCCCTCCAATTACATTACAAGTACACAATGTAACTTATTACGTCTTACGCAGTTTGCATCGGAAGAGCTTGATCGCAGTACTCAGGTGGATGTAATATACACAGATATCTCTAAGGCGTTCAATTATATGCCACATGATAAGCTTATTTCATATCTAAAAAACTATAATTTAGCGTCAAATATGATATCGGCATTATATTCATATTTATTGGATAGACGCCTCTTTGTCGGATACACGGGTTGTCAATCCGGGATATTTGTACCAACAAGTAGTGCCCCGTAGGGGTCCAATCTTGGCCCCTTACTATTTCTATTTTTTATCAATAAAGTTGCAAATGTCTTGGACTGCAAATTCTTAATGTATGCCGATGATGTTAAATTATACCGAACAATCATCGACGGTCTCACGATGATTGTGTTATTTTTCAAAATTTATGTAAAATGTCAGCATGGTGTATCGAAAACGGACTGAAAATAAATGCCTACAAGTGTCGTATTTTGTCGTATTGCAGGTTATAAAATGAAATGCTTTTCGTTTACACCCTGAATACTACACCTGTTCAGAGGGATAAATGTTTTAAATATCTTGGTGTATTGTTTGACAACAAGTTAACCTTTAATTAGCACATGATTAGCAGTGATTAATGAATCATATAAATTGCCCTGATTTATAATTATATTCGCAATTGTTTCCACTTTAAAAATAGTGTACTGCTAATCCGTTTGTTTGGTCACCAAGCTATAATACAAACATTGAGATGTTGGAAAAAGTACAAAAATACAATGGCGCTTTTAAAGGTAGTTATATATATATATATATATATATATATATATATATATACATATATATATATATATATTAATTTCAAAATATCCGGACGAATACAGTTCTTTTAAGATATCGGCTCCAATTCAATTCCTCCCAAACTTAAAAAATCCCGATTTGTGGCCAACTGGCGTTTGCATTAATAATTTTTTTCCGTGGCTTTTGAGGAAGAAAAGTCCAACCTAAACAATAATCGTCCTACTAATAAACTAAATCATGAACTAAATACAGAATATGTTACTATAAAAAATATTAATATATTTTATATAAATATTCAATCACTTAATAATAAAATCGGTGAAATTGAAACTTTCCTTGCTGCTGAAAACTGTCAAGAGTTCCATATTCTCTGTTTAGTTGAACACTGGATAGTTGACAATAATATTACAAATGTAACAATTCATGATTATAAACTTGTATCGTACTTTTGTAGAACTATTAAATTACATGGAGGGACAGCCATTTATGCCCGCAAATCAATGCTTTGCGTGAATAGAGCAGATATAGTGACTATGTCCTTGGAACATGACTGTGAATTATCAGCTATAGAAATTGTAGATGAAATAATTATTATTATTACAGTCTATAGAGCTCCACAATCAAACTTAAGTAATTTCCTTTCTGTAGTGGAGCAATTGCTTGCATCATGTAGCCAGAAAGTAATTATAACCGGCGATTTTAATATTAACTTTATCTGCAATGATATTGTTCATTCTAACTTTGAAGATATATATTTATCGAACGGCTTCAGAGCACTCGTTTCCAATTTCACACGTGGTTCTAGGTGTATAGATAACGTGTTAACGAATATACAACCAGATTTAATTAATCATGTCGTATTTGAGCCCTATCTCTCTGACCATTGTGGAATTAGCATAGAAGTTAAAGTAGAAAATCCGGACACACGCCCTATTAGTTATGTTTGCCGACCTTTAACATTCTATGGTATGTTTTTATTTCATAATATCATTTCAACTTACTCATGGGATTTTGTCAATTCTACCATTGATTTAAATAACAAATGTCACAAATTCATTGAAGCAATTGAAAGTGCAATGGAATTAGCATTTCCGTATAAACCGAAAATAATTAAACATCGAAACCCATTTACACCTAGTTGGTATGACGATGAATTGCGACATATGAGAGAACACTTACATTTTTTGAATGATTGTTTTAAAATGCACCCGAGTACCAATAATAAAAATGTTCTAAACGAATTTAGAAATAAATATAAATCAAGAATAAATAAAAAAAACCTATAATAATGACGAATACATAACAAACTCTAGTAATCGCCCAAAAGCGATGTGGGATATATTAAACCACAGAAAAAAATCTATCATTCATCCAGAATTCACTATTACGATAACATCTGATGATTTTAACCACTATTTTGTTAAAATTGCGGAAATTATGGTAAATCAAATAAAATCTCAACCATATGTAAGTCAACATTATTCTCACTATCTAAAAAATATTAATAATAATAATAAATTCAGTTTCAACGAAGTTACTTATAATTATGTTAGAGATATAATTAAACAACTTAAAAATAAAAAGAGTAAAGATATCTATGGTATGAACAAAGACTTAATAATGACAATAATACACTGCATTATTATTTCTTTAACTAATTTGATAAACGAATGTATTCGTGAGAGTGTTTTTCCTAATCCATTAAAAATTTCAAAGATTGTGCCTTTGTACAAAAAAGGTGATGTAAACAATCCAAATTGTTTTAGGCCAATTTCCATCAATCCAATCATTGGTAAAATTTTTGAGGTTATTATTAAAAGCCAACTGCAAGAATACTTCGAGAAAAACGAATTTCTGAATGCCTCTCAATTTGGTTTTCGAAATAATAAGTCTACCTGTGATGCAATCGGCGATTTGGTGATGCACATTATTAATGGGTTTGAAAATAATAATTACTCTGGTTGCATATTTTACGATCTCTCAAAAGCGTTTGATTGCGTATCACATGATATATTGCTACATAAATTAAAATATTACGGTCTTGGAATATCTTCCATCAAACTTCTAAGATCGTACTTAAATAATCGTCAACAGATAACACTATTTAATGGTTCTGCTTCCCAGCATGAGTGTATAACAAGTGGTGTTCCACAAGGATCTGTCCTTGGCCCGTTGTTATTCATTATATTTATTAATGACCTCATATTGTGTGATAATACCTCAAAATTTACTCTTTACGCCGATGACACCACGTGTTATCAATCAAATGCAGATTTGAACTGTTTAATAAACTCTCTTAAAGATACACAATTAAAGGCTAAACAATGGTTTACATCTAACTTATTGACACTAAATGATGACAAAACAGCAGTCATGTATTTTTCTCTTAAAGACTTGTCATTAGTTAGAAATATAGACACGGTAAAATTTTTAGGTGTAATGCTTGACTCTGGATTGGTATGGCAAGAGCATGTTAACTATATTTGTCCTAAAATTTCCAAAGCAATTTATTTATTTAAAAACTTGGCGAAATACTGCTCAACACAAATTTTATTAACGGGATATCTCGCATTAATATCTTCTCAAATAAATTATGCAATTACATCATGGGGTCATTCAGCGCATGCAATTAGAGTATTTGGCTTGCAACGTAGATGCTTAAGAGTAATTCTACAGCTGGAGTATAGACATGATGTTCGAGAACAATTCATATCACTGGGCATATTAACTGTACCCTCCATGTATATTTTAAACTGCGTTCTATTAGTAAGGAAACATTTTTCCAACAATCCTACATCATATCAGCATGGATATAAAACCAGGAGATGTGGAGATATTCCAGTAGACTATACACGTGTATATAGATCGCGTAATTGTTTAAATTACTATGGTCCGATTTTTTATAACAAACTTCCCGCGGAAGTCAAATGTGATAGTTATACTGTCTTCAAAACTAAAGTAAAACATTACTCTCTAGTAAAGCATATTATCATTGGAAAGATTTTCTGGAAGACCAAATTTAAATTATTTACAATATCCTAGCCGATCTGTATTAGCATAAACTAAGATTGTACTAATATATGTATATTAAACTTCATTCATATGTATGTATATTTTTGACTTGTGTATCAATTGGAATTTACATTAATAAAGATATTATATTATATTATATTATATTATATTATATTATATTATATTATATTATATTATATTATATTATATTATATTATATTATATTATATTATATTATATTATATTATATTATATTATATTATATTATATTATATTATATATTATATATATATATATATATATATGTTATAACGTAGATTTTCGCGGGCGTAACATGTTGACGCATTTATTCGGGTTTGATCCCGCGTGTTTTCTTGGAACTGGTCCATTGAATTTTCTGATCGACGTTTCGATGACGTGGCAGTCATCTTCGTCAGGAGTAAACTATTAGATTATATTGCTCTAGCAACCACTTGTTAGATTTTTACGCATTGCAACTAGATATTCGTGTTTCTTGTTTGGCTTCTGGTGATTGCTAGAGCAATATAATCTAATAGTTTACTCCTGACGAAGATGACTGCGACGTCATCGAAACGTCGATCAGAAAATTCAATGGACCAGTTCCAAGAAAACACGCGGGATCAAACCCGAATAAATGCGTCAACATATATATATATATATATATGTATTATATATATATATAATTAGTATCCCATTTTACCATATGGTGTCGGGTTGTTCGTTTTTGATATATTCCTTCCACATAGTTCTGTCTAGTGCATGGTGCAATTTTCTTCCCATGTTGTTGTGATTTTGCTGTCCAGACCTTCTTCACCTGCACTTGTTCGTTCATCTGCACCATATATCCCCACTATCCCAGTTGTCGTTCTTCTATATATTCGTCCATGGATTGGATTTGTAGTTCATCTCTGATTTGTGTGTTCTTTATGCTGCCTAGTTTTGTTACTCCCTTAACTCCTCTAAATATTTCATTTTAATAGCCTGTATTTTACTATTCGTCTTCTTGTTCACTGTCCACGTTTCACAACCGTATGTAACTATAGGTCTAAGTACTGTTCTAAATACCGTCGTTTTTGTGTATGTAGATATTTCTTTTTTACAGAAGAAATTTGACCGTAATGCGTAGTACAGTCGCCCAGTTTTTTTTTTTCAATCGTTCAGTTATATCTTCCTCTTGGTTTCCGTGTTGGTTTATTACTGTTCCTAGGTATTTGAAATTCTCCACTTGTTTTATATCCAGTTCTATCTTTATTTCTTCTATGTTTTTTCCTGCCATTATTACTTTTGTTTTGTCGATATTGATCTTCATGTCATACTTCTTCAATGTTCTATGCCATATATTTAAGTTATGTTTTCGTTTTTAGCAAATATTACAACATCATCGCAAACGCACATTCTGATATTTTTACAGGCTTCATGTTTATCCAAAATTCATGGCTTTTATTTCCTGGTGGCACATTTTTAATATTTCATCCATGAATATTGTAAATATAAACGGACTTTATACCCCTCCCTGTCTTAAGCCTTGGCATGTTGTAAATTCCTTGGACTCATATTATTATATATTATGTAGTTTGAGGTCTCCTTGTAAACAATTTTTATTGCTTCTATCAATTCTGCATCTACTCCTTTGCTCTGCAATATTTGCCACACGGTCGTTTTTTTACCCTATTAAACGCCTTTTCTAGGTTTATAAATGCAAATAGTGCACTTGTGTTCTAATTTTGTATCTTTCAATTATTTTTTTGATAGAGAATATATGATCCTGGGCACATCTTCCTTTCCTGAAGCCATTTTGGCTTTCTTCTATCATTGGTTCAACTATTGTCATCCTTATTTTTTCCAGGATGTTCTCATAAATTTTTAGTGGTGTATTTAGTAACGTTAAGCCTCTGTAGTTGTTACATATTTTTGTGTCTCCTTTTTATGTACGGGTACTATTACCCCCCTTCTCCAATCCGTAGGTATTGCTCTTTTCTTTCCAGGCCCTATTAATTATTTTCCATAGAAATATTGTACCTTCTTCTCCTGCAAGTTTAATCATTTCTGTTGTTATTTTGCCTTCCCATTTCTTTATCTTCGTATTGCTTCAATAACTTCATTGATATTATGTCGTTTGTTTCCGTTCATTCGGTATTTTTTACTATATAATCTTCTGTATCTTCTTATGTAACGTTCAGTCGTTTGTTGAAATATTCTTTCCATCGATGCATGATTTTGTCATTCTCTGTTAATAATACGTTGTTTTTATCTTTCATTGATCCATTATGTTTTTGTTTTTATGTTCTCATTTTTTTAGTGTTTTAAAGAATAATTTTCTATTTGCTTTCCAAAGGCTTTCCGGCAATTTCCTTTTTCATGTTATATTAATTCTTCTGTTTTTGTTCTTTCTGTTTTATAATTTCTATAGTTATATTCTGTTCGGTGTTGTAGACATATTTTCCATTTTTCCTTCTTATTTTTTACCTGCATCTTTAATCTTTCATTCCACCAGGCCATTTGTTTTCTATTATTTTTAACTTGTGATATTCCACACTTTTCTCTTGCAGTTTCTATAAGTATCTCCTTATATATTTTCCACATACTTTCAAGGTTAGTGTCACTATCGTTGTCATACATCTCTTGTATTGTGTGTTCAACTGTTTCTGAGTATTTCTTTGCTATAGTTTCATCTCTAAACTTATAATTCCTAATAGTAGTAATTGGTGTTAAATTCATGTCCATTTGCATTCTCTTTGTCAGTATCTATTATAGTTGCTAACAACATTTAGTAATCAGTCCCTACATCTGGGCTTCTATACACTCTGATGTCTTTAATTTTCGTTTTATTTTCTCTTTCCACTAGTTGATATTAGATTTTTCTTGTCCACCAGTCTCTTCTCTAGTAAATTTATGTGTACTTTTATGTTTGTAGAAAGTATTTGACACTATCATATTATTCATTATACAGTAATCTATTAGTAGTTTGCCATTGTTGTTAATTATGTTTTCTCCAAATTTTCATACAGAATTATTTGGAGCATCATTGAGATCCCCCATTATGTAAATAGTTCCACTGTTTACTTTTATGATGTTGAGTTCTTCTCAGAATTTATCTTTTTCTTCTGTCAAGTTATTCTCATTCGGTCCATATGTAATAATAATGTTGATTTTTTCCATTTTTTTATTTTGATTTTATGATTTCCATCATCATAAGTTTTTCATTATATGTTTCCCATTTGTTTATTCTGTCTGTTAGTTTTTTTTTTATTTATTATACATCCTACACCCGCTGTTCCGTGGTTTTGTTCTTCTACTCCTTTATGATGATGCTCACCCTCCTGTGTTATTTCTTCTTCTTTTTTTTTGTTTTGGCATAGGATTTTCTCCAATCAGCCACTAACGAAAGATTTATAATTTATAACTAACTAAATCTAGAGGATTAACATAGGGTACTCTTCACGCCAAGGGATAGTTCAAGGCGACTTTAAAACAAACAGGTATACCACGGTAAAAAGGTTTAATATACACACATAGGAAAAGAAAAACAAAGGGTATTATTTCTTCTTCCTTATTTTTTATTCGTCTCATATTCTAGGTCTCTAATTTCATTGTATGTTGGATGTCTATTTCACTGTGTTTTACTATATGTAATTGGGTTCGTTTTTTTTGCTTTTGTTTTAACTTTTGTTATGTTCCCTTTAGTTTTCTCATCTCTTGCTATATTTCTTATTTTGGCTTGAATTTGTAATTCTTTATTTGTTAGGTCTGAGTCGATATAGACTCGTTCTGATTTATTTCTTAATTTAATTTTATTTTTTAATATGTTATTTTATCTGTAATATTCTCTGTCTGTATTACACATGTTTTATTATTGATTTTATCTGTATTTCTCAATTTTATTTCTATTTTTAGGTCTTCTTTAATAAAGTTTTCAATTCTGTCTTTCAGTGTGTTGTTACATTTGTTTCTATGTTGATCCCACTTATAATTAGGTTATTTTTCTTTTTGTCTTTCTCTAGATTCTCAATTTTTTCGTGCAAGTATTTTATTTCTTTTTTCATTTCTGCATTTTCTTGTTTTGTTTGCATCAAGTGTTCATTGTATTTATTTTGCTCTACTCTTATTGATTTAATTTTATTCATTTATTCATTTTTCTTCGCAAGTTCTTTCATAATTTTTATAATTTCTGTGATCTTTTCACGTTTTTGTTTTTTCTTAGGTGATAATCTTCTGGGCTCGCTTCCGCCTTCCTTTTATATTCATTGTTAGAGTCTGATTCAGCCATATTGACCGATCATACAAAATCGTATGAATCGTTATTGCGAGAATTGGATATTCTATCAATACAAAATTAACATAAATACATTTTAATCCATGAGCCATACAAATTAATTCACTAGATTCACTAGATTATCAAGTCGAAGTAAAATAACTTTTAATTACACTTAGAACCACGCAACATTCTTTTTCCTCACTGCAATGTATGTTAAGAAAGTACCACGAGGTACAACATGCTGATGACGTTTTTACGAATAATATAACACAGAATCAAATTGTCAATATCATTTTGTTGGCTAACTTCTCTTAATTTGTGACTTACGCCAATTGGCTAGGTCGCGGAAAATCATCTATAGAATTTATTATGTTGGTTGTTCTAATTTTTCATTTCTTTTTTTTTGAGTTGTGCCCTTTGGTCTATAACATGTTGATAGGTGTATTGTATATACGGTATACATCTATCACATACGTGTATGTATGTGTGAAATAGGAAATAAAAATTTAATTTATTCTGGGAACCTTATTCGTGTGTTTATGTTAGTGCATTTGCTGTTAGAATGTCAATTTAATTTAATTTAACATTTGGAATGTTTCCTTGTAATTAGTAACACAACTGACGGTCTTCAACACCTTTCCACCTTTCCGTAAAGTTTGCTAAAAATCACAAAACAACCCATTTATTTAAACACCTTTGTATACCCCGCAACCCCAATATTCCTTCAAAATACAAATGTCCTACTTCTAATATTTTTCATTTAATTTCATCAAATAACATAGACTTTGATAATAACGTTAGCGGCCATGACGAGTAAGTAAACAATGACAAGAACACGACAATGCAACCTGTCAAGAGCTATGGTCGATAGCCATTTCGCGATATGTTACATATATGTATTATAAATAAATAATAATTATGTAAAATTACACGAATAAAGATGCATTTATATATAATATTTGAATATGTTTAATATTTCATAAAATTTCCCCCACAATTTATTTGAATTTTGTTGAGAAACAAAGATTACATTAACTTATTGGCCGCCACTTAGAATAAGATGTTCCAAGCAATAATGAATGATGCCAAATCTCCGGAGCCAGTGGCAGCAGATGTGTTCAACTAAAGTTCGGGTATCTAAAATAAATGAACGCTTTTACACCGTTGTATCATTGAATTTTAAGTTATTAAACGTTAAACTGACCAGAAAGTCAGGTTGACAAAATTTAAACCATTTTGTTTGATTAATTTGATAGCTCTGTGTGAAAAGCATATAGCGAAATATATACAGGCAACTCACGTACCGTCACTTGGGGTTATATGGGACAGAAAGGGGATAATTTGGGACATTTAGTGTTTTGTTTAAATTTGCGCCATTTTTAACATATAACCATCCATAAAATACCATTAAGTTCGACAGTTGATGTGTGGTGACGCTCTGTGATATCAGTAATTATTGTCCATTGTTATGATTAGATTCTGCTTCAGAAATTACGAAATTTCTGTTCAAAAGATGCTGCGACATCAAATTAGTCTGATGTTGCTTTGTAACAGAAAAACTTGCAACTCAAATTATATTTCCGTCAAATCTGACAATTATTTCATATGCGCTTGTTATGTAAGCCTACTTTATTATAAACAAAAACTATAGTTGCTGTTTGTTTTAATTACATAATATTTTCTTAGACTAATCATATATATATATATATATATATATATATATATATATATACAAATATCTTTATTCCCAAAGATATAATATACAATATATGAAACAATTTACAGGGTCCTGCAACAGTGTGTCGGGCTTTCCTAGCGCCATTCCTGTGAAAAAAAAAAAAAGTTTCGTACAAAAAATTATTGACTTAAAAATCTTTATGGCGTAAAATTATTTTCAAACATACAGGGTGTCCCAATTTTGCGGTATAACAAAAATATTTGTTTTTTTTTAATGGAACACCCTGTATTTATTCAACTTTTCTAATGACATTTTTCAACCTCTACATTGTTGTCTATTTAGTTTTTTATTATATTACAGTGTTGCCAATTTACAATTTTTTTCTCCAAGTATTATGCATAAGCAAGCTCAACTTTAAAAAATCGTAGCGACCTCGTTTTTTGAAGGTAAGAATAACTTTTAGCAAATATCTCAGTGTGGTTAATAAGCAACGTTTTATTAATGAGCAATTTAAATTTAGTAGTACAGGGTGTTCTCTCCCTATTTTATGTCATTATTCAATAGGTCTTTTTCTTCTCTTCATTTTGATGGGGCATATCTTATGTCTAGACCCCATAGTTGTTGAGATATTCAATATTTTTCACAAAAGTATCCATTTAATTACATTTCTATGCACTCCAGTAGGCCATGCTGGGACGAAATAACTGTCAAAATGTAATGTAAGTGTCAGTGTGACATTTGATTATGTCGAAATTCGAAACGTTAATTTGTGATTTGTAAAGTGATTCTTCGTTTCGTGGTAAAAGTAGACAGCATATAATTACGATGAATTTCGAAAAAGACGAACTAGTCGATATGATTTTTGGATTAGGGGAGACTGATAGAAATTGTTTATTGGCGGCTAGAATTTACGCAACACGTTATCCCGACAGAAGATATCCGGAAGAGAAAAGTTTTAGGAACCTGCTCAATAGATTTATTGAAACGGGAAGTGTACATTACAGAAAACAAGAACAAAACCTATCACCAATGAGGAAAACCAATTTTCAGTGCTCTTAACAGCAACTGAGCATCTCAACTTGAGCCTCAACATACAAAAAACACGGGGCACCTGCGCACTTCTCGCGAGATGTGAGGACATTTCTTGATGGTATTTTCCCAAACCAATGGATTGGTAGGAATGGACGCACTAGATGGCCTGCTAGATCTCCGGATATAACAAAAATTGATTTTTTCTTGTGGGGATATGTAAAAGAAATTGTTTATAAGGAAGCACCAACAGCCCCAATAAATATGCAGCAACGAATTGTTAATGCTTTTGCAAGTATTTCACCTGAAATG
The DNA here is from genome assembly GCA_963082785.1 of Philonthus spinipes. Lineage (NCBI taxonomy): Eukaryota > Metazoa > Arthropoda > Insecta > Coleoptera > Staphylinidae > Philonthus > Philonthus spinipes. Next base: position 3,899,517 of record OY720304.1, read on the forward strand.
TTAGGAAGAGTGAATAGGTCTTTTCAGCGGCGAATTAATTTGTGCCTAAATGAAAATGGAAAACATTTTGAACATTTACTGTAATATTGTTTCTCTTTTGTATTAATAATTTTGAAGTATTATCTGTATTTATTCATCTCACATTGACTTTTACTTACATTTTGACAGTTGTTTCGTCTCAGCATCTCAACAACTATGGGGTTTAGACATAAGATATGCCCCATCAAATTGAAGAGAAGAAACAGACCTATCGAATAATGACCTAAAATAGGGAGACAGCATATATGAAATTTGCAAAGTTTGGCATGTTTCTCTGAACACCCTGTACTACTAAATTTAAATTGCTCATTAATAAAACGTTGCTTATTAACCATACTGAGATATTTGCTAAAACTTATTATTACCTTCAAAAAACGAGGTCGCTACCATTTTTTAAAGTTGAGCTTGCTTATGCATACTTGGAGAAAAAAAATTGTAAATTTTCAACACTTTAACATAATAAAAAACTAAATGGACAACAATGTAAAGGTTGAAAAATGTCATTAGAAAAGTTGAATAAATACAGGGTGTTCCATTAAAAAAACAAATATTTTTGTTATACCGCAAAATTGGGACACCCTGTATGTTTGAAAACAATTTTACGCCATAAAGATTTTTAAATCAATAACTTTTTGTACGAAACATTTTTTTGTTTATTTTTTTCACAGGAAAGGTGCTAGGAAAGCCCGACGCACTGTTGCAGGACCCTGTATATTTTTAAGAGAAACGGCTATCGACCGGAGGTCTATCGGCCTATTGTATATATAATTCGGTGCCTAATGATATCAAACAACTAAGTGTCATGCAATTTAATAAGGAATTTAAATTTTTCTTAAATATGTAATGCTAGGATTTATTTCATTTATCCATTTTTGATGTTTGTTTTTATTTTATTTTTTGTTGGTAGTCTAATTATATTTTCATTAGTTCAATTTACAATTCCTTTTTTTTTTTAGTAATTATATTAAGGTTTAAATTAAAATTAAATCTCGCCTTAAGGTTTGTAGAGTACTACAAATAGTTATAATGTATACATGTACCTTCTTTCTAAAAATAAAGTTTATAATTATTATTATTATTAAATAACACAATAAACTGTAACATTGTATCTTCTAAATGCTTTGGATTAACCTTAAAAGACAATAATCTACATTTTCATTTACTAATATTTCATTGAATATTATTTTTTATTCAAACAGTATGACGGACATTGTTGGAATAAAAATCACCATTTTTTACTTTCCCTTGGACAGGGGTCCGGGGATTGTGATCGTAAAAATTTTCGAATCGCCAATTTCAATAAATATGCACGTTTTAAGGTCCCCTGAGTCCATTCCATCGAGTTTTGAAATATGTCTGTGTATTTCCGCGATAGCTCATAAACGGCTAAATGGATTAAATCCAAACTTTACAACTAAGCTTTTTATATCTGTGGAATGATTTGAAAAGTTTTTGGTTAGAATCAAAACTAATTAAGTGCAACTTTTCTCTGAGCTATTTTTCATTTTTTAATTCGTATAGAAAAATGTTTCAAATAAAAGTTTTAGATCTTGGAAAATAAATAATTTCTGTTATAAAACTTTTATTGTAGGTCCTCCGGTTTTCATTTTATAAGCGGAAGAATTTCGTTTACCTGATAAATTCCCTTAGAAATAAGCAATTATTTTTATGTTGGCAGTGGAGACTTTAATTATTGAAATAATTATTTTAATGACAAATAAAACGTCAAAGTGCCGACATATTTAACATAACATTTGCAAATGCCCCCAGTTTAAAAATATTTAAAAAGGTTGTGGAGAAATTTTATTATTGTAATGTAATAAATAACACAATAAATTATAAAATCCTTCCAAGTACTCCGCATTAACTTTAAAAGACAACAGCCAATTTTTTCCTTTTCTATTAAATTTTCAATCAGAAACTTATTTGACCGAGAATTCACCGGGCATATCACCAATTTTTTCTATGTTTTTGTAATATCATGTTTTTATTGGTTTCTTGGGATACAATTTCAAATATAAAATTTAATTGGAAATTTGGTATAAATATTTTTACGTACTTTAACAATCTAGCTATAGTATAAGTCTTTTTTTAAACATGTTTTATATAAGAAACCGGAGATCTCACTAATTTTTGGCTTCACGGCTCCGACTTCTATCAAAAACCAACAACTACCATTCTAAACCGACGGATATCTATCAAATATACAATGTTTGGTAAGTGTGTATTTTATTCATATCATTGTAATAGGAGTTTCCGTTTAAAAATAATCATTATAATAACAAATTATAAATTTCTGACATGTTTGTTATTATTTACGAGTATAATGTTTCATATCTTCTCGACAAAAACTATTATTATTTCTTTAAAAGGGGGGTGGTAATGGGAGGTGCCAACGTCATATATTTTTCTTAAAAGGAGGCGTAGCGGCGTAAAATCTGGAAACCACTGTTTTAGGGTTTAGATCCTTGCGTAAAATAGCGAGACTGATGATCCTTTTTATGTGTAATAGCCGTAAACGTCTTAGTGTTCACATTCCCATCACTTCCACGATACTTTTGTTTGCAACAGTTTTAGGATTTTACGACTGACTACACTTATTTATTTATACAGTACATTTAAAAATTGGTGAGCTAGTTATAAATCTAAAAAATAATATGTACACAAGTAATATATTCGTTAATTGTTAAGGCTTCTATGTTACTTTGTTATAACCACTATTTAAAATAATTAAACACTTATCTTTATATAACTAAAAGAAAATTCGCAACTGTAGTTTCAACCACACCTAACTACAATTATTTGTTACTATTAAACATCTTTGTCACTGTTCTAATACAATATTTATACAATAATAAATAAAATTTCAAATTAATGGAGTTTGAAGTCAAATTAAACAACAAATTCTTCTTCCCTTATTTATTTATGCAGTACAATTAAAATCTTGTGATCTAGTGATATGTCAGTACATTGTCGCTATAAAAATAATATTTTTTTAATTTTTGTTTTATTTCAATGTCGTTTGGTCTCGTGAATGTGTGTTTATATTTATTTTTTCTTGTGAGACGAATAAAATTAATTGTGATTACGAACGTGTTAAGATCAAAATCATTGCCTATATAAATAGTTACAAAATTGTTAAATTGTAAGTATTGAATAGAATTTGTTCAGTAATTATATGTAACCTCAAATATTATTTTAATATCCCGAATTATTGTAAAGATCGTGTATTTTACTCTCTATCCTTTGTTTACATTTTTTACATATCCGTGGTTTACTCTCCGTGTGTGTCTTTTTATCAATGACCCCTAGGTGTGAAGAGTGTATCCCCGTTCATTATTTCCATTTTTTGTACGTTACTCTTTTTTATTTTAAATTTTAATTATTTACCATTTATACAAAATTAAAAACGCTAAATCTCTGTGAAATTTATGAACGCGGAGTAACACCAAATATTCCAGTTATAAAATGCGCTGCAAAATACCAAAAACATATTGACAAAATGTGTACAGGTTAAAGTGAGACTGAATGGGCATGCCTTAAATGCAGTGTTTCATCTTCATCGAACCAAACAAACCTTAACGATCGAGGTTGTTTGTAAACTAATAATTGATCAGTTTAACTTATTTCGTGAAGAAATAAAAAAACATTATTCATGCCCGTTTTGATAATTTCGAATCCTGCATTACGCAGATTGAAAATAAGCAAGCTGTTATTGAAGCTGAAAATTTAAAAATAATTATTAAAACTGATTTAAACGTGAATTATGAAGAAATAATTACAGAGATAGATGATCGACGTTCCCGATTATCTAACACTATGCTATTTAATTTCAGCGAGTCCACTTCATCCATTACAGTGGAGCGTATTAATCAAGATTTCTTGGGTGTTACTAATATTTTAAAAGAACATGGTTCAACCGCGAACTAATGCAGCTTATATCTTTTAAGAAAAGATTACACAAAATATATATGTCATCAATCTAATTACTTAAAATTTAGTGTTATACGAAACAAATGTAAGATTTTGGCTAATGAGTTTTACTCAAATTTCATTCAAAATGTCGAAACATCCATTAAATGCAACCCTAAAGCATTAAATCTAAACGCAACCTCAATGATATGCATACATCATTTACACATGGCGGCTCGTTTTCTTCCAAACCAACGGTCATATTGGACTTATTTTTTGGCAGTGTATATCACGTCGCTGATACTAAAAACAATAATTATATTTCAACATCATGTCACAATAACATTAACGAGCATACACTACCTACTGTAAACATTTCGGATGTTTTTAGTGAACTTATTTCCCTAAAACACAGTAATATTCCCGGAATAGATGGTTTACCAACGACAATTCTTTTGAATTGTGCGTTCACATTTAGCCGCCCATTATGGCTTTTATTTAATAAGTCTCTTATATCAGGAATATTCCCAGATTGTTGGAAGAGTGCTTTCATTCGTCCAATCCATAAATCAGGTGATAAAAATGTAGTTCCTAACCAATATCTCTACTCTACTAGCTGCGATTCCTAAATTATTTGAAAAACTGATAACAAATCAATTGACTCCAATTTTACAACCATCAATTTCCATGTATCAGCATGGATTCAGAAGAGATAAATCAACATCTACTAATATCATAATTTACGAATCTTATATTATTGACGCATTTGAATAGAGAATTGGTAATGGAGGTACACTACTGCAATGGTTTTATTCGTATTTGTCGGGCAGAACTCAGTACATTCGCATCGGCAATTGTAAGTCGCGCAAACGATGTTACTTCAGGTGTTCCACAGGGATCGCACTTTGGGCTCTTGTTGTTTAATGTTTTTATAAACGATGCTCCTGATTGTTTCAAAAATGCTAAATGTTTAATGTTTGCGGATAATATAAATATATTCATGCAGGTTCACTCAATAGAAGACGCGAAACTTCGGCAAGAAGATTTAGATCATTTTGGCATGTGGTGTTTAGTTAATATACTTACACTTAATTTGAAAAAGTGCCACATAATTAGTTTTTATAGACTTAAATATGAGGTGACTTATTCATACTCTATATTGGGTGAACCTTTATCACGTGTGACATGCATAAAAGACTTAGGTATTACACTTGATACAACCTTATCTTTCTCCACTCATATTAATAAAATTGTATCTAAAGCATATAAACTTTTAAGATTTGTTAAATGTAATGTTAGGGACTTTTACGACTATCATACATATTGAACATGTACAACAAAAATTCGTCAATTTTTACTTTCCACGTCAAAATGCCGGCATATTCAACAAATTCGCAAACGCCTCCAGTTAGAAAAAATGGTGATGTGTCCATCATGGTACTTTCTCCGGTGATTACGGTCAAATAAGTTTCTGATTGAAAATTTAAAAGGAAAGCAAAATGATTAATAGGAAAAATTGATTGTTGTCTTTCAAAGTTAAAACCTAGTATTTAGAAGAATATTATAATTAAGTGTGTTATTTCTTGCCTTACAATGGGTTTAAATAATGTCTCGAATTCCATGTGAAAATTCTGAGAATCATTTTTGATTTTTTCACACCAAATTGTTCAAGACAATATCCCATTTAGAAATCCCAATTTTGGTGGTTATGTTTTTAGCCGTTTTCACGTGAGAGCCGTGTTTCCATATTTAGTAGCGAACCTGTATGTTAACGACATCAACAAATGCTTCCAGAACTGCGATTATTTCCTATACGCTGACCATACATTAGTGATATCTCGACATACAAGTGCTAAAACGGCCATGGAATACCTCCAGAATGATTTTACCAGAATGCAAAAATGGGTGCACGACAAACAATTAGTAATTAATGCAGAAAAAACCAAATTGATGTATATCACATCTCCAAATCGTACAAAGCCATCAGTAACTCCCATTATCTATTACTGCAGTGACTGCATCCATGCACATTTCAGACAACAAAAATGCAATTGTGTAACTATTGCATTAATTTCAATCCACAAGTATTTAGGCATTTTGATCGACGATACTTTTTCATGGTCCGAACACATTGATTCTCTGTCAAAGAAATTAAAATATCTATCATACAAATTTCATTATTTGAAAGATATACTTCCTACACATACACTCATATTGGTATATTATGCAATAGTTCAATCAATAATAAATTACGGAATAACAATATGGGGACATTCCTCAAAGCATCATAGAAACAAAATTGTAAATCTGCAAAACAGAATTGTAAAACAAATATACAATAAACTAGATATAAGAGAGGACAATATGTATAACGAACTAAACTTGCTACCTATTTGAATTCAGATATTTAATCAATCATTTCACAAAAATAGACAAAATGGAACGAATTCAACACAGTCAACAGACTAGAAGTGTAACTTCACACAAATATAAAGAAAGTGCATACAATAATAAATATGGCTCAAGAACAATTAAAGTGCTACTACCTAAACTATTGAACAGTCTTCCTAATGCAGTGTCAAACTTAAAATCAATAAGTGCGTTCAAATCATACTTAAAAACAGTGCTTCAATAATGAACAAACTCTGCGAAAAAGAACAAATCATAAAAAGGAAAACTTTCAATAATATCCATTAAACAAAAACAGATAACGTACAGAATTAAATGATCACAAATGAAATGTCGCTGACAAGCCATTGGCTTAGCGACTGCAAATCGTAGTTTTCGCCGCCGGTTTGGCCCTCGCTCTTACCGCTCCCCATGAAACCGACAAAGACGCCGTCGTCGTCAAAAGTTAGTTGGACAACATTGGAAACCAGCTACGGAATCTGCCAACAGGAACAAGGACAAGTGATCAACGCCGGATCAGAAAACGAAGATTGTTATCCGTGGATCTTTCACCTACATCGGAGCCGATGGAGTCACCTACACAGTCAAATTCGTCGCCGAGAAAAACGGTTTCAAGCCAGAAGGCGCCTATATATTGAAATCAAGGCGGATGAAAACCTTGTAAAAAATATTGTTGTTATTATTATCATTGTTATATAGTTTGTAATTAAAAAAAAAAAACGTTTTAACTACGATGTAATATTAGTATACAAACACTTAAACTGCTTAATAGATTGTCCTTATTGAACTTTAATAGGATTACACGTTCCAGCACGATCTCTACGTATTAGTGCATTCTTCCATGTACCGTTTCATCGAACTAATTACTAACTAATAAATTATGTGACACTTTTGATTACTTCGCCGATTTTTTCAACACGTTGCGCAAAATTATAATCAAGGCATTTTTTAATATGTTGTATTATTTCTTTTTATATTTATACTGAAGTTCTAGGTTAGTTTTTATTTAAATTTAATGAATAGTTGTAAATGTATACAGGATGTCCTAAATGGCGTAGGATTGCGTATGTATTTTTCTTATTCTTAAAATTAGAGATTTGGTTAAATGAGCAATGTTGTGCAGTTTTGTATGCTAGTTCAGATTATGTTGAGAAATTTTCAAAATTATGAGCAGTTTAAAAATTATTAAAAAAAACAACTAAAAATCGTGTTTTTTTAAAAAAAAAAAACAAATATCTCAATAATTATTAAAGATGCGAAAAAAAGTTTCAAATAAATGTTACTTGGTTTAATTATGTAAACATAAAATTCAAGTCAAAATTAAATTCAAGATGGCGGTTTTTGCGATATTAATAAATAGACTTTTTTCTCTTTTCAACGATGTATAACAATATATGTGAAAATAAAAAATAATGAAAATATTGATTTTTTAAATTTTAATTTTTTAAAATAAATGCAACAAAGCAAAAAACGTAATACAACCAAGTAGTAAATAACAATAAATTATAAAAAATGCTCAAAATGCTGATCGTTATTGGCCAAACACAATTGACAGCGTTTTATAACACTGCCAGTCACTTTTCGCAGTGTTGCGATTAACGCCGTTTGTTGCTTCTGCAACTGTTTCTCGAAGTTCATCCACATTGTTATAACTGAAGTTACTTCCATAAATTTTGTCTTTTAAAGTGCCCCAGAAATAAAAGTCAAAAGGCGCCAAGTCTGCAGATCTGGCCGGCCACTGAACATGTGTATTAGTCGCTATTACTTTGTTATTAAAAAGTACATTTAAATAATTAATAACATCTCTAGCATTGTGCGCAGGAGCGCCATTTTGCTCGTATTATATTTGCATTTTTTGTGCCAAAGGTAAATCATCAAAAAAACCTTGTAAGGTTGTTTGAAGAATTTCCAAATAACGTTATGCAGTTAGGGTTCCATGAAAAATTATAGGACCAAGTAAACGATTTCCCATTATGCCACAAAATAACATTATAGCCGAACCATACTTGGTTTCGCCGTGGAATAACTATGTGTGCATTTTCTTGAGCCGAATAGTGCTCGTTATGACGATTAAATAATCCACAACTAGAAAAGTAGGATTCGTCAGCCCATAAAATTGTAGTTATAAAATCACCATTTTCCCTATTTTTGTTCATTAACCACCTGCAAAATGTTAATCTACGGATGTTGTCATTTGTTTGTAAAGTCTGAGATAGGTGCAATTTATAAGGGTGAAACTTGTGTTTTTTTTTTTTTAATTTTTATGCTCTAGACTTAGATGCATTAACTTCATTTTCTATCTGCCGACATGAAATGTTCGGATTAGCTTTCACACAAGCCAATATTAACTCTTCATCATCAACGACCACATTTCTATTTCTCCTAGGATTTTTTATACAATTGCATATTTCCATCCAATCTTTTAAACAACTTAATATAATACACATGTATGAATGATTTATACAACTGATAAACTAATGTAACATTACAGTTTGTTGTTATAATAAATTTTGTTTATTTTTATTCATGCCTACTTGTTTTAAACATACAATACTTAATATTTCCATTATTTTTTTTATTTTGACATAGGTTTTTATACATCGTTGAAAAGAGAAAAACGAGAACCTTGGGGAATAGCGTTCTCTAGCACATATTGTGTAGATCGGTTTCCCAACTTTGATCTTGAATGAACGACTTGACATAAAAGAAAGTATAAATTGGGGCATAACTCCATATCTCCACGTCATGTCATATGCCTTCTCTAGGTCGAAGAACACCGTTAAGCGGTGTTTTCTCTCTAGGAAGCCATCTCGAATGAAGTTCTCCAGATGGACTAGCTGGTCAACTGCACTGCGATACTTTCTGAAACCTTCCTGGTGATTTGCTAGGAGACTGTATCTCTCTAGTATCCACACCAGGCGGTTGTTGACCGTTTTTTTCTAGCACTTTTCCTAAATAGCTGGTAAGTAAAAATGGCCGGTAGCTATTAACATTACTGGAGACTTTACCAGGTTTCGGAAGAGGCAGTATTATTGCGGTTTTCCAACGGCTCGGATAGATGCTCTTCTTTCATATCAAACTATAAATGTCTAACAAGTATTTCCTCAAATTTGAGGGACGTATTTTAATTTTATTTATTATTATAACCACAAATAAAATATACAGGGTGTCTCAGCTTGAGCGCCGAGTAGCAGCGTAGTAACGAAGAAATAGTTTTTTTTTTAATCGGTATTCGCAGGCGTATGTAGGTCTATTAGGACCATATTTTAAAATTAATTTCAAATACAGGGTGTCCCATAAAATCATGGCGTATCATAGTTATATTTTTTCTAAGGAATACCTCATATTTTATTTTATTTTATTTTTCAGATTCAATATCAAAAATAAAGTTATCTTTTATAATATATACATATGCCTAAACCTAATAATTTTTGAAATATTTAAATATTTTTGGAAAAATTGACGTTTCGAAAAAAAAAATCATTAACTTTCAATTGGGTAAATGAAAATAAATGAAATTTTATCAGTGTATTAGACTAATAGGTGAATATTTCAGTCTATATACAGAAATTTAAAATCTTAATATATTTTGATAATTTAACTAAACTTGTAATTGTGTCTCCTCATTATTAGTTATTGTATTCAAGTTGTTTTTTTTAATACTTCACACTGCCTACAGTTTTAAATGTATTCAAAACTTCCTGTATAGTCTTATTATTAGGATTCTTCCATCAGAGAAAGTTTTGTACACAAAAGGACCATTTTCATAACGTTCCATTATTATTAAAAATAATGTTACTTCTTTTATTTAAGGAAAAAAACATTTTTGCAATGTTACTAATAATACAAATGTGTCAATTAAATGTTTTTAAAAATAAAGCCAATTGGAATAACTGTCAATAATAATTATTAAATTAGGCAATAGATGGCACTTTATGTTACCTTGTCATATTAAAATAATAATGATTATGACGAAAATTAACAAATTAACAAAAATGGATATATCTTGAAAACTATTAGGTTTACGTGTAAAATACATGTATACTTTCTGAAAGACTATAAAATTTCCTATATGATAGGTCTATTAGATATTGGATATGTCATTTAAAATAAGCACGAAATATGTTGAATTATCAAAACATCTTAAGATTTTAAATTCAGCTTAATAGTCTAAAATATTTACCCATTAATCAAATATACTGATATAAAATTTCATTTGTTTTCATTCACCCATTTCAAATAAAAAAAATTAAATATTTCAAAAATTATTAGGTTTAGGCATATAAACATATTATAAAAGTTAACCTTAATTTTGATGTACAATCTGAAAAAATATAAAATATGGGGTATTTCTTTAAAAAAATATAACTATGATACGCCATGCTTTAATGGGACACCTAATAGACCTACATACGCCTGCGAAAGTCGATTTTGAAAAAAATAAACCATTTAGACGTAAAGCTACTCGGCGAGCACGCTGAGACACCCTGTACATAAAGTAATTTTTAAAAAAAGCATATCATCATGCCGTAACTATTTTTTGGACACCCGGTATAATCAAATATATTTTCTTAAAGTACGCTCTAGGATCCAAGAAAAGTTTTCAAAAATAGAAGTCCTAACTTAATTATTAAGTGGCTTATCGAAGACGGGAGGTGAAATGCATGACCCTATATAAACAATTATACATATATGTTATACGTTTTCATTAATATGTAAAATATATTTTTATTTAATATTGAAATATAAGAACTTTGTCGGTAATACAAACACAGAAATTAGCTAAAGCTATTGAAAACGCTGTTTTCATTATTGGCTTGTTTTATTATTACTACTTCAGATTGCAACTGTTTGATAGTTTTAGGTTGATTGAACTATTTACTCGCGGCACACAATACACAACGATCGGGCCAACATTAGAAAACCATTTCCGCAAACAATCCATATTATTTATTAGGTTCAAGTACTTCATTTAACGGACTGTTTGTCCTGATTAGATAAGGTCAATGGTGCTCGATGCTCGTATTTTCTTCTCGGCGCTAGTGAACAATTACCCGATCAATCATACAAATTGACAATTGCATGATTTATTATTTCAAATTTGTGCGGATTATATTCCGTTCGCAATACGCGAGCGTTTCTTATTGAGTGCGTGAGTGTAATTGGAATACATACCGGGCTATTCCGCACGGGAAAGTTTAACGTGCACGGTATTAAAAGCTGCTTAGACTGTGATGATAAGAAATAACGTACACGTTAAATTTAACATTTCCTTTGCAGAATAGCTTCGATGGAGTGTTTCAACACTGAAAAATATTTCCAAACAAGTTAGATTTTCACTTGTTTGGCAGTTTCTTTAATGGAATAATCACAAAAGCGTTTAAAGTAAACACCTAAACTTAATTATCGAAATGAAGTTAAAATGGTTAAAATTATCTTGGTACGTGGTATTAAGTTAATTGGTATTTTTCACCAAATATTCGCTCTTGACCAAATAACTAATAACATTATAATTAATCTTGTTTACTGTAAAAATTATCTTGTTTTGATTAAGCAATACATTTTATTAAAAAAGTTAGAATGATTGCTGGAAATACGTTACTTGGCATGTTCCTAGGCCGACAAGTTAAATGGTAAACGTAATCATTATCATGTTTAAATGATCACTTATTTCTTTCAGTGAATTCATTACGCTAGACTTTTAATAAAAAAACAGTTATTGTAAAAAAATGGTGATGGGTCTATCATGGTACTACCCCCGATGAATTCAGTTAAATATTTTTTTGAATGAAAATTTAACAGGAAAGGAAAAATTATTAATTTAAAAAATGGATTTGTTGTCTTTTCAAGCGTTTTGACGTTTTAATTGATATAAAAATAATTGTTCATTTCTAAGGGAATTTATCAAGTAGATCTTCTTCCGCTTGTAAAATAAAAACTAAAGATCCTACAATAACAGTTTTATAAAAAACATATTTATTATTTTAAGATCTACAAGTTGATAAACAAAAACTCAGTCTCGATCTATACGGATGGCTCAAAGACAGGTAACAGAGCTGGAGGAGGCATCTTCTCCGAAGAAACGATCCATCCAATTCACAGACGGGTGTAGCACCCTATAGGTGGAGGTGGGGGCTGTCCGTGAAGCGGTAAAACTGCTGATCAGCACTGACTTACAGGCGACCAGTGTGGGAATCCTCACGGACAGCCATGCCACTGTAAAAGCACTAACCAGCCAATGGTGCAACTCATAGGGGACCATTAGGTGTGTGTGTCACTCTTATGTAATCTAGCAAGTAATTTGGAATCGCTTGCGCATTCCATCAAGTTGCTTGCATGAATGTCAGTTAAAATTTAAAAGTTAAATAGTCCCCTTTCTCCATGTTCTTTGATAGTAATAATTTTGTCGATCATATTTTTAATAAGGTTCCATTCTTCTAGTCCAATCAGCATGAGTTCAATTAGTTCACTGCAATTTTCAAAAGACCCAAATTTATTGATAATAATATTGCGTTCGGTATCCCAGCGGGTGCATTTTAGAAAAGTATGGTCTGGTTTGTCTATTTCTGGGCAATAGTTGCAAATTGGAGAGTTTCTTTTTTTGAATTTATGGAGATATAGGTTAAAACAACCAAGTCCTGAGAGAAATTGGTTAAGGCCATAGCTGAGATCACCGTGTTTCCTTGAGATCCATTTATTGATTTCGGGTATTAGAATTTTGATTCTTTGTCCTAATTGAGTTTCGTTATTCCAGATTGTTTGCCATGAATTTATTGTAATGCGTCTTAGTTTTATTTTTGATAATTCTCTATTGTTAAATTTATTGGATCTTTGAATGTCGAATAAATAGATGGGATTTGAGCCAGTGATTACTTGAATGGCTTTTGTCGAAACAGTGCCGTAAGCCCGGGAAATTCGTAAAGCCGCTCTTCTTTGGAGGCTTTCGTACATTCTTTTATATTTGATTGCATTTAGCCAATCTCCCCAAATTGGAGCTCCATATAATAAAATTGAGTTGGTGATGGACATCAGATTTTTTCTCGTCCAGGTCGATGGGTCCCATAAATTTGGCATCAATTTACTTATTGAATTTATCGATTTGACAAGTTTGAATGAAGTGTTCTCGCATACTATAATTTCTATGATCTATAAGATGAATGGAAATAGAGACATATACTGCTTTTGATAAATCAATTATTTTTCTTAATACCGCAGATATAAATTTTGAATATTGGATATGAAGAAAAGTCATCCATGTTTTTTCTCAATAGATGGCGTTGGACCCAATATCTCGTGATGTACTAATCGCATTGGGTCATATTTATACTCGGTGGAAAGGGTAATTTACGTAGAAAAAACTCTCTTTGGCAGTTTTGCGTTCGGTCGATTTAGTTGAGTATTATAGCGCATCAAAGCTGGAAGTGAACAAGGAGAAAATTCGTTATATTTTACACTTTTGAGAAAGGTTAAACTGGAAGGAGATACTTTATTATGTTGCTCCAGCGTGGCCAAACACTTAATTATGAAGTATACTATTAGCAATTGGACCGTTTGAAGTAGGCAATTGGTCGGAATTGGTCAATAGGAAGGGGATGTGTTCCATCAAGACAACGCCAGGCCACATACATCATTGATAACGCACCAGAAGCTCCGAGAGCTTGATTGCGATGCTTTTATGACAAACATAGAATTAAGCGATATCATCTGTTCAGGTCGTTGCAAAATTATCTTATGGATGTAAAACTGGCTTCAAGAGAGGCCTGCGAAAATCATCTGTCCCAGTTTTTTGCTAATAGGGAAAAGGATTTCTATGAGAAAGGAATCATGGAATTACCTTCAAAATGGCAACAAATAATCCAACAAAACGGCCCATATTTGACCTAAATCCGATAACTCTAACTACACTGACTGCCAAAAAAACGGCCATCAAGAAAAAATCACAAAATAACTAATATAATTTTTAGTTTAATTTAATAATTATTTTAATCGAAAGGAATTTACATTATTGAATAGAAATTAACCGAAAAAAAAGAATAAAAAATGACACAAAATGAAATTTTAAATAAAAATTATAAAATGGTGCAAAATATGGATTTTAATATTCATTAAAAAGTTAAAACTTGGTATTTGTCGGTTGAAATACCAAGTTTGAACTTTTAATGATGTCTATTAGCGCGTATGTTCTCCTCGTGCTTGAATCACATCACCTAACCGTCGAAGTAGTGAATTAATTAAAGCTGTTAAAAAAAATTGAGGTATTGCTTGGAATATAAATAGAAAACAGTATTCATTCACTTGGTCACAGTTATTTAAATATATTAAATAAAAATGATTTGAAAATAATTAATAAATTATTTTCACATTTATCTCTGTGACTATAGACTTACCTACGTAAGTACGTTAAACAAATGCACATTAAAACAACTACTTCCCGGGCAAATACCCACGCCGGACATTGAATTACATAATGTACACCTGCTGCTGCACATCAAATATTGAATAATGCAACAAAATTTTTGATCTGAGAAAAATTTTATGTAAAAACAACAAAAGGAACGTTACATAATATAAGGCCATCTGCAGACACGTGTTTCGGGATCTATCCCTCGTCAGTACAGCTATGCCTTACATAATTTAAAGATGTTAAAATAAATCAATTAAATTAATTCAAATACAATCAGCATAATTAAATCAGTTATATTAAATCAAATTAAACTAAATCAATTTAAATTAAATTAAACCAAATTAATTCAATTTAAATCAAAACCGAATAAAATTAAACGAAAAGAATTGAATCAAATTAATTAAAAAGAGCGACCCTCACCTGCCGCGCGCTGAGATAGTAATGACCGGCGAAGGAGGACGTGCGCTCGTGTATGGTTGTTATCGCAAATTCACAAAAAACTTCTCTCGGTTCGGATTTGAATAAATGCCTCGCTGGCTATTAATATAAATAGAAAACAGTATTCATTCACTTGGTCACAGTTATTTAAATATATTAAATGTAATTCAATGTCCGGCGTGGGTATTTGCCCGGGAAGTAGTTGTTTTAATGTGCATTTGTTTAACGTACTTACGTAGGTAAGTCTATAGTCACAGAGATAAATGTGAAAATAATTTATTAATTATTTTCAAATCATTTTTATTTAATATATTTAAATAACTGTGACCAAGTGAATGAATACTGTTTTCTATTTATATTAATAGCCAGCGAGGCATTTATTCAAATCCGAACCGAGAGAAGTTTTTTGTGAATTTGCGATAACAACAATACACGAGCGCACGTCCTCCTTCGCCGGTCATTACTATCTCAGCGCGCGGCAGGTGAGGGTCGCTCTTTTTAATTAATTTGATTCAATTCTTTTCGTTTAATTTTATTCGGTTTTGATTTAAATTGAATTAATTTGGTTTAATTTAATTTAAATTGATTTAGTTTAATTTGATTTAATATAACTGATTTAATTATGCTGATTGTATTTGAATTAATTTAATTGATTTATTTTAACATCTTTAAATTATGTAAGGCATAGCTGTACTGACGAGGGATAGATCCCGAAACACGTGTCTGCAGATGGCCTTATATTATGTAACGTTCCTTTTGTTGTTTTTACATAAAATTTTTCTCGGATCAAAAATTTTGTTGCATTATTCAATATTTGATGTGCAGCAGCAGGTGTACATTATGTAATTCAATGTCCGGCGTGGGTATTTTCCCGGGAAGTAGTTGTTTTAATGTGCATTTGTTTAACGTACTTACGTAGGTAAGTCTATAGTCACAGAGATAAATGTGAAAATAATTTATTAATTATTTTCAAATCATTTTTATTTAATATTGCTTGGAATTCTTCTTCGAGTGCAAATTTTAGCTCTTGGGGGGTCTCTGACAAGGTTGGGCTATTACGAATACGTTTTTGGAGTTGATCCTAAAAGTGCTCAATTGGATTTAGATCTAGACTGCATGCTGGCCAATCTAGGGTTTGAATGCCGACCTCATTTAAGTGGCGTGTCATCAACCTGCTAGATGTGATCTAGCATTGCCGTGCATTAAAACAAAGTCATCTCCAACAAAATGAGAAAAGGACACAACAGCTTTTTGCAGAATATTTTCCACAGATCCATATGCATATAAAGCACCAGTTTCTACAAAAATAAGGTCGGTATGTGCCCTTGAAGAAATACCTGCTCACATTATAACAGAACCTCTCTTATAAGGTTGCCGTTTGAAAATGGTACAGTTTGCATATCATTCATTTTGTCATCTCCACACCCTCTCACGACTATCATGCGAACGCAGACAAAAGCACGATATTATTATAATATTACAGATATAAAAGAAATAATTTATACAGTATTTTTAAATGATTTTTCTAACATAAGTATTATTTAAATAATAAGTAGTTTGAAATGGCTATAACTAGTTATCCAAATGCTAAATGATGGTTGAACTAAATTAAGGGAAAAAGAAACAATGAAATTAAACAAGGAAAATTTCTGGCAATGATCAATAAAATTCGATCAATCCCTTTTTGCAACTGCAAAAAAATACTTACACTGTAAGTTTTACAAACATCTATTGAAACAACTACTTCCCGAGCATTTACATTGGAAAAAGGGATTGATCGAATTTTATTAATCATTGTCAGAAATTTTCCTTGTTTAATTTCATTATAATTTAAATGGCTGCAAATGTGTGAATCATCTTTGTTTCATTTTATTTAATTTGAAAAAAGAAACCATTTTCTTGTTTTCACAAACAGCATAAGTTCCCCTTCCTTTTAGTGGACGAATACAAATTTCGCACGACTACTGATGTTTGCATAGCTTTTATAATTTCTTGTAGTACTATTGTTTATTTTTTAAACATTACTCTTATTTAAGAATAATACTTTTGTTGATAAATAAGGCTTCCACTTTGTTATACATTGTTTAAATTTAAATAAAATACTGATTCATGTTGTATAACTTTGAGATTTTTGGAACTAGTCACTAAAATAATTACTTTATATAAAATGGTGATGTGTCCATCATAGTACTTTCCCCAGTGAATTCGGTCAAATAAGATTCTGATTGAAAATCTAATAGGAAAAGAAAAAATAATCTATTGTAAGGTAAGATATTACAATAGATTAAAAACATTTCTCCCTTTTTATTTATTTTTTTCAAACTGGAAGCGTTTGCGAATAATATTTTGAATATGACGGCACTTATCATTAAAATAATTAAAGTCTCCACAGCCAACAAAAATAAAACATAATTGTTTATTTCTAAGGGAATTTATCAGGTAGATGAAATTCTTCCGCTTATTAAATGAAAACTAAAGATCCTACAATAAAAGTTTTATAACAAAAATTACTTATTTTTTCAAGATCTACAACTTTTATTTGAAACATTTTTCTAACAGAATTTAAAAATGATAAATCGTTTACAGTAAAGTTGCATTTAATGAGTTTTGATTGTGATCAAAAGCTTTTCAGATTATTCCACTGTTATAAAAAGCTTAGATATAAACTTTGAGTTTAATTCATTCAGCCGTTTATGCGCTATCGCGGACACATACACAAACATTTTTCAAAACTCGATGAAATGGACTCAGGGGACCTCAAATCGTGCATATTCGTTGAAATTGGCGATTCGAAAATGTTTACGATCACAATACTTTTCCTTGGAGAGGAGTCTGGGGAAAGTAAAAGTGTCCGATATATTAAATTTAGTATTGTCAACTCAGGAGAGTTATTATTCACTTAGTACCTAATTTCATTTGGAGTTGTTAGAAGATCAAATCACTCAAAATGTGAGTGTAAAAATGAAAAGTTGGTGAAGTGATCGGTGCTATGTTTCCGATGTTCGAACACACTGCTTTATTCACATGTCCATAAAAATCAATACGATAAGAATTAATCTCGAGGCAGTTAATTAACAGCAATCTTAATGGCCTAACATTTGTGTGCGTGGAAATTACGAGTGTAGCACTCGGATAATTACAATGGTGAATCGAAACGCAACCGGGGGAATGGATCTTCACGAGTAAACGCGTAAACACACTGATCTTTCTGTAATAAGCGGCGTTCCGCCGTTAATCCGAAAAAGAAAAGCTCACTAATTACACTGTGGCTAACTAATAAATCCACAGCTGCGCCAATGATTAAGTGGACCGTGTATTTCAGCCTGCTCGATCTGGTATTTCGTCATTTCATTTACTGGCGAGCTCAAGAATGATGACAATAACCGATGTGTATTAAAATAGCATAAAAAGTATAGGGTGTCCCATTTAAGTAAAAAGAGAAAAAAAACCTTGTATATAAAAACTTGTTTCAAGAGAAAAATGGTGACATGTCCATTATGGTACTTTCCCCGGTGAATACGGTCAAATAAGTTTCTGATCGAAAATTTAATAGGAAAGCAAAATTATTAATTGAAAAAAATGTTGTCTTTTAAAGTTAAAGCCAAGTATTTAGAAGAATATTATAAATAAGTGTGTTATTTCTTACCTTACAATGGGTTAAAATCATTTCTCCACACTCTTCTTCATTTTTTCAAACTGTAGGCGTTTGCGAATGATATGTTGAATATGACGGCACTTTGACGTTTTATTTGTCATTAAAATAATTATTTCAATAATTAAAATCTCTAAGGGAATTTATTAGGTAAACGAAATTCTTCTGCTTATAAAATGAAAACCGGAGGTCCTACAATAAAAGTTTTATAACAGAAATTATTTAATTAATGGTTTTAATATTTAGATATTGGTAGTTCATATTGTATGAAATAAATATGAATAAATTATTAAAAATCAACCAATAAAACACAAATTAGATTGAATAATAATTAAAATGAAAATTAAATAAAAATGGTGATGTGTCCATCATGGTACTTTCCCCGGTGAATACGGTCAAATAAGTTTCTGATTGAAAATTTAATAGGAAAGCAAAATGATTAATAGAAAAAATTGATTGTTGTCTTTCAAAGTTAAAACCGAGTATTTAGAAGAATATTATAATTAAGTGTGCTATTTCTTACCTTACAATGTGTTGAAATCATTTATCCACACTCTTCATTTTTTAAAACTTTGCGAATGTGCTGAATACGACGGCACTTTGACGTTTTATTTGTCATTAAAATAATTATTTCAATAATTAAAATCTCTAAGGGAATTTATCAGGTAAACGAAATTCTTCCGCTTATAAAATGAAAACCGGAGGTCCTCCAATAAAAGTTTTATAACAGAAATTATTTATTTTCCAAGATCTAAAACTTTTATTTGAAACATTTTTCTATCCGAATTAAAAAATGAAAAATTGCTAAGAGTAAAGTTGCACTTAATGAGTTTTAATTCTAACCAAAAGCTTTTCAGATCATTCCACTGTTATGAAAAGCTTAGATATAAAGTTTGGGCTTAATCGCGGAAACACACAGACACACACACAGACATTTTTCAAAACTCGATGGAATGGACTCAGGGGACCTCAAAACGTGCATATTTGTTGAAATTGGCGGTTCGAAAATTTAACTACTAATAATGTAGGTAATATTTTTTTGTATATTTCTTAATAACTGAGATATTGAACTTCATCGGAATCTTTCGCCACCTGTTCAACATGCACTAAAGCTGTCACTAAGAAGTCACCCGGACTTCAGTGTTCTGGTTACAATAAATTTAATCATGCTAAATGTGTTGATATATCACCATCGACGCTTCAGTCTTTACAAACGCCCGGCGCCTCGTGGAAATACTCCACTTGTCGTTCGGATAGCAATAACTCCATCATAATTGACGAAGAAACACTTAGTCCTGCTGAACTATCTAGCAGTGATAAAATCATGATCGTACTACTAAACTTCCAAACAAAACTGAAAACTCTCAACACAAAATATGATACCTTCATGAAATCGGTTGAATCTTGTAGTCACAAAGTTAATGATTTTGAATATAAGCTTACGATGTTAAATGATAAATGTAAGGCCATAAATGTCTTAGAGTCCGCTAACAAAGTACTCAAAAATGAAATAAGTAGCTTGGAAACTAGAATCATTGAAATAGAAAAAATGTGGAAGACAGAAGAATTTTGAGGTACAAGGAGTTCCTGTCAAAAATAATGAAAATCTAATTAATGTTGTTGATAAAATAGGCACTGGTATAAAATGCAACATTTTTGCTGAGGATATAGAAAGTGTAAATAGAGTCTCTCTTAGAGATAGTACAAACAAGAAACCAAAAAACATCATAATAACTTTCGTTTCCAAAAAGTTAAAGGACAATTTCCTCGCTTCATCCAAAGTTGCTAAGAAAACTAATTGGATCACTAATAAAAAGGCCGGAATTCAGATCAAGAATATTTCTGATGCATTATTTGTAAATGAACACTTATGTCCTAGTTATCAAGAACTTTTTAGAGATGTTAGAACTAAAGAAAAATCATTAAATTACAAATATACTTGGATTTCTAATGGAAATATATACGTTAGAAAACAGACACATGCCAAAGCATAACTATCAAATCAAGAACCGACATAAAATTGAATAACTCTGAGAATATTAAGTACTTACAACATATATTATTAATAGTCAAGATGTATAATATACTGTATCAAAATGTTTTATCTAAATACTTTAAATTCATGTGCAGATATTATAATGCTCACTGAAACATGGCTTAACAGCAACATAAACGATAGCGAATTATTTAGTGGAGAATTCAACGTTTTTCGGAGAGACAGGCAATCCTTAGGAGGAGGCGTGCTTATAGCCCTAAAAAAGAATATTATTACTCGTGGACGTACATACTGGAACTCAACTGCTGAAGATATCTGGGTCTCAATTAAGTTAGCGAATAGTGCGCGTGTGTGTCATCTCTGTTGCGTCTACCTTCCACTGAGAGGTGGTGTGGCACTGCAGACCTTTGCTGATTCCGTTGCTCATACATGGGCCGAGAATCCTGACGATAATATGTCTATGATATTATATGTGCTGATTTTAATATGCCAAACATAACCTGGTAACAAACTGGTCCAAGTTTAATTCCGATAAACAATGCGAATGACTCGAGGTCAACATTATTTAAGAACTTTTTTAACTATGCAGATTTAAACCAATTCAACTCCACCTGCAATCCCAGTATGAATGTCTTCGATCTAGTACTATCCAATCAATACTATATAAAATCATTATATCGTTGTACAGAACCTTTAGTTAATGAAGATTCATATCATGTTCCGATTTTTATAGAAATACATCTATTATTTGCTAAAAATCTTAATAAGAAAAATTAAACCGCATTCAGTTATAGACTCGCCGATTATGATAGTATTAATATTGCTATCAATGTCAAAATTGAACACTAATGACTCAGTTAACTATCTATATTCCCAACTGGAGTCGATAGAGAAGGTCCATGTGCAGTGAATAGACGTACTAGTGTGTGGCTCCGCCGAAAACTCATTATTTTCTAAGTAAAAACGTTGAATTAATTAATAAAAATCGGTGTACATAAACAATACAGTGACCATTTTGGTGAAGCTAAATTTTATTTAATAGTGAGTTAATCAGCTAAAAACATGGTTTTCACGAAAAACCAAATTATTGAAATCGAACAAGTGTTCATTAATCTAATAAAAACTCAGGATTTCCAAGATATGTTGAAGGTTGCGCTGAGCGATACGATTTCATCCGCCGTGAAATCAGCGTTATCAAAGGTCGAGAACGAGATAGAAATAATTCGCGAAGAATTAAATGAATTTAAAACCGCGCATGATAAACTAACAACTCAATGCGACAATACGGAACAGTATACAAAAAGGAACAATCTCATAATCTACGGAATAAGTGGCAACAATATTACCGAAAATATTAATGCTACTGTGGAGATTTTTTTTAATAACCAACTTGAAATGGTTATTCCGTCTGAATCAATCGAAAAAGTACATCGCATGATTTTCCCATTACAAAAAGGAAAAAAACCGTCTTGTGCTAGTTCAATTTGCGAATAACAAACACCGAATGGATATTTATAAAAATAAGAAGAAATGCAAAGGGACATCTTTCGTTATAAAAGAAGATTTAACTGTACACCGTATGAAGATTTTGAAATCAGCAATTGAAAAATTCGACAAAAATTGTGTGTGGTCGGATAATGGCTTTATTTTTATTAAGAAAGATAGACAAATTCTAAAAATTCAAAATATGTCGGTGTTAAATAAGTTATCAGAGGACACTATTTAATTGTTTTTTTAATGATTTTTGCAAAATTTGAATCGAACAAACTCAATTGTACCTACAGGCGCGCGCTACTAATTTGTCATCCACTTGATATTTGTAGAAAAAAAAAGAAATAAATATATTTTGTTTTTGTATATTATGAAAAATATTAGTTTTGCTTTTGTCAATGTTAGATCTTTAATTTATAATTTAGTAGACATAAAAAATGCTTATCAACGTATGATTATCATATACTCGGTGTATCTGAAACAGGGTTAAATGCTCAATTTTCAACAGATATGGTGGCGGTTGCTGGATATAACTTCAGACATAATGTCTGAATTTATAATAATTGCAGATGAAGTAATATGTGGAGGAGATTTTAACATTAATTTATTTGAACCTGAATCTCGGAAATCAATATTATTTCTTAAGTGTTTAGATTCCCTTAACCTAAAACAAGTAATAAATACACCTACACATATAACAAAAAATGCATCAACATTAATTGATTTCATACTAATTCCTAATAAATGTGAAGAGTTTATTTGCGATTCTTTAGATATATTTAATCACGTAAATGATCGTTATCTTTTAATTTCTTGCTCTTTATCACAAAATTTACTAAGCAAAAACTCTGAAATAATAATTACTAAAAATCTTAAAAGAATTGATTTGCAATTTTTAGAAAAACGTTTGCATATTACACCGTTTCATAATATATTGCAGATTGTAAATATTAACAAGAAAGTAAACTTATTAAACTCATTTATAATTGAAATTTTCGATACTTTATCACCTTTACATCAAGTTAAAATTACTAAACAAAGCCCAGAATGGTTAACTGACATTATTAGGAATATGATGGCTTTGTGGGATAAAGCTTTTAAAAAATTCTGAATATCAAAAAAAAAACAGTTTATAGATTTTAAATGTAAAAACAACAGTGCGCATTTCTGGAGTGTTATTAAATCTTTAAATATTCACAAAAATAAAACTAAAATTCCTTTACCTCAGTCCTTGAATAAACCTAACGTTATTAATAATTATTTTGTTGGATGCAAGGCAAGTACATCCACAATTGATCATAATATAATTTAATTAAAATTAAATTAGTAAAAATACAATTCTTTTCGTTTAATTTTATTCGGTTTTGATTTAAATTGAATTAATTTGGTTTAATTTAATTTAAATTGATTTAGTTTAATTTGATTTAATATAACTGATTTAATTTTGCTGATTGTATTTGAATTAATTTAATTGATTTATTTTAACATCTTTAAATTATGTAAGGCATAGCTGTACTGACGAGGGATAGATCCCGAAACACGTGTCTGCAGATGGCCTTATATTATGTAACGTTCCTTTTGTTGTTTTTACATTAAATTTTTCTCGGATCAAAATTTGTTGCATTATTCAATGTTTTATTGATGTGCAACGGCAGGTGTACATTATGTAATTCAATGTCCGGCGTGGGTATTTGCCCGGGAAGTAGTTGTTTTAATGTGCATTTGTTTAACGTACTTACGTAGGTAAGTCAATAGTCACAGAGCTAAATGTGAAAATAATTTATTAATTATTTTCAAATCATTTTTATTTAATATATTTGAATAACTGTGACCAAGTGAATGAATACTGTTTTCTATTTAAAAGTAATAAGAATTTTATATTGTCGTAAAAATAATTTAAAGAGGAATTGAATAAAGAAATGATATACAGAGGTGATATAAATTCCGGGATATATTAAAATAATTTTATCTACGACCACTACAGTAAATGCTCGATTACGAACAACGCATAAACTAAGTAAGCGAGTCTTTACGAACTGTCGTGCGTAAAGAGTCAAAATCGCACAGCGTGGACATTTGCAGTTAACCTTACGCACATGCTGTCGTAATTATTGTCGTTAGATCTAATTAGCCGCGGTCACATCAAATTGACATTTTTCGAAATTGCAACTGTCGTACGTATTGATAAAGGTAATGTTTAATAAAATATGTCATTTATCAACTAATTCTCTTGAATTTAAGCTTTAAGATGGCTAGCAATAGTGAGGAAGAGATGTGTACGCCACCTGAAATCAGCGAACAAGCCAAAACTGCCACAAACGATCTGTTATTAGAAAAATCGCGTAAAAGATACGAACTTGTGTACCAAAGATTCATGGACTGGAGGCTTAGAAATAAAGTAAAATCATTGTCTGAAAACGTAATGTTGGCGTACTTTAATGAATTGTCAAAGCAAATGAAACCGTCGTCACTTTGGGCTATTTATTCCATATTACGAATAACAATCAATATTCAACATAATACGAACATTGCAAGTTACACAAAATTTTTAGCACTGTTGAAGAGAAAATCTGATGGTTTTAGAAGTAAAAAATCAGAAACGCTCAGTCCAGAAGAAATTAACCAATTTCTGAAAAACGCACCAGGCAGCGAACATTTGTTGTCAAAGGTAAATTCATTAAATTTTTTTTTTAATCCATAAAAATGCACATGCATATTTTATTATAGGTGATTCTAATATTTGGTATTAGTGGTGCTTGTAGAAAATAGGAACTGTGAAACATATAAATTGAAGACATAGAATTACTGATAATCAAAATCCTAGATTCTAAGACAAAAACCCAACGTTCCTTCATTGTATCTGAAAAATGGTACGGTACGTGCAAGAAATACATAAATTTACGTCCATCAGAAGGGGATACAAAAACTTTGCCATTTTTTCTAAATTACAAATACAAAAAATGTACCAAACAATGTATTGGGATAAATAAGTTTGGTGCTGTACCAAGTAAAATTGCATAATTTCTGGGTTTGGCGGCCACCATTCTTATTCTTGTAGATGCTGGAGGTGATTTGCTCGCACTGGAGAGGCATGGTGGTTGGCGCTCGTCTGCAGTGGCTGAAAGCCATGTTGATAATTCTACCAAAAACAAAACTGAAAATGCGGTTAAGATTTCAAGTGCTATTTGTGATGGTGAAGCAAAATCAAATGAAACCACCGACAGAGACGTTAATATGGCTTCATACTCTAGGACCAATATGTTCCATGACTACACAGTGACGGAATCTTCTGTAACGTCTGTTCTTAACAATAATGTCACTATGGCCCCATCTAATGCCCCACCAGTTTTTCATAATTGCAATGTAACCATCAATAATTATTATCACAAACTGTAAATAAAAATGTTTTTTTTATATATATTTAATAAAGTTTAATTAAATGTGGTCATAGTAAAGTATAGTACACAACTCGAGTTGTAAGGCAATTACGCACATGCGGAATTATGCACAAACGATCCTCTTCGTGGCTAAAATGCTACTTACAACTCTTGTTGTGTAATATACTATTATATTATGCTCTTTCATTAGTCAAGTAAATTTTATTAATAAATTAATGCTGAATTTCTAACGACAAGAAAGATATCGAGGACGGGCATTCCGATGACTCACTTTATTATTTTTATTACTAAAAATGCCACCACAATTATTTACTTGTTTTCCTTCTGTTTTAATATTATTCAATGATTCGTTTACAATCTTTTCAATTTCCACATCTATTCTGATATAATCTGCGTATTTTTATTTTATTATATTATATTATATTTCCAAGAGTTCCTGGTGCATCCGGTCTGTAAAATGAGGAGCGCCGCATTTTTCCGAACGATCCGAATTCGATTCCGATTTTTTACCTGAACGTGTCGCCTCGCCCCGAAACCACCGCAACACAGTTACGGAATCTCGCCTGTGATCTGACGCACCTGTGCAGTTTTCGAAGGGAATAAATAAATGTCGGTGAATAGAAGCAAATTTCTATGGATTTACAAGATAACGATTATCTCGAACGTTGTTGTTTCATCGTTTGTGTTTGTTTATTTTGAAGATTTATAGATTTTAATGTTATTAGAGGGTGTAAGTTACTACTGTTTCATTTGATTTATGTGGAAAATGCTGAGGTATGTTGTACTATTGTTAGTTTTTTTAAAAAATGTTATCTACTGTTTTCTTAATTTTTAGTAACGTGAATACCGTACAAATCAGAAGCAACATCCGACACCTGAAATTATTTCGAGTAAAGGAAGAATACTGTACCATACTTCGATACACATTATGTGTAAAAGAGGTTTAAAGATAACGAAATTATAATTATTAAACAGATTTCAGTTATACAAACTGTTTCATTATTTTTTTTTTTCTTATTTTATTCCAAAGCTACCAAGGACTTCAATAGTTGTGATTGGTTTGTTTTACACGCGTGTAAGTGAAACTTACTCAACAATTCCTAATATTACTAAAATGTTTTACCAAGTGATTAATGAGACTCAAATTTAAAAAAAATGGAAATGTCTGTAAATACATTTGTGATACAGTACATGACAATTATATGTCAATTGAACATACAGAAACTTAATTCATACGAAACCTCTTAGCATCTATCAATTCAGATTGTTGTAGAGATAACGAACACCAACCCAATATAAAATTCCAACAACGACGAATTTAACGCATGCACGATCACCCATGCACACTTGTCCCCCGGAACGGCTGAATTCACTCCAAAAAAAAAAAGAAAGACGAAAATGTCGTTTCACAATCGATTTAATAATGGGCGACTCTCTTTTCTGTTCTTTTCTCCTCGGGGCCTACGAAAAGGCAGATGCGCACCGGAACGGCGTAACTCTTCGATTTTATTAGCGGGGCCGCGCGTCCGTATTTTTTTTAAGTGTCTGATTAAACGTGTATAATGGGTAACGACATGTAAATTTTCCAGGGGCCCGAATGAAAAGTGTTCGCCGTTAAATGAATTTTTCTCCGGCTCTAATTATACCCTGCTTCCTGTCAAGGAGAACTAACTCCGGCGCCTTAATTAACTCCCAGGCGTTTATCAAATGTGTGGGATTAAAGCGTATCAACCTTGTAATCCGGTATTTTAATTTATGTCGCTAGAGAAGCATATATCTTAAATATTATTCAGCGATTAATCAATTAAAGGGTCGCCACTATTTTCAAAACAATTTTCCACGTCTATTTAGCTAATTTGAATAATTTAAATAAATTAAATATAAAAAATTTGAAAATAATAAACTATAGGAAAAATGATTGATTAATAATTATTTATTTTCAAATTATTTGTATTTAATTTACTTAATTAAATGTGACCAAGTTTTTTCTATTGAATAATTTACTAATTTAATAAGAAAATGATTATAAGAGGGTTTGCTGGGTTCTTCAATTCTTCATCATTCATGTCGTATGAAAAACATTTCAATGTTTCTAAAACTATTGTGGAAATTAACAAAGTACATTTTCTTATCACCGGGGCTATACACTTTTGAAGCAAAGTCCCCGATTTAAATTAAATTAATAAAAATCGGATGCTGCAGAACAATATTATAATCAATATATCGATCGTCGGCAGCCATCTTTACCAAAGTTCAGAACAAGTTACCACAATTTGGGTGAGTACGGATCCTTTACAAAGCCGAAACTTGAAAAAAAAAAACGAAATTAATGATGTTTCGGAAATAAACGTATTAGAAAAGTCAAAAAAGTCACTCATTCGATTTTAAAAAGATGTACTTTATGCCATAATAATAATGATCTTATGTAATATTTAAAATTCTCTTCTATTATTATTTTGATAATTTCGGAATTATTTTACTTTATGTTGCTTTTGACAAATCTAAAGAAAGATAATAAATTAAATATTGATTTCGTTGCTATAAACAACCGCAATTGTTTTAAAAACATGCACAAGTTCTATTAAAAAAATGAACATTTCTTTTATTAAAGCAATTATTAAACAAATTAGGGACACCGTTGTGAACGTGTTAATGTCAAATAAATTGGATAATAGTTATTTGCCAAATATTTTTTCAATATGTCATTTAATACTCATTTGTTTAATATCAATCTGTCAATTATTTATAATTGCATCAACATCTCTTGAGATTTAATTATTTATAAAAAAGAGACTATCAACTCTTTTAAAATGTTAAGTAACGATCAGAAATAAATAAATCCAAATTAATTTTAATTAAATCAGAAATCATTTATTACGATGATTGAAAGTTTCTATAAATTCAAATTGATTGATCATTACCAAGCACCAGTATCCGAGAACGATTATTTAACTTTTGTATAGATATTCTCATTCTCCAATATTTAAACATTGTATTTATTTATGAAATTCTCAAACTGTGTTAGAGTGCACCTGAGTTCTAAGTTTTTCTCCAATCCTTTACTGAGTTATCTATGCATCTATTTGTTTATTACCATATATATAAATTATAGAAATAAGTACTATATTTATAAACTTACATTTGATGTATTTATAACAATATTAATTAAAAATGTTTTCTACACTTATAATACGAAAATCCTATTTTAATTACACTTAACACTTACATAATGTCTTATTTTAATTAATCTTATTATTAACATAAAATATAAAAGTCAAACAAACCACGAAGCACGAAGCTGGAATGAGAGGTTATGATGGTCAACTATGTAGATATTTCTTTTAACTATGCAACTCAGACTGTTCTATTAGCTAAAACATTTATAATTCAGTCGCAGATAGTACTCCGCGTTTATTAGACGCGATTCTTATTTTGTAATTGGTTGTTTTATCAAACACATTCAATGTCCACAAAACGACCTCGATCTTTCAATCCTTCTCACTACAGAGTCGGTTGATCTTCGCTTGGTGTATGCATGCTGAATGGACATGAGTGGATTGGCTACAAGAGTTGATGCTCTTATATTTTTTTATAAAGCCTCTCCAATATATTTAATAAAAACGAAAAAAAAATAGTCAATACACCTTGGGCTCGATTTCGCCTGCTCTACCAGGTTTGAGTATAAATGCAATCCTGCCTTGTTTCCAAGCCTTTAGGACATGCCCTAGTACCAAGCTGTACCGGTAAAGCCTAACTATATATTTTAGTAGCGGATAAAAACGCCGTTAAAGATAGAAAGAGCACTGATAGCACAGTGTTTTCTTTATTCAATACGCGAACGGACAGCTATGGTATGGACTTTTGAAATAAAGGCTATAAAGGAAAGAAACTGATTCATAATTAAATTATTTTTATTACCAGTTTTCTAACGAAGGATATATTTATTTTTTGTTGTTGATGCATATATTTTTTTTTTTTTGTTAATGAAAATTATTTTACACAGATATTTCGACACCCAGATAATAACAACCCCACTCCAAACACACTAGTCGAAGAAACAAGAACGGGGGTGTTTCTCGTTATTATAAATTCGCGTAGGAGTTAACAGGCTGATTATTCTCCTCCGTCTTGTTGCTCATTAATGATTATGTAAAACAAGCTCATTCCGTCCCTCCCATTGTTTACGCATCTTGGAAAAACGCGGGGAAATGTTATCTCGAGCGCAAATTTACATTCAGATAATGATGTGTGCTGTATGCTCAACAACAACAATACGCCGGCAACGTTTATCCGACGCCCTACAATTAAAACGGGAAAACACACTTGCTGATTTATGAAGACGCCGGGACAATTCCGACCCCGCCTCCCGTCCGAAGTCCCGTGACGCAACCGAAGCTTGTTAAAAATAAATTACGTATTTCGATGAAGTGACTAAATTTAGGATTGCTTTCCGCGCGTAGCTGCTATTCTTTTGCGCTCTTATTGTTGTGGATAGTAGAGATTCACTGTTTTATCATTCCACACGAGAAACGTGTAAAAGATGGAACAGAAGGAAATAACTCAATTTCTGTCTAGTTTCTTTTTAACAAAATATTCTAAAAATCTTCAGGATTTTTTTATATCGGATGTATTATTTTTTTGTGCTGTGAAAGGGGAAAATCCATTTACGGACGTTGTGTCGGACTCTTCCCAGATTTTGTCCGGGAAACTACCGACTAAAAACCCCTCCCACTTTACCCCAGAGTTGTAAAAGGACCCTGGGACGGACAAAACTAAACAAATCAAAGAGACACACCACCACATATAATAATAAGTTAATACGAGTATACACCTCGAAACAAAACACTAAAATTACACCGAAGTTGTAAAGGGACTTCGATGTCACTGTACACAAAATGAAATAAATTAGCAATAAATTAACACAAAAGACGACGACAAATCGCTATAACCGCTTAAATAATCTCGTTTCTCGTAGAAATTGTACACACAATTCTACGGCCCCCTGATCATTTGCCAGTATTTCCGTCACAGTACCACCAAGCCTCAGCCTATTGCGTATAATCGCATAGGCTGGACATTCCAGCAACAAATACTCCTCTGTTAACCTGTCGTGACACAGTTCGCATATTGGCTCTTCATCGCCGGTAAAGAGGTACGAGGAGGTTAGGTTGGTATGCCCTAAGTGAAGACGGCAGAGGTCACGGAGAGCTTCACAGACCGTAATTTGCTCTCGGAGCGTTCCCAACTCTCTTGCCAATCATCTAGAATTTTCTTTTTAATGTACCCCTTTACATCTTCAGGTTTTACGGGTATATCATCCACGTCGTCCGCTTCCGCTGCTTGACGAGCAACTACGTCTGCCAGCTCATTCCCCTCGACTTCCACATGGCCCGAAGTCCAGACGAAGATAATCGTCTTTCGCATTCAGGACATTTCGAAAATCGAAATGAATGAGCTGGACTAACGAATCGACGGAGTATAGTGATGCTATACTCTGGATGGTACTTAGAGAGTCGGTACAAATCAGGAATGAGCTGTGGTGGTTATGCATTATACAAAAGCGAAGAGCTTGGTAAATCGCATATAATTCAGCGGTGTACACGCTGGCGCACTCGTTTAGTGACCACGAATGTGGGATGTCTTCAATAATGACAGCAGAGCCCACACCGTGATCAGATTTCGAACCGTCTATGTACAACCGCAGAGAGTCTGGGTATTCTGCGATAATTTCATGGAACCGCCTCCTTAGAATATGGGGGCTACTATCACATTTGTTTTCTGAGGTCAGATCCTCGAATACCCTTAGAAGACATATCGAGACTCTCCATTATCTCTTTCGCACGGACGCACACCGGCCTACTAACGGTAGGTCTTCTGGCATATCTTCTCTGCTGCTCTGTATTGGTAATGAAATGTCGTCGATTAACTTGTTCCCTCCTCGCACGCATTGCCGCCGCGTATCGCAACATGTAGCGGTTGCGACGTGCGGAAAGCGGAGGAACACCCGACTCGCAGCAGAGACTCGGTGTGGGGCTCGTCTGGAATGCTCGTGTGGCGTATCTTATACCGGCATGGTGAACAGTGTCTAAGGCTTTTAACCAGGACTTGCGAGCAGAAGAGTATGCTACACAGCCATAATCTACAATGGACAAAACCAGAGCGTTATATAGCCGCAGCAGCACTTCTCTTCCGGCACCCCAGTTAATGCTGGCCAAACATTTAATAATATTCAAAGCATTTCGTGACCGTTGGACCAGCTCCTCGATATGGGCTCGATAGGAAAGAGTCCTATCGAACCTCAACCCTAGAAATCGAATACTTTCTAAGACCTGAATCTTCGTGCCCCGGAGAAATAAATTAGGGTCACGGTGGGGCGTCTGAGTCTGCAGAAATGTACACATGAGGTTTTCGTTTCAGAGAAACGGAAACCTCTTGACTCAGCGTCACTGTTCACCTTGTCGATGACCAATTGAAGTTGGCGAATTATAGCGGGGATGGTGTCTCCCGCCAAAAAAAAATACAAGGTCATCAACGTATAAACATTTTTTTACAGAGGATTTTACAGATGAAGCGATTTCATTGACAGCGATTGCAAATAATGTAGCACTAATTGTCGAACCTTGGGGAATACCGTTTTCCAGCACAAACTGTGCAGATTCGGTATTCCCAACCCTAACTTTGAAAGAACGATCACACATAAATGACTTTACAAACACAGGTAAGCGGCCTCTGAGTCCCCATCCATGTATCTTTTGGAGAACTCCGTACCTCCAAGTCATGTCCTATGCCTTCTCCAGATCAAAAAAAACCCAACGAGGTGTTTTCTGTCTAGGAAGACATCTTGAATGGAGTTCTCCAGGGAAACTAAATGATCAACCATGGATCTAAATTTACGGAATCCCGCCTGGTACCTTGTTAGCAAATCATTGGTCTCCAACACCCACACCAGGCGGTTGTTGACCATTCTTTCTAGGACCTTACCAAAGCAGCTTGTCAGCGAAATAGGTCGGTAACTCTCAGCATTAGCAGGATCCTTGTTTGGTTTGAGAAGAGGCAATACTATGGCTAATTTCCAGTTGCTGGGGTAGACGCCCCTATCCCATATCAAGTTATAAATTTTTAGTAGATTCTCCCTCATAGATGACGGTAGTTGTCGGATAACTTGATATGGGATTCCATCTGGACCTGGGGCCTTTGATTTGCCTATAGATCTAATTGCCTCCTCTAGTTCTTCATTTGAAAACTTAGAGTTATAACATAAAGGATCCTGCGAGGAGAAATCTAGAGGGATTTCTAATTCGCCTTTAACTCCCAGTAAAGCTTGTTGATAATTATTGGAGCTACTTACGGAACAGAATTGAGATGCGATTGCATCCGATGTCTCTTTTGTGTCGGCTATGATACGACCTTCAACTCGTAAGAAGGGTGCAACTGCTGGGAATTTCTTCCCCGTTATTGCACCCACTTTCTTCCACACTTCCCCAACCGGTGTGGTTGGAGTGATAGCCGACACGTAGCTTTCCCAAGATGATTTCTTGCTTTCAAGAATAGTGCGGCGTGCGACTGCCCGCCGCTTCTTGAAAGCAATTAAATTCTCCTGGGTTGGCGAACGACGGAATTTATTCAAGGCCCTCTTCTTCTCCTTTATTGCTGATGTATTATTAAAAGCAGCCGAAAATATTTAGCATACGAACAGTGATATTAGTATATTGCAATTATTTAATATTTTGCTAATGTGATGTTATTTCTTATTTGGGCGTTTATTGGTGTGAAAATGTTTGTATGCTTCAAACTTAATAAAAGGATGAACGAAGTACACAGTTCCTTGCTTTACCTATGAGTGCATTTCGTTCACCATAATACAAAAACTTGACATTACTCATCCCGAAATGTGTTTGCTTATAAAAGGGAATTGCTTTTTTTCAAATATTGTCTAATCCAGTAGTGGGGAAAAATATGACACTGAAACTTTAAAACACATGAGTGAAAAATATAACTCGCTCCTATTATTTGGAAGTCCTGTAGAGGGAAATGGGGGGTTAATTGAACCATAGTTCATATTAAAACAATAACCACTACTTTACAATATACTAGTCCATGGCATTTACCATCACGATCCTAAACATATAGATAAATCCACTTACCTCTGCTGTTGCAACAGTACTAATAGCCCATACCCCCACTATACCTTACCAAAGTACAACTCAGGGTCTTATTGACACAATTGAAACGTGGTTTGCGAAATGGAGAATATCTATAAACCCTAACAAATTCCAACTATTAATCAGTGGATCACACAATTCATTTTTTTTCTCCATAACAATAAACAAACAAACCATTTACCCTCCAGAAGATCATCAAAGTGCGAGTGCGAATAGATGAATTGTTGTGAGTTACGCCTTTAATACGTTTTTGTGTGGGTTATACTGAAAGTTAAATTAAAATAACCAAACGGCGGTGTCCTGTAACTACCCCTCTCAATATTTTACATATCTCGACCATGCCGCTTACCCAAAAAATAAGACATTTTTATCAAAACTGTGAAAAAAATATCGCCAAAGTCAATGTCGATAAATTTAATTCACAATTAAGAGGAGGCGATACACAAGCAATTAGTGAGACGTAAACATTCAGTCCCCTTACATCTGTATCTAACCCGCGAAAGCCTTGGAAGAGTACATATGAAAAGTTAACGTTGTCAGACGAAGGTAGTCGCGCAATGGGCGCGTTTAGTCTCCCCACCAAGATTTTTTTGTTTTCTATACAAATAAACACTTACTCGTCCTATTTATTTCGTATTTTCGTTATAGATTGTATTTTTCAGTCGATCTGCACAATTTGTGGCTTGTATATTGAATATTGGGGATTACAATATCAATTTTTTGGATTTAAAACTCAATAATGTAACTAATTTTCTTGATTATTTAAACAGTTACGGTCGAAGCCAAGTTATTGAACAACCTACTGGTGTCACTTCTCAATCCATCTCATTAATAGATTTAATAATAATATCCAATAAAAATAAATGCATAGAGTCAAATGTCACTATTTAGTGTACTGTAGGCTTTCTCTTCTCTTAGTTGTATACCAATATTTAAAACTTATCGCAACTTTGTAAATTTTGATATCAATGATTTTCAATATGGTTTAGAACATTTGCATATTGCTACTATACTGTACTTGAATAATATTGAAGACAAAATTAAATATTTAAACCGCTGCACAGTGAGGCAAAATCCCAAAAAGCTGACCAAAATTCAAATTAAGGTTTTATTTAAGTAAAAATGGATTATTTGTGTAAATAAATTGTGTCCGAATGTCTAGGGGCTGCAATAAGTATTAGAATGACCGGAGTCACTAGATGAATCGCCATCATCTGAATTTTCTGAAGTAGTTGGCATTTCGGGAGAAACTAACAAATTTATTACATTTGCGCTAAATGATTTTGATCTTTTTCTTGGCATTTTCGTATGCTTTAAATTTCAGGATCTGATGCCAGCAGAAGCCTGTTGAACACATTTAATGTTTTAACTCTTGAACATTTTCGTGCATAGCATAGTTAATATTGCCAATTGAATTACTTCTGGGCCATGTATTAATTTTTTATGTACAGTAGTTGGCATATTGTACTATGGATATTTTTGTACAAATAATCTGGCTGTTGTTATGGCATAATTTTCGAATATTTAAAATTTATACTATAGCCACTACATATTGTTTCCATTCAACAATGTCTGCATCTATTCCTGTAATTGTGTTAAAAAAATCTTCGGGCTGTGTTTCCATCATTGGAACTGCCAAAACCCGGCTTAGGATGATCTACTATAAGACCCATCTTTGTTTTAAATTTCTGCTAAATTGTTCTCTTCCTTTTTGCATCTATTCTCTTACCTTCAATTCTTCTAACTTGCCAATTTTTGATGGGTAATTTATATGTCACATGTAAAAGGCACTCGAAGAAACTTATCCTTGCATGGAGTGGTGATAGGTGGAAGTTAAATGTTATACAATCGACTTTTGCTTTTTGTTCTAACATGAGGTCGATTTTATTAAAGGACTTTGATGTTTCTTTCCAATTATAACATTTTTGAGTAGAAGTCATTGAGGATGCAGCGTTACAGACCTTGCCGTCAATCATGTAAAGACTAGAGTGTGGGAATATTAATAGATGTCTTTCATATTCACCGAAGACGGATAAAGTTGTTTTATTTGACTTTCGACGAAGCTTTTCTCTGCAATTGTTATATTCGTTGTTTCGTAAATAAATTGAAACCCAATAGGACGACAGAATCATAGCGAAGACGTTCGTGGATTTTACCAGACTATTATTTTGTTGTCTGGATTTCGATAATTACACACTAATTGCAGTTGTACATAATTTGTAATAAATATGGGCGAGTCGGAAACGACGTAAAAATGGAAAATTCATTTTAAGTGAAAATTTCGAAAAAGTCTTCAAAATGAAAATAGTGAAAATGAAAAACAATAAAATTTGCTGAAAATTTAATCTAGGATATTTGCACACTGTTTTTTTTTTTTCATAAATGTAATAGTTATAATTTGATTATTTCTAATTTTTAGTCGAATGACATACGACTACATTTACATGCTTCTCTCAAAAAGGCTGTTGAAAGCTGTAAATGTTTTTGCAGTTTATAATAGCCAAATTATTGGACGAAAAGACCAACCTCTGTAGAGGTTTTTGTCCGCCAATACCACAAAAGTTACTAAATATCCAATAAAATACAGATTTACTAGTATTTTGTTGGATATTGTTTATATGTCTAAAAGAAATATAAAAGCTACTGATAAATTTCAAATTGCTACACAAAAGTACAATAATATGTTGTACCTACCTCCCGGTTGAAAATCTATATTTTTAAACTACTTCAAACTGTGTTATTTACACTCGCTAATTACACCGCGAATTCGTCGTTATAAGTGCGTACCGGACAATACGCAACTTCAGACTGCCAGATATAAGAGTAGCAATACTCTGGTACTACGACTTATAGGTTAAAAATGTCAAAAGCAGATTTCAAAATTTAGGGTTTTAGCCAACTTTTCGTGAATTTGGCCCAATGTTCGCTGTTTAATTCACGCATTAGACGTACATGCTCCATTAACAATCTAGAATCACTAAAAAAGAGCTCCTTGGTTAGGGATATGATAAATGTATGTAACAATATTTATAAACAGTTCAAACATTCAACAAATCCGGCTGATTTTTTTATTTTACAAACAATTAAGAAATGCTGTAAATTCGGCTGTATCTAAAGAAAAAAAGGCATATTTTGAGTTTGTAATGAAAAATGATAGGACAAATATTTGGAAATGTCTTAAAAGCAATGATGTCTTAATTGACAGAAAAAACTACATCCCTAATTTTCTGAAAGACGCAAACATATATAACAACTACTTAATAAATTCTATTAAAAGTAACTCTAACAATGATTTGGTCACATTTTATAATGATAATAGCCACCCCATAGTAACTGATAAATTAACATTTAAACTAATTAGTAATGAAGACTTTTTTCGAATTTTGTCATAAATTAAGTCTAATTCTGGCACTGGCGATATATCTCGGTATATTTATTACTATGACAAAAACAGATAATTCGAAAAAATATGGAGTTTATGAAATTCAATCTGATGAATGCTATGCAACTTATATTGGACAAACCGGCAGATCATTTGAAACCAGGATAAAAGAGCATAAAAAATCTATTTTAGATAATAAACCAACAACTTTTTTTAACAAGCATTGCATTGCATTTAATCATTTCTTTAATCCACATAATTTTGCATTCAAGTAATAAGGGAAATGTGCTAAATCTAAAGGAAGGATTGGAGATTAACAGGGCCGTAAAAATGGGGAAAAATATCATAAAGGACAACGAAGAGATTTGGAATTCCCCAATATTGACTTCTCTTATTACCTGAAATTAATATATTTGTATATACCTACACAATAACTTTTTCTGTACATTTCTTTGAAAATGGTCTAATAAACCGAAACTAGTCGGAATAAGTCTAATTTGTGAAACAATACCAAGCGTCTTTTCTTTAAATTATTTTACATAGTGTAATATCTTTCACCAAGTGCCAGATGAGAAATTAATTCAAGAAAGAATTAAACTGCGTTGTCCGGTCATCGTTACATATATTACCCATATTATAAATTGTTGTTTGGAACAGTCAATTTTTCCAGATATATGGAAAATAGGTATAATAAAACCCATCCCTAAGACAAAGATTCCAAGAGATTTTAAGACCTTAGTGCAATTTGTATATTACCAACACTCTCGAAAATATTGGAACGTATTAATAAAATACAAATTATGGAATTTCTTGAGGTTAATTACCTTCTACATAAAGAAAAGTCTCGTGTTAGTCCTAATTATTCTTGCCGCACTGCATTGCTCAATGTAACTGATGATATTATCACGCTACCGACGGAGAATTATTAATGTCAGTTATTTTACTTGATTATAGTAAGCCGTTCGACGCTATAAACCACGATATATTAATTGCTAAACTCCATTATACGTGATTTAAAGAGATGCAATATCTTTAATTGCGAGCTTTCTAACAGCAAGGTCTCAAATCGTGAAAATTGATAATGTTATATCGAGATCGTTAAGTGTTACCGCGGGTGTACCGCAAGGTTCCATTTTAGAACCAATTATATTTTGCATCTACACATCTTTCCTAACCAATGTTTTACTTGTACAATCCCGATGCAGCATATTCAGTAATTGGCTAAAGACTACGGTCACAAATTGGTTCACCAAAACCTACACGTAACTTGATAGCATACACATATCAGAAATAAAAACCCTAGGTATAACTGAAGTTAACATTGAATCATTTAACAAAAATCAAGTTCTAAAAGTGTATGTAGTTGATGGGAACGATTTTCCATTGTTTGGTTTTGATAGGTGTTTAAAATTTAAATTGCCAACGCCAGGAGCAAAAATATGTCATACTAAGAAAAATACGGTAAAAACTGAATAAGTGGACGATGCAGAGATCCAACAAATTCTCAAAAACCATCGACAACTTTTTAATAGAAAGCTAGGTTCAATAAATGGACACAGTGTCCGTTCATATTGACCCACAGGTAACACTTAAAGCTGTTCAACCCAGACCGATATCTATCGCATTACATGAACAAGTAGAAGCATACATACTGGTCCTATGTTTGTAAACGTTTGAGTTTTCTTTTACAAACAGAGGGTATTCTCGAACCAGTAGACATGGTAACTCAGAGTGTAGAATGGGCAACACCTATTGTAATAGCGGTTAAGTCAAATGTTATGTACGGATTTGTGGCGATTTTCAGTAACTATCAACCTACATGTACAACGAGACGATTACCGGATTCCTCGTTTTGAAGAGATAATCGGCCCTATTCCCTATCGAAAACGCTTGTTTGACAGCACGCTATTCTTCAAGGTTACGTTAAACTGCTATCTCAGTCAATGCTCAGCGCCATGACAGCCGCTAAAGTCGTTGAAAATAGCAGGCACCTAAATAGGTCCACTTATCATAGCGTTTAGCCGCTTTTCGAGGTTATTTTCAATTCAAATTGTTTTTTAGCAATCATATAAGGTGCTCGGGGGTAACTAGGCCATGGGTAGATCATATGCTTATTTATGGGAATATTAAGTTTAACAGGCCTAACCTCATTTGGAGCCATTTTGTGAGTGTGGGTTGCTGTGGAATTGTAGTGTGGATATTTTTCAATACAACGACCTGTCTCAGTGAGATTTGCTGGTTTTCATAGTTATGTGGAGAGTATATTCAAACTATTAACTACTTTAGAATAAACATGAAGACTGATTTTATTTATATATGGTTGTAATCACTCTTAAACTTCCTATAGTTTTTGTAACAGGGGTGTTCCAGTTACCCCTAAAGTTTTTAATAAATGGGGTAACTGGGGCATGGGGTTGGGGTAACTGGGTCATGATGGACCCAGTTTCCCCAACAGACCCAGTTACCCCAACAGTTAATTTGAATGAAATTTAAATGGAAATAAAATAAAATTACAACGAAAATTACAACATAATTTGCTTGCTCTGTTGCAGATCATGGTGCGAAACTATATAAGGAAAACTCAGAAGTGTGCTGGACTAGCTTACTCATCTGAAGACCTTGAAAAGGCTGTAAATGATATAAAAAATGGGAACAAAACTACCCGTGGAGCAGCAATGTTTTACAACATTCCTAGGAGTACTGTTCAACATTATGTTTCTGGAACTCGGGGAAAGGACACATATCTTAAGGCCCAAGTGGTGGTGGTGGGGGTGTGACTTCTTACCTGTCTGCTGCTGATGAAGAGGAGCTTGCCAATGCAATCAAAGTTATGGAAAAAAATGGGTTTGGCCTAACTGGCGAAGAGGTATTAGACATTGTGCAGTGTTATATTGTTCTAAACAAATTCGAAACCCGATTAAAAAATCATCGACCTGGCCCAGACTGTTTTTTTTTTTTCGTTTCGAAAAAGGAATCGTCTATCCATTAAGTTACCTCAAAGCATTGAACATTCTCGCTGTGACCAAACTAATCCTTGGGTCATTTATGGCTTTTTCGAAACAATGACAGATCTTTTTGAGAATCTTAGTTTGAAAGGGAAGCCAGGCCAAATATACAATTTCGATGAGACTTCCTTGTGTCACGATCCCTCCAAAATCAGAGTTGTGGGCTCTGTTAATCAGAACAGTCAACGCAAAAAAAGCACCTCTGCTGATGCTTCCTCTGTTATGTGTTTTTAAAGGAAAATCTGTAGTGGAAAGTTGGGTTGATAATAACATTCCCACGCAAACAGTTGTATCAGCCAGCGAAAGAGGGTGGATGGAGACTAAGCCTTTTTATAATTGGTTCCGAGAAGTATTTTTAACTAACATTGGCAGAGAGAGACCAGTACTCTTATTATATGATGGATATTCCACTCATATTTCCACAAACCTTATAAAGTTAGCTCAACAAAATGAGGTAACCATAGTAAAATTGCCACCCCACACAACACATGTTTTGCAGCCTTTAGATGTGTCGGTATTTAAGGGCCTAAAACAGAAATGGGACAAAGAGCTATGTAAGTGGCAAAGGCAGAATCCACGTAAGAAGATCCCTAAACAAGACTTTATATCTCTTTTAACAAAAGTTGCTCAAGAGGTTTCTCCTATGAGCATTATTAATGGATTTAGAAATACATGAATTTATGATCCTGAACCAGAAATTCAAGGACCCAACAAAAAAGCTATTTCTGAGTCGGTCTTTAGTCTAATAGAAGAGCACAAGCAACCACTGATAATCGAGCTGCCGTCTACAGCTAATCCCAAGGTGCCACTGACAGAGGAGCCCAAGCTGTCTTTGACGGCTGAACATGAACAGCCATTAGCAGAAAAAACTGAGCACCTGATGGAAGTCCATGGAGTACAAGAACTCCCAACACCTGAGCTTGAACAGCCATCAACATCAAAGCGACAAACTTTTGAAGAACTTTTACTGGACCTTTGTAAAAATAATAATTCCACCCCTAACAAGCCAAAGAAAAGGAAAAAGATTGTCCACACCTGTGAAATAATAACGACAGAAAAATATTTACAAATAAAATTAAATGAAGAGGAGGGGAAACAAAAATCTTTGCTTGAAAAAGAAGCGAAATGCAAAAAAAGAGAGCAAATTGCAAGATAAAAGCAAGAAAAAAAAAAGTTAAAGCAAATCCAAAAGCCTCAAGAGTTGTTGATGAATCTTCTTCAGATGAAAATAGCGACACATTTTCTGTGCAAGACAGTGACAAAGAGTACCACGAAAGCTTCTCTGAGTATGAGGATGAAGATGAACCTACTATAAAACCTGGCGACTTTTGTATCGCTAAAGTTTTTGGAAAAACAATAAATTGTTTTAGATTTATGTAGCCAAAGTTATGGAAATAGAAAAAGGAGGCTACATAGTTTCTTTTTTCAAAAGACATAATGAAACTATGAAGTTTAAAGAGACAGAGGAAGAGTCCTATATTCGGGAAACTGACATTGTACGAAACCTGCCCCAGGCAATAACTGCAAGTTCTGCTCATTATAGTAACATGGTTGGGTTTACAGAAGACTTGAGTGACC
This sequence comes from Philonthus spinipes, assembly GCA_963082785.1. Lineage (NCBI taxonomy): Eukaryota > Metazoa > Arthropoda > Insecta > Coleoptera > Staphylinidae > Philonthus > Philonthus spinipes. The sequence goes on from OY720304.1 coordinate 3,941,383, forward strand.
TTACTAACCTACATTAAGTTGATTTATTTGAATTATTATTAGAGAAAGTTGTAAATACATGGTACTGAACTGTTCATGTAAGTGAGTTGACTTAAATTACCTATTTCATAAAAACTTTCATTTGATACAAAACCCTTTTGTAACTTGTATTATATTTAAATATAAGTTCACTTTCTTTCGCTAATTGGACGTTTTTATTGCCTTTTTTTCTGTGAAGTCTCAGTAACCGTTCTAATACAACGGCCTTAACATGCAAATTTATCAAACAGTTGGCTAAACCAATATTTTTTTTTTTGATCAATGGAATGTACTAATATAGACCCAGTTACCCCAGAAAATCGTGGCAGTGCTCTAATGAGATATGGCATGGGGTGATCCAGTTACCCCTAAGCTTTAGGGCAACTGGGGCCAACTGAGACGTAAAAATAATAATAATAAAAAAAATTATAAACTTGTAAAAATTGCATTCAAGCCACATGATGTACTAGTCCGATTGCTGATAAATCTTTACGTGTTTTTTTCTCAGCCGTCCACTGGTGTTATCTTTCCAAAAAAACTATTTAAACATGATATTGTACTATCACGTTGTAAAACTATGCCCCAGTTACCCCCGAGTACCTTAACAATTTATAAACTTTAAATCAGAGAAAACCAAAGCACAAATTGAGTTTTTTATGATCGCCTTATAAACATTTCAACTCCACACGGAAACACAAGTTGCATTTTACAGATGCTTTGAGTACGTTTCTTAATAAAGGACAAAATCGCACTGTTTATGAATGTTTCATGCACTTTGGTTTTATTCGATTGCATTGTTTACACACGCATATTTTGCTAGGTTAGAATTCAACCATTCAATAGCCATTCGATGAGCACAACGTTGAAATTTATCGGCCTTGTCTTACTAATTCGACATATAATAACCTCTCTCTTTCTACCGACACATCAAAACTATATTCTTTTTTAACACTGCAGGAATAACATGTCACTCGATACGGAATACGGAATTATCCAGAAACGTTGTCGCACACGCTATCATAGACTGCTATCCCAACGTAACTGTCAACCATTATGTTTAGCGTTTTCGATAGGGAAAAGTACAGCTATGCCTTACACAATTTGGCAGGTGAGGGTCGCTCTTTTTAATTAATTTGATTTAATTCTTTTCGTTTAATTTTATTCGATTTTGATTTAAATTGAATTAATTTGGTTTAATTTAATTTAAATTGATTTAGTTTAATTTGATTTAATATAACTGATTTAATTTTGCTGATTGTATTTGAATTAATTTAATTGATTTTTTTAACATCTTTAAATTGTGTAAGGCATAGCTGTACTGACGAGGGATAGATCCCGAAACACGTGTCTGCAGATGGCCTTATATTAAGTAACGTTAATTTTTGTTGTTTTTACATAAAATTTTTCTCGGATCAAAATTTTGTTGTATTATGCAATATTTTATTGATATGCAGCAGCAGGTGTACATTATGTAATTCAATGTCCGGCGTGAGTATTTACCCGGGAAGTAGTTGTTTTAATGTGCATTTGTTTAACGTACTTACGTAAGTAAGTCAATAGTCACAGAGCTAAATGTGGAAATAATTTATTAATTATTTTCAAATCATTTTTATTTAATATAGAGAAAGTACTTGGTCATATCAACACATAAGGGATATTTCAGTTACAGAAGGTTACCTTTTGTAAAACCTTTCACTCCATCATTCTTTCAACGAACAATGGATATTACACTAAACTAAATCAATTCAAATTAAATTAAGCCAAATTATTACAATTTAAATCAAAACCGAATAAAATTAATGACGGGCAAAGGAAGGACGTGCGTCTTGTATTGTTGTTATCGCAAATTCACAAAAAAATACTCTCGGCTCAGATTTGAATAAACGCCTTGCCTTAGTTTAATTTCATTTAATATAATTGATTTAATTTCGCTGAATGTATTTGAATTAAATTAATTGATTTATTTTAACATCTTTAAATTATGTAAGGCATAGCTGTACTGACGAGAGATTGATCCCGAAATACGTGTCTGCAGATGGCCTTATATTAAGTAACGTTTCTTTAGTTGTTTTTACATTAAATTTTTCTCGGATTAAAATTTGTTGCATTATGCAATATTTTATTGATATGCAACAGCGGGTGTACATTATGTAATTCAATGTCCGGCGTGGGTATTTGCCCGGGAAGTAGTTGTTTTAATGTGCATTTGTTTAACATAGTTACGTAACGTAAGTCAAAAGTCACAGAGCTAAATGTAGAAATAATTTATTAATTATTTTCAAATATTTTTTATTTAATATACTGATAACTAAATCGCTACCGAAAAGGCATAGTTTACTTATACTTGAAATACGAAAAGGAATAAATTAGGATACGACGAAATTGCAACCGTCATGCGGAAATTGTTGAAGTTACATCTGATGTTTGTTCAGTAAGTGCCTGTTATCTATTAATTAATTTGCGTTTGAATGTTCTTTTATTTTATTTTCGAAGTTAGCTCCTTTTTTCATACCTAGAAATAACGCTTATATTTCGGAAAGTATATTGTGGCCCTTGAGAACTTATGAGACACGACGTATACTATAGTCATGTACTGGTATCATAAAGTAAAATCGGAATAATTCTAGGGATGTTGCAATAAAATTGCTATATTTGCGCGATTTATAATGGTATATATCATAATATTTCGCAGATTTCAGATATGTGGGGGCACCGAAGGGAATTGAAATATCTTAATGAATTTTTGACAAATTTATAAGAAGATACAAAGGTAACTTTTATTGACTATTACGTGCTGAAAAATCACATTTCGATTTTTCGCTCCACCCTAATGTACCTAGCGCCAAAGTTAAAACAAAATAAAACCGAAGTACCACTTTATCCATTGTACGCTCTACCAATCCCATGGACATGTATTCATATCGATATAACTACCGAGAAAACAATAAAAATACAATACAGCGATCGACAGGCAGATCTCCAAAAGAACTTATTTATGGTCGATCGTTACGAACAGTATTCGATAATATCAAACCTGATGTGTTAAGAACCTAAAAATATGAAACAGCTAAACAGAAACTTTATCATGACAGGAAATGTAAAGAAGCAACATTTGAAGTCGGACAGACCATGTGGGTAAAAAATCCAATAGGTAGAGGATCAACACCTGGGATAATAAAATCACAAAATAATACGGAAACATGCAGATTAACTGAGACCAAGGAATCATGATGTTACCTCATTCCAACCAAAGATCTCGAATCCAACTTCATCAACCAACAAGTTACCCGACAAGGAACCGATTCAGAAAAACAAGATGTCTGAGCAATCCGAATCGAAACCAACCAATCTGAATATTGAAGACGAAAATCTAATAAAAGCCAGTACCAGAATAAATCCTCCACGAAATAGGAAATGAATGAATTACCCCCATGTGCGGTGGACATGGGGGTAATTCATCCAAAAAATGGCCAAAATATTTGTATAGTTTTATTCTATGTATTTTGGTAAGCTGAACACGAAAAAAGTGCTTAAAAAATCGAATGCAATTAAAACAGGTAATGAAAAAAAAAATCCCGTAAACTGTTATTTATGTATTTATGAATGTAGAAATGAGAATTTATGCAAACCATAACTTAAATACCTACTTAAAAGAATATTCTTGGAAATATTTAAGAGTAGGAAACCCCACATCAATTTTAAAAGAAATTTTAGCTATTTAATATTTACAATCTAAAATAGAATGTTTTTGTTCAATTTATGGAAGTTATTTGATGGATATTTAACAGTTTATTACTTATGCTGAGTATTTGAACGTAATTACGTTAACTAAAACAACGAAGTAGTAAAAAAAACTAAATGTATTGGAATTAATCAAAATCATATTTCTTATTCGTTGCTTTCTTCGTCTATTTCGGATGCAACCATACTACTCGAGTCAGCAGGCAGTATCATATTGACCGACATCTCAGGGTCACCAGGATTCGTTCTCTTGTTTCATTTCGGTCTCATACCTGTTAGCACAGGATCTGAAGTAAGCAGTAATCTGTTGATTATATCATAGTTGCAGGACACTCTCGAGAATTTTCTAGCATAATTTTGATGGTATAACCGAAAGTGTTTATTTTTGCAGCTTCCTCCGATAGTTGATCAATTGGCAGCAAGGTTTTTTCTATAATTTCCGTTCCATATACAAGAATTTTATGCATAGTAGGTGCCATGGGATACAATGAGTATAATTTAATATACAGTTTGGCGGTATCCATAGTGTAAGTATCAAACTTTTCAATATTTATTTTAAAGCCACTAGATATTGTTTACAAAATTATTTTAAAGCGGTATATTGGTGTAGCGTCTACACCTGTTATTTCTACTGATAGATCGGGATCTGAGAATCTACTGCTAGTATTCCCGTCATTTGTATTTCCAAAACAAGGCTTTGGAACGTCTACAATTAAGGCTAACTGCAATCGAAAGTCTGTATTTTACTTTTTTTCACTTTCACAATTGCTTTGTCACACTCAGATCTGTGTTGCCATTTCTTCACAGGCAGCTTATAAGCAAGGTGTAGCAAACTTTCAAACAACCTTATTCGAGTGTGTAATATTGATAAGCCAAATGTTAATGCGTTTTGACGAGTTTCCTTCTGCTTTGACAAATCATTAAAATCTTTAGATATTAATCCACAAATGTAACAATTCATGGTTGATGTGGTTTGTGTGACAGCATTACATATCTTACCATCCACCATTGTAAATACCATTACATGATTAATATGATATGACCTGCTAATGTAATTGTTGTTTTTTTTTCCAATGAATTTATTTGTTCTTCAATGTATTTGATTTCTTCTTTAATGATCTTTGTAGACTCTTTTATGAATCTAATGCGTATTGGCCTGCAGTATCGCGGTGACGAATGTGTTGGATTTTGCCAGATTAGTTTTTTTATAGTTTTCACGACAAGTTAGTCGCACTGGCACACAGGAACATTGAAAAATATTGCCATCGGAATCAGAATCACTTTTGCTTGAATTGAACCTGATGAGATCCATCACACACCAACTTATACGTAAGAGTGAGGGAACTGCTATCTTCTGTACTCAACGTTTCGATAACATCTTTTAGATACAATACAACCCGAGACGCAGAATGATCCAATAAATCTTGCAACTTTATTTCTGCACAAGTGTCTGTTACTCGGTATGATTCAGATTTGGGATAGAAATTTTCTTTTTCATTTTGTAATATAGTGTAACAAGGATACAAGTATTTGTTAAAGGGTCTGACGACAACGTACTGTCTTCGTGAAAAATCAGCTTCGACATCTATCGACAATGCTTGCAATGGTGTCATTTGTGCTGTTTGTAGATTACTAGAATAAGCATTTATGTATTACGTTGCAGATTTTTAGATGCATCTACTTTCCCTTCAGCTCGCAACTTCATCTGTGTAGCAAACTTTAACTCTTCCGTGTCTGTAATGGACCGAAGATCTTCAGTCTTACGCCTTTTATTTCGTTCACTTGAATTATTGAAAGATTTAATTGCTTCAAAATGCTCTTGCAGCCAGATCTCATTATTTTTTTAAAAAAGTTTTCTTTGTAATGTGAAAATACTCATCTTCGCTTATCTGTTTTTAGGTGTGGCATTTCATGCTTAAACTTTTTTTGTTCTTTTTCGGAATATTTATCGGAATTTAGAAGATATTTTTCAGCATATTCCATTTTTTTGTTAATATCTTCACCATCACATTGCTGCATGATAACGAAGAATCGCTTTCGAGTCATAATTTTAACACCTGAAGACCCTAAAAAGAATTACAAAATAAAATCATTCCTTTAAGAAAAAAATCGAAATTGAATGGATTTACAATAATGGCAAATTACTCGAGCATTCGGATCGTTCCGGACTCAGTTTTTGTGTTATAGTTTTATAGAAATACAAACAGAAAGCTACAAACATTAAAGCTTTGATGAGATGATTATTTCTTAGTGAAATATGACTTAAATAGCATTAAAATATTTAAAATATACAGTACATACGAATTTCCTATTTTTCATTGAACTGCTAAATATCGCTGTACAAAAACTGTGATTCAAACGAAACGTCTAAGCCAGTCAACTTTCGACTGAGCTGAGCGAGAAGGAAGTAATGTATACAATTCAATATTCCTTAATCACTTAAGGTTCTCAAATAATAATTTGTTTGCAGCTATGATGAACTTGGAAATTTTCACTTTTGGCCAGCTTTTTCATATAAATGTGCACCGTCCCGTTTTGAAGCTTGAATTGCTATGGGAAGAATGTTGTATGTTGGGCTATCGTAGGCAGCATTAAAAACAGTATTGTCAAACAGAATAATAACTGTGACGTTTTGTAATTTTGAAGTTCACTAATAAAGTTCCCAGTTATACAAATTTAAACATCCGTTATTACCTTAAACAGAACTCACACACTTAATCATACTAATACTCACACCACATTTTTTTTACATTTTGTTTATGGGAAGGAACTAATTAAGATCTAACGTTCTAAATTACTAACATTAAAATGATATACATACATAAAAAGAGAACTATCAACTTTTTTTCCGCCATCGCCGTCTTTTTTTTATTTAATTTCATCGTCTGATCACGCGCGTATCAAAACATTTCTTCAATTAATAATTAATGAGCCATGAAGTGGCGCACATAAAAAAACCTAATCTAATCTTGTCCAGCGTCTGGTACGATTAAAGAAGTATAAAACGTTCGCCTAATTAATTCCATTCATATTTTGAAATCCACGGAGTCAGTCCAGGCAATGAACTCTTCCGCATTCGAAACAACGAACAATAATCGACAGACTGTGCGCGCACGCCTTCTTCTAGCGACGATTAATATAATCGTCATATTCACACCTTTGCCTTCGTCTTGATTTATTCATTATGCGGACTTGATTTTAATTCTGGTTGAGCGCCGATGGTGGGTTATTAATATTTTGTTTGTTGTTAAGAATATTTTTTATATTGTTCAATTGATCTTAGCAAATTATCTATTGAGAAAGGATTGTTGTGGGTAACTTAATATTTTCTTTGACGGTCGTTAAATTAAAGATTTAATTTAAAAAATGATTTTCTGTTTTATTTTCGACTGTTCGATACGAGAGTACAAATCGGAATGAATTATATTATAATACAAAACTTAACATCTAAGCAAAATAAATATCTGATAAGGGTGGTGATTACGTGCGTGATGACTAATTGCTTCTTTCTTGTTTTTGCAACGGAAGTTGTTGTTTACGTTTCCCAACGCTTTCTCCATTTCTAATATTTACTATTAAATTAAATGACAAACATGATTAGAAGGAATAATGTAAAATTATTTTGGTGACCTAATTTGGTTAAAAGAACTATTGATATAAGCAAATGATAGTTGGTGAGTAATTATTATAAATGAAATAATATTAATATTTATTGTTGAATTACTATTAGGATATAACAGGATGCACTATTCTTTTTTCTCAGACATTTTATTTAACAGCAAATTTGGATGAAGAGCAGATACCCATTGGGTGGTTGTCAATTCCTGAGAAGCGGAGTATTGTGGCCAAAGTACAGCACTTTTTAAAATTTTGATTTCAGGGTTGTATAGGAGCCTATAAGGGCTACTTTCTAAAATTATTTTCATATTATACAGGGTGTCTCATATACTATAAAAGTATCAAAGTTGTGTTTTTTTTATGGAACACCCTACATATTACATCGCAAGGGAATATTTTTAGAGTATTAAAAACTGTATTAAATGTATCCATTTAATTTACATTTGTACTAGAATCCATATTATCGAAATGTTACCAAAGAAAATTAAATGATGAAAAATAATTAATAATCATAATAATAACACGTAATTAGTGGAAGAAAGATAATTTATTCATTATTATGATAATTTATAGTGGTGTCAGATTACAAACAGTTCGTGGTTTATTTTTGTTTAATTTTTAGATTCAATATTTGGATGGCGTTTTTCATAGATTTTGTTTTTCAGGTGACCCCATAAAAAGAAATCACATGGTGTTAAATTAGGAGATCTTGGTGACTAGTTTATAGTGCCGCCACGGCCAATACAACTATTGGGAAAATTAGTATTTAAATATTCCTTCACATTTAAACTATAATTGGCCGGACATCCATCATGCTGATACCACATCTCCTGATTTTCACGTGCAACTTCTTCTAACGCAGGGCCAACCTGGTCAATGAATTGGAAGAAAGAGTTTTGGGTTTGATAAATGCTGAACCAACAACTAGCATACGATGTAAGCTCGTTGTTGTTTTTTTTGTAGACTAAAAGATCTAAATAAGAATTCAAATTTAAATTTCCATAAATTTCAAATGGCTAAATATTATTATTCTTAAAAATACCAGCCCAGATATTTATTTTTTGCGGGATTTTGTGTGTTGGGCTCGTTATTAAGTGTGAACGAACATTCATCAGTAAAATAGATAGACTGCAAAAAGTTTCGGTCTGTGTTTGGTCGATGCTGCATTATTTCACTTAATACACGCCTGCATTCTTGGTCAGCATTTATCAAACCCAAAACTCTTTCTTCCATTTCATTGTTGCATCTTCTGTTCCGTTTGCCTGTAATGTTAATATTTTTGAATTAATATTTGTTGAAATTGAACTCTTAAAATACCTTTTGAATTATCTACCGCTACACTTGCTATATTTTAAAACTTTTTTAAAAAACTTGGTAATTGTTGATACAGACGAAAATAGTCGATTATTAAATTTAACTGAAAATAAATTTTAAATTTAACTAATAACAATCCTTCGAGATGTTGAATGTGATCATCCGGTGATCGCTCAACGTGTCCTTCTCGTCCCCGTCATCTGCCGCAGTTATATCGTTAAACGTCTCTTGGTTACCCCGAATAAACGTTGGGGAACGTCCGTCATTCGCGGCCTCTGCCAGTCTTCGCCCTTTACTGTCGGTGCTCCGTGACCCCCAGACCACCGGTTTCGCATTAAAATCGCCCCCCACCACTCTGAACATTCCGCAGTGCCGCTTCAGCTCCTCTTCCAGGATTTGCAGCCATTCGCTGTACTCATCACTATATGTGTTCGGCGATATGTAGCAGCTGAAGAAGACCATCTCCACCTTAGCCTAGACTATTCCTCGGCAAGGAGTACCTCAGCCCTTCACATCCTTAGCAGTCTTTGCGCTAAAGATTATCGCTGCAACCCCCCACTCATCTTTAACCAAACTTCCCCCTAACATTCTCCCATTTGGCTCTGACAGAAGCGCCACGCTTGCCCCTTCCTCCGACATATTCACCTCCAATATGTCGTGGGCTGACCTACAGCGGTTAAGGTTGATTTGGACCGCTCTGTATCTTTTCATGGGCCTGTTTGTAGGCTTGGCAGCCCTTACTACCGCGAAAGTGCCGCCTCCATACCAACTAGTCAGGTACCGCAGGGTTAAAATCTGGGACCTTTACTTTTTGTTGTGTTCATTAATGACATAGTTGACACTATCTCTTCAGAAGTTCTCTTTTATACAGATGACATGAAAATATTTAGGTGCGTAACAGCTTCTCATGATTGTACATACTTGTAAGAAGACTTACTTAAAATCGAGAATGGTGTAAATCAAATAACCTACAGCTGAATACATCTAAGTGTAAATCCATGAGTATTTGACTTCGTTTACGCGTGTATAAACGAAGTCAAATATGTTTTAATTACTATCTCAGAGACTTGATTCTTTATAGGTGTACGGACATAAAAGATCTTGGCATAATATTTGATATAGAATTAACATTCGCTTCACAAGTAAATTATTTATGCAGAAAGAGTCACAAGATGATGGGATTTATCCAGGGAACATGCAAAGAGTTCAGCAATACGAAAGTCTTAAATTAATATATTTTGCATACGTTCGTTCAAAATTAGAGTATGGATCTGTAACATGGTCACCAACATCTCAGCGGTATATTCAGATTGTTGATAAGACTAAAAAAATCCTGAGATTACTCTATTACAAAACAATGCCGGCTTTAACATTCGCTACGTCGAACTTTTACACTGCTTTGATTTTGAATCATTATTAGTAAGACGTAATATTGCAATGGTGGTTTATTTATATAAAATTATTAACAACTTGATATATGACCCATCATTATTGGCATATATAAATTTACATGTACCAAGTATAACCTCTCGAAATGCTATGTTATTTAAGCGTAATCAGTGTAATACCAATTCACATTTGAATTCGTCTATTAATAAATTCATCTCATTATACAATCAAATGCACAGCTCTATGGACATTTTTAGTGATACCCTGAATGTATTTCAAGTCAGTACTGCTTTACTATTCATGATATGTATTATCGCTGTTACACTGTATGAATGTTTAGAATTAAGGTTATACTCTGTATTATTTATTTATATTTATGTTATTATTTTGTAAATATTCCCTGTAATAAGAGTATTTAATCTGCTGGACAATGAAGATCTATTATTATACTGGTATGATTTTTAATTTAAAATTATATAGCTTGGATATATTCAACTATCTATGTATATTAGTTTGAAATTCATTGAGTGGTCGTTGCAATAATCAAGGAGGTCCACTAGGTGATGCAGACCACGTAGAAGCTTAAAATGTCACGTGTGCGCCCCGACAAAGGCGACGGCAGTCTTTCCCGCTGCAAAAACACACAAGACATGAGCACTTTTATTGCTACCTTACTTTATTTATATATATATATAGATTTAAGTCCCGGGGAAAAGAGAAGCAAAAAGAAATGGAACCCACACGCCCGCTCCAACCGGCGAGGACTTATTTGGTCTAGATAATTACCGCCCGCTTTTGTGCACTTATTACCAATCGCCGTGTAATTATTCCCTCTCTCATGGTGCGCGCACTTTATGATTCCAGCGAGTTATGGAATTAAAGAATGGTTATGGAATTATGGTGTGTTCTGGTGTTATGGCCAGGGCTACGCCGGCTTGCATAATTACCACTCGCCTTACACGGAATTACCATTACACACATTTCTAACTCGAGCACAATTTTTTTCCTAATTATATTGTAATTACCGTGCAGGATTAACTACATCACTTTTCGGAGTTAACACTTTTTTAATCTTAAATATCATCTTGTAAAATTAAATAAATGATGGATAATGTCTGAACGATTGGAACATTAACAGAGGAGTGATTGTTAATTTTCTTTTTAAATTGTGCAACTTCTGAATTACTCCCTATAATACACTAAATTATTTTTGTATATAAATTATAATTAAAACTTTGTGTATATAAAAAATCAAGAGCAATCATTTCACTTTTTTTAATTATTTGGGAAATGATTATTTCTTTTTCTATTTAAAAATTATTTAAATGTTTTTCCCTTATGGTTTGGAAAACCACTTTTCGAGAACATCTCTGTTGTGTGATTCTGGCTTGTTTGGGCAGCGTGAACGTGTCTCGGGGATCGTGAGCCGAGATGACTTAACAAGATACGGCGGGTGGAATTCCTTAAAATCCGTCCTCGTCCCACCCGTGGCGAGCGCACTGCGCCCGTCTCAACCTCATTATCTCACCTCGTCTACCCATTCAGCCCGAGAACAACTGCCAAACCAGCCCGGGCCCGGGCACGCACAATCTTAAATATTTACATACATCCATGTGTGTTTCTTCGTGTGTTTGTGTCCACACATACGCGCGAGTGTGTGTGTGTGTGTTTTGAAGGTGGACTGTGGATGGAGGTAGCACCGGAGATGCCTTTTATTTGCTCAAACCTATCCATGTTTGAATTCATTAACATTTTTCAGATATGTTCGGATTTTGTTTGTTTCTCTCCACGTTCCACGTTATTTGCATATTCCGGCCTGGACAAAAATTCGGCGTCGAATCGCCTTTAACACCACTCTTTTTATTTCAGTTGCCTTTTTTCCTAAAGGTGGTGTTTGTGATGTGCAATTGGACGTGTTTTTGAATGGCTGTATGTGTATATAAAAAAAACGTGTTTCTCCTCCGCGTTTTCAGATTTTTCTCAACCTGAATGAAATGAATATAACGCGAATTATTTATTACAAAATTATTATTACACAATAATTGTTATCATGTAATAAGATCGATTGAAGGGGGCCACACAGGAGTCTATCGATATATTCACACTTTTAAAAATTAATAACAGTGTTAATCATCCAATCCAATACTTTATCGATAGTATAAAATATCCACAATTCGATTTCCAAATTTGATGTTAGTAACAATAATAAAAAATAGTATATTTAATCGATTCCAGTTATTTATATAATTATATAGAATTTGTAATAATAATAAAAATAATAATATACATGTTCTTTATTTAAAAAAAAGCAGCTTGAATATCTCTAAATTTGACGTAGATTGCATCAAAATAAAATTGACTATCTTCCCCACCGTCTTATAATAAAGAGTTTTCCAATAAGGACGAGTCAAATGTCCGCCGCGGCTTCTCACGGAGGCACGAATACCAGAGGTCCAATTTTCAATTACTCTGCCGTATGCGGCCGGATCTACGGATTCGGTCAAATTTGAGCAAAGGTCCAGATTATGTTGATTATGAGGGCATTAGCATAGACCTACGACTTTTGTTCATGCAAAATGTCTATCGCGGCGTTCGCTGTAGCGTCGCACAGTGGAGCTAAATGCCCAAATAGCGGAAAAAAACTAAATATCTTTCGAACCAATGATCCGATTGTTTTGCGGTTAGTCTCATCCTATTCACGAAGAAAAAATACATAGAGAATCATCACAAAACCATGTATGACATATTTTATTCTTCAAAGTACATCGCGGAAAATAATCGGCGGGTGAAATATTCAGAATTTCAACCAATTCAATACAATTCATAATGAGCGTATAACAAAAATCGACGACGAAGTTGGAGTTGGAAGTCTCGAGTCATGTCTGTACTAAGATTACACGCGTGACCTGTCAGGATGACAACCAGTACTGTGCGCATGCGCGTGTGATTTTAGTAGACATGACTCGAGACTTCCAACCCCAACTTCGTCGTGGATTTTTGTTATACGCTCGATATTAACAAAATTAAAAAATATTATATAATTATAAGGTTTTCATTATCAAACTAATAGTAAGTTTGATAATGATGAGTTAAAGTTGTCGAAAATTGTCATCATAACAAAGAGTCAGTAATAAAAAGTGTATTTGTTTATTTTTTGTAAATTAATAATAATAATATACTGTGCAGCATTCGTATGCAGTGAATTAAATGGTGCAAAAATCTCTAATAAACAAAACAACAAAATTAAATAAAAAATTATTTAATATATTTAAATAACTGTGACCAAGTGGAATGAATACTGTTTTCTATTTATAAAACAACAAAAGCCACGCAGATATCACCGTGCCACAATGGCAAAGAAGACTGGAAAATAAAATTGAAAATATAATAAGAATGACAAACCAATTAACACAGTACGTGGAAAAAGAACACCAAAACTAATAATAGAGGTTGATAAAATATTCAAAAATTATAAGATTTATAATAAATATGACAAAACGAACAGTGAAGCGAAAAAATGTTTAGACACACTCAAACAAAAGCTATCTGCGTTAGCCAAGAGACTACAAAAATATAAAGAAAGCCATAGGCGCACGATCGAAAACATGAATCTTTTTTTGCACAACAAAGATAAAATTACTAAAAGCGCCGAATGTCCAACAGCAAGCGATATAGAAACATTTCGGTCAAAGCTCTGATCTAAAGATACTGATCATAACCGAAGAGCCAAGTGGATAACGGAAGAAACAAATAAGTATGCCGAGATACAAGAAATGAACATTGCTCCATTCCCGAAAGAGAAAGTAACAAAGATAATTGCTGCCACCCACAACTGGAAATTCCCTAGAATAGATGGTCCGCATAACTATTGGTACAAAAGTTTCACAACAGTACACGGTGAAATTGCTAAATACATAAATTTATTTATTGACAAACCGGACTTACTACCATAATTCTTCACACATGGAATAACGTACCTACTCCCTAAAAATGAATACACCAAATCTTCATAAAACTACAAGCGTATGCCTGCCAACAATTTATAAGATCATGACTACAAAGAAAAACCAATCATTGATCAAACCATAATGAACCAAGTATTCTATATACAGGGTGAGTTTTTTTCGATGTTCTCTATGGGGATCTCGGAAACTATAAGAGATAGAAAAACGGTTAAATGGGGAAAGAAGTGTAGTTTTATAAGACGAATAAAATGACACTTTCAAATCATTTGAAAAAGTCAAGGGTAACTAGATATTTTGAAAAAAGTAAAATGTGTCAATTTTTTTTTTGAAATCAATATATCTCTATTATTATCATAGATGGAAAAAAACTGTAAAGGACAAAGTTGTAGAAAATTTTACACAGATTAATAACAAAAAATCAAAAAAAAAATTTCGCCCTTATTTTGGGAGATATGATACAAACTTACCTTTTTTAAAACGGAAACAGTATTTGGCTATGACTTTATTAATAGGGTTATTTTTTTCCCTTTAATCCGATATAACATATGTCATAGTTATTTTTAAAATAAAATAAGTTACAGTCGTTTTTAATTTTACCATACACCAAAAAATAGTTAGCCATGAAAAAGACAAAAGTAAAACAATTGCAGTTGTTTATTCTAAACACACATTAATTCATTTCCATATTTGGTTTGTTTCGATAAGTTTGTTTTGTATATTCAAGAAATAAAAGTCATCGTATCCAAATTAATTCATTATTTATTTACTACATGAAATTTGATAAGCATAAATAATTATCATAATATAATAAGAATGAGCGTTATATGACACAAAAGTTCAGAGTTCAAGGCAGATGTCGGCGTTTCTTCGATTTCCGTGTGTGAGCAGCTGCTGGGTTGTCTCTCTTCAGCGACCAGCAGTAGTCCGCCAGCATGACTGCGTCTCACCTCCCCTGGTACCTCTCCTCCATTTGGCGTATGTCCTGATGGAACCTTTCTCCCTGCTCGTCGCTCATCACCCTAAGGTTTTCAGGAAACGTGTCCATGTGTGAGAATAGGAAGTGCATCTTTATACTCATCAAACACCCGAGTTTTTGGAAGGCCTCTATCATGCTACTGATGAGTGTGGCGTGGTTTGCTGCCTTCGTGTTCCCCAGGAAGTTGTTCACCACCTGCACAAACGATTTCCAGTCGGCGCACTCAAGCGTGTTCATGGAGTTTTGGAACTCAGTGTCCTTTATGAGCTGCCGTATCTGTGGGCCATCAAAAATGCCGGTATTGAGCTTCTCAATGGTCAGTCGAGAAAATGCTCGGCACATGTAGTTGAAGCACCTCCCATCCTTGTCCAAAACGTGCGTGAACTGTTTCATTAACCCAAGCTTATGTGTAGCGGTGGGATCAATATCTTCTCCCGGTCAGGTACTAACTGCTCTCGCACCGGCCACTCTTTCTTTACATAGTACTGGACTCTGTCTCGACTGTCCCACATACATATAAAGCATAGGTACTTCGTGAACCCGGACTGCTGACCTAGTAGAAAGTTCATCATCTTGAAGTCGACGCAGATCATCCATTGGTGCTGCTTATATTGGATTTTGTCAAGCACATACTTCACTGCTTCATATTTCTCTTTGATAGTTGTGGAGTGCGCAAGAGGGATTGAGACGAACTGGTTCCCATTGTGGAGGAGCACACACTTCAAAGAGCGCTTGCAGCTGTCAATGAAGAGTCGCCAATCTGTCGGATCGTATGTTGGAGTGCCGAGTTTATGAAGAAGACCAGCGGCAGTACACGAGGTCTTCCTCCTGGCAGAAGTAGCCCATGTACTCCTCATGCCTTCTACGGAAGAAAGTGATACGCGCGTCCTCGCCAAGTAGATTTTTCTCTTTGAGTCTGGAGGCCAACAGCTCGGAGGAAGTCTTCGACAAGCTGAGATCCCGAACCAGATCATTAAGCTCACATTGTGAAAAGGGCTGCGGACCGTATTGTGTTTCATACTCCTGTTCTGTATCTCCTACATCGTCTGAAGTGGTTGCCTCGTCGTCGATGTGAGGAAGCTGTGTGAACGCTGGTACAGGTTGATGCCAGTAGTATTGATGGCGCAGAAGTAACAATCCGATGCATGGTGAAACGGCTCCCTCCAAACCATCGAAATCCCAAACTTCAGTGAAGTCTTGGCGCCCTTAGTCCACCGCCTGAGGTATTCCACGCACGTCTTGCACACCGTGTGCGGTGCCCACTACTTATCTTTGTCACCTAGCTTTACTTTAAAGTAAGCCTGGTATGCGTGTTTCACAAATCTTGTGATGTTCTTCCTGTCCGCTGACAGCTTGTATTCTCCGCAGATGTAGCAGAAAACGTCAGGATTATTCCTGCATGAACGTCGCGCCGAAGCCATCTGAAAGTAATAATACTATTATTATATTATATTATATTATATTATATTATATTATATTATATTATATTATATTATATTATATTATATTATATTATATTATATTATATTATATTATCCCATTATAAAATAATAATAATATTAATAATAATTGTGATTATTTTCCTGCTAATTTTTATGCAGCGAATTTAGAGAAATGACTGAACTCAAAACCCGTGATATTAGCATATGTATGTATAGCTCGTCAGGCAGGTTTATGGCTGTATCTCAAAAAGTTGACCTGATTGAGCAATACCAAGGTCATTATCGGAATCAGGGCATCAAAATTAGTCTAATTCCGCTGAGAAACCCCGGGCGATTTTTTGGCTGTCACCCAGTGTTATATATATAAAGACACTTGATTATGACTAAAACGTTATTAACATAAAATAAACGGTTCTGCTTTATTTATGTTCATTTATATAAACTATATATGTATAAATATATAATCTTAATCCCTTTTACACTTTCCAATATCGAGTGATATAAGTTATATATTAGATTATAAACATTAGTGCAGCATCTATCAAGTAATTCGCCTTAGGTCAGTAGCATGTTTACATATAATTCAAGTCTCTCATGTAAAACATGTAGTTTTTATGTTTTTCCATTGTTCAGAAATGTTAAATATTATAATAGTCCACGAAACGTTGTAGCCCAACCGGGAAATAAATTTACTAATTTTAAATTTAGTGTAAGAATATTATTTACATTGTCGATATACTTTAACCAATTGATGAATTTATTTTAAGTAAATGCAGTGCAAAAATGCAATTTCCTTCTTTGGTTTCTATAATTCAAATTATTTTTATACAGCATAGAGGTGGCACAGAAATCACAGGTTGCTCGTATCACTGTTATTATGTTCATATAAATATATTTTTGACAGTGTTATTCATTATCAAGTATTTTAATTTGTAATCGATGGTCATGACAATGAAATAATGATTTAAATTCATTTATCTACGTATTGCAAAGTATAGACTTGCACCATCGATTACATATTCAAATTACATATTATCAAAAAGATCGAACCGATCAAAAAAATCGAGCCGATCAAAAAGATCGAGCTGATTAAAAATATCGAGCCGCTCATGAAGATCGAGCGACTCGATCACCTGCCCCATCACTAGAAACATTCAGTAGAGATGTGTACATGACATTGGGCATAGACAAATGCCGAAAGCTACAAATGGCAAACTATGAAACTCAGGACGACCAGACAGTCAGATGCATGCTAGATCGAGACACTTATAAATACTTATGATTTCAGCAAGTTAGAAGAACAGTTAAATTCGAACTCGAGAATAAATACGTAGAAAGAGTAAATGCAATGGCTAAAACAAAATTGAATGGCAAAAATATAATAAAAGCTATTAATAGATATGCTACTTGAATACTTACCTTTCCTTCGGGGTAGTATACTGGACAGATACCGACATAAGTAGTATTGCAAGAAAAACTAATAACATATTTACCAAGGCCATACTCCACCACGCTAGATCGGCAATTTAAAGACTGAGTCTGCCCAGGCGCCAAGGAAGAAGAGGGCTTGCAGACCTGAAAAAATTACTATATAAAGAAAAAACACTGCTACGAGAATACTTTCTTCAAAAACAAAACATCTCTACACTACTTAAGACAATAGTACAAATAGATTACAACCATACTCCCCTAAACCTATCTCGTGAAGTGTCTTTCCCTGAAATATCAAATGATAAAAAAATAGATCGCTGGAAAGAAAAAGCTCTTCACGGAAAATATGCCTACGATCTAACACAACCGCACGTTGATACAGGAGCACCAAGCGCATGGCTAGTAAAAGGTAAACTTTTTTCTGAAACTGAAGGCTTCATGTGTGCTATACAAGATCAAATTATACTTACCAGGAATTATCGAAAGTACATAATTAAAGATGGCACGCAAGACTTTAAGTGTAGACGATGTAAATTAGGTATGGAGAATATCAACCACATCATATCCGGGTGCCAAACGATTGTGCAGAGGGATTATAAGTAGAGACACGACAATGTTGGCAAAATCATTTTCCAGAAAATAGCATTAAAGCACAAGCTAGTTAGTATGATTGAATGAACCTCCAGATCGGAGTATAATTACGGATAAGGCGATCCCGAACAATAGACCAGACATTGTATTAATGAATAAGCATAAAAAATCAGCGCTACTGATAGATGTAGCCATATCATCTACTACGAACCTCCAGATCGGAGTATAATTACGGATAAGGCGATCCCGAACAATAGACCAGACATTGTATTAATGAATAAGCATAAAAAATCAGCGCTACTGATAGATGTAGCCATATCATCTACTACAACATTTAGTATTAACTCACGCTGAGAAAATAAGAAAGTACTCTGACCTACTAATCGAAATTAAAGAAATGTGGCACATAGAATATGTAATAATAGTGCCAGTGATAATATTTGCAACTGAAGTAATCCCCAAAGCCCTTAGCAAGATACTAAAAACAATGGAAATAGGCGAAAATACATACATAGAACTACAAAAATCTCTCATTCTAAGCACATGCAATATTACAAGACGCTTTCTAAATAGCGATATACCATAACAATAATAGCAATAGTTCACTTACCTCTACATTAGAAGTTATCACTCACCGCGTAAAGCGTCACAAGAGAAATAATAATAATAATATATCTTTATTTTCAGAATGTATATAATACAAAATGAAATTAGCGTCATTGGTATTAATAGTAATTGCTAAGCCTAGTCCTTAAATTTAATAATTACGAAAACAATAAAAATATATACATATACACACTAAACATAAATACATATCTACATACATACATGTACATACCAATATCAAAAATTACATTAGTAAATTCTATTATGGAGTATGGCTCACACATTATAAGGTAATTGCGAACAGCAATTTTCAATTTTTTTGAGTTACTTTTAAGTTCTTGAATTTCCTTTGGTAATGAATTGAATAATTTAATTGCGAAATAATGTACTCTTTTTTCAGTTAGTTTTAGATTATGTTTGGGTTATATGTAATTGCTTGTTATTGTTGCATAGATGTAGAGTCTGTTATCTTGTCCTTTAAAATGTTTGTGATAGAACATAATAGTTTCAAGGATTTAAATTTCAAAGAATGTTAAAATATTATTATTTTTAAAATGTCCGCGGCATGACTGTCGATAATTTAATCCTAATGTTATGATAATCGCCTTTTTTGAATCACGAAGATTTTATTTGCAACATTTTTGCTTCTCCAAAATATTTTACCATAACGTATAATACTCTCAAAATTATAAAAAGAGGCTGTTTTAATAACTGCTTTATCTAAATATTTTGATAGTTGTCTTAGGCAGTAAATGACGCTATTTAATTTATTTTCTGTGTTATTTATATCACAAGACCAGTTAATTGTATTGTATATGGTAACCCCTAAGAATTTTGTAGTGTTAGTTGGTTTTATTAAGTCCTTATCTAATTAAATGGTTTCGGGAAGTAATATGATAATAGTGGTTTTATTTTTATTTATTATTAATTTATTTCTTTTGCTGGGAACCACTCTTTTATTCTAAAAAATAATAGGTTTGAATTTACTATTACTTCGTTTATATTTGACTCTGAGATTAAGTGGTTGGTATCGCCTGCATAATTTATTGACCATTTTGGATAGTTGCGATTAGGTCATTTATGAAAAGAAGAAAAAGCGTGGGTGCTGTTAGACTTCCTTGGGGAAGTCCAGTGGTTATGACAGATGTTTGGGATTCTACAATCACTCCGTTTCGGATAAATAGGACTTAAACCAGTCTAGTACCGTACCCCTAATTCCAATCTTTTATAATTTCAGCAATAAAAGTTGATGGTCTATTGAATCGTAAACTTTTGCCAGGTCTATAAAAATTCCCATCGTAATTTCTCTTTTCTCTCATTTTTTTAGTATGCTGTCTGTAAAATTGAATATCGGTGTTGACGTCGATTTGCCTTTCATGTACCCGTGTTGCATTTTATTAATTGTGGCTCATGATCCAAAAAAGCCGTAAGTCGATTAATCATAGCATTTTCAAAATTTTTTGAAAATACTTGAAGAAGGCTGATAGGTCAATAGTTTTCGATATCAGCAGCATTTCCCTTTTTGTATATGTTTTTTTTTATTTTCCTTCGATCGAAAATACAACAGTGAAAACATGTCAATATCAATAACATCTATGCAATACATATAATATAATATTTTATTTATTTATTTATTTATTTATTTGTAATACAACCACATAATTTTTTTTACAAAATTTCCTATCTCCAGTTGTATGCTATTTAAATATATACTAAATAATAACTATTGGCTAATTAACAAAAATATAATTACAGTTCTAAATTTTAAGACCGGTGTATTATTTCAATAATACGGTTAAAACATAATTTCTCATTAGACATATTAAAAATATCAAGCGAAGGATCGACAGATTGTAAATTGTTGTAAATATCACACATAGCACAAATATTGGCGATTTAACAATGACTTTCGTTTTGGGAATAGGAGTATGAAAAAATCTATGGTGTCTAAGTGCGTGGGGGATATGAAAATTAATTAAAGCAACAGCCTCTGGGCAATCGAGTAGTTTAATAATTTAAATAAAACAGTAATGAGGTGTGATTTTCGTCTATTTTCGAGGGTTTTCAAACCAAATTCTCTTAAAAGTTCATCATAGAGAGAGAAATCATAGAGAATTTGGTTTGAAAACCCTCGAAAATAGACGAAAATCACACCTCATTACTGTTTTATTTAAATTATTAAACATTATAATCCGGATACCTACCATATTTCTTTAGATATAAATATTTAACTAAACGTTTTTGTGCTGATTCAATTAAATTAGAGTATTTCCCATAAAAAGGATCCCAAACGCAGCAACAGTATTCAAGTCGAGATCGGACATAAGCAAAATATAATGAAAGTATAGCATCCGTACCTGTAAAATGCCTAAAGTTACGAACAATAAATCCCAAGAAGCGATTGGCGGAAGACACTATACTTTCAATATGATTATTAAATGTTAGTTTACATGTTTATTACGTGAAAAATGACATTACCTTACATATATTCGTATTCAAAAGTAATTTGTTAGCTAAACACCATCCGTGAATGATATTATTACCTTGTAAGTCTATACAGTCCGTTATAGAGTGGATAGGTTTGAAAATGTTCATGTCATCTGCAAACAACAAACATAAAACATCCAATTCTTCAACAATATCATTGATGAAGCAATTAAAAAATAATGGGCCAAGAACCGATCCCTGAGGGACACCAGACGTTGCATAAAATAGATCAGATCTGTAACCTTTGTATTTTACAAATAAGGACCTCTGATGAAGATAACTTTTTATAAATTTGCATAAGGATAAAGAAACTATAGAGTTTTGACAATATAACTGTCTGATCCAACCTGTCAAAGGCCTTAGAAAAATCGGTAAACACGACATCAACTTGCACTTTTTGATCGAGGCTGTTAGATAATATTTGAGTGTATGGAATAAGATTACTTAGAGTTGATCGCTTAGGTCTGTCCTAATTCGACCATGTAAAACAATTTCAAAGCATTTGGACAGGTTGGATAATATCGCTATTGGACGATAATTAATAATTGAGCTTCTATCGCTCGACTTATATATGGGAATTACACGAGTCCTTTTCCACATGTCTGGAAAGACATTATGCTTTAAACATAAGTTAAATATGTGCATTAAAGGTTCAGATAAAATGAAACAGCAGTCTTTTAAAATAAGAGCTGGAAGATTATCAGGGCCTGAACTTAGTTTATTCCCTAATTTATTAAGGGCTATCTCAACATCAAACTGATTAGTTGAAGATATATGTAGGTTATTATTATGTTTCGAATATTCATACTTGTGTGGTTCATTCAAAGCTGATGTATATGACTTGGAAAAATAGAGAGCGAAACTGTTAACTATATCTTGAGGCGATGTTAAGACGGTATTATCAAAAGTCATAGTCTGAGGTATAAAAGTTTTATTATTCATAACATTGATATAGCTCCAAAAATATTTCGATGTTGTGCGTAAAGAATTCTCGCTTTCTTGCACAAACTTTAAAAAATCGTGTTTTGACAATTTTCGCACTTGTCGTCGAAGGTTGGATAATTTTAATTTAAAGAATTGACTTAGAGGATGTTTTTCGAGAGTTTAAAATATTTCTTTCTTTCTTTTACTATATTTTTTAAATTCAGAGAATACCAAGTGGGAAACTTGTTTGATGATTTTGGGGTAGAAGGAACGGCTGCATTGAATATTGAGTATATTTTATCATAAAATAGGGTACACGCATCAATCGCACTATTACTAGACACAACACCAGTCCAATTAGTATTTGTTATTAAATCATATAATTTTATAAAGTTTTTTTTTAAATTGAACGATTTGGTGTTTGAATTCTTTATAGATAAGTGAGTATTATTAGATTTTTTTACAATAAAGTCAATTGAAAGTGCAGGATGATAAATGTCTACACTTATAATAGGATTATTCATTTGATTTACAGTACACATTAAATTGCTAAAAACAAGGTCCAGAGGTCTTTGGTAATTATTTTTTATAGAATTATATTGATTAAGATTAAGAAAATCAGCACAGTTTCGAAGAGTTCCTATAATATAATATAATATAATATAATATAATATAATATAATATAATATAATATAATATAATATAATATAATATAATATAATATAATATAATATAATATAATATAATATAATATAATATAATATAATATAATATAATATAATATATAATATAATATAACACAATACATACAAGTTAAAAAAAGTGAGATAAAATGACAAAATTAGTTTTTAAAATGAGAATTAAAGAACTCATTTACAGAATAAAAAGAGTACTGCGACAAGAGTGATTTTACTTTAGAATTAAATAAATTAACATTTGAGATTGATTTAATATCGATTGAAAGGTGGAAAACTTAGAATCTACTTATATTTTGTTTTACATCAGTGATACATGCGTATATACAGGGTGGCGCAAGATTCCGATGAAGTCCAATATATCAGCTATTTAGAAATTTACAAGAAAATATTACTGACATAATTTGTAGCTACTGTAAAACTTCACATTTTAAAATTAGTTTCATATATACAGGGTGTCCAATAATCTGGTGACGTATAAAAAATATATATTTTTTAAATGGAATGCTATATTTTTTTATGTCGATTTTAGATTCTACGCTTAAAATTAATCATTTTTGACATAAGGTTTATTAGCTTAACTTTTAATATTTTAAAAGTTATAAACAATTTAATGTTGAAATCAATGAAAGTTTAGGGCCTTATTTTTCAAAATTTAAAAACGATTTCTGTTAATGCAATTTAATTGAAAAAATGCTTAATAATATTAGTAATAATCGTTTGTTATCATAAAGCAAATGTTGTGTACAGGGTGAAACAATACGCAAAATGTTTTTTTTTTCTTTTTTCATTTAAATGGGACACCCTATATTTTTTACACTATTTCGATAGAAAATTGGTTGTTCTTTAATTTTTGTATAATAAACTATACCCATATCTGTTATCGTTTTTTAACAATTTCAATTCAAAGTACAAAATTATAAGTTTCGCTTATAATCTATAATTTAAGTTGGCTATAATTAAAACAAATGAAATTCGTAATCGTTTTCTGACATCTAATAACATACTTACTTCCTAACCTAAAGGGATATTCAAATGACAATCGATATTTAAAGGCGCATGCAAAATGTAAAGAAAATAGTTGCTCGATGATAATTTAGCGAGTTATAATGGTTTTTGAGACACACTTTTTTAAGAAAAAAATTGTAAAATGTTTGAATGCTATTGAATTTAAAAAAGATGCGAATTCACGCATTTACATCATTTTTAAATACATAAAATTGTTAATAGTAACAAAATATAATGATATAAGTATTTATTTCACTTAGTATCTATTTTCGAGTTTTCAGCCAACATGAATTGTTTAAATAAATCAATTTAGCATGCATACATATTTTTCGAATTATAACCAAAAAATATAGTTGTTGTTAACAATTAATTTAATCATTTATTGAAGAAGTATGTTTAACTGCACCACTGTTACAAAATATAACGTAAAATGTACTTTACTTACTAAATATGATATTAAGCGTAACTTTCAAAACTAAATAAATTAGTTGTTCTGGCGCGGCCTACTATGGTTATTTCATTTTTCATTATTGAAATTTTAGGCTCTAAACATCTTTCGATTTCAACATTCATTTGTTTATAATTTTTAAAATATGAAAAATTGACCTATTAAATCTTATATAAAAAATGATTATTTTAAACGTAGAATCGAAAATCTTAATAAAAAAAAACATATGCTTGATACGTCACGTGATTATTGAACACCCTGTACATATGAAACTAATTTTAAAATGTGAAGTTTGACAGTAGCTACTAATAATGTAAGTAACATTTTTTGTATATTTCTTAATATCTGAGATATTGGACTTCATCGGAATCTTGCGCCACCCTGTATATAATGATACAACAGTTAACACTTTTAAACCAGTATTGTCCTTAATTTTTTTCTTAAGCATTAGTACTTCATTAATATGAATATTATTATAGACATAATATAGAATTCACATGCGCAAAGTAATACGTTTTTAGTATGTTAATTTAAAGATATTTTCTTATCTGTCACATGATAAAACAATGTCTTGACATCTTATCACAGACTTTTTAATCTGGTCCCTCCATTTTAAATTTGCATCTATAGTAATTCCCAAAAAATAGCAGATGTACTTTGTTTAAGAGACAGACCACCATTTCGAACCAGTGAGCTGTAATTTATACGTGACGGTGTAAACAAAACAAAATCTGCTGTTTAAACATAATCCATTAGAATCACAATATTTCTGCATATTGTTGATAGTTTTATCGATGTCTTAAACAAAGTTGTCTGTTTTATTGCCTGATACGGAGACAGTTATATCATCCGCAAATAATGTATTAAAATTAGAGATTGTTGAATTTAAACCATTTAAGAATAATATAAATAATAAAGGGCATAGCGTACTTCCCTGAGGAACACCGGTGATAACTTTGTTAGCCTCACATAAATAACTGCATCCATTTAAGGTGAATCTTACCTTTATCATACAAATAAGATGAAAGCCAGTTATAGGCCCTACCTCTAATACCTAAGTCTCAAAATTTTCTTAAAAGTAATTGATGATTCACAGTATAAAATGCGCGGCTCATATAATAGAAAATACACGCAATAGTTATATACTGGCAATATTGCATCAGATGTCGTCAGACCTTTTCGATTATTACAGAGTATAGTTTCTTTTTCTATAAATGATATCAGTCTAATTAATTCAGGATAATTTAATTGAAATTAAAACACTTGGTTTGTTTATAAAAGTTATAAATAAGTGAAACAAACCAACTTCACTTATTTATAACTTTTATAAATAAATGAAACAAACCAAGTGTTTTAATTTCAATTAAATCATCCTGAATTAATTCAAAAATGTTTCACCACGGGTTAAGTGAGAAATTAATTTAAAAAAAGATATCAGTATAGCTTTTTCGTAAATTTTTGAAAAAAAAAAGAGATAACATAGCTATAGGCCTATAATTTGCAATAGATTTCTTGTCATTTTTTTAATACGGGAACAATTATTGCTAATTTAAGTTCATTTCGTAAAGTACCTTCCGCAAATGAACTATTATTTATTAAATATGTGAGAGGCAATTTGATTGCATCAACAATATATAACAATAAATTGTACGGCACACCATCATGACCATAAGATCGTTTAGTACAAACAGATTTAATGATAGTTTCAACTTCTTCAGCTAACATAGGTGACAAAAACATTGAGTTATTTATATGACGATGAGTACAATGTTTAATGTGAAACGTGTTATCAGTCATTTTCTTAATTGATTCTGTAAAATAGTTATTAAAGACATTTGGAATAATCTCTAAATTATCAATCAAATTATTTTCGCAATCACGAAATATTCTGGGAGTATTATTAACTAACATTTTGTTCAGTTCTTTATTAATTATTGACAATACAGATTTTGATTCATTAGTAGAATTTGGCATTATAGTAATTTCTTTTTGCAGTTGTAAGTTCCTTTTTTTGTGTAAATCTTTCATTTCTTGATAAATTTTAAATATATCATTGTCTTTTAAATAATGTCACGTCATAACAGAGTTAATAAAGTCATACAAACAAACATCAAATTTTAACAAAACACAAATCCAATTATTAGAAATCAAAAATTTAAAATTTAAATAATCCAAACTGTGTAATAATTAGCATAAAAGAAAAACAATCTAAAATATCAGACATGAAAGTCTCAGGGACAGCAGATGAAATTGCCTCTGCATTAAATACACTCTTTCAAAATGGTTCCCCTATAACAACTTCACCTCACACTACAATTAACTATAACGGTAGGGTACGGGAAAACAATAAAAGTATTTCATCAACCGCATATCAGAAATAGAATGCATAAGCATAATCTCGAAACTTAAAAATACACTCTTGTGAATTTTATGACATACCAGGTGTCATAATAAAGCAAACTGCAAGTGAAATAGCAACGCCGCTAACACATATCATAAATAACTCAATGTGTAATGGTATATTTCCTGACAAATTAAAGACTACCATTATCAAACCCATATAATTTAATTATATTAGAGATAGAACAAAACTGTCAACGGCAAAGTTGTAGCTTTTTGAAAGCTCTACAACTCACTAATTTGAATTTTTATTCTATCTCTAACCATTTAGAAATTATATCGAAAAAAGTACATTTTTGGGCATTTTTTCGCTATTTTTGGGGGTTTTTAATTCATAAAAAAATTATTATTTGAGATAGAACAACAGTTTAGCTTTTTGAAAGCTCTACAACTCACTGATTTGAATTTTTATTCTATCTCTAACCGTTTAGAAATTATATTGAAAAAAGTGCATTTTTGGGCATTTTATTTGAGATAGAACAAAACTGTCAACGGCAAAGTTGTAGCTTTTTGAAAGTTCTATAACTCAAAATTTGAATTTTTATTCTATCTCTAACCGTTTAGAAATTATATTGAAAAAAGTGCATTTTTGGCATTTTTTGGGCATTTTTGGGGGTTTTTAATTCATAAAAAAAATTATTATTTGAAATAGAACAAAACTGTCAACGGCAAAGTTGTAGCTTTTTGGAAGCTCTACAACTCTCTATTTTGAATTTTTATTCTATCTCTAACCGTTTAGAAATTATATTGAAAAAAGTGCATTTTTGGGCATTTTTGTAGGTTTTTAATTCATAAAAAAATTATTATTTGAGATAGAACAAAACTGTCAACGGCAAAGTTGTAGCTTTTTGAAAGTTCTATAACTCAAAATTTGAATTTTTATTCTATCTCTAACCGTTTAGAAATTATATTGAAAAAAAGTGCATTTTTGGGCATTTTTTGGGCATTTTTGGGGGTTTTTAATTCATAAAAAAAATTATTATTTGAAATAGAACAAAAGTGTCAACGGCAAAGTTGTAGCTTTTTGAAAGCTCTACAACTCTCTAATTTGAATTTTTATTCTATCTCTAACCATTTAGAAATTATATCGAAAAAAGTGCATTTTTGGGCATTTTTTCGCTATTTTTGGAGGTTTTTAATTCATAAAAAAATTATTATTTGAGATAGAACAAAACTGTCACATTCTTCGATGCTGATAATGATAATAAATCGATTAATAAAATTACTGATAAATCATTTAATGGAAAAAGAATATCTATAGCACAGAATAATGCAGTTGCTGTCCATAAAAATAATTATGTTAAGAAAAAAACAATTATTGGATCGAATAATACTATATCTAATGTAAAAACTGTTGCTAAATTAGGCCCTGTTTTATTGAGATTTATAATTTTTGCACTAAATGATCTGACATATGCATATTAATAATGTTGCGCACACGTACGTAAGTATTATTAGGAAATAAATTATTAATGCATGTTTTTGATGTAGCTGTTACCCTTGTCGGGCTATTAAAGCCATGGCTATTTAACATTTGTTTTAAATTTGTGCTTTCGAGGAAATTTATATTAAAATCTCTAGTTTGTTTTCAACATCTATTATGTTTAGAATATCTTCAAGTAGCTTGAGAAAGTCATCAATATTTCCGTTTGGTGGTCTATATACAGTAATTATTACTAAGGCACATGTATTATGAATTACGGATATTGTAGTACATTCAAATATATATGGCTTGCTTATGCTAGTTATGTTCGGTTTATAAAAGTTAATTCCTTTTTTTATGTATATTCCCACTCCTCCGTGCTGTTTTCCCCTCTGCAAAACGCGGATGCCATGTTAAAGTTGTGAAACGTGATGTTTCTAAGTTGGTCCTCGGTTTAACAGTGTGAAGTTAGCAATAAAATTTCCGAACAATATAATTTTGAGAAATTATTTATTTTTGCACTGTTTGGAAACTATTTGCATCTGTAAGTGATAAATATGCATCACTAATATTTCACAAATCAACCAAGTCCATCTTTTCTACTTACAACAATATAAGTAGCGACTTATTTCAAACTTGATAATGGAAGTTGTTACAAAAACTAAACCAATTAATTAATTGTATTTTTTTTAATTTTCTCGGTAAATACTTTTCAAAAATTATCGAGTAAGGTACCAAATCATTCAGTTTAATAAGCTTTAAAAATAATCTAAATAGACCGATACTGTCAAATAATTAGGGGAGCCAATATTAATACATTTCAAATGTTACATATAAATCTCTATAGCCCGCTTTACAATTAAACACCCGGTTTAAAAACACTATATAATTTTACTATCTAAAATCAATATAGCCGCAATGTAATTACTATGTAAAACTATATACATTTCTTCTTGGGACTAAAATGAGATAATTTTTGTGAATAATTAATTTGTTGCTTTTACGTTATGCCAAGAATGATAATCTTAAATGAATATCTTTCTCCACAGCCGATTCCCATGCCGCTTAATTAACAAAGGCTAATTTGTCCTTAATTGCGAAATATTTCACGGTTTTAATAAAAACTGCGACCACAATAAAAAAAAAAATAAAACGTATCATCGAGTGGATCTCGGGGAAATCGTATCGGCCGGACTCGGGCGTTATCTTTTACGACTTACCCCATTCCGAGTGCAAACTGCATAAATTAAATTCAAATAAATATGGTCGAGAGTGTCCGTTTAACGGTCACTTTTACGGGACGTGCAGCCTCCCGCAGCGGACTAGCCCGGCCCCAAAAATTTGCATAAAACTACCTACTGTTTGTGGATTTGCACATGGGATTTCTCGAAATGCGGCTATTTTTTGTTTCTGAGTAGAGCTGAAATGTAAAAAAATACTTACGAAATCTAAACAAAGTGTATAAGATATTAATTATGAATAAATTATTATAATAATTAAAAAATAAAAACGGATATTAAATTAAAATGTATTTATTTCAATAAACACTTGAAATGTGGGGATAAGAAAGTAATAACGACGAAATTACAGTTCGTATGTTATTAGTATAAAACAAATTTAAAACAAAAATTATGACAATGTAATTTAAAAGTTCTTTATGAACCGAACATTAAAAATAAAAATAAAAACATCAAGAATTAAAATACATTCTTGATGTTTTATTTTTAATGCTCAAATCATAATGAACTTTTAAGACACTTGGTTATTCGTTTCACTATTATTTAGTTAAAAGTAAATTGAAAAGAATATTCATTTACTTGATTTAAATAAATTAAATAAAAATGTTAATTGTTGAGGCTTCTACTTTGTTATACATTGTAATTCAATTTTAATAAATGAAACACTTTTTTACTTTGTTTGTATAACTCGGATTGATTTTATTGTTGACTATAGTTTCGACAACCTTAACGTGTCATTATCAAAACAAAAGTATTTTAAAAATTACAAATCCAGGTATTTAAATACATTACATAATTGCTTTAAAGATGGGATAATATATTAGATCAAGCTGGTCGTTAATTACGGGAATGTCCGGATTAGCGCGCGCTTTATAAATTTCCAGTGACTCCAGGAGGTCCATTTTACGACCCTTTTCGGCAAAATGCAATACCGACAGTACATCCTCGCCAAAAGTGTGATTGTTTTCAATTACATTGTTTAGCGAAGGATGACTTATCAGGTGAATTACGACCAGATTGTCCAATATATATTCCCTTACAATCATTGCATGTTAATTTGTATATCCCCGATCTGTTGAGTATATCTAATTTAGTTTTTGGGTTAAAAATGTGTGTTTTAATTTTAGTGAAAGGTTTAAGGGCTATTGTTAGATCGTGTTTTTCTAAAATTGATTTTATTTGAAATGAAATATTTCCGTAAAATGTTAATGGTTTATATGTTGTACTTTTTGAGCTTTACCTGCATATATATACTTTTGAAATTGTTTAATGTGAAATTTGTTTATTAATTTGTCTATTGTTGAAGTTGGATAACCCTTTGAGCAAGCTATATTCTTTATTACCTTAATTTCTATATTAAGTTCAATATCTGAAAGGGGGATATTAAATGCTCTGTGTATCATAGAATTGAACGCAGCCATTTTGTGTTTAGTAGGATGATTGGATGAATTAGGGATTACACAATCTGTATAGGTGGGTTTTCGGTAAATAGCAAAGGATAGGTTGTTTATATTTTTTGAAATGGAAAGGTCTAGCAATTTAATATTGTTATTAGTTTCTGTTTCTAAGGTGAATTTAATGCTAGGATGTAAGGTATTAATGAAGTTTAGGAATTGCGTTAGTTGTCTGTCGGTTCCTACGAAAGAAGCTAAAATATCGTCGACGTATCTAAACCACATTTTGATATACTTTTTGCCTAACGGAGATTCTAAAATTATTTGAGTTAAGTTACTCATGAAGATTTCAGCTAGCAAGGGGCTAAGAGGAGAGCCCATTGCTAGCCCTTCTGTTTGTTTGTAGTATTTATTTTCAAAAGAGAGATAGTTATTTTCTAATATGATTTCTAAAATGTTCAAAAATTTAATTTTTACTAAGGTGTTAATATTTAATTTTTCAAAGCTAGATTTTATTAATTTAATGCAGTCGGAGGTTGGTATTTTTGCAAACATGTTAGATACGTCGAACGATACTAGTTTGTGGTTGGTGGGGAATTTAAAAGAGGACAGTTTGTCGATTAAATCTTTGGAATTTTTAATTGATGTGGGATCTTTAAAGTCTGTTAATTCACGATATAAACTATTAAGGTGACATGCAATTTTATGAGCTGGAGAGTTGATAAAGGATACTACTGGTCTTATGGGTAGGTTTTCTTTGTGTATTTTTAATAGTCCATATAATCGGGGGCATAGGGGATTCATAGGAAGTAAGGAATGGGTATTTTCAAAAATAGTACTGGATTCGTTGATGACGGATTTTAGGATTTTCTGAAATTTAGGTGTGGCGTCTTTGTTCAATTCTATGATATCAGAAGCTTCCAAAAAATCGTTGACATTTGAGATATATGCCGGTTTGTCTAATACGACTACGGAATTTCCTTTATCGGCTTTGGTAATTGTTATATTACTGTTTTTTATTTTTCTTTTAATTGAATTAATGATTTTGTCGTCAGATTTTTTTGATTGCTGCAGATTTAATTATTTTGGCGATTTTTTGTTTCGTATACTTACAGTCGGGGATATTTTTTAAAACAAGTTCAGTTTCAACAATTAATGATTCCTTGAACGATTCATTAGAAGTGTGTGGTGCATAGTTTGGACTTAAACTTAAGAATTTAATTTCACTGTTGTTAAACTTCACTGCACTGTAGTTTGAAAGTCTTAGATGAAATGCTGTGGTGGAAATTGCGGGATCCTTCTTCTTGGTGGTCTCCTTTTTCTTCTGTTGCAGGTAACGGAGTCTCTTCTTCTGTTGTTTTGATTTTATATAGCAGATGCGGCTAACTTTGTCACGTACATAATCATCTAGAATCTTTAAAGCAATTATGTAATGTATTTAAATACCTGGATTTGTAATTTTTAAAATACTTTTGTGTTGATAATGACACGTTAAGGTTGTCGAAACTATAGTCAACAATAAAATCAATCCGAGTTATACAAACAAAGTAAAAAAGTGTTTCATTTATTAAAATTAAATAAAAATGATTTGAAAACAATAATTATTTCCACATTTACCTCTGTGACATTTTGACTTAAGTTACGTAAGTATTAAAAAAGTAAATTATTACTATTACTAAATTAAAGTAATAGTGAACTGAATAACCAAGTGTCTTAATTAAAATATACCGGGTTATTCACGCTATACGAAACGGAGTATTGTGACCAAAGTACAGCACTTTTTAAAATTTTGATTTCAGGGTTGTATAGGGGCCTATAAGGGCTACTTTCAAAAATTATTTTCATGTTATACAGAGTGTCCCAAATACCATAAAAGTATCATAGTTTTATTTTTTTTAAATGGAACATCCTATATATTATTATATTTTTAGATTCTAAATTCAAAATAACTATAGTTTTTATCAAGATTGTTAGTACCTAAACCTAACGGCTTTTGAAATAATTGGAATTTTATTAAAATCTAACATAATTTTCAAATATCAACCATTTGAGAACTATTTAGGTTATGTAAACGAAATTTTCAGGTAATAGATCATATTTCATTTTTCAATTATAAAAACCTTAAAATTTGTACAGAGTGGCCCAAAAAACTTACTAAATAAAAACTTTAAGTTGGTCAAACTTGATTTTTTCAAATGGAATGCTATATCTTTTAACATTCCATTAAATGAACATTATAATTATCTATCAAAAGTTTCCTATACCTCTAACCTCAAAGTCGAGGTGTTTTTTTCGGAAAATGCAAAAAAAACGCATTAAATTATTCAAATTTGAAAATTATATTGGATTTTAAGTAAATTGCAATTATTTCAAAAACCGTTTGTTTTAGGAATCTAAAAAATACAATAATATATAGGGTGTTCCATTTAAAAAAAAAAACT
Source organism: Philonthus spinipes (assembly GCA_963082785.1). Lineage (NCBI taxonomy): Eukaryota > Metazoa > Arthropoda > Insecta > Coleoptera > Staphylinidae > Philonthus > Philonthus spinipes. The sequence continues at coordinate 3,974,932 of OY720304.1, forward strand.
CATCTTTGATACTTTTATTGTAAATGGGACACCCTGTATAACATGAAAATAATTTTATAAAGTAGCCCTTATAGGCTTTACAAAGTGGTTTGCTTGGGCCACAATACTCCGTTTCGTATACTGTGAATAACCCGGTATATTAATTATTAAATAAAAATATTTCACCAGGGGATAATTAATTCAAAATATAAATAATTGAGATATTTTCTTAAAATTAAGTGATGAACAGAGCTGAGCCGAATCCTTAAAAAAGTATTTAAATCAAGAAAAGAATTGCTTTGCAAGATCTCCACGCATTGTTACATTATATCATAATCTATACCTCTTTTCGGGTAAAATCCTTCTGACTAAAAAAACAAAAATTAAAAAATAATCCTTATAAATTGCATTTATTGTATATATAACGTACGAAGATGTTGTTTGTCGTTACGGTTCTTTTTATTATTTAGATTTTCTGGATTTGTTATCGAAGACGCGATTTAGTCAACTTGGATCGAATCAAAGATATTCAAAGTTAAAAATATTATATGAAATAAATATAAATAAATTATTACAAATCAACTAATAAAACACAGATTAGATTGAATAACTTTAAATTCTCAACTAGTTTCGGGTTATTAGCCCATTTTCAAGAGAATTTTTTTTTTTATTCAATCTAATCTGTGTTTTATTGGTTGATTTTTAATAATTTATTCATATTTATTTCATACAATATGAACTATGTCTAAATATTAAAACCATTAAAAATATTACTTGATATTTAATTAATACGTAATAAACGATTTTACAATTTTAAATAAACAAGAATTAGAATATTAAAAAGTAAATAACGTAAAATTAAAATCACTTGGTTTGTTTCACAATATATATATAATATTGACTCAACTAGTTTTGCCTTTTACAGCATTATTCGTTATTAGAAGATTAATGTTACGTTACGTTATGTTATGTGAAATTGTTGTTAGCGATTATTAAAGTTTTAAACAAATTCTGACCGTCTAACCCCACGAAGAGGCCATCCCCGACTACATTTAAAATATTTTAATTGTTGAAGTTGATCAATATAAAAAAAATCCAAATTCCAACTATCTACGAAGATTATATCTAATTTTCGTGATTTAGAAAAATACAACATAAACACGACTTATAACAAAGTTGAAGCCTAAATAATCAACAAATAAAAAATCAGTAGGGCAAGTGATATAAATATTGATAAAATTGAATTAATTAATTACTAAAAAAGCAAAATTAAATACGGCTTGACCTTTAAATAAATACGCAACCTCAGTCGCGTAAATAAATTCATTAATTACCTCCCTCGAACAATAAAAAATGCACACTTAATCACCACTTTTCCATAATATGCATTTCATTCAAGTATCCGTTATTATATTCCTTCGCATTTTTTTAAACTTAACGTAAACAGTTACAGGATAGCGATTATTACAGAGCGGGCAATTAAATCATTACGAGCGAACAATGCAAGCAATTAATTAATTTATGAATCCTATGAATATTCATTGCGCATTACAATTAAAAGTTTAATCCAGACTTGTCGCCGACATGAAAGTGATACAGAAGATAAAAATGCGATGTTATTATAGATATCTAATCTTAAAAGGTTGCTCATTACCCGAGCAATTAGCGTCGAATGAGAAAAGGCAGAAAAAGGGGCGAGACGGCTTTTTCGTGAAATGGTTTTATCGTTCGGTTTGAGTTTTTTCTATTTCGCGAGAAATGATTTATTGTTGATTAATTTATAACAGCAATTGCTGTTTTAGCTTTGTAATAATGAATTAATTCAAATCAGCTTGAGAAGTAATAATTGTTCAGACAGTTATGATTTATTGAATTAATTTCTCATGCAGGTCTTGATATTAAAACAAAGAAACGTTTGTAAATAAATTTGTGAAACAAAGTTTTCTTTTCTTATGATAATATATATTTTTTACAGTTATTTAAATAGCATCTATTTAAATTTCTATCACAAAGTAAACATTCACAATGGTGAGTAATTAATTATACTTATATTGTAACCCTCCTTTATCTTTTAATGTATAGTTAGTATGAAGCAATATGTATTTAAATGGACTTACCGTTAATAAACAATAAACAAAAATAAAAACAAACTAATTTTAAAAGTAAATCGCTCCGTAATTAAATATACAAGATATTTTAATCTAATAAATTTTATCCTAATATCACTATTAACTGTGAAAACGACGGAAATACACGAACGTTGAAAGTGCAGACCAAGCGGTTTTTTTTTTTTTTTCGCTGGTTTATCTGTTTAAGATAAAATACATAAACAATAATACGTATTCTTTGATTATATTTTGCGAATATTATTGATTTCTATTAATGTTTTACATCGCGTCTGGGGTGCAGCCGATTGTTGATTGTAACTAACAACCGCAACAACAAAAGCCGCTGCAATTATTATTTCGCCCCAATAATATATGATTTTATAAGTTGTTTTGTTGTAAAATGGCATAATGGTAAAAGAATACATGTTATAATGTATTTAAATTACCTGTTACCCCTATTATCACCCACTGTACGCAACTGTGAGATCCCGTTTATATAAATCTAGCAATATGTTTTTAAAGTTGTTCGATTTAGACAAGGAATTCCTGTCTGTATTCCAGAAAATTGATGAAATTTATGCAGATATGGACGGACAGAAGAGCCGAGCAGTGGACGAAAGCACCGAAAAAAACGTGTTGTCCAGATGTTAAAAAAATACCAATCCGACCGAATGAGAGATTTTCCACAAGTAATTGTTAACCTACTATCATCAAAGCAAAACGTTGTATGTTCAATGAAGTTTTAAATTATTACTTTTCAAAGCGTTCAGTTATTCAAATAAGGAAAATAATTAAAAAAAACTTATGTATTTTTTGTATACAGATAGATCTGAGTGTGAAGACAATAGCCCCCTACAAGACAATACAAATATTGCAGTTGTATACATTATGTCATTACGGATGGTGCCTAGAGTAAACGATCTTATAACATTAATTACAATTATTCAAGGGTGGAAATATTTTTATAGAGGGTGTTTGAAAAATAATGTTAAATATGTGACATTTCGAACAGGTGTAATTTTGTTGTTTTTTAATTGCACCATTGATTTTTTTTTTCTTAACTTCTTATAAGAAGACAAACTTTTTTTATGTATATATGCTTATCTTTCGTATTTTTCAAAATATTTCACATTTTATTCTGTTTAAGACATTTTAAAACTTAATAATCAGACCATGGAAACAGAGAAATAACAGTGAAAAACAAACAATAATGTTTCATAGTATTCTAACAATTAAAATTTCAGATGATAGATATTCTATAACGTTAATTTAAATAGAAAATAGTATTTATTTGGCATTTGATTTCAATTTCTTTCATTTTTAATACTTGATTACTTTTTATGTTCTTGATTACATTTATATCGTTTTGCATTTCCAACTATTTAATTCATTGTTAAAAAGTCTAATAAATACTGAAATATTTCATGAAGATTCCAGAAGATTGGCTATTATATTCTTAATAAAAAAATGGTATCTACATTAATTATACATTAAATATCCATAGAAATTTTAATAAAACAAATTTTAAATTCTCTTGAAAATGGGCTAATAACCCGAAACTAGTCGAGAATTTAAAGTTATTCAATCTAATCTGTGTTTTATTCGTTGATTTTTAATAATTTATTCATATTTATTTCATACAAAATGGTATCTGTTTATGACAATTTTAGAAAAAAATATAGGTTCATTAAAAAATACGTCCATTTGAAAAGTCACACATTTAAAATTATTTTATGAGCACCCTGTATAAAAATATTTCATATTTAAAGTTATTATTGAATAGTATGGTATTATCTTAATAGACATAGAAAAATTCGTTTCTCCATCTCAAACACTATAGTAATAATTTTTTTAGTACACCAATGCATCTGTTAAAATTTTAAGATTTTTTTTTCTGCAATAACTAATCAAAAAATAACTATATTGTGTTGATGTACGGGTAATTTATAAAAATGTTCCATTAAAATAACAAAGTTAATAACAATTCCAGGAAAACGGCACACTTTGTATATACAGGGTATCTCAGCGTGCGCACAGAATAGCTTTACGGTTTATTTTTTTTAAATGCGTTTTCACAGGAGTATGTAGGTACATCAGAACCACATTTTATACAGGGTGCCCCATAAGAGCACGGCTTATTATAGTCAAATTTTTTCTAATAGAACACCTTATATTTGATTTTTTCTTTAGATTCTAAATCAAAAATAAGGTTAACTTTCAAATGAAATTTTGTATCAGTAAGTTGGACTAATGGGTGAAAAGGTTATTTATAGGAATTTATGTTTTGATAATTCTGATTTAATTTCATTTTATTTAGTTTAATACAAAATAAACGATAATCGATTTAATTTGATAAAATATAGTTGATTTAATTTAATTACTTTAATTTAACATCTTTAAATTGTGTAACTTAGAGCTGTACTGGCGAGGGATAGATTCCGAAATACGTGTGCGCAGATGGCTTATATGAAGTAACGTTCTTTTTTGTTCTTTACATTAAATTCGGAATTCTCGGACCAAAAAATGTTGCATGATGTTATTGGTACGCAACAGCAAGTGTACATTATGTAATTCAATGTCTGGCGGGCTATTTGCCCGGGAAGTAGTTGTTTTAATATGCTTATGTTTAAAGTACTTACGTAACGTAAGTCAAAATATCGCAGAGCTACATGTAGAAATAATTCATTAATTATTTTCAAATAATTTTTATTTAATTTATATTAGCAAAGTTTAATGTTTATGTTACTAATTATCGTCACATTCTATGTACACCTATTACAAAGGTTACTTAGACTGTCGAGGTAAAATATAACGTGAACGTTAAACTTAATATTTTCCTTACACACATTTTTCAATTAGTGAAATTAATTATCTTAATGTTGCTCAGTCATAAAAAAATATACTGAAATAATAGTCAGGCCAGTTTTCTAAGAAATGTTAAATTTAATTACATGTTTTTATGCAGCATTAGTTAGTGGCGTATTTAGGAATGTCAGTTAATAGGTGGTGGTACTTATATAGTAATATATCAATATCATATCAATAAATACGCCACTGTTCGCCTTAGAAGGTGAAGTTATTATATGTACATTTTATTTAACAATTCGCTATTATATGAATATTAATTGAACATTTTCTTTTTAATTGATAGTTACCATATTCAATAGTCCTTTTTGCATTTGTAACTTTGTAATAAGTAAAGTTATTTACAAATTTAAAATAAAAATACACGAAGAGTGAATTCATTGGAGAGGCCAATATTTTTGGTGAAATTGGATGAACAAGCGTGTGAATGTTCTTCGTAAATGAAAATAAATAAATGAGTCGTCACCTCATCACTTCAGAGCGACCCTCTCTTTCGCACTTATGCCCAAGATTGATCGTATTCAGCACAGTCAATAAAAAATAACAGTGCTTTAGCCGGATATCTAATTAATGCGTATGGTCGAATTAAGCTGAACTTATTACCCCTCTGGACCTAGACGTAAATAAGGGAAAGGTTTGTTTACATTTCAATTTCTTCCATGCTCCTCAATGCTCTTAATTAAATAACGAAAGTCAAATACTCCAAACAGTGCATTATTTATATTTTATATTTCAGAAACTGTCATTAGTTTAATCGTCATTAACACTTAACGTTAACTTTAAAACCCCTTTTAAATCAAATTAATCCCTTTTAAATTCATAACGGAAAAAAGAATGGACTAATACCGATGGTGAGTAAAAAAAACATCGTGAACAGGTCCTCGATCCCCACGGTGGCGTTTCCAGGAAGGGCCAACACACCCCCATTTACGCGCCATTATATGTTTGCGAGGGGGTGCCCACTGCCTTCCCAAACAAATCATCTAAACAAAGAGGAACGTCAGGCGCAGGCAAGTGCTTTGCAGCTTTCACGGAACGCAACTTCTTGCCCCTCTGAAACAACAAAACTTCTTTTGCACAAACGGCGCGTAATTCCTCGACGGAGTGTATTTTTATTTTAGAAAAAAATATATTGAATTAATTATAATTAATTTAGTAGTAAAAAAACATGCTATTAAAAATTACCTTTTATAAATTTATAAATTGAGAGCATTTTGTAATTATGTTTTCATCGTATTGAATTTCTTATAATATTTTTTTTCAGGAATACTTATTTAGTAACAGGGCTCACTTCATGTGATGAATCGAACAAGAAAACTGTGTAATTGGTGGTTTGTTATTGCAATGGCGACTCTCTATATCTTTCTCTCATGAAGTTGTGCCTCATAACTTCACGAGAAATATTGAAACTCGTTGATGGGAGGGGGATGGTATAAAAGACGGCTTGGTATTATTATTTTTCATTCAGGGAGTTTCAAAGTTTCATTATGATGTAACCACATGAGGTATTTTCAAGAATCAAAAAATACACCTATCATGACAACTACAATTTTATTAAATAAATGAATTGATATTTTGATATTGAGATTAATTGTAATAAAATAATTTTGAGGTTTTAATGGAAACTACATAAAAAATAAATTTGATAGAACAAATGACGTATTATTGTAAATTATTGTTCAAAACTTAATTGTCTCCCATCACAACTGTTGCTATGTATTTTTTTCATTGTTTTTAATCGTTGACATGATTGACATTATTTCGTAAACAATTGAAGATAGGTATAGGATATTATAGATGAAAAATGTTTAAAATATTCTGAGGAATCTAAAAATGTAATAATATATAGGGTGTTCTATTGATAAAAAGGAAACTTTGTATCGGCATTTATTTATGGGACACCCTGTATATAAAATTTTCAGTCCAGAAGATGCACTATTAAAAACACTAATAGACACACTGTACGAGTGTTTTTCCATAAATTATTAACTGAATTCAATTTATTTAAAAAAATAAATGTGCTCTTTTCGTTATGATTTCACTGTATAAAGCCATTTTAAACTGTCAACAGTTAAATATAGGTATATGATAATTAGAGATCTCATGAACCACTCAATTGAACCGGTAGAAGGAACACTCCTGAACCGGATCGCAAAAAAGGAGTTGCGATTCACGAACCGATTCGCAAAAAAAAGTGAGTTCGGATCCACTCCTGAACCGGTTCGTAAGTGAGTTGGGGTCCGCTCCTAAACCGGTTCGCGAAATAAGTGGTTCAGGAGTGAGATAGGATTCGCTCTTGAACCGGTTCGCGGAGCGGTTCAGCAGTAATGCACTCGCTCGTTAGAGGTGTAATTTGGAAACGAACACACTATATTTCGTCGACGCAGTGTCGATGACGGGGCATGTTTTTTTTTATTGGCGCGGTTGTTTGTTTTACAATCATTTTCGGAATTATTTTAATATATATACAATTTATTTTCAGATGCGTTTAATATTATAAAAGAAAATGTGATGAATATAAGTTAAAATATTAATATACAACTGTAGAAACATAAGTGAATTAAATGTTCATAATATACCTCAAAATGGGAAAAGGTGTTTTAATGTTGTTTTCTTAACTTATTGTTACAACAAATGTATCATGCATTATTTAGCGTAAATATAACAACGAGCACACCCAATTAAAAATAATAACTTGTATCGCATTCTCACATTTATAATTTACCGAAAATTATATGACACGATGTTTATGTTCACACTTTATGATTGTAAATAATTTTCAGCGCCAAATGAAGTTGATAATTTGGATATGGATAAAAATATTTTATGGCGACCATCTACTTCGACATCTCGTCCAACACCATCTAGTTCAACTATTCCTGATTCAACATCGAGACAACAGTCGATAACAACATTTGTAGATGTGTTCAGGTCTATACTACCATAAAAAACAAGAACAATTGATAATCAATTGCTAAAAAAGATTTGTAAAGAATACAATCCATTTTCGATTGTTGAATACAATGAAGACCCATTTATTTGAATACAATGAATTTAAAAAGTTTGTGCAAGTTTTATGTCCTTCGTATAAATAATCAACTAGGAAAAAGTTATCAAGTTTATTATTACCTGTACTTTATAAAGAAATTGAGGAGAAAATTAAAGAGTCACTACAGCAAGTATCATATGTGAGATTAACATGTGATGGCTGGACACATACAGGGTGAGTTTTTTTCGATGTTCTCTATGGGGATCTCGGAAACTATAAGAGATAGAAAAACGGTTAAATGGGAAAAGAAGTGTAGTTTTATAAGACGAATAAAATGACACTTTCAAAATATTTGAAAAAGTCAAGGGTTACTAGATATTTTGAAAAAAGTAAAATGTGTCATTTTTTTGAAATCAATATATCTCTATTATTATCATAGATAGAAAAAAACTGTAAAGGAGAAAGTTGTAGAAAATTTTACACAGATTAATAACAAAAAATCAAAAAAAAAATCGCTCATATTTTGGGAGATATGACACAAACTTACCTTTTTTAAAATGGAAACAATAGTTGGCTATGACTTTATTAAAAGGGATATTTTTTCCCTTTAATTCGATATAACATATGCCATGGTTATTTTTAAAATAAATTAAGTTACAGTCGTTTTTAATTTTACCATACACCAAAAAATAGTTAGCCATGAAAAAGACAAAAGTAAAACAATTGCAGTTGTTTATAGCAATGAAATCAATATTTCAATATTTAATTTATTATCTTTCTTTAGATTTGTCAAAATCAACATAAAGTAAAATAATTCCGAAATTATCAAAATAATAATAGAAGAAAATTTTAAATATTACATAAGATGCTCAAAAAGTCCACCATTATTATTATGGCATAAAGTACATCTTTTTAAAATCGAATTTGTGGCTTTTTTGACTTTTCTTCTGTCAATTGAATAAAATGTGCTATGAGATGGAGAGATGGAGCTCCGTCGTGTTGAAACCACTTTAATCTTGCCCGTACCGATAAATTTAAATCATCGAGCATATCTTCAAATGTTTCTTGAAGAAAACGAAGGTAATCATTTCCATTCAATGTGTTATCAACAATATAGGGGCCGAGAATTCTCGATCCGAACACACCACACCATACATTAAATCCAAATTTAATTTGTGATCTACGTTGTGCAACTTCTCGTAGATTCTCCTGACTCAAAACATGTTCATTATGCCGGTTAAAAATACCACAATATTATCCTCTTGGCACATGTTTTTGTACCACATACAGAAGACCATTCTCTTATTGGTATCACCGTCATGTAAATTTTGTGAAATTGATATCTTATATCGGTGATATTTATGTTTTTTCAAAACTCGCACTACAGTCCGTTGAGATATGCTTGCTTCTGTTGCAATTTGTCCAGTCGATGTGGATGGATCTATCATCGCCAATGCTAATACGTTTATTTCCGAAACATCATTAATTTCGTTTTTTTTTTTTCAAGTTTCGGCCTTGTAAAGGATCCGTACTCACAATACTTTCCCTTGGACAGGAGTCCGGGGAAAAGTAAAAATATCTAGAATTCTCCAAATAATCCAAATATATATTGGATGTACAAGTAAGTTTCCAGCGTTTGTCAAAAGATGGTGTCACCAGTGGATCCCGGGCAGAAATGTCAGACCTCATGTATTATATTTGTAGGTTATGTATGTGTCAACAACTTTCCAACAATATATTTAAGCATTTCTTTCGGTGTCGTATATTTTATCGAACAAAATCATAGCAAGTTTCCAGCCAAATAAATGTCATTTGCGGGAAGCGCTGCTTCTATTCTTTAATATGAGGAAAAGTGCGGCTGAGGCCTATCGTTTGCTTTCGGAAACTTATGGGGCGGAATGTATTGGTGAATCGACGTGCCGCGACTGGTTCAAACGGTTCAAAGTGGTGATTTTGAAGTTGAAGACAAGGATCGCTTCGGAAAGCCGAAACGTTTTGAAGACGAGGAATTAGACGCTTTGCTGGATGAGGATCCGTGTCAGATTCAAGAAGAACTTACTGCATCAATGGGCGTCACGCAACAAGCCATTTCCCTGCGCATAAAAGCATTGGGATTCATTCAAAAGGTTGGAAACTGGGTGCCGTACAAATTGAAGCCGAGAGACGTCGAACGGCTACTTTACATGTCCGAAATGTTGCTGCAGCGATATAAAAATAAATCATTTCTGCATCGTATTGTCACTGATGATGAAAAATGGATTTATTATGATAACCCTAAACGCAGAAAATCGTATACAAAGCCCGGCGAGCCAGCCCAATCGACGCCGAAACGAAATATTCACGGAAATAAGGTCATGCTCTGCATATGGTGGGATCAAAAGGGTGTTGTATACTACGAACTGCTTCCGAGTGGTCAAACCATCAAAGCACCATTGTATCGAACCCAACTTATTCGTTTGAAGCGAGCATTACAGGAAAAACGGCCAGAATATGAGACCAGGCATGAGTCCGTCATTTTTCATCACGATAACGCTCGGCCACATGTTGCGGCTTCGGTCAAAAACTATTTGGAAAATAGTGGATGGGAAATTCTGCCTCACCCGCCTTACAGTTCAGACTTGGCACCATCTGACTACCACTTGTTTCGATCAATGCAGAACGCTCTTACGGGAATACGCTTCCGTTCAGTAGCGGGAATCAAAAATTGGCTCGATACGTTCTTGGGCTCGAAAGACGAGAATTTTTTTGGTCCGGCATTCATAAATTCCCAGAAAGATGGGAAAAAGTTATAGCTTCCGAATAAAGGATATGTAACCATGTTTTCATAATAAAACCTCACATTTTGGAAAAAAAAAATGGTGATGTGTCCATCATGGTACTTTCCCCGGTGAAAACGGTCAAATAAGTTTCTGATTGAAAATTTAATAGGAAAGCAAAATGATTAATAGAAAAAATTGATTGTTGTCTTTCAAAGTTAAAAGCGAGTATTTAGAAGAATATTATAATTAAGTGTGTTATTTCTTACCTTACAATGTGTAAACACCATTCCTCCACACTCTTATTCATTTTTTCAAACCTTGCGAATGTGCTGACGTGCTGGCACTTTGACGTTTTATTTGTCATTAAAATAATTATTAAAATCTCTAAGAGAATTTATCAGGAAAACGAAATTCTTTCGCTTATAAAATGAAAACCGGAGGTCCTACAATAAAAGTTTTATAACAGAAATTATTTATTTTCCAAGATCTAAAACTTTTATTTGAAACATTTTTCTATCCGAATTAAAAAATGAAAAATTGCTAAGAGTAAAGTTGCACTTAATGAGTTTTGATTCTAACCAAAAGCTTTTCAGATCATTCCACTGTTATATAAAGCTTAGATATAAAGTTTAGGCTTAATCCATTCAGCCGTTTACGCGCTATCGCGGAAACACACAGACACACAGACACACAGACACACACACAGACATTTTTCAAAACTCGATGGAATGGACTCAGGGGACCTCAAAACGTGCACATTTGTTGAAATTGGCGGTTCGAAAATTTTCACCATCACAATACTTTCCCTTGGACAGGGGTCCGGGGAAAGTAAAAAACGCTAGAAACTTACTTGTACACCCAATATTACCGCTCGGTAGTAGCAATTTACATCCAAAAACACACTTTTTCAGTTTCCTGCTCCGTTTTTTTCTACTGGAATTTAGTGGATCCAACGGACGTGACCTGATGACACATTCAATCAATGTCAATATAAAACATTTTTGATTCGTATTTTTAAATAAAATTGAAACGCAAGCTCGCTAGTTAATATATTTATGAAGATAGTGGTAATGTTTCACATTGCAGTTTAATTAAATTAATAGAAACGTACGTTTTTTTAAAACAATACTTAAGGCAGAGCTGTACTCACGAGGGATAGATCCCGAAACACGTGTCTACAGATGGCCTTCTTAACATATTTAGTTTTGTTTGTGTGAAATTTTCTTGATTCGAAAAAACGTTGCTTTTTTACCTTTGCTGAAATGGAACAGTAAATATTTATTCTATAATTTAAAGTCCGGCGTGGGAAGTAGTTGTTTCAATAGATATTTGTATTTTTGTATACTTACTTTGTAAGTGCAAATGAAAAAAAAAAATGATTAAGTAATTATTTTCTTTTTTATTCTTTTATTTTAATTAAACTGCAATGTGAAACATTACCACTGCCTTTATAAATAAATATAAACTCTCCGTATTGAGCTTGTGCTATATGCCAAATTCTACTCACAATTAAACGGGATGGGTGAAATGAAGCAGCAACTCCATTGGTAGCACCGTGTTGTAACTTATTCTCTTTCGGGTGAAGTAATATTGTTTCTAGAATACCACGACGTTGCTCCTTGGTCAATTGTTTATATTCGGCAAGTTTTCTTTTTAAGTTTACCATTTTTCTCTTCTGATTCTTTCATTGATATACTACAGCGGTACCTATTTTATTTTTATCGTGAAGTTCTAACGCAACACCTGTCATTTATGTCAGTTTATATATTCAATATACAGTACTTCCAAAATCAACGTATAAATTCTGTAAAATCGTAAATAAAAATATTTCAGAAAAATTCTCCGACAAGTAGATTTCTACTTAATTAAAGACGACGCAAGCGCCACCTTTTGCCTAATTTCAAGTGGCGTCGTCAACGATTTGGGTCTACAAGGTAGACGACCGAGAATCATTGTTTCGTCCACTAAAGGAAGGCGAACTTGTCCTGTTTATAAAAACCCAAATCGTTGACGATGCCACTTGAAATTAGGCAAAAGGTGGCGCTTGCGTCGTCTTTAATTAATTATGATTAATATCGGGTATATAACTCCAATACAATTTCAGTTCAGTCGCCTTCATCAAGGTATTGCACATGGAACACACTAGTCTGATGAGGTTCGAAAAACCGAAATGGCCATCACTAGTTATCCATACGCTAGATGAATGGTGACTGAACGTTTCATTAAATGTGAGATTTCTACTTGTTAAATTACTATCCTAACATACACTTTTCAGTCCCCCAACCGTTCGCCCCTAAGAGGTGGTAACCCTAACTTTAAAAATTCAAATAGTACCTCAATTGATAGATTATTTCATTCTGAATAGAACGAAAAAAAAAAAAACTATCATATCGGTTGATAAATAACGACGATGATTACCAAAATGCATTTTATACACGAAATTGAGAGAATAACAGAATGTAATTAATTAATCCTTAATTAAATGTTCAAAGTGCTGCCTGTTAACGACGAGACAATGACCTAATCTATCCACAAAAGTTTGTTGAACATTGCTGAAATGATTAAGTGAATTTCTACACGAATCCTTTCCTCTAATGCCTCAATATTTATTCAATTCAAATAAATTAAATCTGGCGATCTTTATGGCCATTCAATATGTCCTAGTCATATTAGGAAAGACTTGAATGAGGTATTCTCGAACTGGTAGCGTATAATGTGGAGGATCTGCGTTGGGACACAATACAGATAAAGTAGGTAGTAGTTCATTTCAGAAAAAGTTCAGGTAACTTTATTCAGTCCTCCGTCCCACACATTAAGCGTTATTGTATGTTAGCTTCTATCATCCAATGCGGATTTTGAAGGGCCCAGTAATGGCAGTTTTGTTTATTAACGGTACCATTCAGACAAAATGTAGCCTCATCAGAAAAAAACGATGTTTCTAATTAAGCAAAGATTTGCATTCGAGAATTCCATCGTTGTCTCACAAAAGTACACTTGTCGATCCAAATAATCTGGACACTGTCATTGACGCACTAATTTGTGAAGCGCAAGGATTGAAAGTGGATTTTCTTGCATCATTAAAATAGCATAAAATTGTCTGTTTTAATTTAAGGACGTCCTGTCTTAGACTTATCCCGTACATGTCCGAGATCGCGAAATAAAGCACAAACTTCTTTATCCCAATCATCATTAAAACTTCGTTTTTTTTCAGTTTCAGTAAGTCTCATATTGCTACCATTTCTTCAGTCACGAAAAAATCTGAATTGTGTTTAGCATAAGTAAGTAAATACACGTTGCAATTGTTTCAACGAAATTGCTATATCCGCTTCAAAGCACTCGAATACTAACGCTCTTCTTTGAATACATTTTCGTAAATATCGCACTTATTTATTAACCGATTTCGATATACTTTTTTTTCCGTCGTATCCAGAATGATAAAATCTATCAATTGAGGTATCGCAAAGGATAAAGTACCCCTTGCTACTTATATTTTTTTTAAGTTGATGTTACCACCCATTAGGGATGGGAGCTGAAAAAAAAAATCGAGATTTTAAGCGTCCAAGACGAAAAACATCCTTCAAAATGATTTGCCTGATCATTTTGATATACCCTTTGATTATATAAATATTGGGTTGGGGAATAAGTCCGTTCGGTTTTTTCAAAGAGCTTTATTTAAACAAAAAACAATAATAATAACAATACATTAATCAATGATATATTCGCCATTACTGTTTACGACCTCCTCCCACCTCTCGACCAATTTGTTGATGCCGTTTCGCCAAAAATCGCCCCGTTTAGTGTCGAAGAAGTTGCTGAACCAGATTTTGAGGCTCTCTTCGCCATCGAAAGTAACACCTCTTATTTGGTTTGACATGGAGCGGAAAAGGTGGTAATCAGTTGGCGCAAGGTCTGGAGAGTACGGTGGATGCTGAAGAACCTCCCATTCGAGCTCTTGGAGTGCGGTTATGACGACTTGTGCAACATGCGGCCTGGCATTGTCATGAAGCAGGATGACCTGGCCTTGACGATCCGGTCTTTTTCGTCGAATAGCCTCATTTACGCGGTGCAGCTGCGCAAAGTAAAGCTCCTTGTTGACCGTGGCGTTTCGTTCGAGCATTTCCCAGTGCACAACGCCTTCCCAGTCCCACCAAACGCAGATCATGGCCTTTTTTGGTGGAGATCCTGCTTGACTCTACCGAAGCCTAGAGAGTGTCTCCTGGGGCCACCCACTCTTTTCGTTGCTTCATATTGACGTACAGGCACCATTTCTCATCCCCTGTGACAATTCGGTACAAAAAGCGCTGTTTATGACCACGTGTTCCTCGATGGCGGGCGAGGTGTTGAGCAGCGATTTGAAGACGATTTTCTTTGTTGATTTCGCTAAGCTCGTGAGGCACCCTGGCTCCGAGTTTTTCGGCAAATCCCATTGAATGAAGATGATTGAGGATCGTCTTATGATCGCAGTTCATTTTTCGGGCCAATTCATGACTTGTTTGGCGACCATCCTCCTTCAAAAGCGCCTTGAGATGCTAATTAATACTAATTAATTCACTAGATTTTTTTTGCATCGTCAATGGATTTAGTTACTACTACGTTGATTGTATGAGCAAAGCAAGGAATAATTTTGTTTTCCCCAAACATATCACGGTTGACTTTCATTACAGTGCTATCATTATCTGTAATGATAGCTGAAACCTTGTCAATGGAAATATTCCACTCGGCGAGTATTTCTTTAAGTTTTTTAGTTATGTACGCAGAAGTGTGGTTTTCTGTCAACTCAAAAACACCTAAGGTTCCGCTAAGAAGTTAAGATTCATGCAAAAAGTGTATTGTAATACCTACAAACGATTTATTTTGCATCGTTTCTGTCCAAAAATCGTAGGTGATGCAATAATTTTCAGCATTCTTGATGTATGTCTTAAAAATATTGCTCATAACGTCATATTTATCATCAATCCTGAATTTTATTGTCTCGCGACTGGGTACTTTGTACAATGGACAAACTTCCCTCATCAGCTGTAAAAAGCCTTTGCCTTCTACAGTGGAAAATGGTCTATTGTCCATGATTATAAAATTCGTTATAGCTTCAATTATTTTTTTGGATTTTGCTCCATCTTGTGTGGTTATGATTTTTATGTTGTTTATAAAGTCATCAACATTTGGCTGTAAAGCTTTTTTGGAACCTTGACCAACTGAGCTCGATGGTGTATATACACGGCAATGCGTAACTTGACTAACATGAGCACGTGCATCAATCGGTAGAGAACGAACTGATTGAATGAGCGATGTCGATGTTTACAGTTGGCGTCGATGTATCGGCAATGTATTGTCCATTAAAACATCGATGTTAAAATCGATGGTTATCAGCGATAAATCGATGTTTTGCAAACATCGATATATCGTTTGCATCCCTACGTGTGGAGCGCGCTACGAGCCTACGCGCCGTACTTCGTTGGCAATAGCTATAGAAAATGACGTGCGAATGACGCACAGTCTGCAGAGTAGGTGCATAGAAAATCGTAGTAGGAGCTCGAATTTCTTCAAGTGTGTAACATTTGCTGCAGTTCACGGGCATCCTCGAAAAATGACTCGTCGTCAGCTTCCGGTTATAACCCGGAAACGGTTAAAAACATATCAGTTTTTTCTTCGCCATTGTTTTTATCATTAAAAATTGGCCTAGGATCGCGAAAACGGGTCTTCAATATCTCTTAAAATAAAAAAGTTTTTTTTTCTTTATGGCGTAAAGTTATTTTCAAACATACAGGGTGTCCCAATTTTGCGGTATAACAAAAATATATATATATTTTTTTTAATGGAACACCCTGTATTTATCAACTTTTCTAATGACATTTTTCAACCTCTACATTGTTGTCCAATTAGGTTTTTTGTTATGTTACAGTGTTGCCAATTTACAATTTTTTTCTTCAAGTATCATGCATAAGCAAGCTCAACTTTAAGAATAACTTTTAGCAAATATCTCACTGTGGTTAATAAGCAACGTTTTATTAATGAGCAATTTAAATTTAGTGGTACAGGGGGTTCAAAGAAACATGCCAAACTTTGCAAATTTCAAAGCGGTATAACCCATGTTTTTAATGGAATGCTCCCTATTTTATGTCATTATTCGATAGGTCTTTTTCTTCTCTTCAATTTGATGGGGCATATCTTATGTATAAACCCCATAGTTGTTCAGATATTCAATATTTTTCACAAAAGTATCCATTGCAGGACCCTGTATATATATATATATATTATCATATAACCCTTATACCCTTTCGAGTGTCGGGTGATATATACATTGATACTATGACACAATCTCCTGCAAGGTGCATGGGTTTCATCATGCACAACAGCAAGCACTTGCATAATTCTAATATTTACAAAAAATTTGTATTTCGCATTAGTTAGAAGAAAATTCTAATATGCTTCCTTGATATGGACTCCACATTATTTCGGCCAACAACTCAGAATAGAACGAGTGCAAAGGCGTTTTATTATATATTTAAATTTTAAGGTCACTGGTTCTTATACTGAAAGAAACTTTGATTACCAGGTTCTGCTAGATACCTATGACTTGGAGTGCTTATCAAAACGCAAGAAGCTACACTGTGCTTTGTTTTTAAATAACTTAATAAAGGACAGCATAGATTGTATCTCTCTAATGCAACAAATACTGTTTAAAATGCCAAGAATAGCTACACGATAAACCATTTCATTTTACCTACCCCTAGGTCCACAAAAATACTTTTTCATTTGCCTATATTCAACATGTGCAGATACGCATTTTGAGATCTTCTTTGATGTGTCAAAATTATTGCTTAAGTTCCATTTCTCACATTTAATGCTATTTTAGAATACATTTAGTTTATATATTTTTAGGATGTACAATATTAAGTTTAGTTCTATAGTTTAATGGATTTATAATTTTAGTGCCTTGTTGTACACTCTTTTTACTTTCCCCGGACCCCTGTCCAAAGGAAAGTATTGTGATCGTAAAAATGTTCGAATCGCCAATTTCAACAAATTTTGATGTCCCCTGAGTCCATTCCATCGAATTTTGAAAAGTGTCTGTGTTCTCGCGATAGCGCATAAGCGGCTGAATGGATTAAACCCAAACTTTATATCTAAGCTTTTTATAACAGTGGAATGATCTGAAAAGCTTTTAGTTAGAATCAAAACTCTTAAGTGCACCTTTAAGCGATTTTTCATTTTTTAATTCGGATAAAAAAATGTTTCTAATAAAAGTTACAGATCTTGAAAAATCTTGATATAAAACTTTTTTGTAGGACCTTTAGTTTTCATTTTATAAGCGGAAGAATGTCATCTACTTGATAAATTCCCTTAGAAATAAACAATTATTTTTATAATCTACTTTATGTTGGCTGTGGAGACTTTCATTATTTAAATAATTATTTTTATGTGAAATAGTACGTCAAAGTGCGGTCATATTTAACACATTATTCGTAAACGCTTCCAACTTTAAAAAATTAAAAAGACATTTTTCAATTTTAATTTTTCCTTTCCTATTAAATTTTCAATCAAAAATTTATTTGGCCGAATTCGCCGGGGAAAGTACCATGATGGACACATCACCATTTTTTTCATATTCTACGTATGGTGTACACACTTTTTTCTTCACATTCTTATTTCTGTATGCTATATGTAATCTTTATATTATATACCTGTATTTATGTCTGTGTTGGTGTTATGCTCTTGGGCATTAATAAATATTACTATTACACAAATGGAAGTAATATAGAGCAGTTTTAATTCGTATGCGATGTGAAGAGCGTATTTAAATAAACGTTTATTTGGTATGGAATAAAGAGAGAGAAGGAAGAAGGCAATGCGCGCAAGGTATTGTTTGTATAAGAGGAGATAGCGAGGAGTTGGGTAATGAAAGTAGGTGGTGATGTAGTTAATGTTTTGATACAGGTGCAGCGTGAATTGTTTAATGAGTGTGCGGTAAGTATGTGGAAATGAATCGGGCCCGGAGATGTGGCCGAACCGAACGGGGGAAGGAAAGAAAGGAATTGATGGAGAGTAGCTGGGTGGCTGGGTAGGCCGTGGTGGCGGCGCGGCGAGTGGATGCGGGCGGGATCGGGCCAGGTCGTGCGCAGTCGTGGCGGCTGCCATTACTGCGAGCCGCCTCGGCAGATCAAAGCGAGCGGTGATTGGTCGGCGCGACAAGAGAGAAGCAGGCGGCTTTTGAGCGGCGCGCCGGCCGCACACTAGTCGAGTTTGTACGTTGTCGCCGATCGCCGACTGACGACACCGCGCGCCCGATACCACGAGATATACCTTAACATTAGGTAGCACATACACTCACTCTCTTCTCTCTGGCAGTCAGTCAGTCCGTGTGTTGTTGCTTTGCGCTGCGCGTCATCCCGAGAGGAGCACCTGATTGTGCCGTCGCGCCGTACTCCCGCCCGTCAAGTGCCAATCTCTCCATCAGCTCCTTGCGTCATCTTCTCCCAGAGAGCCTGGAGCACGTGCCCAGACTACTTTCCTTCGCGATGGATTCCCGGTGTTGGTGTTGTCGTGTTGTGCGCGAGTTCTGGTGAAGGCAGCTGTGCCATGTAGCGAGCTGTGATGCCGCGTCGCGAGTGAACCATGCCACACGTCTCGTCCAGTGGCGGAGATGATCTCGGCAGCACCGATGAGGTTAAGGTGTTCAAGGACGAGGGTGACGGGGAGGACGAGAAGAGGTCCTCTGAGAACCTCACCGAAGAAAAGAGCAGCCTTATCGACCTCACCGAGTCGGAGGTACACACAAATACCACTCACACTTTTGTTTACATCTCCTTATTTCTCCTAAAAAAACCAAACAAACAAAACAACCTCTCGTCAATCTATGCATCTTTCCGCAGGAAAAGTCCGGAGGAAATTACACAGCCAACAAGAATGCTTCTAGACCAGATCACAGTCCAGTTTTCGGTGAGTATCATACTTACGATTTCCACGAACAGAGAGCAATCGAATCGTTAACGATGCTGACGGGAAAATTACACTTTGCGCGCACCTGCTCTTCCCAACCCCCTCAAAAAAGATTTATTTACGTGCGACGGACGCCAACCTGCTTTCTCACAACGAATCGCACTTTTTTGTTTATGTATCAAACACCATAACAACAAAACAGCCAAAAAACAAAACTTTTTTTATTATAACAAAAAAAAGTATTTAGATCAACACAGCATCCGTCGGAGCGTTAACCTCGAATTAAAAAAAATAGTGCAACACCAAGTATGAAATGTTATTATTGAATTGAATCATTATTTTTTTTTTCTCCTATTAATTTAAGTGTTTTTGTCATTAAAGTAATTTAACTAACAATTCAGTTATTACACTTTGAAAACAAAACTTGTTATTAATCTCATGAAAGAGAAAATTAACATTCTCATTTATCTTCAATGGTAATTTAACAAGATAGTGTAAGCTATTAAAAATCGGGAGCGAGCGGGCGGCTTAATTTTCATGATTTTTAATCGTTGTTTAATACACGGGTTCGTTATAATATTGTTCCGTCAAGTATAAATTTAAAATAATCGTATTATTGTATATAATATATATATTCACTGACCCTTTCTGCCCTTTCAGGTGTAGGGTTTATAGTTGGATATTAATATACCTTAATCATCAAGAACTTGTTGGATGGATCAGTAATAAACTTTTGTGTATGTTTTCAGAATTTTTGACTTATTTGGCATAAATCTTTTTGTTTGTCTTTTTATAAATTTGTAAAAATTGCTTATTTCTTCAATTTTAGAGGTGATTTCAACATCGATATTTTTTCCAAACTTTCTGAAAAGATACGCGGCGATAAGAGATTGATGTTTGATTATAATTTTACACCTTTAGTCCATGAGATAAAGTCCGCTAAAGTTTTGTCTCATATAAATTCCTGCTTTTCGCCAGTAGTAAGTAGTAAAGATTTCGAAGCGATATTGGACATATTCCTCACTTCCGGTGATTCATCATATTCTTCAATTTCCATTATTTTTTAAATCTAATATAAAAATAATATTTTTTTGTTTTGTAATCAATTTTCTTCTTCTTCTGCTATCCCTTGTTGCCTCTTAGGGCGTCGGGTGTAATCAATTTTAAATCCTTAATGTGAACTATTGCAATTAACAATTGACGCCCAACTTATTAACGCACTTAATTTTTTTAGAGCAATAATCAATGATTTTGAAATCATTAATCTTTATTAACAATATACAAAATAAATAATAAAAATTACAAAATCAAATGAATATTTAAATAAAAATAGTTGTCCTAAATAACTAAAGTCTCCACAACCAACATAAAGAAGATTATCAAATGTATAATTTATATCTTTTAATTGGCTATCGACCAGTGGTCTTTCCGCCTGTTTTTCGTGTTTATAATAGCGATGGGCAAAATCGAGCAATATTAATAATCGAGTAAATCATCAATAAAGATGAAAAAACAAAGCACTCTAGAGGGTAAAAGATCTCCATCATACGTTACAAAAACTGCCGCATTTCAAAATGTTTGATCAATTGATAAATGAGGAAGTTCTTCAAGAAATATTCTGTTATTTTATGAAAGCCGACTTCATATTAGGCAAATGATGGCGCTTGCGTCTTTAATTTATTATGATTAAGTCACAATAAATAAACGTTTTCAATAAATAAGACGCTTGAATAAAAACACTTGGTTAATTCCTTACTTCACAATTTGTGAAGTAAGGAATTAACCAAGTGTTTTTATTCAAGTTACATCACTTCACGTTATACTCAAACCAAATATACAAATAAAACGCTGTTACTTATAGTAATAG
This sequence comes from Philonthus spinipes, assembly GCA_963082785.1. Classification (NCBI taxonomy): domain Eukaryota; kingdom Metazoa; phylum Arthropoda; class Insecta; order Coleoptera; family Staphylinidae; genus Philonthus; species Philonthus spinipes. Next base: position 3,996,436 of record OY720304.1, read on the forward strand.
AATATGTTGCATTGATAACTATATCATATTGTTAATTTTACGATAACAAAAAACAACGAAAAGATCTACTTTGTCCATCACTTGTTTATAATCTGTGATATTATTACACGTTCGCCAGAAAACTAATGTATACTCATATCATCAAAATAATTAATTAATAAGTCAGCGTTGCAGTATTTAGCCACTGCAACGCTGACTTTGTATCTACGTAAAAAAACAAATGTTCATTGAAAGAAGTACTTCTGGCCCAGGGCAAATACTCCGCCGGTTATTGAATTAGACAATGGACATTTGCTGTTGCACAATGAAACCATTTTTTATTCGAAATTATTTAATGTGGAGAACAAACGGCGCTATGAAATTATTTTAAATAACTGTTCAAGTGAATAAACTCTTTGTGAATTTGTATAGGTACAAACATATGAAGTTATTAGTTTTTAATTTTCTGTATTTTGGACGCCAGTTTTACACCGGTATTATTAACTGCTTCAAATTTGCTGAATTTGTTTTAAATGACATTATTAATTATTTAAGAAGCCTTTATTCTTCTTGCGTTTTTACTGCACTGCTGGCATCATTAGGCAGATGATTAATAATTATTCTACAATAAATTTTGTGAAACTTAAAAAAACTGTTGTTTTGTTTATAAATAGCGTATAACTGAGGTTGAGTAATGTGAAGTGTTGTATAATGATGTAGTTGAAAATAAAATTCCTTACTTCACTTTTAAATTTTATTAAAACACCAGATGTACATTTCAAGTACTAAGTACTCATTATCAACGATAAATGATCATCATCTCAGCGATCAATGATATTGATTTTCCTTTACTTAATATGTATTATTAATTAATAATAAAAAAATGAAAGGAATTTTACTCTTACTAACTTGCTAATTATTTTGTTTAACAATATCCAAACAAAGCGCTACTTTTTACAAATTCGCTATTAGATTATAGCAAATTTGTAAAAAGCAGCGCTCTAGTTTCGAAATCTGCGCCCCATGATGTTTTACCGTCCGGGTTCTAGAAACCGCTACATTTAAAAAGGTGGTTTTTGAAAAATATTTGATATAATTGTAATTAAAAATGTGTATCAAAATTTTGCATTTTGTTATTTAAATCATAAATAAGTGCAAATTACTTGTATTTGCAAAAATGCAATGGCGCTACGAGGATCATTTTCCGTTATAAATAGAAAAGAGTATTCATTCACTAGATCAGTCATTTAATAAATTAAATGTTTCCATAAATGTGGAAATAATTTATTAATTACATTTTGAAAATTTACATTCTGAAAAATGCCACACAGCTAAATGTGGAAATAATTTATTAATTATTTTCTAATGATTTTTATTTAATTTTCCGTTATATTGATTCACAACTAACGAAAATCCGATCTGAATCAATGCTACTAATAGAGCAAATAATTAATTTATCTAATGTACTGAGGGGGGAGAATGATTTGTGGGGGAAACTGTTACTTAAACGAATAATCCGTTTTCGATCTATTTCCTATCGTTTTCTATCAACGTCCAAAAATATATAAGATAACTTATATATAAAAATATCTTTACTTAGACAGTTGCAATAATTGACAAACATTTATATTTATAATATGAATATATGGGATAGTAGTATATCTTAAGCTATCGACTAAATTGTTATTACACTTTTTAATTAAAAAAAATATATATTAAATTTAATCATTTAAATTTTAATAAAACCAATGTAATCTTTTTTTTTTTTTTGCAAAAATTATTTTAGTCCAAATGACATTTCCAACATGATGTCTTAATTAATTAAATTAAAGTATGGTGTACAACACGCATGGTATGATCATTATGCACTCCTATGATCCTACGTGATCACGGCAATTATTCTCCTTATATTGGACGATATACATGGTAAGTCAGGGCGAAGCTGTGATTGCTCAAAATTTATTTATTTATTGATATTCAATCAAATTTTAAAAAATATTAATGTTTCAAATAAATTTATTTTTTTAAGCCGTCATCTATTGTGATGTTTAAGCGACTCATTCTGTATGCTATTTTGTAGGTAAATTCAAATTTAATTGCAAAATTAAGTAACCGACAATTTAATCAATGTTATTTATTCTATCTCACAAAATCATTTTCATTCCTATTCGACTATCCGAATAGAAGTTGTCTAAGAAAGTTATCACATTTTTTTAAGTAAAATATAAACTATAATGATATTAATGTTAATTAGCGATAAACCAAATTCAATAGACTTTTTTCCTCAGCATCGACGGACATAAATCAATTTTGAATGTAATATTAAAAAAAAATAATTTATTAATTAATAGTTTTAATATGTAAATATTTTCATATTGTATATAATAAATATGAATAGATAAATAAAAATCTACCAATAAAATAATCCCACACTAATCGTGAATTTAAAATTATTTAATTTAAACTGTGTTTTATTTACTTTATTGGTCGATTTTTAATAATCTATTCATATTTATTATAGACTTAAATCAATTTTTTTACGACATTGAAGCTTTTGAAATTATTTGTGAACAATTAAAAGGTTTGGGTAAAAATAAAAAAAAAACACCTTCATTCGAATAAATATAAAAAATATCCGTTACCTCTTTTTAAATTTAAAAAAATATAAGTCAAGCTTAAATCAAGAAGAAGTGTTTAGTAGATGAGCTCGTGAATAATAATAATATTATTATTATCATATTTATTTACGGAATTCGCCTATTTTACAAATGTAAGAAAACACAATACATTTTACATAAACAAATGTAAAAATATTTCGCTTAAAAGTAGAATAAGAAAGGTCGATAGGAATTATTTTCATACGATTAAATATGAAGAACATGCGTTTTGTCTTTGTAGAATCTTAAAAACAAATATAAGTTAAACTTTAATAACAATACAATGAACTTTTAATGATGTAGAAAGCTTAATTAAGTTTTTAAAAATTGAAATCTTCAAATTAAGCGTGAAACTAGAGATTATATTTAAAAGAATTAAAAAAAATAGTTTTTAATTTTAAAAATTCTTAAAAAAATATAAATCAAGCTAAAATCCAAATTAAGTGTACTTAAGTTCATTAAGGAGGCAAGTATTTAGTAGTTACGTCTATGAAAATATGAGGATTAAGAGTGTAAATTAAAAGAAAGAGTGCAATTAAAAATATAAATTATCGGTAATTCGGCGATGAATAAGTTTCATAGAAAACTTGTAGACGTTGAGTTTAATTTACATATTCATAATTTAGCCTAAATTAAAAATATACAGCTTTGCTTTAATTTATATAATTCTGATAAAATAATATATCACGATAAAAATAATATTAATTAAATGCAAAGATTATACAATATAACCGTTTCTTATAATGAAATCACTTGGCTTTGTTTTACTAAAATTTTAGTAAAACAAAACATTATTAAATATGTTTTACCAAGTGATAAATGAGAAAAAAGTATACAATATATTATACAATATGATTGAGAAATTTTTCCTATAGAGTGCGTTCATTTTTTTTATTAAATATATATATATATAAGTAGACGCGCCTGTTTACTTTTATATAGGTTATGTTTTCCAACAAATTGAAGAATATGCTTTGATAAATAATGACACACGTGACGTTTGATTTGTTTTTATTCACTGATGACAACAAAAGTTAAAATAAAGAAAAAAATCAAAGCAATCTCGAGGATAATAATTCTCGATCATATGGTATTAATTTTCAAGAAAGACTTTGCGGAACATACTTTTTAATGAATGCAGCTATATTTATTTAGTAAATTCCCTGTCTGTAGTCGGGAATGTACCCCATAAATTAAAACTTAAATAGAAGAAAATAATATTAACTTAATGATTTTTTTTTTCTCTAAATAAATTGCTATAATACTATAATGAAATTAAACAAGGAAAATTTCTGGCATGGATCAATAAAATTCGATCAATCCCTTTTTCCACCTGCAAAAATTATTGTGTGAATCATTTATCGACGAGAAGTTGGCCCCTTCACCATCTCACTAATTATGAACTATGTCAGTAAAAAAATATGTGCCTTGGGAGATGCACATATTTTATTTTTAAATTTTTTTCACTAATTGGTTAAAAAATATATCTAGAACGATTATAAATAATCAGAATGTTTTAACTCTCATTTGTTATATTTAAAAAAATATATATTCCTGTCGTGCTTATGTCCACCACACATACGAAATTTAAAAAAATCATATCTCCCAAGGTATATACTTTCTATTTCTAGATATAATGTTTAAGCAATTAGTGAAGAAATAAATATGAATAAATTATTAAAAATCAACCAATAGGTTATTCAATAGAATTTAAAATTCTCTTGAAAATGGGCTAATAACCCGAAACTAGTCGAGAATTTAAAGTTATTCAATCTAATCTATGTTGTATTGGTTGATTTTTAATAATTTATTCGGATTTATTTCATACAATATGAACTACCAATGTCTAAATATTAAAACCATTAATTAGTGAAGATATTTTGAAAATAAAATATGTCCCTTGGAAGATATGATTTTTTTACTGACATATTTCATAATTAGTGAGATGCGTGGCTAACTTCTCGTCGATGAATCATCTTTGTTTCATTTTATTTAATTTAATTGAATACTATAAAACTATTTTCAAAATCGGATAAAATATCCGAAAATTATTTTTAATCTGAAATAAATAAAAGTCGACTATAAATATAGTACAAAATAAAAATTAAACTGTTTTTGCCAGCCTTACTTAATAACAGTAATACAAACTTATTGTAATTTATGTATGTCAGTTATCCTGAAAATTTATTCGATTATTAATAATACTTGATATCCTACACCAATATGTGGTAGAAGGATATAAGATTATATATATATATATATAATAATACTTGATGTTACCCAACGCTACTATTTTGTAGTGTTGGGCAAAATTGAATAATATTAGTAATTTAGTATTTCTAAATGAGCAATTTTTAATAAATAAAATTAATAAGTAACAGTAAATTTATGTTTTTCAATAAATAACAATGGAATATGTTGCATTAATAAAATTGTCATATACTTAATTTTGCAGTAACAAAATAGATAGAAAAGATCGACTTTGCCCATCTCTACTATTTTGTTTATTTACATTTTAAATAAACAAAATAGTAGTATTTTTCAAAGTTTTAATATGATCATTAAAATAGTCTATGTTGACTTGTTAACACCTACGACATTAATTAAAAGCACCATAATTACGTACACGTATATTCAATTTAATTTTACGACATCCATTATTATCGCGTATAAAAATAATTGCGTTATTATAATTTTGGGCATTAATGAGTGCAATAAAATAAATAGATGATTGCATGCAAAAAAAGTTAACTCGATCAACAGTAATTATCATGAATTTCAATAATTATCAGTTTCATCATTCAGTGAGTAATTATCATGGTGACTCAAACAAACAAAAAAAGAATGAAATAAAAATGATTTGAAAATAATTAATAAATTATTTCCACATTTAGCTTTTTGTGACTTACGTTACGTAAGTACGTTAAACAAATGCATATTAAAATAACTACTGCCCGGGAAAATACCCCGCCGGACATTGAATTACATAATCTGAGTAAATACTCTTTTCGATTTATAAAAATAGAATTGGCAATCAGTTTCATTCAGTATTTCCTTGTCCATGATTTCTGTTTGTTAAATATACAATTAATAAAATGTGAAAAATGGCGCGCTTACGTCGTCTTTCATTTATTATGATTAAATAATACAATGTTTCACATGTTTTTCGATAAATAATTAATATTGAGCAATTGTTCCATTCTCCATAGAAAATATTTGTATACAGTTGAATTTCCCATATAAACAAAAAATCGTTTTCATTCTATCATTTTTTTGCCCCTGATTTCTGTCAATCAATACAATGTATTTCCTAAGTAAATTAATATTTTCGAAATCTTTAATATTTGTTGTGCTATTTCGTGAATGCTGCATTAACTTTTTTTGTTGAGTTGTGTATACTGTTGAGATTTATTTCCGGATCCCTTTCATCTTTCCGCGTTATGTGTAAGTTATTGTTTAGATTTCATCAATAAATCATACCGCGTCTAAATTTTGTCCTCTTTCCTGACAAATGATGCCAGTTTTTTTAAATGCTATGAATGCATTTAATTTATGTTTAGACTCGCTCTTGACTTGCACTTCAAAAAACAAGTTTTTTTTAATTAACTTTTCAAATAAAAAAAATGTTTCTTCTTTGTGTTTAACAAAATTGTCAAAAATTTACCTAGTCTAAAGTCTTTTTTTAACATGATGAAATTTGGGAGGGTTTTGGTACGAACAGTTGTAGGTTTGTTATAATTTTTTTCAGGGAAGTTTTCAATCGATTGTCATATCAATCAAAGCTTATCAAATAAATTTGGAATTTGAACAGAAAATTGAACATATCTTGAAGAATTTTGTAAGAACGCAAATAATCTAGATACTATTGTGCACAAATAAGTTATTTTACTGTCAAATATTCCTTTACATAACCAACAAATTATCTCAAATAATAATATTTTTTAGTACACCATTGCAACTGTCAAAATAATTAGAAAATATTTGTTTCTGCAGTAACGACTGATCCAAACATTAATTACTTACACTGTAAGTTATACAAACATCCATTGAAACAACTACTTCCCGAGTATTTACCCCGCCGGACATTGAATTACACAATAGATATTTGTTGTTGCATGGCAGTTGTTGCGAATTTTCCTTGTTTAATTTCATTGTAATTTGAATAACTGCAAAAGTGTGAATAATCTTTGTTTCATTTTATTTAATAATCTTAGTGTCATGATTATTATTTTAATGTACATTACAATATTATCCATATTGTAATATACATTAAAAACTTCCTGTTCAGATCAATCGACAATAACTGCCAATATATTTTTTGTCATTATAATTTCCCAATAATCCATTCAGTCAATCAAATTAAAGAAAACACTAAACTGTATATTTTTATAAAGCAGTGGATAAAGCGATTTTTTTTACATTAACATCTTTAATTAAATTTCCTAAATCCGTGTGACGACCTTAAAATGAATTCTATCTCGTGTAAACCCCAAAAATTCCGGAATTTAATAATACCCAACTAACTTGTCGGTTAAAACCGTGTAATTTACCTGCGCCGCATTTTCTAAGAACCGGGAAGCAATTTGGCCTTTTGAAAAGAGATAATCCCGCGTAATCCGCACCGATCCGCGCCCCTTCAGCAAAAAAGAAATATGCAAATTAGGGTAGATTACTTCGAAATTTATTACCCCTCCATTTTCCGATGGCAACAAAAGGGGATTTCAATAAACAGCGGGACACTGGTTGTTAAGATTTTGGGCGGTTCTGGATGAGTATTAGTGAATGTTTTCTGTTTAATTTCTGCTCAAATTTTATATTGGATAATAATAATAAAAAAGATTTATTGACAAGGTTACAGTTATTTAAAATAAATTAAATGAAAAGAATTTGAAAATTATTAATAAATTAGTCCCCACCAACCACCCCCCTGGACATTGACTTACATAATGGACACTTGCTGTTGTATAGCAATAACATATTGTATAATACAACAAATTTTTATTCGAGAATATTTAATGCAAACGATAAAAACGTTGCGTATCCATCTGCAGACGCGCGTTTCGGGATCTATCCCTCATCAGTACAGCTCTTACTTATATGATGTCAAAAAAGTTAAATAAATTAAATTACTTTAGCGTACCGCACCGGCTGTGATCTCAGGTGTAAATGATCGAGTTACCTCTTTAGCTACTGTGACTTTTTGACTTACCTTACGTAAGTACTTTAAAACTGCTTCTCAGGTCTGTAACCCGCCAGGCATTGAATTACAAAATGGACACTTGCTGTTGCATAGCAATAAGATATTGCTATATTTGATTCGAGAATATTTAATGCAAAGAGAAACAAAAAATACGTAATATAAGGCTATCTGCAGATACCTGCTTCGGAATTTCATCCCTCGTCAGTACAGTTCTGCCTCATATAATTACAAGGTTGCTAAATTAAATTAAACAAATATACCATCCTCGCTGCGTACTCAGATGTATGATCGGGTTAAAGTAGGGAATAATTTATTAATTATTTTAATTTTTTTAATTTAATTTATATTGAAACACGTAGACCTCTCCACTTCATACTTGTACTTAATAATTGGTGTTATTAACTTGTTTATTAGTAATATAATTTAATTATAATAAATGTAAGAGCTTCAATAATAATAAAAAAAGTTTTTATGCAGCAATTAATTTACTTTTTTTCTTTACACTTAAATGTTTAGGTGTATATTAGCAATTAGCAGTAATAACTGCTAAAATCAATTAATTAATTAATTAATGATTATTTTGTTGAACCTCAATTTAATTTATTTAATTAATGTTTTTTTTTTCTTCTTTTTTTTTCCTTTCTACCGTTAGGTGTAAGAAGATTTATGTATTACGAATGATAAATACATTAAATAAGAGTATAATAAAAACTCTTTTTTAAACTTTTTATTACAGAATTTTATATTTACGGGCTGTAACTATTTAACAATTTAACATTAAATTAAAAGTAATTTCTTCTGTCTGTATTTGTAGCGTGGGGATCACAGCTTTAAAAAATAAATATATGGATGATTTTTTTATTTTTTACATTGTTTAGCGCAATTAAATAAATCGTGCAAATCGCAATCTATTGCCTAATTTTGCAAGTAAAATAATTTTAAAATACAAGACGGTTGAACTAAATTAATGTATTTAAATCGAACTTCAACTCAAATAACTATACAAGGTGTACACAAAATGAGTGAAAAGCTTTAGGTAGCGTGACTCTTTGACTAATTTTTAGATAAAACTATTAACGAAAATAAGTCACACGGTCCTTCCTTAAGCCTCACGGGCCACTTAAAAGAACTATACATTTGGCAACGCTGGATCAAACAAGTGTGCATTTATCCTGTTTATAACTGCTACATCATCCGCTGGAGGTGTTGCATACACCTTTTCTTTTACAAACGAGCGTGCGTCGTTGCCAGATCTATTTTCATTAAAAGAATGCTTCTGATGAAGTTATAAAATTGTAAAAATATCCGATTTATTAATCATTTACATCAATGGAATTATACACGTGTCTAATTGATTGTTAATGCTATTGATTTTTTACAAAATATTTAAAAAACAATACTTATTTATAGTCACATATTTAAAATTCTGAAGACCTCGTGAGCCTCAATGAAGAACCATACAAAATTTTTTTATTTGGATTTTCTATTAAAAATTAATTAATTAATTAAGTTACCTGAAGGTTTTCACTCATTTTCTGTACACATTGTATTATTGGAAAAATTTATTTTAATTAATTATAATTGTCGTAACTCAATTAAATGGCCATTTATCGTATTATTTTAAGTAAAAAAGGTGTACCACACACAGGGAAATGAGTCGACAAAAGACGAGATTTCCACCTGATTTTTATAATATACAGGGTGTCCTTATGCACATGCATTTCCACGAAATACGGACACACTGTACAATGAGCATTATTCTATGTAACGATGCCATTTTGAAATTAGGTAACAGATGGCGCTTTGCGCTATTGTTCCAATTTATTACATTAGGTCCATAACTGCCGCAATATTCAAACAAAACATGTTTGACAAGGCCTCTGAACCATCCACTAACTACAATGTGAGCACCTTATTTTTATACTCCTCTCGCCGTTGATTCCAGAATGTTTGTGAATTAATGAGATTTTTTTTTAAAAGGCCTATGTTCAATTTATAAAAGTCAATGCCATTGCATTGTAATGTAATAATTGTTGAAACATCGTAGCCTAGAGTCTAATGCCATTTATTTACTTTTAAATTGGTAAAATTCCATCCTAATAAACAAATCAATTATCATATTTAAAATAATACATAAAAATATCTAGCAAAAACTCGAAAAGACACATCAAAATTAGTGAAAAGACGAACTAACAAATAATGAAAATGTTAAAAGATATTTACGAATCAATGAATTTTATGAACGAAAAATTTGAGGAATTACAAAATGAAATCAAAGAATTAAAAAAAAATTAAAGGATAAGAAACACCAAAATGAAATTCTGGAATAACGAGTAAATTTATTGGAAAACACTATAGAGAAAAACGAAAAAGAGAAGATAAAAACTAATATTGTAGAATATAAAATAATTAACGGAAAATATAATTAAAAACTTGTACACTAAAATTCAATATAGACAAGACATAAAAAAGGAGGAGAGCCCAACAATAGTCCAATTAAATTCACTTGAAACAAAAACCAACATATTAAAAGCTAGAAAAAACATAGGGTCACTTAAGACTACAGAGATCGGCTTGAAAGGTGAAAAATGCGAAATTTATATAAACCAACAACTTACATCACACACTAATATATTATTTTTCAAATGCCGCGACTTGAAGAAGAAAACTAACAACTATAAATACAGATGGATAAGAGACGGATATGTACGAAAAACAAATACAAGTTTAAAATTAAAAGTCACAAAGACTTAGAAGACATTGAAAACTCGAAATAAAAAAATAAATATCAAATACACTCAAATTGAGGAAATAAAAACAATAAAATATCTTGGATTAAATATAGAGAACAATCTGAAATGGGATACACATGTCCAGAAACTTATAAAAAACAACTGTAAAACTATAGCTGCAACAAGAAAAATCAACAATTGTTTAACAAAAAGATCAAGAAGACAACTTTACAATAGCTTATTCGTTGCTAAAAATACATATCTAATAACTATATGGGGAAATACAACAAAAAAATGTTAGAACGGATACAAATACAACAGAACAAAATACTAAAAATTCTTCATATACTAAATAAAAGAACACCAACGGAAGAAGTATACGAACAAACAGGCGAATTAAACATAAAAAAAAACTAGAGGTGGGCAAAATTAAGTATAAAACAATTTTCTTAACGTCATTTGAAATATGTATATTAAAAATATCACTTATTTATTTATAAAGAAAAAATAATTGTTATTTATTGACTTTAACTACTTAAAATTGATGATTTAAAAATACTCGATTTTGCCCAATACTAAAAAAAAACTATTCACACTAAATAATATAGTATTATTATATAAAATAAAAAACAAACATAAAATTGATAATAAACAAACAGATTCATAGCTACCAAACCAAAGGGAAATTAATGCTAAGAACCGAGAAATACGCAACACAAAAATACAATACACTACCAACATTTATAAAAAAACTTAAAATTGATTTACTTTAAATTGAAAATAAAAAACTTAATTAAAAAAAATGAAATTAGTTAAATTGAATATGACAGATCATTAAATACACAATACCGTTAGCCCGGGCGGGAATTAATCCAGGAACTCTAGGTGAAGAAAGAGGGACGGAACCGCTGTACATAGTCGTAAATGTTTTATGTATATTTACGATTATTTTGAATTTTGAATAAACTTTGTTTTGTACAAAAAAAAAATATATGCCATAGAAAATAAAAGATAATACGTTACGTATTTCTCTTAGAGTATTTTTTGAAGTATACCAATTTGTAATGGTAATTTGTTCGTGTTCTTTATATATCCTACTATGCATACGCACATAATGATCAGTAAATTTTAACTATAGAAAAGAGTATTTATACACATTTATTTAAATAAATTATATAAAAAGAATTTCAAAATAGTTAATAAATTATTTCCTCTTTATCTACTACGACTTTTTGTTTTAATTATGTTACATAGGTACTTTAATTCACATTTAATGAAACCTTCAGCCAGCATTCATCTAGCGTATGGATAACTAGTGATGGCCATTTCGGTTTTTCGAACCTCATCAGACTAGTGAGTTCCATGTGCAATGCCTTGATGAAGGCGACTGAACGGAAATTGTGTTGTGGTTATATACCCTATATTATTCATAATAAATTAAAGACGACGCAAAAGGTGGCGCTTGCGTCGCCTTTAATTTATTATGAATAAGTACTTTAAGACAAATATCCGTTAAAATAAACTATTTCTCGGGCATATTGAATTACATAATGTATACATGCAGTTGCATAACAATAGTACCATATGCTATTGTTATGCAACTGCAAGTGTCCAACATTTTTTGATCCGAGAATATTTAATGCAAAGAACAAAAAAAAACGTAATATAAGGCCATCTGCAGACACGTGTTTCGGAATCTATATCTCGTCAGTACAGCTCTGCGTAGCATTTTCGGTAGAGAATAACCCCGAATATTAAAAAGAACTTCACAGTACTTTCACCATTAATTTCGTATTAGAAATGAACACTGTGGTCCTCAAAATGGGTATATAATGTGGTTATTTTAATTTTTTCACAGTTACAGTACTATATATCCCCTTGTATTAATATTGGGAAAGTAAAAAAAAAAACGAATCAATTCAGAAAACACCCAACAACTTGATATGAATATTCATTTCAATAAATATTGACACTAATCATGTCACCGATAAGAGCTGCTTTGTAAGCCCGAAATTGAGAGAGCGAGAGAGGAAAAAAAAACTCCAAGCTGAGACGAAATAAAAAAAAAGATACTAGAAGTCCACACGTACATCGCGGGCCTTATCAGAAATATGTGCCCGGCGAGATAAGGGGGACTTAATAAACAATTGATAGCGCATCGTCTGCTCTCTCTTTCTCTCTCTCTTTCGCCGGCCGCGAACTCTCCCTGTCTGGCTGTGTAAAGTTTGGCAACCTCCTCGCGTGCAACGGCCCATCTCACTCCCGCGCGCGCGAAATCCGCCCATATTTTACGATTGTTTTTTGTTTGATTTGCGAAGCGTGACAACGATGTTTTGGGTCCGGTCGACACACACACATACACACACTTGGATGTGGCGTAAAGAAACAAAACAAGTCGTTCGTGGTATTGCCCGTTCGGTGCTTTGCCGGTCGTTTGTTTGCTTTTTTACGCTACGCGAACGCCGGTGATAATTTATAAATATGTCAATTAATAATAATTAGTTTGGAACACTTGTTTTAAGAGTTTAACATTAAGTTTACTATTCAGTGATAATATATTTTGTTTTCGGTATTTTCCTATTGTCAAAAAGTATTTTCCGTTGGTAACTCTTGAAATTTGTTTAATAATCTCATGCAAAAAATATAATGACTGCTCTAGAACATTATTTTAAAATCGAAGAGAAAAAAACTTTCAAAATAGGCTTACATAAAAATGGTAATTGTTTAGACAAAAACAGTCATCACTAAGTTTTAATTTGAGTTATGTGAAGTTGTTTTAATATAATAAAGTAAACAGATTCAGTCACTTTTTATTACCAAGTACTTATTATCAATAATATTTAGTACTTGCTACTTGAAATGTACATACAGTGTATAAAAATAAAAAGTGAAATAAGTCCTGAATATGTTTACTTTATTGTAGAAAAACAGTCATAGTGGTCCGTGATCAGAAAAAGATTAGGAACCACTGCTCTAGCGGAAGATTCCTTCAAATAACTCATTTTTTATTAGCTTGCTATCTTCCATTAAGTTGTAAATAGCTTAGAAAGCTATCTAATAACAAATGTATGTTACATATCTTCTAGAGTGCTGTATCCGATGTTCCGAATTATTAATTAATTTTAGATCAAAGAAGGCGCACAAATATAAATATATAAAAATTTTGCGCGTGCGTAAAAAAATAAGGGTTAATAGGTTAGGGGTGTAATTAATATAATCTATTAAATTGATGTATTTGTAATATTTCTGTGTAAACAGAATTGATTTATGTTATAAATTAAGGAAAATATTAAAGATTGAAATCTATAGCTAACTTCACATCCGTAACAAAATAATTAATGAATTAATGACCCGTTTTTTTGCATCTGAATATACAGGGTGTCTCAGCGTGCGCGCCGAGTAGCTTTACGGCTAAATGGTTTATTTTTTCAAAATCGACTTAATAGTCTGAAATATTCACCGATTAATCAGATATACTGACACAAAATTTCATTCACCCATTTGAAAGTTATGATTTTTTTTTTCTAAACGTCAATTTCTCCAAAAATATTTAGTTATTTTAAAAATTAATATGAATATATTATAAAAGTTAACTTTATTTTTGATGTAGAATCTGAAAAAAATATAAAATATGGGTTATTTCATTAGAAAAATATAACTATGATACGCCATGCTTTTATGGGACACCCTGTATATTTGAAACTAATTTTAAAATGTGGTCCTAATAGACCTACATAGGCCTGCGAAAGCCGATTTTGAAAACAATAAACCATTTAGCCGTAAAGCTACTCGGCGAGCACGCTAAGGCACCCTGTATATATTAAAAAACCTTTATACCCATATGTTTTTTCCGGTTTTATTAGATTTATACTATTATTAACACTTGTTCGATCCACCGTTGCCAAATTCATTTTTCTTTAATTTGGCTCGTACAGAGTTATAAGTAACAATACAATATGATTTTGCTTAAATTTCCTATCTGAAGTTTTCACACTTTTTTGGCCACCTTGTATACTGAAGTATTTATCTGTTTCGGATAAAATAAAATTGATGTCATTAATTGCTTTGCATATGTCTTGCTAGACATTTTAGTCTGTTTTCAATTTTACTGTAAAAAATCTTCTATTTTTTCTAAATAAGAATCTTCATTAATAATAATAATATCATTTATTTCCGGTGTTGTAACAATTATTTTACAAGTATAGAGTTTGGTACAGCACAAACATGGAAACACGTCAAAACAGTTTACATGTAGCACTAATACAATCTATTAAATTCATCCGTATTATATGGCTCCAATGTGCGCAAAAAATCAAACAGCATATGCTTCATTTTATCAACAGTAACTGCGTCCTTTATGTATTGAGGACGGTGGTTGAACAATTTGATGCAATTGTAAAGTGGCCTTTTCTCAAACATGGATACCTAAAGGTTGTACCATGTTCATAACAATTAGACAATTATGATTATATAAGTTACTTGATGGATATAGTCTTTAACAAATAGAGATAGTATTTTCAATTGCTCAACAGGATCATTTTATTAGACGAGTTTATCTAAAAGTTCTGATACTCAAGATAGTTCTTTAAATTTTCAATTTGAGTCTCATTAAAACATTTTAGTAATATTAGGAATTGTTGAGTAAGTTTGTTTTATACGTATTTTTTTCACTCAACTGTTCTTTAAAACTCCAGCAAACACGGAATTTTCAAGAATGAGACCAGTCGTGGTTTGAAAGAATAGACAACGGCATGCGTGTATGTGTGAGCCTTGAAGGTCGACCGACCCAGCGTGGTACAGTCGGCGTTCACTAGGTCGAGACCCTCTCCTCCCGGCATACCCATCGCGACCCGACCCAGCGTCAGCGTCCAGCGAGTCTGCTCGATTCTCGCAACACACAGCCCGTAATGTCCCAGCGTTATCCACTCATTACCAGCGTATTATTATCACACCATTATGGGGAAGATCGCAACAAAACCAACGCGAACCATGTAAATTGCTATCCCCGGCAACGTCCAGCGGTTTACCTCATTAGTCGACCAATCAAAATTATTTGTTGGGGATGTAATTACGATAACTGATTGCACGCTAATTGAGTGTCTTCGTTTATTTAAATAGTAATCGCTGCAATACATACACTTAATGAATATTTATTAAATTCAAATTTGCTTTTGATTACAATATTTGAGTAGTCTTTGGTAATAGGTAAATCTATTCTTTCAAAACTCATTAGAAAAGAGTATTTACTCACTTGGTCACAGTTAATTAAATAAATTAAATAAAAATGTTTATTAATAAATTATTCTCACATTCAGCTCTGTGACTTTTGACCTACGTTACATTAAACAAATACACATTAAAACAACTACTTCCCGGGCAAATACCCACGCCGGACATTGAACATTATATATTTTAGTTCAAGCACCAACTTTTATAAAGAATCAAATTTTTCGAGAAATAAAAAAAAACCTCTATACGTAAGAGAAACTTTTTTATTATTGATTTCTCAGAAAATTTTATTCTTTATAAAAGTTGGTGCTAGAACTAAAATACACAAAAAAAACATATTTTGCATAATAATATTAAATTATTTGGAAAAATATGTTTAAAATACATATTTTTCCAAATAATTTAAGATTATGTGAACTAAATACTTGATACATTTTTTTAAAATATTTTTTCTTGTTTTGATTTTAAACGGTACAAATTGTCATGATTGCCGTTCGCTGCCCCCCTTTTAAATCATCACAACTCGTACCGTTTAAAATTTAATTTCTCTTACACCCATGCGCGCTCGAAAAAAAAAAATAATAAACGATTATTACAATCCGAAATGAATCGCTTAAACCCGGTCGAACCGGTGCGCCCGTTTGTGTGTGCATGTGTGTGTGTTATGTATGTGAACCCTCCGGAACGCCCCCCTTCGCATGATTACAGAATGATTAATATCAAACTAAACACTCTCCTGTTGATTTGTGCCAGCGCCAGGCAAACCCCTAATTTCTTCTGTTCGGGGCAATCCACAGTTATTATGCCACCTAATATGGCAACAACACGCATTTCGAGCACCCCCTCGTTGCTCTCCCCACCCGAATACTTTCGCAAACAATCAACAAGCGGTTTAACACGTAATTTTATTCTCGGTTAAAGGGATAATCGACAAGTCGAGTGTTTGTTGGGTTTTTAATTATAGTTTTTTAGAAAATAATTATGGATTATTGACGTTTAATTTATACCTAGTATTTTAACTTTGTCATAATATTTTAACGTTGTTATAAGAAATATAATAAGAAAATTATCGCTGTTCAAAAAGAAAACACAATTTTTGGTTTCCTAAAAAGTATATTTTCTCAATTTCAATGAAGAAAGTGCCTATATTTTTATATCACCCCAATTTTATTTGTTGGCAAGTTTTGATTAGCAACCGTTTTTGTGTTGGCAATACTGGATTTAAGTTTGGACGATTGCCCAGCCAAATTTATTCTATATTCCGTTTTAATTTGTCAAACTAAGGTTACTGTACGGGGTGTCAAAATAAGAAAGGTCACTGGCACTATGAATTCTAGAACTTTCAAGTTTAAATAGTGTTAATAAAATGAACTATAAATGGCGGAAATAATTTACATAACTCTTCCGGCAGAGGGTACAATGAACAGTTGAATATAATACTGAGATTATCTCAAAAAATCTAACTACAGTTTTTGAAATTAGGATGAATTTATGAAATAAAAATCTTGAAATAAAGGGTGGAGAAGGTTCAAATTTGTTATTAGTAAATGTCAAAAAACTTTTTTGTTTTAATTAATAAAAAAAATATCGTGTTTAATAAAAATTATTAAAAAATAATAAATATAAGTAATTTTGTCGCCGTTAAAGAGTAGATAATTTTCCCATTTTTTATCAAAAATTTAAAATGTAATGATATAATTTTTTAGTTTCAATAGAAAGAGGGTTAAAAAAATAAGAAACAAGTAAATTTAATATAAAATGAGTTTTTAAAAAATAAACTAAATTATTTTATCTCCGATAGAGCGAGGGCGCAAAAACACATTAATTATTCTAACGCTATGAAATATTTATTATAAGAGGATTGCAAAAATAGGATCACATTGAGAACACCAAGTTTATATCATAATTCTGCCCATCCATTTTTTCAATGTGCACACTGTCATGTTTAGTATAATGAACTAGACGACTAGTTTTAATACAATTAAATAAACAGCAACTTCTACTTCAACAATAGCACAATATCTATCGCTCAAGTTGTTAAATTTCATATCCTTATGATCACATCTTTCGACATTGTAGGCCTGACTCAATAAATAATATCCTTTAATTTGCCCCATAAATATAAATCTGAACAGTTGGGAAATCGTGGAGGCCAAGAAAATAAGCTTCCTTACCAATTCACCCATCAGTAGAGACAGTATCCAAATATTTTGGCATGCTTTAGAAAATTGTCCCTAGTGGCTACAATATAATTTACTTTTAGAATAGAACAGATTTATTTACAAAACATATGAATTGACAATTTACATAACATTCAATACATATTCTTATCATTGCAGTTGGGTAAATTGGCTATTGTCAGCCACTTAATTGTATTGTTTTAGTTATAAATAAATGTTTCCAACATCAACACAAAATTAAATGACGGGTGTGATGTTAAAATGTTAATAACCATAAATTTCTTACAAACAAATGTTTTATTGTCGCTAAAAATTATATTATTGGCATCTAATACAGTATTTATCGCTTCAAAAATTCAAAATTTTAAAAAAATCAACCTCTTGAGACACTAAACGAAATTGAATATTAAATAATATGTATCTCCAAAAGACATTTTTATTTTTTTTTTAATTATATGTATTTAGTTCTTAAAGGCACTACCTAACATATAAAAAATTAAATTCATCTTCATCCCCTAATCGCAGCCCCATGATAAATATTAAAATTAAAATATCTCGAAACGGTATTTTTAAATTATATATTGAAAGAAAGGGCTATTTGTCGTGTGTTTTTTGAATCCTTTTCATAACCAAGATACAAATTTTTGCAATTTGAACATGGCCCATATTTTAACTTTTTTTGTCGGTCGACTCCGTAATGATTTTTCGCCTCCTTGATTAATGCTACCATCCTTGACAATATATATTTTAGGTACAGCTTGTTGGACCTCACAGTAGCACAGAATATGAAGATCATCTTCCCGACTCTTAACTATCTTTTTCTTCTCCGAAATTAATGCCCTAATCGGATGTTTTATGCCCCCAACTTTGCCTGCTTCATTAATGCTACCATATGATAATATGCCTTAGGTATAGCTTTTTGGGCATCACAGTACACAGAATATGAAGATCATCTTCCTTTTCTTCCTGGAAGAATTTACATTCATCTTTTGCTTCTAGACGCATTTAATTGTTGCGTCCTAGCCATTTCAGAAGGTCCGTGATAAGTTTTGGCATTGTCTTTTTTTAATGAACAGTTTCGCCTGTCTTACTGTTTTCACTCACAAGTGTCCTTGTCGAGGAAAAAGCGCTACACGTGACATAGAATTGGTGCATAGGGGAACCCTAGCAAACCTGCCAATGAGAAGTTCGCCACAACTTTCAAGCCACGGATTTTGGCGCCTCCACCATCACGCGAATTTCAACGAATAATAAATAAACATTTTTTTTAAATAGTCCTTCCGATTCGTGGCTGGGAATATATATAAGTTTTAAAGTCACGCCAAGTCGTAATTTATGATTACCACCAAAATCAAATTGCTCAACATAGTTAATTAGAGTGTCCTAAATTCATATCCGATGAATATTTGTTTTCTTTTGCAAATGAAAGTTATACATTTTTGTTCAAGTTGTATACACGTTTGGATACATGAACGGACTTTAAATGCTTATTTTATGGGATTTTTTCATCGATAACTGCAAATATAAAAAAAAATCCGTTACTAGAAAGTTGTGGCCAACTTCTCATCGGTAGCAAACCTCTTATTGTTCCGTTTATTAGGAAGAGGAATATAAATCTTAGGCCTCTTACCTTACAAGGGATAATTCTTTAATTTGTGGAAGAAGCGAACTATCTGGAAAAGAACATTCGCAGAGCACCACGGTATGTCCTGTGGACTACTTCAGAATTTGTACAATTTTATGCACGTGCTATTTGATTTAGTTACTCCACTTCGTTAAGATGTACTTGGATGATGAGCTATAATGCATGGACTTTAGCTTCAGTCCACTTCAAACAGTGGACAGATTGAAAATTTATAATGTATTTAAAAAAAAAACTTTGAAATTTCCTCTTTTCATGGCTAATTGACAAGTTGGGATTTGTACTTTAATAAATACATTTTTTTTAAATGTGTCTATCATTTATAAAAAAAACCTGTATGATATAATAGGCAGAAGGGCTACTGGCCGATAGCCATTTATCAAAATAAAAATGTTGTACTTATTGTATTATTTTAAACTATTGTATAAATGTATGATATTTACTACTATAATATAATATAATATAATATAATATAATATAATATAATATAATATAATATAATATAATATAATATAATATAATATAATATAATATAATATAATATAATATAATATAATATAATATAATATAATATAATATAATATAATATAATATAAACTACTATAACTAAAGTACGAGTAGTAAATAGATTCAGTTACTACTTAGTTCAAATAGAATGTATGATTCTTATTCACGGTTCTTAATATCTGAATGCATTCCTTTAAACCGATTATGGAAAACAAATCTGTAGCCATTTCGCATTAGAGTGATTAATGATCCGCAACGCTCCGACATTTTTTCCTCATTACAATCATCTCTGCGCATACATAGTGAGTACAGTAAATGCTCTCCTCCCGATGAAACAAGTGTTGAAATTGCCGTCCACTCCACGCGAGCAACAAAACCAGAGCGTAGTAAAATTGGTTGTGGTGTAAAAAAAAAACAATGAAGAGACATAATCGCCAGCGTCAGAGTATTGTTAACAATGAAACCGCAAGAAGTCTCGGATTATCGAGAGCACATCGTGCGCTGGTAATTGTCTCTGATTATACGGTGATATTTTTAAGGATAATTTATGTGACTTTTTTTGGCGGTGCAGCGTAACTAATGGTGCATGTGATTATTACAGGCAAGGTGGAGCCCAGTGCCCACACCTCTTCATTCAACATGGGCTACCTCATGTCCCCTTACGGCTACGCCAACGGAGCGGCTGGACCCATCCCCGTGTCGATGGTAAGTATTTTTGAATTATTTTTTATATAAAAACAAAAAAGTAAAGCTATGAATTTGATTGGCTAAGTTGGTTTTTATTCATCAATTCCAGGTTACTTATACCTGAAATTGATTGATAGAGTTGGCCGAATGCATTATTCTACACATGGGATTATAGTATTGATACTGAGTTGTATGAGTTTTTTTTTTTTTTCTGTAAATAATATTTTTGATCGAGTAAAAGATCCACCGCAGTTGTACCAAAAATGCAGACTTTCTAAAAAAGAAGAAGAGTTAATGTATCCGTTTAAGATTTTATATAAAAAGCACATATCAAATAAGTTTCCGCGAGACAACAAGGTAGCAATATCCAAATTATTTCTCAGTAAACTATATCCAATAGTAGAATAACTTATCTTCATTTTAAAGCATATGATTCGCAGAAACGCGCTTGTAAATGCTCAAAATAAGCATTTACAAGCGCGTTAATTAAATATTACTGGTCCACACCAGTAATATTTAATTAACGACCAGACAATGGTTGCATATTCTAGTTGACAGCGGACGAATGCACAATATAAAATTCGCAAGGTACCGACTTTGAAGTCAAGTGTAAGGCGTACAAAGAAACCTAGCATTTTATAAACCTTGTTGACGATTAATAATATATAGGCAGAAAGACCTATGGTCGATATCCATTTAACAATTAATTAATTTTTGTATGATATACATAATCAATGTTTGTTACGTCATTGTAAACTTAATTGTTAATAAAGATTGTTATATATATATATATATATATATATATATATATACATAATACGCCAAAGTCTGTAATATTAATAACACGTTCAAGGGAAATATTATTTATATAGTAAGAATTAAGGATGTTGCGTTTATTTATTTCGACTAAATGTAATTATTTTGCATTTCTTGTTGTTCAAAAATAATTGATTTACTTTACACCAATTTATAATATTGTTTATGTCGTTTTGAATGAGTTGCCCATCGTCAGCAGAGGATACCGTGTGAAACAACTTTAAATCGTCAGCATACAATAAGTATTTACAGTACTTTATAACAGATGGTAAATCATTTATAAATAATATAGGGCCAACGTGAGTTCCTTGGGGGACCCCTGAGATGACTAGAATTTCAAAAGACGTGCTGCTACCGATTTTGACAATTTGAAATCTATTCGTAAGAAAGCTTTCGATCCAATTAATAGCAGTAATTGGAAAACCGAGATAATGTAATTTTTTAATTAAAAAACCGTGAGATACTTTGTCAAAAGCTTTGGAGAAGTCAGTGGCTAACAGCGGTTTTCCAAAGCTTCTAACATATTTTTGATATATTAAAAGATTGGTTGTAATGGACCTACCTTGAATAAAACCATGCAGTCCACCAACTATTACATTTTTTAATAACCAGTTATGTTGTTTACTAACTAACTTATCCAACAATTTTGGAATAACTGATTGAACGCATATGCCTCGATAATTAGTGACATCGGAGCGATACTCATTTTTGAAAATAGGGGTAATTAAACTTAGTTTCCAAATGTCTTAGTTGCTGAGATAAAGATAGGTTATAGAGTATTGTTAACGGATTATACACATGTTTTAAGAACACAATTTGTAACTCCATCCGGTCCAGTAGAAGTTGAGTCTTTTAAGTTACTTATCTCATTGAAAACACCAAGGAAATTAATATTTAACGAGAAATACGAATCAAAGCATTGATCAAGATCACAGGAATAATTTTTAACTACAGAGTTATCATAAATTGACGAAAAATATATGGCGAATAATTTAACAGACTCGTCAAGATTGTTACTGTTGACTTCGTTATAAAACATCCTCAAAGGAATACTTTTACTATCCTCAAGTTCATTAATAAATTTCCAAAAGGCATTGCTATTAATTTGAATATTTCGATGTTAGTAGTAATATAGGCACTGTGCTGTTACTTCAAATCGTGTTTGCATTTGCACACTACTTATTGTCATTGTTAGCTCGTTGAAAACATTTCCTTCAAATTCTTTATTATTTCCTGCACTATCACTAATGGCTTTCCAGAAATAAAATGAATACTTATTTGCTTGATAATAAAGAATTTATTTATGGTTAAATAAAAGTACTGAAGCGGAAAAACCATTGGTCGATAGCCAATTAACAGATATAAAATGTGCATTTGATTTTGTAATTTTTAATATTTATTTAATATTTTTTGCTGTATATATCTGTTATACAAAGTGAACATTTCCAATAGCAGATATAAATACTTAGATATTACTTAATCTGAAAAAAAAATAATAATATACAAACTTTTTATAAAATATATGCTACAGAAATAAATATTACATGTATAATGTGAAGGGAAAGATTATAATATTTTTGGTCAAAAAAGTCGTTTTTTATGTTGCAAGAAAGTATTGTAAGTTGTAATTTAAATAATTTAAAAAAGATGCAGCATAGAAAACGTGCGCACTTATTGCCTCCCCCTGCGCCCCCTTTGGTGCTGGCTGTGCAAAGTCATGTGCAAAGCCCGCGGCTTATTAGCAGACACTCGTTTTTCTCTTGGATGATGTCGCGCGGACTCTCACTTACGTCGGCGCTCTTAAGCGGGCCGTAGTTAGTAGACCACTTGTGCGTTGTTCCCTCTCCCTATGTAAAATACGAGAAGCCCTCTCGGTCTATGTACCTAATAATAAATAAAAGGAGAGCGCGAGAAGGGTTCGCGTATCCAGCGTATCAGGCCGGCAATCAGCCCCGGCTACTGCGGCGCTTCGAGTGTTTAACAATCGGTCGCAATTATCGGGTCTAAGGTTGCGGGTTCAACATCCGAGCTCGGCTCGAAAATTATGGCGATTAATATTGTAGGAAGGAATTCCGCGGCCTCATCTCCGATACGTTCTCAGTTTAAAATGTGGTTAATGGCCAGGCGTTTGCGAAATGGGTGCATTTCAGCCAGATAAGGGTTTTACGGCTTTGAACGAATCCAATAAAATACGAAATCGCAACCGTGAAATCGAGAATATATAACGAGTGCTTATTTTAATTTTCATTCCAAGTGAAATTATAATCTGTGTTCAATTAAGCAGAAAATATCTTTGCTAGTTAAAACTAGTATTCCATTTTATTAATTTGAATGAAAACGTTATTTTTTTTCCTGAAGCCCTTACTTCATTTAAAGTACACAATTTTTCAAAGAGGTGAAACCACCCTCGATATGTCTTGTGATTAAATTCTATCATAATGATAATAATAATTCTTTATTGACGGACGAGCCTTTTTACAATATGCTTGAAATGTATAAAATCCAACAGCACAGGTTGTTTAATGTGTGTTGATGTTTCATCAACATGAAAATAACATTTAATGTTGTTACAGCATTGCTATAACTTTATATGTTTCTTTTTAATCAGTTATTAAAATGTCGGGCGGTTATAACACCCTAACCCCCCCTTATCTACGCCACTGATCAAATCAGTTGATCCTTAAAAATGTTTAATGGATTGCTAAATCATATTAAAAAATATAACAAATTGAAAGAATTAAAAAATATATATATATTGAAATACTTGATAGACAAAGAATGTTATTCTATAGATGACTATTTTTATAACACTATTTAGTTGATTTTTTTCTCTCTTTCTGACATTTCAATTAGTAGTTGTTGGAGTATAAAATAATTTTATATGTATAAATCATTGTAGACCTCATGTACCACTTCTACATTAAATAAACGTATTATTATTATCATCACAATAATATGTATCGTCTGCAGGACTTAAGAGAGAGTCACTGTCTAAAAATGTTCTTGTTTTATATGGCATCCGTAAAAGTAGGTGACTTATGGTTCAGTTCATATTTTCTATATTTTCGCAGGAATCGCTCGCGAACCACTAAGTTAAGAAATCAACACTAAGAGCCGGTTGTACAAGCTAATGCTTGCTATTACCTGCTCCAAACAGTTATTAGTTATGTATCTGATCCTTAGTTTTGTATATCATATGCTCAATTTAACTGGGCAAACATTTCACCAACCCACCTGCGAAAATCCGCATCTTCGTTACCACATGCTATCAATCCGAGTTGATATTTAAGAATACTTTAATTTATCCCAACTTGAATGACGTAATTTTTATTATTATTCTCCTTTTTTATTCGAACCATTAAAAGTTCGTCCACACGTACAATTTTGCATAACAAATCCGGCATGTCACACAAGCCAAACGATAAGCTCATGCGTACTGAGAGGTCCTTAAATGTCACGCAACCTTT
Source organism: Philonthus spinipes (assembly GCA_963082785.1). Classification (NCBI taxonomy): domain Eukaryota; kingdom Metazoa; phylum Arthropoda; class Insecta; order Coleoptera; family Staphylinidae; genus Philonthus; species Philonthus spinipes. Next base: position 4,021,532 of record OY720304.1, read on the forward strand.
CCTCGCTTGCATTTTCAATTTATCAACACACAGACACACACACATACACGTTTCATGATTCAGCATCGCCGTCTGCGATTATCTGCTGATACGAATTCGACCGCCAGACATCGCGGGGACAAAATATTCCAATCGCTGTTTCACATCGTGGAATTAAAAGTTGTAAGCAAATCCCAAAACACGAGTTTTCCTCCCCAAGTCACTTATATGTTTTTACAATCAAATTTACATTTCAAATTAAAACCTGTAAGTAAATTATAAACCACGAATTTACTCATAACGTCACTTATTTGTGTTTAAAGTAAAAATTAGAATTAATAATAATAATTTTATAATTTAATAATAATTAATTGTTTGATAAGGCTGATAAATGTTGAAAGTTCATCTTCACTTTTATATAAATAAAACAATTTATAACTTTCAAATATATTGTAAACTCGCTACAATATATTTGAAAGTTATAAATTGTTTTATTTATATAAAAGTTAATAATAATTAATAATAATGTAACAGATGGAATCCATTTCAATATTGCCAGTGCAACTGAAATAATTCCCAAAAATCTCAGCAAGAGCATCAAAAAAATTAACATCAGGCAAAACATTTAATTAGAATTACAAAAATCTATTATTCTGAGCACCTGCAATATAACAAGAAGATTTCTAAATAGCGACTAAATATAAATAAATACGTACCTGTACATTGGATAAAGTCCTGTCAGGTATTTAATTCACCGCGAAAAGCGAGACAGAATTACATAATAATAATAGACGGTTTGATTTGCATTAAATTGAATTCACATTACTGTTAGTGTAGAAAATGTAAAGAGTGTTGCGCTAGTTTATGTAACGAATAAATCTATTATCACCAAATTATTTTTAAGTATTAATTTATAGTGCAACGGCAAGTGTACATTGTATGATCAATAGGCGCGTTTAGGGAACTCTAGCGCTGCAGCGCTTTATAAAAGCGGTGTCGCTGAATGATACCGCTTTACGTGTGGCGCTGCAGCACTCTATCAAGCGGTAAAGCATATATTTTACCGCTGGATGGCTTTTCAAGCCTTGTAGCTATAAACTTTTTTTTTACTCCGCTAGTTTCCCATTTTATAGTAAGTAAAACAAATTGATTGATTGAGTTACGTGAAGATCAAATTAATTCGACGAATAAAGCTGTTTTATAATCCACCGGCGTATATATAGTTTAAAATATATGTTTTGTATTTAGTGTTAATCCATTGATAATGGTCACTTTGTGACGGAAATGTACATTTGGTAATCCAAATAAAAGTGTGAAGAAAGGTTATTAGTGCTTTATTCGTCGAAGTAAAACAAATTGTTGATATTTACTTAAATATCCTTAAATATGTTTACAATATTTGTAACTAAAACAACAGTTAATGAAATGTTCAGCCACCATTCATCTAGAGTATGGATAACTAGTGAAGACCATTTCGGATAAGTTCGCCTTCGTTTAGTGGACGAAACAATGATTCTCGGTCGTCTACCTTTTAGACCCAAATCGTTGACCATGCCACTTAAATTAGGCAAATAATTTATTATGATTTAAACAACAGTTGTTTAAGTTTGAGAAAATTTATTTTAGAGGCACTGATACAATATTTCGCCAACATCATGCAAATGGTTAAGATGATTAATCGTGAAGCTTAAGCTATTATTGTTTTTTTTTTATTTAAATAAAAATAGATATCCTTTCTCATACTTAATTTAAATTAAAAAAATAAATAGGGAGAAAGGACATTAATTTTTATGTAATTAATTAAAGTCTCTGCAAACAACAACCAAAAAAAGAAAAATGTCACAGAGCTAAATGTGGAAATAATTTATTAATTATTTTCAAAACATTTTTATTTAATCTATAAAGAAGATTATTGTTTTATTTTTAAAAAAAATGAAACTCTACAATACACATAGTAGAGTTTCATCGAGTAAAAGGCTCAACCATCGATTAGTATTTTTACAATATTTCACCAACTGATAAGTGAACATGTTATCCAAGAAAAATTATTATTTTTATTAATTTATTTTTGTATTACTTTTCTGAAATACATCTCGATTCATATTCAAATAAAATTCGTATTAATAATAATACCTTTATTTATCACAGATAAAAATACAAAATGAAATGTTATGAGTGTAAGCGAAGTTCATTGAGCTTAAACTGTTACTGATCTTCCACTTAACCTACGAATAATGAAACTTAAATATAATTACAACATGTGAGATAAGGTACATATTTCGACGTCAATAATCCCGAATTGATTTTGTAAATTCAAAGCTCATTACGTAGTAACAGAGAACGCAAGTGAGATCTGAAGCTGTTAAATTTTAACTGTTTTAGGTTTTAGGGAACTTTATTGTATAATAGATGTTGTAAGAAATTAATACAATACAATTCAATAATTGATAGTTATTGCGTTTGCAATTGTATTTTAAAAAGTATCAATGTGTTTTTGTGTGTGTGTGTGTGTGAAATTTATTAAGGTGCGTATTGAAAATATCCGATGAATAAATAAATATGGATCAATAAATTGTCTCGATTTCATTGTGCTCATTGTTGTTACCGGTGAAGTTACCTAACCCGCAATTTGGAGTCTGGATTCCAAATTATAGGAGTTCGCAATTCAATTGATTTGTCATTTATTGTAAATAAGTACTTTCTCCTTCATTTCCATTAATATCCATTGATACAAGAATGATCACTTTAGCAGATGGGGATTTTTTTGTCGCTTAATGTATATTATTTTCTTTTATGCATTTTCATTGAAGAAGATAAGTTTGCGCAACTCACTTATATTAAACGCTGTTAAGGATATAAATTAATACTGTATTGACTTTTTTTTATTAAATAACTTCTTCACACCATTCATAATTTTCCCTTCATTTTTTGTTGTAATATATAGAAAAGAGTATTCATTCACTTCGTCACAATTATTTAAATAAATGAAATAAAAATGATTTTTTTTACTATTACTACAATATCTTTATTCAGTTATTTGTTTTACATATATTTACAATATATTATGGTATATTTGTTTCTTTCTTGTTTGCTTGAACAGGCTATCGACCTATGGTCTTTCCGCCATGATTTTTTTATTTAATTGTAATAAATATTAAATTCGACGTATACTTTTTCCTATCGAAATTGGTGCGGACGTGAATTTCACGTCTGAGCAAGTCTTGTAATTTACATTTGTCGACGCAGCTCTTCTAGTAGATGACGTCAGCTAGCATCACCGTCGACGACTCAGTAATGGTATTCACCTCGTGGTTTGCCCTTTTCTGTATCTCGCATACAAATATGCATATTACAAAAAAAAAAAACAAGACGAACGACAAAAATCCCCTACACTTACCTTTTTTGAATACATATGCATGACTAACAACTACATTTATTATAATAAAAATCTTTATTTCAACTACACAGCTCTCTGTCATCAATGATCGCGTTTAGGGAATTGGAACGTTGTGGAAAACTATGTCGTTTTGTGTGTCATTAAAACGCTGTATAAGCATATATTTTTAACATTTTATTAAATGAATTTCGTTTCCTTTTCTCATAAACAGGACAAGTTCTCGCCTTCCTTTAGTGGAAGAAACAATAATTCTCGGTCGTCTACCTTGTAGACCCAAATCGTTGACGATGTCACATGAAATTAAGCCAAAGATGGTGCTTTCATTGTCTTTCATTTATTATTTTAATTATGCTTATTTTTTATACATCCTTGATAAATTCAATGAATTATAAAGTTAGCATATAACCGAGCAGCTGTCAGGAAATATACATTCTAGCTTATTTCGCACGGAAAATGTTTAACGTGTACGTACGTTATTTCCAATCATCACAGTCTAAGTAACTTTTGTAGTAGATATATAATACATGGAATGTGAAGTTATTTAACAACGTATACGTTACCTTACGGAATAGCCCCGGATATGTTAGTGTTAGACATGTTAGCATGTATTCGGTACATTTTATCATCCTTATAACTTGAAAATAGTTACTAGAAAAATATCAATAAACTTTCAATTGCTTGACTTTTTGAATAAAACATAAAAAAATAAGTAGGGAGAAAGCACTTAACTAGTGTGGGAAGTAAAACTTCAAGCACAGAGATAAAAGTAGCAAGGCGAATCTGAGTGCCGTAATTGCATTTTTTTTTACAATGACTATCTGAATACAAAAGTAGTCAGTATTTTCCGTATCTATAATCGTGTATACATTCTTTTCCTCTTTAATTTGTTTTGCAAAAATACATTAATTTGTTCCTAAAAAGCTCTTCCCAATACATTCTTAGGAATTTTGTTTGATTCGATATTTAATTTTGAAAATTAATTATTAATTTTATAATTTAAAAAATGTGCATTTAATAAAATGTCCCTACAAAATATTCTGAAATTAATCTTACAATCTATTTAAAAAAAACGTAACTTGAATAAAAACACTTAGAATCCTTTCTTCACTACTTTATTTGTTAGCAGATGTACATTTCGGACACAAAGTGACCATTATCAATGGCTGATACTCAATCCAAATAAAAAAAACGTAGTTTAATAAAGTATAATAGCAATTTAAACACCCTGTATATTAAAATTATATTTAAATATCTTTTTTTATATCCAGGATACTTTTATTTGAATATATTACTGTTTGAGAATTATTTGGGTGTTTACATATTCCAAGATTAAATAAGTTCAAGAGGAAAATGACGTATTTGCAATTTATCTGTGGATTTTTTTTACGTTCTCCATTCTCCCCCTAGTATTTACGATCCAGTTGTCGATCTGCGGTTATTTGAAAAGTTAATACTGACAGAGTATTCGATCCGAGCCGAGATACATAATGTTTGCATTGAAAGTAACGTGTGTACGTATAAAACGCCGAAGGAGAAGAATGAATAGGAGTATTCAAGGACGCGCATCTCGTGTAGTCTCTGATTAAAAACTTATGTGGAGCAAGATGTGACCGATAGGCACCGGAGAGTGCTTGTTAAGTACGTGTGCGTGAGTATATACTCTCCGAGCACCGGCCAATCTTACCTGATGATGTGAGAGATGCGGTGGCGGGATTAGTGGAGGGTCGTCATCAGGTTATTTAGTTTCCCTTCAATAGCGACCACATTCCAAAGGTCATTGTCCATGATGACTCGTCAGGACTGCGCCCGGGTCAGGTGGATCTTTCTTTATCCGTGCATGCGTGCGTGTGAGTGTGTTTTTACGGCCCATCCTACCCCAAACAAGTGTTTATGGGGGGACGAGAGAATGGGATTGAATGGGAGGAAATGAAGGGAAAAGTAACACACACCGGGTTTGTGTGTGTTGTTTAAATTCTGCATGCGGATTGAAAGGGTTTCGACTGGGGGGAAGAGAAATGATTATCGAGAGTGGATCGGCGCGTCGTCGTCTAGGCGGTCATGTTTGAGTAGGAATGATAGCGAGTCTGTTTCAACACGCTACCGAGGAAACCAATTCGTGATAAGTTATGTCGGCTTATGTTTTCAAGCTGCTTAGTAGAGGCGGGCGAGAGACGCGGCGCGCACATGGCAACCTCGCTAACTGGCGACAAGGACGATACTTGGGGTACCCCGCGCGCTGGTTGAACGGAGACGGCGGATGGCGCGCAGACACCCGGACAAGTAGTGTACGTCCCGGCAAGAGGAAACCGGGCAGGATGCTGCCTGTGGTCCGCACCAGAAATAATAAACAAGAGCCGTTTTAAACCGGAGAACAAAACACGGCCCAACCTAAAACAAAGAGTGCTCTCTCGCCGCTGCTCTCCGGACGAACGGACGGACGGACTCTCTGAACTGGTTGTGTAAATTAATTTCGGGGCGAGAAGGCCGTACTCCTCGTGTGGATATATGGGAACCGACTATCTACCTGTGAAAATTATAATCATTCACCGCGCTCTAAAATCAATATAACAATTCTTAAATCACTCCCATCGAATTATGTTTCTCGAGTCCTCGTTAGGACAACTATTCTTCCTCACTCCACTAAACTGTTTAACGGTTCAAGGTTAACCTTTACAACCCAACTGCATTCATACCCACGTATATTTAATTTGCTCGTTAAAATTTCATTCTTATCCCAAAAAACGACCTATACAACACATAATAAATTCTTCAATTTCTATTTGGAAAAATTAGTGTAATATTTACAAATTCTTTCCAACCATGCATTTTTTCTACAACACTTCAGATTTCTGTTACATATCATTTTTGTTTCAATTCCATCATTTCTTTATATATACAGGGTCTTTGTTTAAAATTTGAGTCTTACCATAGGGATCTCGCTTTTTATAAAAGATTGAGAAGACAAGGCCAAGTTTCTTTGTTTTCAAGAAAAATTGAAACAAATGAAAAATGCGATTTTTTTTATTTACATCCTCGCTATTTGAGGCAATATTTCAATACAAATAAGACATACTTTTTTTTAATCAAATCGATGACGAACTCATTTTATTAATAGCATGTTTCGTTTCATCTGGGCCATCTTGAACTTTCTTATTTAATTGAATAGGAAAAATATTTATAAATTGTATAAAGACCTCAGTAAAGATGATTGTATATATATAAAAAAAATGCGTCAGAATAAGTAGAGCTGGAATATTCTTGTGGCAATGAAGTATTTAAATTATGAGAATGTTCTTCCAAAAAATCCCAAACTTCTCGAATTATTTTTCCTCGTTTAGTTTTAGGAGAAACACGCAAGCAAGTTTTCCAGTTACATTTTTTTTTCGACCCGGCGCCTCTGCCATGGTTGATGCGCCGGGTAAGTGGTGGTTTATTCACGGATTTTAATGACCATTTCTTTACACGTCCATCAAGTTACCTGATTAACTTGATGGACATTTTTGAGTTAAGTGAAGATAGTAACTACAAAAAAGACTGTCAAACATCGTAGAAGATACGCTAGAAGACGCACAAAGTGGTTTCAGAAAAGGTAGAAGCGCACAAGATCATATTTTTACTATCAAGCAAATTATACAGAAAACCCGAAAGAACAAAAACATCAAAGCATACATGACTTAGAAAAGGCATTTGATAAAGTGAACAGAAATAAAGTATGGGAGATTCTAAGCCAAAGGGATGTACCAAATAAGTTAATAAATGCTATTAAAAGTTTATACAGCGCGAACATAAACTATGTAGCTACAAGGAATAGAACATCAAGTACATTCCAAGCAGGAGGAGAACTGAGACAAGGAGGTGTCATGAGCCCAATGCTATTTATAATCCTTATAGACGAAATTATAAAACGATGCCGACCACACCTGAGAGCACTCAATCTGGGATACAACCAACTAAGACCCGTAAAAATAACGGAATGTGCATTTGCGGATGATATAGTGATAATAGCAGGGAGTAAGAAAGGATTACAAAAAAATATCAATGTATGGAATGAAACTCTACACAAATACGACATGAAAATAAACACCGAAAAGACAAAAGTGATGGTAGCAGCACAAGAAGAGGAAAATGTACAAATTACAATAGGGCAAGTGCAACTGGAACAAGTGAAATTTAAATACTTGGGAGTGATAATACAACAAAATGGCAAATAAGAACAAGACATAACCAAAAGAATTGAGAAAGCAGCAAAATTGTATTATACACTAAACCAAAGATTTATAAGGAAAAAAGATATATCACAAAAAACAAAACTAACAGTTTTCAAAACCATATATTTACCAATATTGACATATGGATGTGAAACCTGGACACTCAATAAAAAGACAAAAAGCAAAATCCAAGCAGCCGAAATGAAATTTCTACGAGGAATAAAGGGCATAACTAGAAGAGATAGAGTAAGAAATGTAGACGTAAGAAGAGAACTGAATACAAAGGGTGTACAAAAATATATCGAAGAAAGGCAACTAGGATGGTGGGGACATATACAGAGGATGAAGAAAATAATTCCGGTAAAGCAAATATGGGAAGCAAGGACAACTACAAACAGAGGAAGAGGAAGACCGATAGAAAAATGGGAGAACTGCGTAACAAATGCACTACAAGAAAGAGGAATAAACATAAGAGAAGCAGAAAAAATGGCTAAGGACAGAAACAACTGGAGGAGAGTCATTAAGAAATAGACAATGAAGAAAAACCCTGACACTAATTAGTAAAAGGGGACATCGATTATATATATATATATATAGTGAAGATAGTATTACACTGTTGTGGGAATTGAAACACTAAGATACTAAGAATTAATATTTTTTGAGACTTTTACACTATAAGTGTTGTTTTTATTGTCTTAGTTCCAAAATGTTTCACCATAGGATAAGGGAGAAGTTAATTGAATAAAGTGTTTTTAATAAATTTCATTCAAAGCAAGGAATATTCCGAATTACGTTTGAGTACAGAAATTAATTCAACACCTGATATTCAAATAAAAGAGGACATTATAGTTTCTCAGAAAACTCGCTTTTATGCTTTTTTCACTCTCCTAGCATCGACAATCGAAAACTTCATAGTTTTTTTATCGTTCCTTCCATCTAACCTAATCAGATCTCGCCCCGAGCTCTTCGCACTCGTAACGAGGTTTTCGTGTTTCGACTCGTTGTGGAGCACCCGAAGGGAACGAAACTGTCTCATTTGAAGGTGATCTTGCAAATGGTGCGAATTGCTAGTGCTGAGATGTCCGAGAAACCCTCGTCTGTGCCAGTTCATTCTTTTTTTCATAGTTTTTCTTTGTAATAAAAAAATTTAATGTGTTTCCACCACTATTTGTTAATTTTATTATAGGTTTCAAATTTCTACAGGAGTTTTTGTCATTGTCAAGTGGTAACAAATGTTTGAGATAAAATTAAGTGAATAATTAAATTTAATTCAGGATGTGTATATAAAAATTTGGTGCTCTTGCTCTAAAATGTAAAATTTGGAAAGCAGTGGTTCGAGTTTGGTTAGTACTTTTGATTCTGATTTTGCGTATTTTGAATCTATAAAAAAAGCGGAAAGACTAGACTATTTGTCGATAGCCAATTGGCAGACTTTTATAATATGCATTGTAATATTTTATGTTATATACAGGGTGGCCAGAAAAGGTTTGATAATCTTCAGTTAAAGTGCTTCGTTAATCAATTTTAAGTAGAAAAAAACTAAAAAAGTGTTTAAAATAAAAAATTAAATTAAAAAATAAAAAAATAAATTAAATAAAACATACAAAAATATTGGGTAATTATTCAATAAGCTTCATGAGGCTTCAATATCCTAAATATGTGACTAGAATTTGTTTTTAACATTGTATGTATAATTATTGCAATCGACTTGTCATTAAATAAACATTTGCAATGTTTAGCTGAATGTTAATAGTTTTAATCAAAATATTTCAAAAATATTACTTATTTCTAGTCACATATTTATTATATCAATGGCTTCGTGAGTGTTAATGAAGAACCGTACAATATTTTTTTACTTAAATTTTCTACTTGAAATTAATCAGTTTACACACTTTTTCTGGCCACCTTGTATAAATATTTTATTATGTCTGTCAATAAAGATTATGTGTGTATATATATATATATATATATACAGAGAGCTTTTTTTATCAATATACATTTCCCGTATGTATACCTGCAAAATACGCGACTCAAATTCTTTAATATATGTGTGTTTAGTTGCCTATAACACGCAACTAAACACATATATGCCAAATAGTCAACTTAACATACACACATTAATTATTCAATGCGGTTAGCTCGCGTTTTTTTTGCAGGTATACACTTCCCCTAATGTATACTTATAAAAAAATCTCTCTGTATACTTATATATTTGAAGTTATTCTGAGATTTTTAATTTTTTGTCCAAATTTACATGGAATGATGGACGGTTTGAACAGCACAGATGTGTAAGGTTTAAGTTCGATCAAGATTTTTCAACTCAGTTTTGTAGCTCATATTCATTATAGTAAATTATTTATGATCGCCACAAACAAATTACAAAATCGAAATATATTTTCTCCAGAATTTACAGGTGTTGACTTTGAGCGTGTGCTGTTGAAAAACTATTTATTTTCTGGGTGTAAAATTCACACAAGTATTTCCCCCAATCTTTATGAACATTTTGGTATATTATGGAAATAATCGCCATCTTTCGCCTAATTTCATGCGGCAATACAAAATCCGTTCAGTCTCCTTCATTAAGGCATTACACATGGAACCCACTAGTCTGATGAGGTTCGAAAAACCGAAATGACCATCACGCTGGATAAATGGTGGCTGAACATTTTATTAAATTAAAATATATTCCTTTTTTCGCAAATGACCAAAAATGTCAAAGCTCTCTACAACTCGTATATCTCAGCCTTAATATTATATTTTTACTTTCCCCGGACCCCTGTCCAAGGGAAAGTATTGTGATCGTGAAAATTTTCGAACCGCCAATTTCAACAAATGTGCACGTTTTGAGGTCCCCTGAGTCCATTCCATCGAGTTTTGAAAAATGTCTGTGTGTGTGTCTGTGTGTTTCCGCGATAGCGCCTAAACGGCTAAATGGATTAAGCCCAAACTTTATATCTAAGCTTTATATAACAGTGGAATGATCTGAAAAGCTTTTGGTTAGAATCAAAACTCATTAAGTGCAACTTTACTCTTAGCAATTTTTCATTTTTTAATTCGGATAGAAAAATGTTTCAAATAAAAGTTTTAGATCTTGGAAAATAAATAATTTCTGTTATAAAACTTTTATTGTAGGACCTCTGGTTTTCATTTTATAAGCATTTATCTGATAAATTCCCTTAGAGATTTTAATTATTGAAATAATTATTTTAATGACAAATAAAACGTCAAAGTGCCGTCAAATTCAACTTATCATTCGCAAACGCCTCCAGTCTGCAAAAATGAAGAAGAGTGTGGAGGAATGATTTTAACCTATTGTATGGTAAGAAATAACACACTTAATTACAATATTCTTCTAAATACTCGGCTTTAAAACAATCACTTTTTTCTATTAATCATTTTGCTTCCCTATTAAATTTTCTATCAGAAACTTATTTGACCGTATTCACCGGGGAAAGTGCCATGATGGACACATCACCATTTTTTCTTTATACCATAATATTGTTTTAATCCATTGCGGGTGGAAGAATTAAGACCCAGATTCATTGGAGCATTTAATCAACCATTGATTTTTTTGTTTCGTTTTTGAAACGTCGATGGAATAACGACCAAGAAGATAGGTATATTCCTCCAGTATTACCAAACACCAAACAATCTTTCAAGGTTATCGGAACTGTACGCGCCGGCGAACACATCCATGCTCACGCGCACATGCCTACCTACCTACCTACACACACACAAACACACATTGTATGCGCGAGATGAAAAATGAAAAATTACCTTTGCAATCGCATTGATACGTAAGTACGGACTGTAACAATCACGATTTGAGTGAGTCGGCCAGACGGGTCGCGGGTCACGGGCCCGTTCCGCAGGGTCGCTAAGCATTTGGCCCGCTGGAACTCGTACCCGGTAAGTATATAGGATCCGCTGGTGATGATGATGGATGCGCGTCCCGGAGAGGTATGAGAAATAACCAAGACTGGTTCTCTTCTCCTCACCTCACTAAAACCAATTTAGTTCAATGACATTCATCTGCTAATGCGCCCCTCTCGCAATTTTTCAATTTGCGGCCTCATTAAAATATTTCGCGGTCTTGGTGCAGTTTTTTTCGTTGTTGTGTTCTTCGTTTTTTGTTGGTCTCGTGTGGAGTGAAAAACTGGGTGTAGAAAAAGGTGGTCGGGCCAATTTCGATCCGGCTTCAATAAGGGCTTGCGTAATGACGGGTTAAATTAGCTTAATTGAATTTCTTGTTGAGTCGAATGGGGAGATTATAGTTTTATGATATAAAATTGTCATACCCATTAATCTTATTTAATTTTATTCAATATTAAATTTAAAAAAAGAAACACCCAACTATTGTATACCAGTTGAATGTTAAAATTAATGTAGTCGGGGATGGCCTCTTCATGGGGTTGAAAATTAGACGAACTACATTTGTTTAAAACTTTAATAATCGTTAACAACAATTTCACATAACGTAACATAACCTTAAACTATGTTTTTTCATCCTGAATATAGCTCAAAAGTCTAACCAACATAAAATACATTCCGTGGCGTTAGATGTCGCGCACAGGCGGGTAATTCAAAAATAGCGCCTACATTAATTAAAATATCTATACTAATCTCAATAATATCTTTTCCATCCAGCTCTTTGTCAAACGTTTTACTCTAATTAATGTAAGATTTTCAGGAAAAACACATGATATTGTGTTATAATGGTTTAAAAAACCGAAACTATTCAGAATAAAAGTTAAAAACCTATGAAACAATACCTAGTGTATTTTTCTTATTAACCTTACTAAATTATCTATACTAATTATATTGATAGAGCTATTAATTCAAATCTACTCTTTTTTAATTTTCGTTAAGCCAATACTTTTTTGAACTGAATTCATCCATTAAGGATTATGGTAATAATTTCCTAAAATTATTTTTCCATTTTATAAACTGTAAACAATTGAATAAAAAATTGAAAAAAAATATTGGTTTAACGTGAATTTTTAAAAAGAGTTGCTTATAGTCTTTAGATTTGAATTCATAGGACAGAGGAAGAATTAAGTTAATAATAATCCCAATAAAACAATCACAGTAATCGCTGCGATTAAATCAACACCTTATCCCATTTGCCGTCTGTCTCCGTGTGTGTATATATCGATTAAAGAACTTCGTCATGTGTATCACGTCTGCGTCTCAATGACGAGCGAGGGGTGCGGACTTCCGGTCAAATAAGCGTAGATCTCTCGCCAATCCTCCAAGTCCTGCTTGTAACAAATCTCGCACGTTGAATTTTAAATCGCCGTCGGAATTTCGCCCGGCGTATCACGTACGCGGAAATGACGATTTTATACTAATCTGCTGCTGGTTTGTACACGTCGTGACAGCCAAACCGAAACAACAAATGCTAGGATACTCGGGATGTGTATCAGAGGGGAATGGTTTTGGCCGATGTGTCATTAATTGTAATCAGTGCGGTCGCACTGGTGACGTCGGTTATTGTCTAATTCCTATAATCCGCGCTGAGTAATCTAAAATGAAAGATGGTTAATATTTATGATGGCTTTTTTGCGGTTCTGTACGTTTCGTTTTTGTTTTGTTTTACGTTATTTGCATTTTCAGTGGTTAGTCTGCTGTTAATCATATAATTGCTAGTGCTGGGAAGTCCGAGAAACCCCAACTGGTTTATTTAAAGCAATGGAACACCTAAATTAACTATTATAAATATGTTTTAAAGTAATTCAAAAATTACATCTTTAAGAGGAAGGGATACTTTGAACGACGAAAAATGGTAATTTTCATATATTTTTGGAGTTAAATTCAAAAGGACAGCAATGTTTTTATATCATTTTGTTGTACATACTTTAATCTTTAATTACGAACTTTGCCCCATACAGCTGCTGCAGCAAGTACGGTGTACGTCAAATTGGCGGGAAAATTATGGGTAACATATCCAGGGACAAATATGATATCAAAAATCATATTGCTGATTCAATTTCTCATAGATATACGAGGTGTGTTCAAAAAATAAGGTGACTTTACATTTTTATAAAAAAAATATTTATTTATTCATCAATATTTATTTTGTCCCCTTGAAAGTAATCCCCTTTAGATAAAATGCACTTGTGCCAACGCTTTTTCCAGTCCTCAAACCACATTTTTTGTATAGCCTTGTGCTCTTCCAGCGATGGAGTTTTTATTTCATCTATCGTTGCAAATATCCGTCCTTTCATAAGTATTTTCAGTTTTGGGAACAGGAAAAAGTTGCATGGGGCCAAATCCTGTGAATATGGTGGCTGAGGCATGATTGTGGTTTTGTTTTTGGTCAAAAATCTCTCTCAAAAGCCATGAATTATTTTTCCACAATTCCTGACGTTTTTCACATTGCTTCTCGCAAACGGTGCATAACTTCAAGGTAATTTATATTAACCGTACGACTCCTGATGCACTACGCTACGGTAGTAAAAAAAATAGAGAGCAAAACTTTGACATTTGATCGAACTTGGCGTGCTTGGGCTTTGGTGTAGACGTTACAACCATATACCCATGGTTCGTCATCTTTTGAGTAATTCAGGATCATTATTGACGTAATTCAAGAGCTCCTTAACGATGATCAAGCGACGGTTCTTCTGGTTAAAATTCAAACAAACTTCGCCGACACACAAAACATCCGAAAAAAAGTGCATAACAAAGTCGACTTATATGACATCTTCAGCAACTTCTCTTATGGTAATTCGACAATTTTCAAAAACAATTTTCTTCATAGCTTCGACCATATTTACTGTTGTTGACGTGCTGGCGTCCATAGCTAGGTTCGTAAGAGTTGTAAGAGTTTGTACCAGTTGTAAACATTATTTAATTAGAACAGACCCACTGTAAGCCACTGTCAACATTTCAAGTGTTTTAGAGCATTTTATCCATTTTTTACACAAAATTTGATGCAAATTCTTTACTCCATTTTTTATAATAATAGAAAATCGCCGACTACAACAAA